>OZ010573.1:116006044-116053544 GCA_963932145.1 Acanthosepion lycidas
AATTACGGTTAAACATTATAATAAACGACTAATTCACTGAGTCTTCTATTTTGCAAAATATCTTTCTTATTACTTGTATTATTTAAATTATTCTGACTGTTGTCCTCATCCTCATTACCATCTTCATAACGTTTCGAACGTTGTACGCTCAGACCTTCGTCAGGTGATTGAAATTTCGATACGAACCCTTTATTTTGTCCACCGGGGTAAACTGTTCTAGTTCCACGTGTCATGCTTCTTCCGGATGTCGCGGTTATTTCCTTATAACTCAACTCTGCCTAACCAACGTATTTATGCACTGGTTATGGATAAAGATGTTGGTTCGATCCAGTGACTAAACACGAAAAGTTGTGAGTTCAATACCAGTCCACAGCAGTGGTGAACCAAAAAAACTTGGTGAGTTGAGTTAAAGAGGAATAGCTGAGAGACATCTGGAAGAGGTATGGCACGTGGAACTAGAACAGCCTATTCCGGTAGACGAAATAAAGGATTCGATTCAGGTTCGTGAATACCAATCACCTGAAGAAGGCTGGAGCGTACAATGGCCGAAACGTTGTGAATATGGCAATGAATATAAGGACAACAGTTGGAATAATGTAAATAATACAAGTAATTATAATACCTCATCTCAGAGATATAAACAGATATCTTTTTATGCTCACATATTTTTTTATTTAAACTTATTGATTTCTGACCTCAGATAATTTATAAAAACTATAATAATCATAGTCTACAGCCAGATCACAGTGAAAGGACTAGTTTTCGTTTGATCATCAAAGATAAGCGGAGTCACGCACTTTGTTGGCGGGGACACTTAGAAATATCGGGGAGACTTCTTCCTTATTTGCCGTCTCCCCTCAGGACGTTGAGGATTATGGCTCTCCACAACTTCCTGTCCTTTGTAGCCCTTAATAAACTTTGTCTTTCAGGTATTTCTCATAAACCCTGATCCGCCATCCATTTACTCAAGCTCAGGAAATATGTTATGCGTCCTTTTCATTTGTCGTTCTTGCCTTTAATCTATCCTGTGAGCATCACATTTTCCAAACCCTGCTTCCTCATTATGCGCCCCAGAAACCTCAGCTGTCTCTTTCTGGTGTTAAGTATAATTGAGTAATATTTTTTTTATCCTTACTCTCCCCCACTTTGTTTTAATATATTTGTATATATTATGCGTATACATACTTTGTCTTTTTGCCATCTCTCCCAAATACTGCTCCGCCATCCATTCTCTCAAGCTCGCCACATAGTTTATGTGTTGCATCCCTTTGTCTCTCTTAACTTCAATCTGTCCTGTGAGTATCAAATATTCTAAGTCCTCTTTCCTTATTATATGCCCCAGAAAGTATTAGTTTTCTTTTTGTTTCCATTTTCTGGAAAACTCTGTTGTTGCTCACATGTTTGGTGCATGGTATTCTCAGCATCCTTCTGTAGAATCACATTTCTGTTGCTTCATGTATCCTCTTCATCTTTGAAGAGTTTGTCCAGCACTCACTGTCATAGAGGAGTAAACGCTGAAAAGAATTCTCACCTTTGTAATGTGGGGAGATATTAAAACATGGTCAGGCATACAGAGGTAGAGTGTTGTTTTGGATCATATCTTACATTTGGCAGATGAGCCTAGCTGTCAATGACAAGGAGATACTGTTTCTAAAACTGAGACACTGCAATCTTTAGTAGAAGTTGCGACTCTAATTTTATCAAGTTAACTTGAATTGTAGCTGAAAAACGTTATGATTACTAGATCCAACAATTGAACGTTCGAAGAAGAACAATCATACGAATGGTAAAATATTTATTATCAAGGATATTTATTTTGTCCTGCTTTTCTGTTCGTTTATCGATTTGAAGAATAAGCTATTATTGTGACTAGCTTTCTTACATCGGCTACATGATATCGAAACGACGACAATTCATGTTTTGGTCGTTTTAAAATGAACGAAAATACATATACAGTGGAAACTCGGTTCACGAATTTAATTCGTTCCTGGAGGCCGTTCGTAACCCGAAATGTTCGTAAACCGAAACTATTTTTCCAATAGGAATAAATGTAGAAAAAAAAAGTCACAGTACAATAAAACCGAGGGAAAAAAAGAACACACAAATATATGCAACATGGTGCTCGACTCGATCGTTCGGATTAACTCGGTTCGGCAATGTTGTTCTAGAAACGAAATTTTGTTCGATAACCGAGGCATTTTCATCTCGAATATTCTGTTCGAAAAACCGATTTGTTCGACGTTAGACGTTCGAGAACCGAGGTTGCACTGTATATATACCGGGTGTAACAGCAATATTGTTCAAATCGTGTACCATCAAAATTGTTAACCCCACAAAAATTTTAATATCTAAAAAAAACCCTAAACTAAATGAGTTTCTTTTTTACAGATTTTCAGATAAAAACGTTTAGCCATCTTGACACCATTTGTCGTAAGAATCACTGAAAACCCCTTTGAGGTATTCAGTTAGAAACATAACAGGTTAAAATCGTTTTGTGTAAGCCCCTCTGTCTTCCCTATTGAACAATGGTGAGAGGTGAAAGATTATTCACGCCTTCAGTAATGGTGCCAAAATTCAAGAGGCAACAGCAGAGAGGAAAACTGGATTAGGAGGTTACAGCAACAAGATGGATCATCATTTCAACTTAGAACTAAAAACATCAATTAGAAAAGATCCAACTCAATCTATAACACGTTTGGCACATGAGAGAGAAGTTTCAGGTATGACAGTCTAAAAGGCAGTGAAAAAAAAAGACTTGAAAATTAAATCATTCGCAAAAAGTGTCATGAACCTTGTTACTCCGGGACAGGAAGTTAAAAGGTTAGAGAAGCGAAGATCATCTTGAATAAGTTAAGTAATGATCCAACAGTTCAGAGCTTAATTTAACAAATAGACAAATTTGCTTTTACACTATTTGGACAATTTTGCCCGGTATTTATTTTTTGGCTTGTAAATTTTGTCTTATACTCAATTTTTTTTCTGCTGCTCCGTTGATAATAAAATTGACTGTTCCTTCCTTAACTCTTAAACGGCGAGAAAAAATTTGCACGAACGTTGATCAAAACTCGATAAAATTAACTTTTTAATAAATAGTTTTATGCTTAACTTCTTTCTAACTATATACTAACACTATTTTTAATAAATATTTTAACTTTTAGTTTATAAAATATAAAAAACAAAAGGAAATAAAACAGACATTACGTCGCCTTGTTTAATATTTTAACAATATGATAGTCTATTAATCATTCCATGCGCAATACAGTTGTGCATTTTTGCGTCAAGTTGCCACTATTTTTCGGCTTTCGCTTCAAGAAGTATGAACGCAGACAGCACTGCCTTTGGCTTATTCTTCCAGTTTTATTTGCAAGCAAATTATTCAGGAAATTATGTAATCTCGTGAATTTGAGTGAATAGTAACCTCACGAATCCTTAAATTGGTTGAATTAATCAAATAGACAGGAATCATAAATGACTCATGAATTGTATTGTTTAGAAAAGTTTAACTTATCAGCGTTAATTTCCAATGAAGTATCAATTTACGATGCCTACTATTTAAAGATTAAATAAAACTATACGTTAAAATCCGGACACACTGTAGTCGAAACGATGATTTGGGCTTTTAAAGTAGGAATTGCTAGCGAGCGAACTAAGGAAGCTTCAAAGATTTCAAGCCAGAGATAGGAATATACTAAATGAACATTAAGAAAAAGCCAGGATTGTCAAAGAATGTTGTTATAAATAAACTTAGAGCAATACTTAATCTCTTACAAGAAACCTTGGACGTTTAATCATTTGATTACGAGAAACATGACACCTTGGACAAATAGATTCTGGATGAATAGACATAACATCAGAAATATCGCCATTTTTATCAACATTATTTACAAAAATATCCATTGAAACGAATTATTGCTTGTGGACCTTCTACTGTAAATTGAAAATCATATTTTTACCGGAAGAATGCATCTTATTTAAAATACAGAAATGAAAACCCCACCTATGTGACATAGATTGCTAAAAAAATTTTTACAGAGAACGACACCAAGGGTTACTTGAAATAATGTAAATGCTTGATTTCCATGCGAAAATTATTCGATTAATCTAGGATTCTTATTGGGAACAAGTAGATTTAGAATGAGTTCATGGAATTCCGACAAATAGAAAAAGGAGTAGAACAAAGATGAGTTTTGACACCGGATATATTTAACGTGTACAGTAAGAAAACTAGATTACTTACCAGGATTTATTACTGACGGACATACACTTAACCACATGCGATACGCGTTTGACACTATGTCGAAACTCATAAAATAAAAGGAAAGAAATCATGGAAAAAGATAACATTGGAAATCAAGAAGAAAGGACTAATAACGATAAGATAACAAAATGCAGGGTCATTACCAAAAGAGACTGCTCAAAGTATGTATTGGGGACATCAAAAAGAAATTTAACTATTTGGGAAATGTCGTAAAAGATGATAGAAAATGTCACACAGAAGACATAAGACATTGTGGGCATATGAATAAACATTACATGGAGACTTAGTTTCATGCTTCAGTCTAATCTTCCTACCAAGTACTGCGCCTGTATATAGGACTATATAGAGAGTGTGGTAACGGAGTAGTTGCGCGTATTCTGATCTTCACATTAAAGCATGAAATTGACAGTGACCTTGCAGTGTTGATTCCTATGTCCACACTGTCTATATGTTATCGTTTCATGTTTTTACCGAAGCTCATATTGCAATTTTTTGTTGTTATTATCGCTTTTCTCTGGCACTCCTTATTACTGGTTCATATTGTATTCATTTCTATGCTTGGTCGGCTCAGGAGATTGTTGTGGCCTAACATATGTGCTGATTCCTTAAGTTTACGAATTTTTCAATGGTGTTGTCTAAGATCTCAACTTGATTCCACAGATGGCGGTGATAACAGCACAAAATCAATTGCAATATGGGCACTGGTAAAAAATGGTTGCTGAAACATTAGGTTTATAATACCCAGAAATTCAGACACAGATGTCCTCAAGGACACATGGCACAGTGGATAAAGGCGTTGGTTAGATCCAGTGACAGGACCCAAAGAGTGCGAGTTCAATACCCGGTTAAGACAGTGGAGATACTTTCAGAGGGGAATTAACAGGAGATAACTGATAACTGACATCCATTAAACATCATTTACAGTGAGCGAAATAAAGGGTTCAGTTCGACGTTCCAATCCCCTGAGCGTACAACGGCCGAAACGTTGTAATAAATATAGCAACAAAGATGAGGACAATAGTCCGAATAATGTAAATAGTGTGCATAATACCTCATCTCAGAAATATAGACAAATATATATTTAATATATCATTAAATTTATTGATTTATTCTTTGAATGACTATTTTACAATATTAATTAAGCTGAATTATTTAATAATTTAAAAAAGGTTCGATCTGTAGTAAAAAAAATTTCTGAAATCTTCTAAGACATTGTTCTAATTATTGGACCAATAGTACATGTCACGTCAACGGAAAAAGACACAATAATAGAAATTGTGAATTACGACAATTACGACAATATTCAAAAATCTACCGTCGCATTACTGCACGTTCAAAAAAATTCTTAACTGTTAACAATAGCATGCCTTTTAATAAAACATCTTTCTACAAGTATCACTTTCATTTTCGTCTTAGAATTTTACCCGAAATTACTTGAAATAGAAAAAAATGACATCTATACCTGAAGATGGTAAATGTTTTTACCGAATGTACTTGGTAGTTATATGGACCGAACATCTAATTCATTGTACAATTAATAAGAACAAGCACCGTGTCGTTCGCCATTTTATATTTTTAATTTCCCCAAACGCCTGTTGTTGTTTTTTTGTTTTTGTTTTTGTTTTTGTTTTTTGTTTTTTGTTTTTTGTCTTTTGTCGAATGTACAGTAGAGTAGGGTCAGTTGGACACCGTCTGTGAGAAAAAGAGCAACATGACGCAATTCACTCCGCCAGAAATTTGGAAACGGCATGATGTACTGCTTGGTATTCACGCCAGAAGCTCTATTACGAACATTACAAAGTGTTTGAACGTCAGTCTGAGGACAGTGCAGAGGATTCGAAAAGAGTTGGATGATATATCCGGTCAAAATGTTGATGTTTGGAGTGAGCACTAGTAATGGCGACGTTATGCCTCCATTCATCTTTCCACAGGGCCTCACACAACACGGAGACCTACATCAAGTACCTTGAGGGTGTAGTGCTGCCCTGGATCAAGAGGATGGCTGCTAAAAGATACTATGTCTGGCATCAGGACTCTGCACCATGCCACACAAGCAGGATAAGTCAGTCATAGCTCTCAGGCAATTTCTGCCACCACAACCCCACCCTTACCATTTGCCCACCTAACTCCCAAGACTGCAATACCCTTGATTATTGTGTGGGGCACCACACCAAAATGAACTGAAAGCAATGACTATGGCAGCATTCACCAACTTAAACAAGGAGACCGTCCAGAAGAGTTTCAGCAGATACCGAAGTCATCTGGAAGCCGTGGTTGTAGCCAATGGCGATTTTATTGAATAAATTTACTCTTTATTATTTCAAGATATTTTTGTGTAATTTTGGTAAATATATCTGCTAAAATGTTATGTCAGTGCTATTTACATTTTTGCGTAATTTAGACGAAGATTTATCCAGTACCTGTATAATCGCTAGAGCTCCGATAATGAGCATTTTTCTCTTAAGAATATACTAAATTTTAATCTCCCTCCCCCCTCACTCTCTCTCTCTCTCTCTCTATCTATCTATCTATCTATATATATATATATATATATATATATATATATATATATATATATACTGGGAGAGGACAGAGAATTTGTTGCCTTGAGTATTGCTGTAGAATAAGGGTTTGCTATCTAGCTTGACCCTTAATGAATATTTCACTGTTGTAGCCTTGAGTCAGCCTAAGCCATGCTTATAAAATATTCATAATCATCCACTCTGAGAATAACTCTTTGAGCAGTGTTTATCAAACTAATATTACCGACTAATGCCCTCGAATTCGATTATCATCGGTTGCCCCACTATAGTTAACCCGTCCATGAATTAGTCATGCTGAGTAAATATCAATTCACCTACATTTTCACAAGAAATGACTGCTGTTCCTTGAACAAAAGAAAGCATCGCCAGATGGTACGCCCAATTTGAAACAAATAGAATTCCTCCTTTTCCTTCAGTGTTCAATAAAGTACTTTAAAGGTGCGAGATAGCGTTAAGGGTATCAAATGGTTCCAACTGAAAAAGGGAATTGCTAAACAGAGTTCGAATTTAGGCAATGGCAGTTTCTATTCTTTTCGTTCATATGATCTGTTGTATTTTCCAGATATCTTGACAAAAATTGTCTCTTCACTAGCATGACGACATGGTTGTGGGGAAAGAAAGTGGAGAGAGTAAGTAATGGAGAAAATACTTATTCAAGTAGTTTGTTTTACTAAAATTCATCCAATACACGGTCCGAGAGCCATTCAAGCTAGAGAGTACTGTTAAACTGGTTATGATGAATAGTGTAATATGAATTAAAGAGGAGGTAAGTAGGAAGTGAAAATTATGAGAATAGGAAGACTAGATAATGCCTAAGCCTTGGTTTGGAACGGTTAAGATTGTAATGCCCAGAAAAACACTCGCGGGTGTCTGCTCCACAAGTTGGAAGTTTTTGTGAACATACTGAGTGGAATTTTCTTCTTACTTTTGGATTAAATGTAGACTTCTTTTTTAAAATATATCTACACGAATTTAATGAATATTTACTTGCAAGAAGAATCTGCAGACAGAATGCGGCGTTGACCGTAGTGATAGTCACCGTGACGGCGACCAGGAAACAACATGAATGAATGCCGTGTTCAGTCTCTGCAGTAGAAAATCGGTCTACGCTTCCAGAACGTTCCTCCAGTCGAATATGAAGAGGAGAATTTAGTTAAAAATATACATAATCGATACAATTTCCCCTGATCTGCAGTTCAACCACAGCTTCATTTGCTCTTTTCTCTGTCTTCGTCTTCAATTCTTACGCTCTTCCTCCTTATCTTGTGTTTCTCTCTCATAATGCCTTTTGCCATCATTTTCTCCATCTCGATTAATTTTCTAACCCTCGACTGCAGTCTCTCTCTGTCTCTCTGTCTCTCTCTCTTTCTCTCTGTCTGTCTGTCTGTCTGTCCCAATCCCTCACTCACTCTTTATCCAGCTCGCTAGTTATTTATCTAGCTATTTAACTTAGTGTTCTGAGGTATTCTATATCTCGCTAGTTTGCAATTTTTAATTATTTTTCTTCTCTGACTCGCCTTCTTTCTCTCTATAATATATATATATATATATATATATATATATATATATATATATATGTATATATATATATATATATATATATATATATATATAATTCCACTAATAAAAACATTATTTTATAATTATATATGCATACACACACATATATATTGGGTGTTGAACTCAATGTCCACTTTTATATTTACATACGCTCTATCCCTGATATTGAGCACTTTAACCGATAAATAGACCATATTTTAAATCTATATTATTATCATATATATATGTGTGTGTGTGTGTCTGTGTGCGTGTGTATTTATTTATATATAGCAAAGCAAGTTAACTATGATTTTTTTTATGTACGCTCTAACTACCAATCTAGCGAGTTAACTGGCTAGGTATTGTTCTCTGGAGTATTCTCTTTCCCTCACTATCTCCTTCTCTCTCTCTCTCTCTATCTCTCTCTCTCTCTCTCTCTCTCTCTCTCTCTCGCTTTCTATCCCCTTCTCTCTCGCTTTCTATCCCTTTCTCTCTCTCTCTCTCTCTCTCTCTCTCTCTCTCTCTCTCTCTCTCTCTCTCTCGCTTTCTATCTATATATCTATCTTCCGCCCCCGTCTTCTAGTTGTAGTTAATTCGCCATTGGTGAGGCAGAGTGCGTCAATGTTGGAGATGTACATGCTGACAATGCCTATGAAGATAATCGTGTACATGTGTGTGTGCGTGCAAGATAATATTAGACCCGAAGAAGAAAAAAGTGCCTATGCTATACAGTCTTCGTACGAGTATATATGTCTGATCGATTAAAGAAAATTGCTTTAAAAAGACATAACAATCAGAAGAGTAAACCTTCTGTGGTCGTTGAGACAACAGTGCTTTTAAAATTGGTGTTTAGTGTTCGATATTACGTAAAAGCTACGTTTTTAAATGTTGATTTTCAAAGCAAATATGCTTTCTGCATTCGGAAGATCAACATAAGTTTCCCGCACTCCTTTTACCCTCCATTTTACCTTGTACCAAACTGTACTTCTTAGGGGATTTTTGTGTTCATGCCTTATATTCGTTTTTTTCAGTGCATCTTCTTACCTGGAAATATTTAAACGTGTATAATGGTTATCATGAGATATATGAATAGCGGGACGGTTATAGGCGTGGGAAGTGAAATGTTCGGGCCGAGTTCAAATTCCGACCTCGGTGGTTGCGTTCACTTTCACACACATACCCTTAGGAAATGCATGATTCCAGTTACTCAGAAGGTCTGGCCTCTTTAGCTTTGGGTAGCAGGTAATCTAAGATCAAGACTACGCTTAATTCAAAACTGTTAAAAAGGTAGTGGGAAACACCTCCACTATAATCTTATCCTCTTCAAGTCAAAGGTCATTCGTTATCTATCCTCCTTATCCTCATATATTTCACTTCCTACCACTAGACATTGGGCTCTCTAACCTTGGATGGCAGACAGTCTAGGAATTAAGTTTTTTTAACAATGATGTTCACTCTGTACAAGGACCAAGAGCCACTCGAGATAAATGGTTACACAGTAAGAGGCACAGTTTATGGGGATGAGGGAGGAAGATAACGTATAAGATTATAGTAATCTACACTGAATTCAAAAGATCACAAAGATGGCTATGAGAAACCACTCCACTACATATCTGATAAGAGTTTAGACCCGTTTACGCGGCCTTGTAGGCGATGAATTATTTACAAGGTTACATACAACACCTTTACCAGGGACACAGTGTCGCAAGTTTATCGCTATTTCAATGAAAAATATTTTCACGGGCTAGATACTCTAGTTCCGCCAGTTCAGACCTTCACAGCCAAGACCTGCTATGCCATCTGCACAGAGGCAAAATATCCTCAATTCTTTTCTATTACACCGGTAAGAAGGAAGTTTCATTCGGTCAGCTTCTTCCTAAGAGACACAGCTTTGTGGAACAGTATCCCAAGAGTGTACTTTCCCGCTCACTAAAATTTTAACCTTTTCAAGAATCACTATTATCTATCCTACATATCTTCATAATATATCATTCTTACGTCCATTAGACAACGGTATTCAATAACTCTCAGCCTTAACCTCTAAAAATCTTCAAGACTCATTGTTATCTATCTTACATATCCTCATAATCATTTTTACGTCCATCAAACAACAGTATTTAATACCTCTCTGCCTTGAGCGGCTCTTGTGCCCTGTATTGCGTGAATAATAGCATTAAAACAAAGTCCTGGTAACTCAGAATTAATAAAGAAATAGCCATGATCGCCTCCGTCCAGGAAGAAGATGAAAATAAATCAGACCGAAAACAGAATTAGCAACCGAGTAAGCGTTTCGAATGAGGCTGCTTGTTTTTTTTCTTTTATATTTCGTGTCCCTTTAGCTCGATGGCTATCCACAATTTCCTATCCCTTCTAGCCCTTAATGAATGTTGTCTTTGTGTTATCTGTCCTAAACCTTGTATCGTCATCCATTTACTCAAATTCGCTACGTACTTTATGCGTGGGTAGGTTAAACAGCATATATATTCGGAAGAACACTCATTTCTCTTTAATAAGATTTCTCGGATATTCAGGCCAGTAGACGAAAATAAATAAATATATTCTTTAATAAATAAACGGAGCGTCTACTCAAATATGAGTATCCATTAAAAATAACGTTTAAGTAATAATTGTATAAAGATATTAAAGTTGTTGTCAACTTTTAACAGGGTTCACACTTTTCTTATTCTAGGTGCTGTGTCCTTTCAGGACGTTGGTGATCATGGCTCTTCCCATCTTCTTCTCCTTTGCAGCTTTCATTCCCATACTATCTCTCCCAATCCCTTTTCTGTCATCCATTTACACAAGCTTGTTAGATATCTTACTTGCAGTTTCCCTCTATCCTTCTTGCCTTCAATATGCCCCGTGAGTGTCAAATTCGCCCAGCCGTCCTTCCTCATTAAGCGTCTTATAAATTTTAACTGTTTCTTTGTGGTTCTATATATAAAGAGCCATTTTGTTTCCATTTTCTCTAAAACTTCGTCTTTGCTCACATGTTTGGTCCATGGTATCCTCACCATCCTTCTGTAGAACAACATTTTTGTTGCTTTAAGTCTCTTCATCTTTGAATAGATTGTCCAACACTCACTGCCATTTAGGAGGACAGATATCACGTAACAGTTTGGTAATATTTTCCTTTATTCTAGCGAAGTTTTTTTTTTCTATTTCTTAATACTCTGCTTAGCTTTTGGAAGTCACCTTTGGCTATCCCAGTACGCCATCAGATTTCTGTATCACACTTTTCGTCCTCTGTTAAAACACTTCTCAGATATTTAAATTTTCGCGCTTGTTTGATTTTGCTATTGTGGCGAATTTCCAAAGTCAATGTACTGATGGTGAGGCGGGGGCTACGCCGTTGACATAGCTACTCATAGTTGGGATAAGAATGATCTTGAACAAAAAAAAAAATCAACATATTTATCAAGTGTTCCAAGAAGTAGGACTCCAGATAAATCTTTCCAAAACAGAAATTATGATCTGGAATTGAAATGAAAGCAGTGATGGCACCTACCCTGAATCCCTCATAAAAATTCAGAATGTAGAGTTAAAAAATACCAAACTCTTCAAATACGTCGGTGTACGGATCAATCATGACAAATCTAGTATAGGAGATAAGAACAGTCTATTGTAATCTCAACATCTTTCTACAGAAATACATTTCTTTTGCTTCAAGTCACTTCTTCATCTGTGAGATTTTCCAGCATTCACTGACATATAAGAAAGTTGATATTACATAATAGTTTAGTACTCTTTTCTTTGTTACTGGCAAAATTTCTTCCTTTTGTTTCTTACGAAATTTTGCTTAGCTTTTGGAAAGCATCTTTCGCTATTACAATACGTCTTCGGATTTCGGAGTCACATTTTCTGTCCTCTGTTAAAACACTTACCAGCTATTTAAATTATCGTATATACTTGATTTGGGCATCTCCGACTCGTAGATGAGATCTTGGGATGTACCTTTAGCTGATAACCATACATTCAGTCTTCAGATAGATAACGAACACAGATATATAGCTAGTTAGCTAGTTAGATAGCTAGATAGATAATCTATTCGGGGTACAAAATTTTATTATGGTTTTAAAAACGGACTTTTTCAGTATATATTCGCATAACATAAGTGTAGATCCATTTATAAGAAAAAATATTTAATCACCGTGAAGTGGCGAATTGAAAAATATAACAAAAGCCAACATGTTATCTTTCCTCACTCTTCAGAGCTTATTCGAGGACAAAACATATAAATATTCAATTAGATTTCTCTGCAAAAGTTTACGTCTGTAAATATGAAACATTTTTACTGACGAATGCCAAATATACTGGTGCTTTCTGTAACAAGCTTTCGTAATATAGGAGTGGAAAAGCTGCGTCAATAATTCTATTTAATATAACTAATATATAATTGTAAGCGAAACACGACGTAAAAATAAAAATAAAATTATGCTTGTAGTCGGTGTTCGCTTTCCGAAACTAAACATAATATTCCATGAAAAATATGAAAAACTTGACTATAGATTGATAGATAGATAGATAATGAACATAGATAGATAGATAGATAGATAGATAGATAGATAGATAATGAACATTAACTGGTCTTATTGAAGAGGAAATCAATTCTAAGTTTAATTGATGCAATTATATATGAATGGAAATGTTCATGTTATTTCAGAAATTGGTTTTATATTTCCACAAGAGAAGATCATTTTATTTTTAAGCCAATAGATTCGACGACCATTTTATTTTTTAAGCTAATAGATTTGAAGACGAACGAAATAGACTTCACTTTTCAATGTTTTATGTAAATGATTCATAGCACCAGAGGAATTGCTATATTTTTCTTTTCTTCAGTTGCAAAATCTATTGTTACAAACATTATTTCTTTTAATAGAGAAATAAAGACAAAAATAATAGAAGGAAATTCTTCATTTTAATGCAAGTTTTCATCGACTCAACAACAACGAGAACGATTACTTTGCATACAAAAGACTTTTTTTTAATTATCCGTCCTTACATATTTGCTTTATATTTTATACTTTCAAATTATTTTATTGGTACGAAATTCGGTGCCTATGAATATAACTATTTTAACTAAATGGATGGGCAGCTAGTCTAACAGTTCTTGGTACGGAAAATTAAATCTGCTAGCCGAGTTCAAAGTCCAGCTTAATCTGCTTATTGCGTTCACTTTCGCACAGATGCCACTGAGAAAGGCATGAAACCATCTTTTCCCCTCGCACACACACCCGCACACAACTCTAGTTTAATAGCAGAGTAGACTCAGCGGATGTCTAAGCTTGGGGGCGGGGGCGGGGAACCAGTTTAAATAAAGGAAACTTCGAATTCCAAACGGTGAAGAAGGCAATGGGAAATAACTTCACTATCATTCCGAAGAACGCATAGCAATTCACAGATAATAAAGAAAAGGATTCTGTGGAGAAACATGATCATCTACATCTGAAGATACATGTAATTTTGAAAAATTTGAAATAAAATCGCGATAGCAGTTGCATTATTTTTAATCAGGTTAATTTCTATTAGGTTAGTGCAAAAATAATTTCGTTTTCTCACATAGTAACATATGTTAGAAAACGAAATTATGTTTGCACCACTCTAATATATTATTTTTTCTAACATTTTGTGGTTAAACATCATTTTGTTCTAGGATATTGTGTTATTGGCTTGTTAGGCTTTCTTCATAACATGTTTTTGTTTCGAAAACAAGGATTCATAACGGCACTTAACATTTGTTGCGGGAGAATCTGCGATTAGCAAAAGCCATACGGGACCATCAGTTGTTTTTTTTTTATTCTGCACCAAATGCAAACGCGGGATTTGTGGTTAGAAGGGGCGAAGAGTTTATAACGCTGACTCTTCTTTCCTGCCCTGAGTTTGTAAATTAATTCAGCCTCAGCAGCATCCATTATGCATATGCGGTTGTCAGTACCGCAGGCGTCGAAAGTCAAAAGAACATTATTATTACATTTATACTTGTAAAAATAAGAAATTCTATGACCCAAAAAATATTTGAAAAGTTTTGTGAAAATAAATTATTCCTATAACTTTAGACGCATACATAAACACCCATACATTCAACTAAAAAAAAAATTTCCTGGAAACCCAGCAGTATGAACTGAACCGTAGCATCAATAGAACAAAGCTTGCGTGCGAAATCCCTATACTTTAGACAACCCCAGAAAAAGACGTCCATGAGAGTGAGATCCGGCGAACGTGGTAGCCAGTCAACGGCTCCTCGAAGTCCAATCTACCTGTTGAGAAAGTCTTTGTCAATTAGCTCACGCACAATAAGTGCGGGGTGCAGTCCATCTTGGTGAAAGTTGAAGTCCTGCTGCTACTGTTGTTCGCGTACCTGTGGTATGTTCATACCCATCAGCATGTATACATATAAGTGTTGATCGACTATATACCTACTTTTGCAGCCCTATAGATGTATTCTTACAATCCTTATCTAGGATCGACTAAATGTTTGGTGTTGTTTACGTTCCTCAGGTTCTATTGAGCATTCACAATTATAAAATGTTGGGCACCTTGACATACGTTAAATTATATAATTTTACATATATCAAATAGTGTTATATATATATATATATATATGTGTGTGTGTGTGTGTGTGTGCGTGTGTGTGTGACAGGACACAGAACAAGTAGGAAATAGATTTTAATCTAACATGTTTCACTTTATTAAAGCTTCGTCAGAGATCAAGCTAGAAATGATAAAAAATGATAAAAAGCAAAGAGACGCAGATTAATGGTATTAGGTTGTTGCAAAAATAATGACGTAATAATGTCGTTTTTTGACCTATTTTTAACGTCAAAAAACGACATTATTACGTCATTATTTTTACACCAACCTAATATTTTGTGCTTGGTTATTTCTTATTGGATAGATCCGTGTTACGTGTAATGAAGTAACAGATAATATTCAAATATATGTGTGTAACATTCTTGACACTAAAGTTTGTAATATATATATATATATATATATATATATATATATATATATATATATATATATGAAATAAACGTATGACAAATTAGAAATGTTTTCTTGTGACGCATGTCGTGCTTTAGGATTTCATCGGACTAAATTTGAACAAATTTAATCCGACGAAGTCCTAAAGAACAAAACGCGTCACAAGAAAACTTTGTCATACATTTTCTCCATATATATATACATATGTGTATGTAATGGTTATATTACACTATTATATGATACCAATGATTATATTACATGATAATTTAAAATTTAATGTCCATATTACGGTTTTATTAAATGTCATGTCCCTTAAGGACGTGGGCAATCATATCTCTCCATAGATTCTGTTTCTTTATTATCTTGGAATTTCCATGACTTCTTGGGAAAGATAACAGAGTTGGTTCCCGTTGCCTTATTCGCGGTTTTTAATCATCATTCTACAAGACTGGTTACCAACCAAGGCTTAGAAAGCCCCAGTGTACCTGATATTTGACTCGTAGCTGGAGGTAGGAGACGAATGCCTTTCCCAAGTGTATTTTCGCCCAAAGTGTATGCCACATAACCTGAGCAGAATTTAAATAGGATTTAATGAACAGGGTTTAGGAAAGATTACAAAAAGACAATGTTTACTCGAGCTGCAATGGACAGGAAATTGTGGAGAGCCATGATCGTCGACCTTCTCAAGAGAAGAAGAAGTTCGACTGACCAGACGCATTTCACACTAGCTCTTGCGACCAATGTACAATCCCTGGTAAAAAAAAATCGAATTTCAAAGTAGGTATCCACCTATGCACACATCTGTGCCATCAATTAGGTTGATTGGAACATCGCATTTAGGCCTTTAGGCCTTTTGACCTCTGGGGGAAAATTACCGGAAGTCCAATTCGAACGTAGACTTTGCCGCTAGCAACACCTTCACCATTGCATTTGAAGGGGAAGTTTCAGAGTCAATCTCTGATGCTTTAAGGTTCCCAAAGGAGAAAGTGCCGACAGAATAGGGAAATTTCTGGCAACATCAACATTCACGCATGCGAAAATCCTCGTTGTGCCATTATAGCAAAACACTATCCCGAGGAAGGAGTTAAATAAAGTCAACTCTTTCCTCACATGCGCAGTATGGTAAACACTCTACTATACTGCAAGGAAAGTGTGATTTTTTCTATCTTCCGAGATGTTATTTACTATCGAAGCTTAATTTTGGTAAAAGGTCTCATGTTTGGAATATCCAGGCAACTCTCTACTACTGATTGGCACGTCTGGGCCGCTAGACATTGCATCCCAATGTAACGCGTTACCAAATCTCTTTTTTGTGAACATAGTGGTCATCACTCTAATGTTAACAGTGGGATTTATAAACTAGTTAAAAGTCTAATATTGAATGCTAACTAACTTTTATGAATAGTACTGTCTGAATTTTAATATTACGTATTCATTCAATTAATATAGACAGGGCAGATAAATAAAATGTGTAACGAATTAGCTTTCACGGCCAAAACAAAGAAAATGCATGTATTTATACAAATACGCATTTTTGTTGGTTTGATTTTGTGTGTATGTTTCTGTGTTCTTTTTATTCAAGCACCCAGTTGTATTGATATGTAAATATGTGAATTTTGACTCAATTTCCTATCAGTTCATCACACACCAATAGATATTTGACAGTAAATGGCCATTGGTATATTGCCCAGTTGTAAATATTCTCTCTGTGTCATTATATATATATATATATATATATAAATATATATATATATATGTGTGTGTGTGTGTGTGTGTGTGTGTACATACATACATACATATATATATATATATATATATATATATATATATATATATATATATATATATATATATATACACACAAATACACGTACAAATATTTATTTACTTCGTTTTTGGATATGAGGGACATTTGAATGGCAAAACGCGTAATCAAATCTATTTTCAATTAAATGTTTTTCATTTGTCAAATTTCTCATATATATATATATATATCAAAAAAGCGATACGTCAAGTTTAAAATGCTTCTTGAAAAATCTTTCAAAATTAAAATGTTCTGAAACGTTATTCAAGAAAAATTGACTGATTTAAAGTTTAATTAATCTCAATTGAAACAAATATTACTTACTTTTAGTTTAAAATATCGCTGAAAAGCATTTTTAACACGAAGGTGGCTGTTTTTATAAGGTGTTGACAGACTTATCAACAGCCTGATGTTTTGGTAATTTATGTCAGGTAAGCTAATTGAAATAAAATTACATGACGAATACAACTTAAATGACTTTTATAAATAATTTTCTAACTACCCAGAAATACTACAAAAATTAATATTTTAATCATTGTAATATTTTATTTATTTTAGTTACTACGAAGACTCTTGTTAAGGAAATTTTACAAATAAATATTAAATTTACTATAGTTACCGCTCTGCTTTTCTGATAAAGTCGTCTATGGACATCTGTATTTAAAATTCAAAATTCTTTTTGAAATATTGGGGTCGTTCAATTGTAGTAAGCTTTCCCATTTGTGACTAGCGAGTACAGTTTTTATTTAATATCACTTGACCGCTATATATTAATACAAAATTTTTAAAAATTTTAAAGTTTATAAATTATTCTAATTAAGATTTTTTGAAAAGTGAAACAATTCTTGTAAAAATTCATTATTCATGGAAAAAGAATTTTTTTGTGAGACAATAGTTTCCATAATATTTTTTTTTTATAAAAATTGGAAGCTTTTCTAATTAAATAATGTCTCTTATCGCATTGTTTATTTTACGATTCAGAGCAGATTTTTGATAACTGGTGATCCTGATGATTTAAATTCTCCAAGGACTTGTCCTTATAACTAATATACGCATTAAACCCTACAAAAAAATTTTCTTTGTAAATTACCTACAATTAAATGCGTGCTTGTGGGAGATGTAAAGAGAATTATATTTTTACCCCAGATTTTCTAAAAAAAGAAAAATTTCAAAAACTGATTTATTTCTGAACTCAATCTTTAGGCCAGATGGCCTGCAGATAGCGTTCAAGAATGAAACAGACTGTCACCGATTAGTGTTGCTCTTAGTACCCACGTTTATATTTACATAGGCTATATCCCTGATATTGAGCTCTTTACCCATAAATATAGCAGACCTTAAAACTATATTTTATCATATCTCTGTATATATATATATATATATATATATATATATATATATATATATATATATATATATATATATATACGTATGTATGTATATCTATTAACATATGCTTAATATCTATGTTGTATGACATCGAGCACTTTTTTATTACCACCAGCAGTATATGTGCAATATATATATATATATATATATAAACACACACACACACACACACATATATATATATATATATATATATATAAATTCTAAAGATGTAATGGATTTTATTTTTAATCCGACATAATTTTAGTATTTCAAATGATATTTTTAGCACATACCCGTCTTTGAGTAGACGCTCCGTTTATTTTAAGCAATATTTATTTCATCTACCGGCCTACGTACTCGAGAAAATTTAATAAAGCACATTTAATAAAGAAAGTGGCCTTGAAGGTGCCCTCCATCATTTTCGAACCAGCGTCTCCCTTTACAACATGAACCACAGTCGGATCTGGCGTGCTTTTATCGCTCGCTTACGAAGAGCTTTTCAGTAAAGCCAATTTCTATATTTTTACACTTAAAGCGCCCTGACGCGCTCAAATTTCTCGAAACACAGAAACGTAATCAAATCTATTTGTAAAGAATTAATAGATTTTATTTTTTAATCACATCAAAAGTTATTTTTAGCAGATACCCGTATTTGTGTAGACGCTCCGTTTATTTTAAATAATATTTATTTCGTCTACCAGCGAGTGGGCACGAGAAAACTTAATAAGGATAATGCTCCTTCCAGCGAGATTCGAACCCACATCCTCTTTTGCAATGGAAACCACAGTTTGATCAGGTGTGAACATATATACGCCTGTATGTGGGATCGGGGTGAGGTGAGGTTTTGAATATTTAAATGTTATCACGTTCTTAACGGACTGTAGCATAGCACATATTTCAAATGTAGAGTAGAAATATGATATCTGGTAATAAATTTATACAGACACTCTGACCTTCAGTCGGTCAAGAGATAAGTCGCCTGAACATTTATAAATTACTAACTATATATATAAATATATATATATATATATTTATACACACACGCACACACACGCACACACACACACACATATATATATATATATATATATATATATATATATATATATATATATATATATATATATATATATATATATATATATATATATATATAGTGAATGCATACCGGAGGTTTCTTGAATGGGATCCGCTAATATTACTATTACCATAACATGAAAAATGTCACTAAAGTTAAGCAGAATAACAAAGGGGAAATGTCATATGATTAAATCCAACAGATTTAGTTTTTATCAATATTCCGTTTCAATCACCGGGGATAAATGCCTACCCTAATCCCTATCGGAAACAATGAAACACACTTGATATATATCTGCTTCATTTAGGCTTCATCTACACATAGAAAGTCTTTCTTGAAACTTGGCTAGCCAGCCATTACTCGGGGATAAGTTCAATATTATCAATGTTCTCCACCATTGAAGCTCTGTGCCAGTCTAAACAGATCAAATATTTATACAAGTTATCTCTCACGAACAGACATATAGTCAATCAATATGTCCATAGCCCGACACGTTAATTATTAATTGATTTATTATCTGAAATTTTCGTCCGATAACTTACGATCAACATGAGTAATATTCAGCACTAAACAAAATGCATTAACAAAGGACTTTACTGCCTTCATTCTTAATTAAAGACAATATTCATAATGAAACGCCATCATATAGATTTACTAATCTGGGTTCCGTTCGAAATTCAAACCAACATCACCTGAAGAAGGCCAGAGAGTACAATGGCCAAAATGCTATGAATGTGATAATAAAGATCAGGACAACAGTCCTATCAATAGCGTAAATAATATTATTTTATTGTTTACAAAAGGTATTTGATATGTCGGCCATATTTGTTTCTCTCTTTATTCTTAATGAAAGATAATTTTTTTTTATTTTGATAGTTTATTAATATATAGAAATATAATAAAATGATATCAAATCGGAAAGTCTGATAGATTAATTAACACCTTAAAATGTACTACCGGGTCTGTCTAGTTATTGTCTTTTCCCGAAAATTCGAAAATAAATTTTGAAACGGAAATTAGTAGAAGAAAAATTCAATGGCTGAACATTTGGTTCATTTCTATTTAGTTTTTATTAATATTATGTTCCAATAACTAGGGATAAATGCCTAGCCTAATCCGAATTGGAAACAATGAAACACACTTCTATATTTTTACACTTAAAATAAATATACAACATTGTGGTTTTTATGGATAATATGATACTTTAAAAAAAAAATACAAAGTGATGGCTGTACAATGAGGTTGTCTTATACACAAGGATATAATCATACACAAGAAAGTACGGTTTATTGGGTTTGTTTGTATTATTTTTTATTTTTTTTTATTTTTTATTTTGTATATAACATCAATGTTCTTGCAGAATACGTGTTCCTTTTCATAATATATATATATATATATATATATATATATATATATATATATATATATATATATATATATATATATATATATATATATATTTATTTAAACATGAACACTTTTTCTTTGCCTGTCTGTAAAGACTAAGGCGAATTCTTAAATGTCTCCTGGTGATATATTTTTTACCTTACTTCATATTTCAAACATTGACAGCATTACCGTATTTTCTTGTGTATAAAAAGTTTTGAACGAAAATTAAAGACAAAAAAATGAGTTTGTACTATACACGTTTTTCAGAAATTTCAGTTTAAAAAACCTCTTGTTTGAAACAGCAAGATTAGAAATACATTCAGTGGACACAATAGAGAATAAAACACAGAGCAGGCAGGTGTTGATAACAAATGTTTACAAAAGGTATTTGATATGTCGGCCATATTTGTTTCCCTCTTCATTCTTAATGAAAGATAATGTTTTTATTTTGATAGTTTATTAATATATAGAAATATAATAAAATCATATAAAACACAAAAGTATGATAGATTAATTAACACCTTTGCCCTAAAATAAGTTTTGAAACGGAAATTAGGAGAAACATGCAATGGCTAAACATCATTTCTATTTTTTAATATGGTAAAACAATTACAAAATACGGCTATACTACGGGATCGTAATATACTAAATTGTTTATTAGCTGTTTTAGCTTCAGAATCATGGGGCTGTATTATATGAGGATCGGTTAAAAAGTTTATAGGCTGACAAATAGTAAGTAGACACATAAATTGATAGACTAAATGACATACAAGAATACGACAGTTGGTCGGTTAGAACTTGATTTTTCCAGTCGACCCTCGTCGAGTAGTATTATAAACAATAAATTACGGCATGTTGAAATGTAAATATGTATTGAGTAATCTATGGGGGTTACAAAATTTTATTATTGCTTTTAAAAAAGTTTGTAAGTATATATATGCATAATATATAAAAAAAATGTATTAAAACAAAGTTGGGGAGAGTAAGGATAAAAAAAAATATTACTCAATTATACTTAACACCAGAAAGAGACAGTTGATTTTTCTGGGGCATATAATGAGGAAAGAGGACTTAGAATATTTGATACTTACAGGACAGATTGAAATTAAGAGTGACAATGGGATGCAACACATAAACTACCTGGCGAGCTTGAGAGAATGGATGTCGGAGCAGCATTTGGGAGAGATGGCAAAAAGACAAAGTATGTATACGCATAATATATACAAATATATTAAAACAAAGTGGAGGAGAGTAAGGATAATAAAATATTACTCTCCGTAAATTGAGGAATCAAAAAATATAATATAAAATAACTAATTGGTTATCGCTCCTCACACTTTAGAGCTCAGTCAAGGAGAAAACATAAAAATACGACGAAGGAATCAGTCACAGATTTAGACACAGAAACTATTCTTTCTGCTTACAAATGAAGGGTGCTTAGACTTAATATAATCAAATTTTATCCTGCTCTGTACGGTCTAGATATTTGTTGTGTAATATATTTTTTACATCATTAAGATCTACCTATGTATCAGTCAGTGAAGGGCCATGCGTGATAGACGCTTAGGCCATCATGTATCTTTTGATACATGACTGACGGTCTGTTCTGTTATTTACCCATAGATGGTGGGAAGAAGAGGATTCATACCATTACCAGGGGTATGAGCACGTAAATGAATGTAAACTTTCCTAAACATATTCGCAATGTGAATCGACTCAAATAAAAGATTACTTTGATGAGAGGATCAGATATTAGATCACCATATTAAGCGGTCAATTGCTGGCTTGCGAAAAAATAAAAGATCAACATTTACAATAGAATCTTCCAAAACGGCATAGTAGATTTGTTGCAGAATTTTTTATTTTCAAATAAAACCCTGCAGATCCCTATAAACTGACGAGAAAGGGGCCCTCGTCGGAGTGGGCTAAAGTTTAGTGATGTTAGTCTAGCTAGCCATTCCTACATAGTACACATTTAGAATCCTTTATCCGAAATTTTTGAAACCGTAACTAACTCGGGGAATTGGGGAATACAGGCTATTTAATTTGTATAATAGATAGCATCTATAAAAAGGAGCAGCTTGTGAATGAACCCAAGCATAATCACGATATCTCTTTTATTTCAGGCCTTAGGCCTTTTTGACGTTTTCAATCCTGTTAAAATAATTCTCATAAACCTCTATGATTGGTTTCATTTTGACATCTCATTCTAAACCAAATCTTTGTAAATATTTAGGCGAAAACGCTTGCTTTCATTTCTTGGTTAACACCTTTCAGAAATGTATGAAGCCATCTCTACATGCTCCCAACATTATTTACATGCCAAATCACTTCAGAAGATAGATGTTCATGGCTCTCTATCTATCTCTGAATTGCTATTAATTCTCGAGGAATATAGTGGAATGTTTTCTCGCTGCTTTCTTCACAGATTTTTCTATATTCAGAATTGTCTACCCTCCAAGGCTAGAGAGCCAGTCTACCCTATTCTTTAACTCATAGCTCGTTTGAGAAAGATGTATCCATGCTTTCCCAAAGGTATTAAGAGGCACGATGGAGAGGAGGCAGTGTGGAGAGGAGGCACGGTAGAGAGGAGGCAGGATGAAGAGGAGGCACGATGAAGAGAAGGCACGGTAGAGAGGAGTCACGATGAAGAGGAGGCACAGTGGAGAGGAGGCACGGTAGAGAGGAGGCAGGATGAAGAGGAGTCACGATGAAGAGGAGACACGGTGGAGAGGAGGCACGGTATAGAGGAGGCAGGATGAAGAGGAGGCAGGATGAAGAGAAGGCACGGTAGAGAGGAGTCACGATGAAGAGGAGGCACGGTGGAGAGGAGGCACGGTAAATAGGAGGCAGTCTGGAGAGGAGGCACGATGAAGAGAAGATACGGTAGAGAGGAGGCACGATGAAGAGGAGGCGCGATGGAGAGAGGGCAGGGTGGAGAGGAGGCACGGTGGAGTAATCGTTAGGGGCTTGGATTGAGGAATCGGAGAGCCGAGTTCGAATTCTAGTGGAGTTTATTACATTCACATGTGAAATCCATCTATTCCCCCAGCTATGAATAAAACAGCAGAATAGATTGTCCTATAAACTTTGGTGGCAACCAGTCTAGGAGAAGAAAAACTCTGACACTATTTACATTATTCGGACTGTTGTCCTCATCTTTGTTGCCATATTTATCACAACGTTTCGGCTGTTGTGGTTACGTTTCGACTGTTGTGGTTGGAATGTCGAACTAAACCCTTTATTTCGCACGCTGAGGTAGACTGTTCTAGTTCTACGTGCCATGCCAGTTATCTCCTGTTAATTCCCCTCTCCAAGTTTTCCACCGCCTTAACCAGGTATTGAACTCATACTCTTTGGATCCTGTAACTGGATCAAACTAACGCCTTTATCCACTGTGCCATGTGTTCTTCAGAACATCAGTGTATGAATTTAGTGTACATAATACCTTATCTCAGAAATATAGACAATACTGGAAAACTCTGAATTCAAATTCAACCGGATCGCTCTATCCTAAAAGTATGTATACATGCGGTTGTGAATTCACATTTCCACTGAAACTCCCATTATGGATTTGCCCGTCCGATTGAATTCGACCTCTGCTACGCTTGGTTGGTTCGGAGGTGGTGGGTTCGTTTGACGGAACTAGCTCAACCGATCCAGGTGAATGCCTCAACAAGTACAAGTAGTAAAGTTATTAGTCAGACTTGAACAGAAGAGACTCAGCCTGAATTTGAACTCGGCTTGCCAATTCCACCTTTCTGCGCCGTTTGTTCACCAGAGTTATAGGTTAATAGTAGCATGGGTAGCTGGGGTCTCCTGCATTGTTAAGGTAACCTTCAGGTGTTGAAGGCAAAATATGGCCATGCTGTCTATCTATATCTCCGAGATTATCCCGTCTGTTATCCTCATCTTCATTGACATATTCACATTTCAGCCGTTGTACGCTCCGGCCTTCTTCAGGCGACAGGTAAAGAGAAATAACTGAGACATCCAGAAGAGGCATGGCGTGGAACTAGAACAATCTACCCCGATGGACGAAATAAGGGGATCAGTTCGAAATTCCAATCACATGTACAACGGAAAACGTTGTGAATATGGCAATGAAGATGAGGATAACAGTCCGAATAATGTAAATAATGTAAATAGCCAGGCTAATTCACAAATATTAAATAAAATGGATATGTGAGGAGCACGGTTGACTCCTATGTTCTAAAGGTACATGGCATTAAAAATAGTTTCTAAATATGTGTGCGTCTATTGTTTACATATATAGTCATTTGTAGTCAGTTTAGAAATTACTCTGTGCTGCTGGTACAATGTAATCTAACATAACCTGCTCCATGTTACTTCATGAGGAGATGGATGCCGCCAAATAATTGCCTTTTCCTTGAGAAATTCCATGAGAGGAAATTACTCATCATGGCACCCTGGAATTATCCCTGTGCCTTTTCTATAAATATGTCGGAGTTAACTCCTCCTTTAGTTCGTTAACCCTTTCACCGGGGGTCTCTCTTCCCTGGCTATAAATAGTCGCTGACCCTTTCCCTCTTTCTCTTTTCTCCCTTAGGCCTTTGGACCGACAACTGGGGGCAAATCTCTCTTTTTCCTCAGGCTTTCAGCCTTACCACCTCGAAAATGTAAGCGCTCACAGGGATAGCGTTTCCCAAATGCTGGGAACACGCTAAGCACAATACACACACACACACGCACATACAGAATATTCACACACACACTTTGTCCTTTGTAACTGTTTCCATGTAACTAGTTATTAATATATATTTGTATACATATGTTTATCGGTCTTGTGTTTGTTTTTCTTTGCCTTCTTCTTTGGACTTAATTAAAGTCCAACCTTCTCATGTAGTTGGGCCGGCTAGCAGGAAAAATCTGAACCCACATGTCTTCTTCAACATCACAGCCACGGTCCACTGCAAATACTTCCCTGGTTCGGATGCGCACTTCGCCAGGGTAAATTAAATTTAATTTACTTTTCATATACCACCTGAGAAAATGAATTGTACATATGTGGATCAGTTAGGACTTCATGGAGATTATGTGATGTTATGGTGGTTGAAGTAAGAATGGGTAAGTAAGAATGCGTTATTTTGGTGTAAGGAATATTGTGGTATGTTTGTGTCAGTGTTTGTGGCTAGCTAAGTTTAACGTTAAGACAGAAGAGCGTCCTTTTCCCCAGTCCCTATTTGAATTTTTGCGTCTCACGTTCCTTGGAAATGCAAATATTTACTTACGATATGGATGTACTTGACAGTTTCGTAATAATTACAAACGCATGCAATTAGACCAGATAACATCAATATTTCGATTTTTGGTTTTCAGAATATGCATCTCTAAATTGAAACATTACTGAAACATAATCTCCATATCGTATCTGTGTTGAACTCGGTTCAGTTTAATAAATGATTACATGTCGCATATTAAAGTAGGCTTAAATACAAAAGAGAATAATGACAAGAATGCAAATATACGATGAAATCAAAGTAAATATATAGATAGATGAACAGATATAAGATAGATGACATGGCGAAGTGTTGTTTAAATTGTTATCTTGATCTCTGCGCAGGACTGTCACAGTAGGAAAGAACGACAGAAAAGAAGCAATGTTTCTCCATAGATTTCTGTGTGTTTGCCTATCTTCATCTTCACCGACTTTTCTATCGATCATGACTAGCTGGCTCATGACTGTCGACCAATAAGCGTTCTCTCACACCTGTGTTCCGCTTTCAGACGTCTGCGTGAACTAACCGTACTCGGGGTCGGTAAAGCAACATGCCGCCGGATAGATAGATAGATAGATAGATAGATAGATAGATAGATAGATAGATAGATAGATAGATAGATAGATAGATAGAAATTAATTGACTTAGATAGATAGAAAGAGAGAGGAGGGAAGCGAGATGAACATGCTGAAATAAATATATGGCGGAAGTCGATTTGTGACCTAGATGCCATGAGAAAATTCATGAATGCATTTAAAATCGGAATGATCTTTGATAATTGAATTTACACTCTTAAAACTTTGCATGATTGGACTTGATTACTTGGCGTTTATTTCTAAACATTACTTCATTTTGGCACACAGGCACATACCCACACACCCAAACACACACACGAAAATAGATAGATAGATAGATAGATAGATAGATAGATAGATAGATAGATAGATAGATGTCATGTATTTTCACGCAAACATCAGAGAGTCGGCAATTTTTTTTGTGAAAATAGATATTTTATTTTAGGAGGAATGTGTGGATAACATAAAAGTTGTATATATATATATATATATATATATATATATATATATATACAATTGGAAATGTAGATCAACACCCAACGGCGACAGTCTGTTTCATGCTTAAATGGTTAAGCCATATTATATATATATATATATATATATATATATATATATATATATATATATATATATATACATATACATATATATGTGTGTGTGTGTGCGTGTGTATTACATTATATTTACATACGCTCGATAGATAGATAGATAGATAGATAGATAGATAGGATGCTGTATAGTTCGGCAGCATCGTCTTCAATGAAAACATTGTTATAGCAGTAAACACAAAGCAACAGTGAGTATGAACAATTTTTTAAGTCAGAATAGTCTTATCATTTGGCGCATGCGTATTTGACTTCTCAGCAAATATGGCTGTCTCCTCAAAACAGTAGACAAACATACAGGAGCATTATGCAATGAGATTTTTGTATGCCAAGGCTAAAATCCACCACAAATTAATTATGAACTTCATGTTGTATATACTAAACACGTAGTGTACAGGAAGGCAGTATCGGTCTTTTGTAGTACATTGAAAGAAGTGGGGAAAACTCTGCAGGAATATGGCGCCCATGTTCATCAGCAACAGAAAATATCATTGCACGCATTGAAGCTCTGATTCATAATGATAGACGCCTAAATGAAATGTTTGTAGAACTTGATTTTCTGAAGTCAATGACCCATAATATTCTTCACGTATTCAAGCGTAATTAACTGAAGAAGAAAAGTTTCTGCAAATATGCCTTTCTTTTCAGCTTTTGGAACAATATAGGAGAGCTAATGAGGATTTGTTTAAGCACATTGTCACAGATGATAAGAGCTGGGGGCATTATGTTAAACCCGAGACAAAGATTACTTGAGTTGGAAGTGTCTATTGTCACTGACTTCCATAAAATTCAAATTCCAGCGGTTAGTGTTCTTGGATACAAAAGACGTCCTGACATTAAATTCATTGTTCCATGGCGAACAGTTTACACAGTCAGATATTTTGTAATACTGGACAAACTGAGAGTAGGGCTGCTAGTCGGAAGAGACCAGGACGTTTGCGCAAGAATGACATCCTTCTGCAGGACAACGCTACCCAAAACACAGCCAATCAGAGAAAAGGATTTGCTTCAGTGATATGTTTGGGACTTGGTTCCTTCAATTTATGTTCTTTTGACCTCTTAAGTTATTCGGATAGCTAATATCAAAAGAACTTATTGAAGTTTTAAAATATTGCATAGTTAAAGCTTATAATGACGGAAAAGGCTACAAAAGCTAACAAAACGATTTGGAGTTCACGTCTTCAATGTGCGATAAATTATTTATAAATGGAAGGCCTTTGTTATGACAGCGTCGTAATCCGCGAAAAATAACTGCAAGAGCAAGTAGAAATCGAGCAAGCTCAGACGTAACCTGCTTTGACCTTTCTCCAAGGATGCCTAGCCAATGTCGGAATCAATGTACATACGTTTACAGTGCGACGAAATCTGAACGATTCCGGTCTTCATGGTAGAATGCCTAGCAAAAAGCCACTGCTTATGAAAAAGCACAAACTCGACCCAACTATGCCAAAGCTCATATTAATGAATTAGAAACGTTCTGGTAAGAGGTTTTGTGGTCAGATGAAACCAAACTAGAGCTTTTTGGGAGGAACAATAGGCGGTATGCCTGGAGGGCTCCTAATATATCTTTTGAAATTAGAATTTGGTGTCAACAGTTAAACATGACAGCGGAAGCATTATCATTTGGGGGTGTTTTTCTGCAGCTGGATCAGACAAAACAATACGCATTGACGGTACAATGGATTTGAAAGATTTAGGTTGGTGCAAAAATAATGTCGTTTTCTCACATAATAACATATGTTAGAAAACGACATTATTTTTACACCAACCTAATAGTAAACAATTTTGAACAAAAGTGCCTTGCCCTCGGTTCGAAAGTTGGTTTAAGGTCGGGGCTGGATCTTCCAACAGGACAATGATCCGAAGCATCAAAGCAAATCCGCAAAAGAATGGGATCGTAAAAAGAAATTTCAAGTCTTTGAACAGCCTAGTCAAATTCCTCATCTAAACCCAGCACATGCAAGAAACCCAGGAAATATCGAGCATTTGTAGGAGTTTTGCCAAGAAAAATGGTCAAACATTGACGCTTACTACTGCGGGAAACTTCTTGAAAATTATAGAAAAAGCTTGGTCCACGCTGTAATCTCAAAATGAGCAGTTACCAAATATTAAATGTAAGAGTTCATTACTTTGCAGATTTAATTTTAATTTTTAATTAATGTTTTTTATTCCTGCTTGATAATAAATTTTGAAAGTAACTGAAATTGACTTAATAAATATTTTTCTTAATGAATATATAGCTTAATTAATATTTGTTGACTATCTGGAAAAAAGAGACAATTATTTTAAATATTATCTTTGAGATTCACTTACTTTTACGAAGTACTGTATGCTGACAAGTCTAGAAATATTAATTCGTATGGTATTTAGTGTTTTCCTATATGTATATATACATTTAGATTACTAATTCTATATGGCCTGAAGTTTGCGTTCAAACATGAAACAAACTGTCGCCATTCGGTGTTTTCCACAGTATCTACTTATATATATATATATATATATATATATATATATATATATATGTGTGTGTGTGTGTGTATGTACATATATATATATATATATATATATATATATATATATATATATATATATATATATATATATATATATATATATATCTGTGTGTATGTATATATATATATATATTACATAATACGGAAATCCCCAAATACCTCCTGAGTATAGACTATTTCAACTACAATACCATCAATATGTTAGTTGAAATAACCTATACTCATGAGGTAATTTGGGGATTTCTCTTTTGTCATTTATATGCTTTGTTATAATAAATACATTTAGCTCCTTTTGGGGATCAATGTTTATATTTTATATTATTAGAATCCACTTGGATTATATACCGATGGATTTATTAACTGTACCATATATATATATATATATATATATATATATATATATATATATATATATATTACGAAATGGACAAAGTCCGACAATTTATTTATTAAAGACATTTTTTTTTTATGTTTAACGTTCTTTTTATAGATACAAGTATTTAAGTAAATGCTCTGTTTATAATAAACAGTATTAAATAACATTTACCGGCCTGAATGTCCGAGAAATTTTCATAAATCCTATCAAAGGACGAATATTTTCTATGAAAATTTCTCGGACATTCAGGCCGGTAAATGTTATTTAATACTGTTTATTGTAAACAGAGCATTTACTTAAATACTTGTATCTATAAAAAGAACGTTAAACATTAAAAAAAAATGTCTTTAATATATATATATATATATATATATATATATATATATATATATATATATATATATATAATAAAAAGGCTTAAACACGCTCCTTACTGTCCTGGACATTGAGTTCTACCGGGATTCTATCCTCTCGGATTTATTTTTTATACAAATATATATGTATGTGTACGTATGTATATATATATATATATATTTATATATATTTTAGATAAATGATTGCATATGTATGTGTATATTTAAACTAATATTATATATATATATATATATATATATATATATATATATATATATATATATATATATATATATATATATATATATATATATATATATATATATATGCACTGACAACGATGTAAAACAAAAATACAGAGTGTAAATGTAAGGGTTCAATATTTTTGAACTCATTCAATAAAGGTTTTTCTTAATGAATGTATATTCTAATTAAGTTTTTTGATTATCTGGAAAAAAAAGGCTATTGTTTTAAATATTATCTTAAGGGTTCATTAACGTTTAAGGAGACAGAGTGGAGTAATGGATTGCGGCTCGGATTGAGGAATTGGAGAGCCGAGTTCGAATTTCAGTCTAATCCATTACATTTACTTACTTTGGGAAAGGTATGAATCATCTTCTTCTCCCGCACCCAGCTATGGGTTAAATAGCAGGATAGACCGGGTTCTGCAGCCTTGGATGACAACTGGTCTACCGCAGAAAGATATAGCAACCTACCGTGGAAAAAAATCTGCTTCGTCAGTCATGTATCGAAAGATACATGATCGCCTAAACGTGTATCACGCATGGACCATAAGTTACTGAAATTTTTCGCAGCACTGTATGTGTCCGTTTAAAGGGTAATTTTATTTTTACTTATCAGTACATCATTTAGCTTCCCGCCTATCTGATTACACATTAGCAAGCTATTAACGCCATTTTGAAATATATGTATTCCGAAAATGCCAAAATGTATCGTCTCGTCTACGGCTTCCTACAATGAGAAATAGAAAAGCTCTCTCCTGTAACTGCCTGAACTTCTTAAATACGCCATGTCCCTTCGGAACGTAGGTGACTATGGTTAACCAAATATTCCTTTTCTTTCTGTAAATTGCTATACCTTCTTCGGAAGGATAATGGAGACCTTTCTGGTTGCCTTCTCTACAGTCCTACCGAGGTAATTACTCTTTCAGGCAAGAGTCATCCAGTCAAATATGCCTATGTTTGTGATGTGCATGTGTTTGCATATATATATATATATATATATATATATATATATATATATATATATATATATATATATATATATATATATATATATATAATCTATAATACGCGTACAATCACAGATAGATATTAGGTTGGCGCAAAAAATAATGACGTAATAATGTCGTTTTTTGACGTATTTTTTAACGTAAAAAAACGACATTATTACGTCATTATTTTTGCACCAACCTAATAGATAGATAGATAGTGTGAATATATGTTTGTATTTATAGATGTTTTATATTAATTGCGTGATTATGTGTACGTGTGGATGTGTGAGTAGCGTAAAACTTATCGGAGCTGAAACTGAAATCAATGTGTATGTTGAAATTCTGTCTGCATCTGTTCTTTCACTTCTCACTAATTACCTTACAATTAATCCATCTTACTCCTGTTATGGATTAAATAGTAAATAACACTGTATATAAATCCACACTACCTTTGTGGATATTTTCAAGAGAAGTGAAGGTTAAGGAATAAATCCTAAACAATTCCAAAGATGGAGTCTTTGGGGCAGTTAAATTGACCAAATAACCGGGAATACAGGGATCTCTTGAATGGCAACCAATCTAGAAGAAGGAAGCCTCTGAATTCAAACCTACACTGCTTTTATTGGTATTTCCGGAAGAAGCGAAGATTAAGCAGTAATCCCTACACATATCCCGAGATGGGACGCCTAAGTCAGTTCCAACTCACTTAGGGATGTATGCTATACTGTGCCACTTTCCACGGAATCAGACAGTAGTTTCTCCTACAAAGGAAGACGCGGGTTCAAACCCTATCGGAGAGCACCTTATCTTTTTTTAAATCTCTCAAATTCTGTAGATCTAATTCACAATGTTTAAAAGAAAAACAACAAAAAAGAACAGGGCATCTACTAAAATATGGATATGCCTTTAGAGATACCTTGGGCCTCAAATTCACACCTGACCTCAAGTGGGACTCGTGCATACGACCAATCGCGACAAATGCAGGTAAAATACCGCTACTTCGATGGAAAGTGATGGAATGGGTTAAATTCCTTGGTACCGCCGGATCTAACCGTCAAAGCTAGGAAGCGCCATGCCACTTACATAGTAGCAAAACCACCCAAATTCCCTCGGTGAGAAGTAAGTTCCACTCGGACAGCTTCTTCCCGCGAACAACTGCTCTGAGAAACAATCTCCCAAGTGGATGTTTTCCCGATCATTATATTCTTAGTCTTGAGTTAATCGTTATCATCCTCTCCTATCCGTATAAACTACTCCTTAACACATTCATTGTCAACCACCGTGTCCCGGGCGCGAAATACTTCCACGGTATGCATATATATATATATATATATATATATATATATATATATATATATATATATATATATATATACACGTGTATGTAAGTAATAATAGTACAACATTAGTATTTAAACAAGTGAATAAGTATTAAACATTTTTTTCAAATATTCGGTTGGTGCAAAAATAATGACGTAATAATGTCGTTTTTTGACGTATTTTTAACGTCAAAAAACGACATTATTACGTCATTATTTTTGCACCAACCTAATAATTCGTTTCACTATTCTTCACGTATGTTATTTTAAGTACTTTGTTTTAATATTTGTTTTTAATTTTTTTTTTATTTAACTTTTTAAAATTTTCCTTAATTTGAATAAATAAATATTAACCCTTTTTTCATATAATTGTATTTAAAATTCTTTGTTTAATTCAAAATTTAAATGTATACCATTTAAAAATTTTGCTAAGTGGGCCGTGATATTTTCATTTCCTATTAGGTGTGTCGTTGCTTAAAGAAGTTGGCAAACACTGCCTTAACGTAACCCTCTACCTCGAGTGACCCTCGGGCCTTATACAGGGTGAACCTTACTATAAAAAAATACAAAATAACATTTTGAACAGTTGGCAACATATATATATATATATAGAGAGAGAGAGGGGGGGGTAAGAGAAAGAGAGAGAGAAAAAGAGAAAGAAAGAGAGAGAGGTGATAGACAGACATAAAGGTTGTTTTTCTATAAAAAATTCTTGTACGTCTTTTTACTCGCCTATTTTCAGATCATTTTATCTCTACGTTAATTCATAACTCCTGTTGATTTGTCAGGGTGACCTTAACGCCCAGTTGACATCAAGTGTGTCGTGCGGGTTGCGTTTGTTTGGTAAAGCTTACAACGAAATACGCAAGTTGTTGCGCTGTGTTAACGCGGAAGAATCATAAGTATTCTGGAAGTTCTTTCGCGGAAATTCTACTTGCACATGGCATTTTTTGCCGTTCATATATAGACATAACGATAAGTATTTATATGTTGGAGGCACGGTAGGTTTTTAAAAATACGCGGACCTACAGACTGCACAAAAATCACAAGATCATGTTGCGCCATTTCATTTTTACAGATTGAGTCTGCTTGCCATGAAAATCAGCATTCAAAAAACTAAAACCTGACCTTGAACACCAGGTTCCTGAGACAAGCAACTAATTCACAGATAGATAGATAGATAGATAGATAGATAGATAGATAGATAGATAGATAGATAGATAGAAATGAACGGGTTGATAGATAGATAGATAGATAGATAGATAGATAGATAGATAGATAGATAGAAAGAAAGAAAGAAAGAAATGAACGAGTTGATAGATAGATAGATAGATAGATAGATAGATAGATAGATAGATAGATAGATAGATAGATAATGAACAGAAAGATATAGATTGATAAACAGAACGAGATAGATAGATAGATAGATAGATAGATAGATAGATAGAAAGAAAGAAAGAAAGAAAGAAAGAAAGAAAGAAATGAACGAGTTGATAGATAGATAGATAGATAGATAGATAGATAGATAGATAGATAATGAACAGGAAGATATAGATTGATAAACAGAACGAGATAGATAGATAGATAGATAGATAGATAGATAGATAGATAGATAGATAGATAGATAGATAATGAACAGGAAGATATAGATTGATAAACAGAACGAGATAGATAGATAGATAGATAGATAGATAGATAGATAGATAATGAACAGAAAGATATAGATTGATAAACAGAACGTGATAGATAGATAGATAGATAGATAGATAGATAGATAGATAGATAGATAGATAGATAGATAGATAGATAGATAGATAGATAGATAGATATTTTAGTGTAACAAGAGCGCAATAGAAAGCATCAGATTACAATTAAATTCAATATTAAAACTACGGGCACTTTATTGGTTATTGAATTTTGGAAAGGACGAAAAAAAGAAAGAAATTTTTTGCCAAAAGTGGAATGAGAAAATGTGTTTATTTATATGAACGTTTATCCAAATAATCTTGTTGAATTTCAAATATTTATTCAATTGATCCATACTGTATCCAAATTGTTATCTTTTTTCTTTTTTTTCCAAGTCTGTCAAATAAATAAGCATGAACATTCGCCAAAAGTTCACATACTTTCCTTAAATATAATCCACAAACCAGAAATTCGAAAACGGCGTATATTTGTAGAATTCATGTCACAGACGCAGTAGTGCACATTACAACCAATAGAGAAGCGTAGTATGACTTAGAAGTATTACTATTAGTAAACAAATTGCAGCTATTCCAATCGAATTACTAAGTTCAATAAAGAGATTAGATGTACTTTTTGTTTATGTGAATACGCGACATAATTTCATAAAATTATTCGATTTTTTCTGCCGCTTAAATAAAAGAGAAAGACTTAACAATTTCAAAGAATTAATTAGATAATAAAGATAATTACAGTATTTCCTAGTTCATGAAAATAAAGAACTCGTACAGAATTATTTCATAAATGAAATCTATAATTAAGTGACGATGGCGCACAGAGCAGATACTAGAGAAGGCAGCCGACGAAGAGAGCAAAATCATTAGGCAATTCAAAAGACTTTTACGAAGAATCTATGCACAACATAACGAATGGCACTGCAGTCTGTTTAACATAATGCACGGAGATAATTAAATCAAAATTTTGATTTCTCCTGAACATCTATTTTGGCTGTCAGGTTGTTTTTATTTGGAAATTTAGTTGACATATTTGAATGAACTTAAATGAATAACTTTCGTTAGGCGGCCAAGCGCCACTTGCAGTCAGTTAATTTCACAGATTATCTATTTTAAAAAAATTTTTTTTAATATATACATATAATATACATATGTATGTATGTGTATGCGTTATCGTGCGTATACGTGTGTGTGTATGCGCGAGCGCGCGTGTGTATGTATGTGTGCGCACGCGCAGGCGAAAATCTTGAAGCTCTTTATTTTCACAGGTAAAATAACGTTTCGCTAAACTATTTTTCTACCTCGAAGAGATGCTACTTTCATGTACATGGACGCACTGACATAGATAGATAGATAGATAGATAGATAGATAGATAGATAGATAGATAGATAGATAGATAGATAGATAGATAGATAGATAGATAATGGCTCCGATACAGGAACACAAACGGGGGTATTATATAGATAGAATATGAAGAGAATGAGCACAAAGAAAGAAAGAAAGAAAGAAAGAAAGAAAGAAAGAAAGAAAGAAAACGGCTGCGATGCAGGGACACAAACGGAGGTATATAGATAGATGAATATGAACAGAATGAGCTCGAGCGATACATTTAGATAGATAGATAGATAGATAGATAGATAGATAGATAGATAGATAGATAGATAGATAGATAGATAGAGACACAGAAATTCATATGAACTGGCAGAGATAGATCGATAGATAGATAGATAGATAGATAGATAGATAGATAGATAGATACACAGAAATACATATGAACTGGCATAGATAGATAGATAGATAGATAGATAGATAGATAGATAGATAGATAGATAGATACACAGAAATACATATGAACTGGCAGAGATAGATAGATAGATAGATAGATAGATACACAGAAATACATATGAACTGGCAGAGATAGATAGATAGATAGATAGATAGATAGATAGATAGATAGATAGATAGATAGATTACTTTTATTCAATCTAAATACTGATATTTAAAATATTGTCAGACCTCACGTGTCCTATCCATTCCAAAATGTACGACGCAGTAAAAATGATTTTTTCTTTGCATCCCAATTTCATGGTTTCTATTGAGACTTTTGCATGTATACAGACCAAAGTCCATTTGTCTGTGTGTACGTGTGTGTACGTATGTGTGGCACTCATTGATTCCCCATATTTTCATTCATATGTGCCTGTATGTGTGCGTGAGCATGTTTGAGTCGGTATAGAAAGGGAAAGTGTCGTCATGGAGAAAGTGTTTTTATTGTATGTCTGTTATTGTGTGCTCGTGTTTAGTGCGCCCATACATATTGTGTGTATGGGGGAGGGGGCTGCATGTGTTTGTGCGAAATCATTTTATCCCACACAGTCATTTACGTTCCGAAAATATCTAATTCTGAACTGAAACTCCGTCCGAAACTCTATGTTTTGTAAACACTAGCTTGACCACGATGAAAAACTGTTAATGCCGTGTTTGTAGATATATATACTATGCAAACCACTCAAATGTAGGCAACGCTGAAATAATCCCTGGCCCTGTCTCAAAGATTAATATATTTTATTTTAATCTAACCAGGAACGGTTAATTACGAAAGATGTGCCCACACAAAAATAGCCTTAATCCAGATTTGTCTTATAAAGTGTTATAAAATTTAAAACGTAAGAAAATTTCTTGGTTGTCGTTAGATATAAAATTCGAATTATAATCAGAATGCGACAGGTTAAAAGGTTTGGTGGCATGGAAAGAAAGCTTGGAGAATTTGATACACACAAGAGGTAGCGAAGGTTTGATAGGCAGGGAAAGCAGCGAGTAACGAACTTGAAAAGGCTTTGCAAATGGAGGAACAAATAACACAAAGTTAAAAAATGATATCATAAAGGAAAAAGTATTACTTAAAGTTACAAAAGAGAAGCTTTATAGAGCCATACTTGCCGTGTCCTGTATATATAAGGATTGTAGTCGAAGTTGGGATAATAGCTTAGGAAAACAACAGATCTGAATTCAAAACAGTAACTGTTGTTTATGATCCCCCAACTCTCAGCAATGGTTTGTCGGTTGATTTTGTTTAGCGACATATTAACACCTCTATGGGTTATTTAATGACAAAATCTAAATATTTTGAACTCAATTTTATGGCTTCAACTAAATATATTTTGAACGCAATTATATGCTTTCAACGACAGATAAAATATATTGTTGATCATTTTACTACTAATAAGAATTGTTGGTAATTTTAATATATGTATTATTGGTAATTCTTTTATATAAAAATGTATTGCTGGTATTTTAACAATATTTAATAGATTTTTATACTTTCATAATGTTTTTGTTTGGAGGTTCACTATTTTCCCATAGCTGGGACCCTAACAGGTGCTACCACTCCGGGTCAGGATGGACCTGGGAACAACAGCAGTTAAGAGGTGGTTCCACGCTTCTCAAAACCTCCAATCAGCTGATAAGATGCCTTGCCCTTAGCAATGAGGATGGTCAGTTGAAAAAAAAGACAAACAGAATGGCAAACAGCAAAATAGCGAACAGCAAAATAACACTCGACGAATTTAAAAAAAACTAATGTGATTATAAACATAATGTCATTTTTTGCTGTATGACTTAAGACCAAAATTTTATTGTTTTTTAGTTTGGCACAAGATGAAAAATGCCATTGATCCCGTCAAAAATCGTATAAATTACAGTAGTCAGAGGATATTTAATTTTGTTTATTTTAATATCTGTTTTAACAGAGGACGAAAAACGCAACACCGAAATCTTATGGGTATAGCGGAAAGATGCCTTTCAAAGAATAAGCAAAGTATTAAGAAACAGAAAAATGTCGTTAAAGACAACGAAAAAAGTACTAAACTGTTATAAAATACAGCTCCTCCTAAATGGCAGCGAATGATGGACAATCTATTCACAGACCAAGTAAATACTTCGGGCAGCAGAAATGTGGTTCTACAGAAGGATACCACAGACTGAACACGTGTGCAACGACGAAGTATTAGAGCTAATGGAAATAAAAGGAACACTTATACTTAGATTCAGAAAGAAACAATTGTAATTTCTGGGGCACATAATAAGGAAAGAGGGCTTGGAAAAGTAACACTCACACGACTTGTTGAAGGCAAGAGAGTCAGAGAAAAGCAACGAATAACCTACCTAACGAGCTGGTGTAAATTGTTAGCTCAAACAGGGATTAGGAGAGATAGTAAAAAAACAAACATTGTTAAGAACTACAAGGAAGAGGAATTCGTGAAGAAACATGATCGCTCACGTCCTGAAGGGGGATGACAAAAAGAAGAATAAGCAAGACGATCTATGAACGCTACTTAATGAGTAAGCACCCAGTTTAGTGTAGCCTATCAGAGGACCGCATTATTAGTCTAAACTAGTAAAACTGTATGTCAAAACAGTATCGAGAGGCCTTCAGGGATAATCTTGCTCATCGTGCGCTTGGCTTTCTGATTATTAATCTCAAACTAGTCTTGCACAAGGTTACCGTTTTTAGCTAGAATTCGATTCAAAACAGTAAGCTAAATTCGAAAAGATACGGCTTTTTTGCGTGTTTGATTTGCTTTAGGATTTGTACATTTTTACCAAATTATATTGTCCCTTTAAATGATCATTTGATCAATTTTGCCAAAAATAAGCTGGGATCTTACTAAATTAAAAATCATATTTAACTCTTATTTCGTAGTAATTCTATTTAGCCAGATTCAAGCCCATAATCCTCTCCAAGTGACAGGAGTAACTTATTGAATCACAGTGACCATCGCAATCTATATAATTTCCAGTATATCAGAATATTTTGTTGAATGTTTAATACATTAAACATAGAAAGCTAATAATAATAATAATTAATAAAAATAATAATAATAATTGTCATGACGCTACATGATATATTTATTCTGATCTTAAGTGATTGATGTTATTATCATGTACAAGTTTTGTTTTGGTGAATTAAAATAGGCGACAGTAAATATATTGCCACAGTTTATTCCCTGACCTTAACGAGTTGGGTTTGACTCCTTGTGGCTTACCACACTGTACATCTATGTCTATGAGTAGGAGTAGTGTGGGATCATCATGGCCGGATGTCAAAAGATTTCTTCTTTTTTTTTTAGTTTGAATGATGAGGCAGCTAAAGCGACTTAGGAATCTAGATAGCTGGGAATACCCTCAATTTTAGTGGGCAGTTTACCGAATCTGAAGATATTTCTAATCGGGCTCTATTTGCAAGGTTTATTTATCAAGACATGTCAACATATCGCGCAAATCTGATTATGATGCATTGGCCTAGCATATCCTGATTAGACTGGGTGTCATGATAGGTATCTTGGGATTCGTATGTTTCCTCCCCAACGTAACTTTCTTGGTATATTGCTCTCTGAAATAATAATAATAATAATAATAATAATAATAATAATAATAATAGAACATCAACAATCTCTGTTGTGTTTGGAGCCCTTGGATTGATTGAGAAAGATTCCAGTAGACTCATTGAAGAGATTCCTGGTAGTCCATGCATTGAATAAGCACAAACAAAATAAATACAAAAAAATTGTTCTCACGCGCACAGCCCACACCTTATGAGGGAATTTATCTATGTAAAATGTTTATTTGTTGTTGGTTTTTTGTGTTTTTTTTCATTGCTCCGTGGAAAATGTCATATTGCTATTTCTGACGCTAGGTCTCTGGGCGGGACCCGGATAGAAATGCGTACACACCAGAAATAAAAAAAAATAATAAAATAATAATAATAATACACCGACTGAAGCTGCAAAATACATAAAAAAGAAACCAAAAACAAATGTAACCGACCAGATACAGAAACAATGGCAAGATAAACCACTTCATGGCCAATACTCTGCTCGTACCAAACAAGCTGATGTAGACAAGCCCCGTACCCATCAGTGGCTACGTAGTGCAAGGTTGAAAGCTGAAGCGGAAGTTTCTATGCTTGCTGCACAGGATCAGTGCTTGTTAACTAGAAATTATCAAGCACGCATACTAGAATATAGTGTTAGCCCAAAATGCAGGTTCTGTGATAATTACTCTGAAACAATTGATCATCTTGAATCAGGATGCACGGTATTGGCACCCACTGAATATAAAACCCGGCATGACAGAGTTGGCCAATATCTACGTTGGAAAATCTTTAACTTCTACCGGAAGGAAACTGAAAGAAATTGGTATGAACACCACCCAGACCCGGTTACGGCGATAGGACCTGTTAGAATTGTGGGACTACACAATACACACAGACAGAACAATCAAAGCTAACCGCCCAGATATTGTTATTAAAGACCGCAAACAAAAAAGTGTCTCCTTATATGGCAGACCCTACAGACTGCAATGTATTTTTGAAGATCTTCAAAACGCTATCAAAATACAAGGACCTTGAAATCGAAATCTCAAAAATGTGGCACATGGGAACATCAACAATCCCGATATAGTTAGAGCCCTCGGATTGGTTGGAAAAGATTCCAGTAGACTAATTTAAGGGATTCCTGGAAGCCCATGCATTAAAGAAATACAAAAACATTGTTCTCCCGTGTACAGCCCACACCTTACGAAGGGCTTTGTCTATGTAAAAGTATATTGTTTTGCGGGATTTTTTTTGTCAGTTTCATGATGCAATCTCTAACCTTAGGTCCCTGGACGGAACCCGGAAAGAAATATGTGCACACCAGAAATCAAAAGAAACAAAATAATAATAATAATAATAATAATAATAATAATAATAATAATAATAATAATGAAAAATACTGAAAGTGTTTGGATGAACCAGGCATCGATGTTCGACAAACATATCAATCAGTAGAAGGGGTAAACAGAAAGTTTTATTATGGCAGAAGACCAGACCAGCAACCAATGCTTATAAGGCTAAAATCAAGAGACATGGTTCAAATCCCGCCTGTCGCTTATGCCATAAATTTAATGAAACTATTGACCACATAGTGTCAGGAACCCCAGTCTTTGTTGAGAAAGAATATATTGACAGGCTAGGAGAATATGTTTATTGGTATATCTGTTCGAAGTATGGTATTGAAGTCCCGTACAAACACCATCCGAATGATGTGACAAATGCGGATGGAGAGACTATACTGTGGAATTTCCCAATCCCCACAGACAGGAAAATTGATGCAAATAGACTAGACGTAGTCATAAAGGATTTAGAAAAAAAAAACGTACTTGCCAACTAACTGATCTGACTTGCTAACAGGATTCCAATGTTTCTCAAAAAGAATTTCAAAGACTGCTAAATTATAAGGACCTGCAAATCGAAGTAACAGAAATGTGAAAACTTAAAAAATTTTCCCCGTCGTGATACACACAGATATACACAGGGAAAGAGCTAGCGAGCTAGCTAGCTAGCTAGCTAGCTAGATAGATAGATAGATAGATAGATAGATAGATAGATAGATAGATATAATCATGTTGCATATAAGTTTCTAATGTAAATCGGTTTATCACTATGACTTTGGTTAGATGCCTGAGTTTTATGAAGAAGCCGTGCTTGTGAGCGTTAACTTATATATATATATGTGTGTGTTTGTGTGTTTGTGTGTGTGTGTTTGTGTGTTTGTGTGTGTGATAAAAATATTGTTTTAATATATGCCATATTTATAAGTAAAAGGCTTCGATGTCAGAGATATGGCATATGTAAATAATATAATGATGACCTGAAGATTGCGCTCAAGCATGAAAGAGACTGTCGCCGCAAGTTATTCACCTCAGTGTCCACTTTCATATGTATGCATGTATGTATAGATAGATAGATAGATAGATAGATAGATAGATAGAAAATTGCATTGCTTAGCATATTTCAATATTTATGAGGTAAGAGTGCATAGTATCGAGGATAGAGCGTATGTGGATAGTACGGGCTTAGAAATCAATATTGAATATTGACTGATACACCTTAAGCGAGCATCAGACCCCCCACACACACACACGCGCGCGCGCGCACACACACATAGATAGATAGATAGATAGATAGATAGATAGATAGATAGATAGATAGATAGATAATCATGTTTCATATATGTTTCTAATGTAAATAGGTTTCGCACTATGACTTTGGTTAGATGTATGAGTTTTATGAAGAGGCTGTGCTCGTGAGAGTTAAGTTCAAAAACACATTGCTGAGAAATAACGATAAACAAATTCTAGGCAAGAGCAAAGCCACAATTGCTTAATCTAAATGGACATTCTGACACTTTCATTCGTCAGTATATCTTTTAAATACGCGAACTAAATTTAATCGATTTTCATACAGATTATACTTGTCGTTTACAAAGCTTAATTTAGTTTGACACAAGGCCAAAATTATGCAGCATCCGATAAATATCGATCTTACTACTTAACCAAAAGAAATTCCAGGACAGAGTTGCTTAATTTATATAAATGGTTACGTAACTGATTTTTTTATAATGTTTTGTTGCATTTTAATGAATGAATATGTTTTGATGAAAACAACAATTGGTTCTTGCGCGTTGGGGGTCAGGAATTTTTGCACGTGGTTTTTTGTACGTCCTTAATTCCCAACAAGCCTATACTTACATTAGCATGGATAGATTCTTTGGCTTTCTTTGGGTATAAAACCCGTATGGTAAAAAAGATTTTTTTTATGGGAACTACCTTGAAGAAGTTCTTTTTTCCATACAAAATGTGCAACCAAGGAAGGCCAAAATGATATAGAAACGGGGAAACCAATGTAACGTTAATATTCTTCTTTACTATTTTATATTGTTACCAGCCGAATTACCCACCCCTTGCTGCGTGAAACACGCTTTTTTTGTAAGAAAACGATGATTTTAAATTATTGTTATAATTTGTGGGGAAAAATAATGCATTTCAATATTACGCAATGATCTTGCTGACGTGACCTCCATCTTCTGTCTTTCTCTTTCTATACTTTGGATAGGAGTCGGTCCCGTGTTCAAATTTAAATTTAATTTAAATGAAAGAGAAAACTTTTCAATGGAGGGTGTGTACAAAAACAGCTTGATCTGATCCCTTTGATACATATTTGATGCAATACTTGTTTGAATGAACTGATGAGCAGATTCCAACATTAATATGACAGTTGAATTGTTACAACAAATATATATTGTAAGGCACTATCCACTGATTGGTGATTTCTTGCTCAACTTGACGTCCATGTTGTCTCATTTTGTTCTTGCCGATGTGACCTCCATCTTCTGGCTTTCTCCTTCTATATTTTGGATAGGAATTATTCACTTCTTCAAATTTAAACTTAGTTGAAATCAAAGGGAAAAACATTTTCAGTCGGGGGTTTGTGAAAGAGGGCCCTCTTTGATAAAAATGAACCCTGGGAGACATTCCCTTGTTCAAATTTAAATTTAATATAAATCAAAGGGAGGGGAAGCTTTTCAGTAGTGGGGTTGTTCCCCCTGGAGACCGTTTTTGATCGAAATAAAATATACCTGTCCAAGTACCCTGGGTAATGTAGTTACAGAATATATATAGTTATGGGGGTCTATCTCCAAAAACTTAGAAATAATTCGATAACAAACAAACAGAGGCTACAACTTTATATAGAGTGATTGTTATTATTATTATTAATATTATCATTATTATTATTATTATTGTTATTATTATTATTATTTCGCTTCTGAAGTTGGTTGCTGGTATAAAAAAAAGTTTATTTTTAGGTTAGCCCAACATGCAAATTGAAAATTGGAGATACCAAAATCAGACTAATACAGCAATTTAAATATCTGGGAAATGTTTTAACAGAGGATGGAAAGTGCGACACTGAAATCAGAAGGTGTATTGGGATAGCGAAAAATGCCTTACAGATGCTAAGTATTAAGAAAAAAAAATGTCGTTAGAAACAAAGAAAAGAGTACTGAACTGTTACGTAATATTAGTCGACCTATATGTCAGGGAATGCTGGATAATCTCTTCCCAGATAATGAACAGACGTGAAGTAACAGAAATGTCGTTCTACAAAAGGATGCTGAGAATACCCTGGACCGAACATGTGGGCAATGATGAAGTTTTAGAGAAAATGGAAACAAAAAGGACACTTATACTTAACATCAGGAAGAAACAGTAAAATTTATCGGTTACATTATAAGAAGAAGTATTATTATTATTATTATTATTATTATTATTATTATTATTATTATTATTATTATTAAGGAAATAAATCCGTTATTTGTTCTTTTTATCAACAGGCTGTATCGAATACTTTTCGAATGCTCTGGCTGTTTCAAGCAGGCCTCCTTTTTAGGACGGCTCGTTTTCCAAATCATTATCCAGTGTCTGCAAAGTTGTTTCCATGTTTTTGTACAACACCCTAATCCTCCAGTGATCACTGGTACAATAAATACTTCATTTGCTTGTCATTTCACGACTACTACTACTACTACTACTACTACTACTACTATTATTATTATTATTATTATTATAACAAATGAGTATGGGTTCTGTCATTTCTAGAACTCTCTACATCGATAAAACCTTTCTCAAAATACAGACTGTCCCATTTTCTGAAACCTTCGGTTCGACTCACAATCCCAGTGATGCCCAACCATTTTTTTTAATGTGTTTGTCTCTGTTCTAAGGACACCTACAACAATAGGAACATCTACTTTCTTCAACACCCACAAATGTTTCCTGATTCGAATCTTGATACCTTACACTTTTCTCTATTAATCTTTCAACTACCTTTGCATCATCATCATTATTATTATTATTATTATTATTATTATTATTGCTGTTGTTGTGACTACTGTGAGATGGAACCTAACATATGTTTGAACACCGGAAATGGACCTTGTAAACTTACAGTACACATGCTCGCACACGTGCACACAGATGCGCGTGAGCGCGCGCGCACACACACATATCTATCTGTATCCTTCTCTCTCTCTCCCTCTCTCTCTCTCTCTCTATATATATATATATAGAGAGAGAGAGAGGTGGGGAGAATGGAGAGACAGAGTAAGAAACACAAAGAGAAAGAGCGAGAAAGGAAAAGAATAAGATATATAATTATATATATATATATATATATATATATATATATATATATATATACAGAGAGAGAGAGAAAGGAAGAGACAGACACACAGACACACACACACACGCACACACACACGTGAATATATATATATATATATATATATATATATATATATATATATATATATAATACGTTTAGTGTTTGGAAAGTTTTCCTCTCTCTTTTTCTCTCTGTCTATTTATCTTTTCGTAACTTTTTTCTTTTCTTCTCTCTCTCTCTCTCTCGTTCTCTTTTCTCTGTATGCATATATATGCGTATATGACAATGCGTTTAATCTTTGGAAACTCTCTCTGTCTCTGTCTGTCTGTCTGTCTGTCTCTCTCTCTCTCTCTCTCTCTCTCTCTATATATATATATATATATACATATATATATATATATGTATGTGTGTGTATGTGTGTGTGCGTGTATGACAACCGTGTCAAGGTTAACTAGGGCGGTAACAGTTATTTACTGTGACTGCCTGCCATACTGACTTAATTATGCCATAGTAATTTTTTTTATTGTATTTGCAAGTACACTATGGTAACGACAATAAAACGAAAGAAAATTGTGCTTGCATGTATGTAACCGTACGAATCGAAGTATATTATTTTGTTCCGTCTGTCTCTATATTTCTTTCCTCTTTTCTGCGCGCGTGCGCCAGTGAGTTTCAAGGACATTAACTCTACAAAATACGACCCGACTGAGTCACAATAAATCACAGAGGTCAATAACAACGACGTATTCGACACGTTTACTTTCAATGCAGACAAACAAAAAAATTGCCATTGCATTGCAACTTCTAAAATACTAAACTCTATATCTTTAGTCAACGTGTTTGGTTCGATCTGGGGCCATTCTAATTTGAAACAAGTCTTTTAAGCTCCAGTTGAACTTTCGTTCGGCCATTTCGTTACAAGGGAAATCCGAACAGACAAAACAAAATATCGATGTTCGTATTCGTAAAATCTCATAATGAAAAAAAAAAGTTTTTGATTAATCATAACGATATTTTTAACGGAATAATAGTAAACATCATATATTGTGGAATAAATAAGATATATTTTAATATTACTTAATTAATACATATAAATAATATAAAGTTAGCGATATTCTATTATTGTAATTGTTATTATGATTATAAAGACTGATTTGTGTTTTACTGCTTACCAACCCCATGAAGGTTATTTTAAACACAGGAAATATTTTAGATTGTAAGAATGTCTTTGGAGATAACAATGATTTACTGACACACCAACCAGTAATTAACCCATAGCTGAGGAGAGAAGAGATGGGTCCACACCTTTCCCAAAAGGCGTTTACTCGTAAGTAAATATAACGAACCCAATTGGAATTGGAACTCGATTCACCGATCTCCAATTCTGAGCCGTTATCCATTACACCAACCGCACATCCAAGCTTATGACACTTGTCATTCCCAAGCGGTCACCCATACAGATACTGACCACGATCGACGTTGCTTAACTGGTGATCGTACGATGCCCGACGTTTCAACGTGATATGGACTACAAACCTGATAATACTAATATTGCATTAAGTTTCACCATAAGTTT
>OZ010573.1:116056044-116058544 GCA_963932145.1 Acanthosepion lycidas
TGGCACAAAACGATTTTAACCTGTTCTCTTTCTAGCTGAATAACTCAAAGGGTTTTTAGTGATTCTTAAATAGTGCCAAGATGGCTAAATGTCTTATCTGAAAACCCGATAAAAAGAATCTCAATTAGTTTAGTGTTTTTATTAGATATTAAACATTTGTGGGGTTGTTACACGATTTTGACAAGTTTGATGTTACACCCAATATATATGGCGATAATGATTGTAATATAGATTGAATACTGGTGATGAAGCAAACTCTGTACTCTGATCTTTCAGGTGGATGTTTCGAATATTACAAATCGTCTATTGTGCATTGACAAAAATGTTTGACTTCCAAAATTTAACTTTAAAACATGACATTTTGGACAATGTCACTCAATGATCTATTAGGTTGGTGCAAAAAATAATGTCGCTTTGGGGCGTATTTTACGGCCATATCACGTTAAAACACCTCTTCTGTTCTTGTACGATTACCGAAATTAAGCAACGCCGACCCTGGTCAGTACCTAGAAGAGTGACCACTTGGGAATACCAAGTGCCGTAAGCTTAGATGTGCGGTGGTATAAATTAATAATTGCTCGGAGTTGTTAATCAGAGAGCGGAGTTCCAATGGGTTCGTTATCTTCACTTACGCGCGAATATCCTTTGCAAGCGTATGAACGCACCTCTTCTCCCTCCCCCCAGCTATGGGTTAATTATGATTAATAAGATTTGTGTCACTAAAACCATTGTTATCTACAAAAATAAAACAGCGTATAAAATGTTTAGATTTCGGCATTAAATAACCCATAGAGGTGTTGATATGTCACTAAATAAAAACAACCAACCATTTCAATCCATTTGTCTAGCAATCTGTTCCTTCCACGAGGTTTTAGGGAACCCAATCTGTTTTGTTGTCACCCTATTATTATTTATAATCAACCTTTGCACGAGTTTCCCCCCCCCACACACACTCATAATTTAATCTGCCATCTTGCCTCCTGCTTTGTAAACAGAAGATCGAGTTTTTTTCATCTTAGCAAGGAAGTTCAAGATGAAGACTACAATTTTGAATACCGACACTTCCCATTTTGACTTCTGGCGCTACATTGTCTTCTTGTAATAACCATGTGACTTAAGTGTCTATTTATCTCTCCACAACGTAGTTGTTAGTAATCATGTAAAAAAGCCTTATTTCGATTTTTTACAGTAAGGTTCACCCAGCACAAGACTCGAGAACCACTCAAGGTAGAGGGTTAGAGAATAAGAGATATGGGTCACAGTTTAAGAGGATAAGTAGGGAAAATACTGTTATTCATAATAGATAAGCCCTATCTCTGCTTTTCTCTTCAACCCGTTTATTAACTTGTAAAATATTCTCTATATTATCTATCCTATCTTTATGAATATCATCTGTTTGTATTGCTTGCTTGTAAAATATTGGAATAAATTGCATTCTGCGCTGACTGATATTTCTTTCACTTGCATCTGTTATAAACTCTTATGTATCTATCAAGGTATCTGATTGTTTAGTTATCTAATTTTTTAACACACACACACACACATATATATATATATATATATCTGTGTGTGTGTGTGTGTGTGTGTGTGTGTGTGTGTGTGTGTGTGTGTGTGTGTGTGTGAAAAGTGTGTATATAAATATATAAATATAAATAAATATATATATATATATAATTATTTATATATTATATGCTCGGTACTTATTAGAAAGCGCTCAATATCAGAGATAGAGCTAAGATATTTGGTTGGATTGATGTGAGTTTGTGGCCCTGGGTTTCACGCTTTTGCGATCGTCAGACAAACTGAGTTTGTCTGACGACCGCAAATGCGTGAAACCCAGGGTCACAAACTCACATCAATCCAACCAAATATATATATATATATATATATATATATATATATATATATATATATATATATATATATATATATATATGATGAAGTTTAAGGGAGGTGAAGTTTAAGTTGGCCTTATTCGGGGAAACGGTTACATGATTTGAGGTAAAACAATTTTTTTCCCCCTTACCATCCTGTTTTATTACGGTATTAATAAAAAATCTTCTTGTTAGTACTCCGTTTTAGATTACCGACGATTGTGTTTGAAAATGTGTCGGTCGAAAGGTACCTTACATTTTAAACGTGGATATTATTGTATCTTATGTTTAATATGATCCCATACTTTTTATTCCGCAAATGTTTGATTAGATTTGGCAGTACTAGAAATCTGTTTATATATATATATATATATATATATATATATATATATATATATATATATATATATATATATATATATATATATATATATATATATATATCAGTCTGTTCATATATATCTATGAATGTGTGTATGTATGTATGTATCTAGCTAGCTAGCTATTACTCGTTATTTATCTAAGTCTGCTCATATCTCTCTAGCTAGCTATGCCAGGTTACTCGTTATCTATCTATCTGTCTGTCTGTCTGTCTATCTCAACTGTTCATATCTATCTATCTATCT
>OZ010573.1:116063544-116066044 GCA_963932145.1 Acanthosepion lycidas
AGTCTGTTACGTATTCGTTTTAAAAGTCAAAACACAGTATCACAACACTATGATATTACTTTTACCACTGATCTAATTAAATCTAAGTTTAATTTTCTAAGGATTAAACACTTAGTCATCTGGAAAGATAGACTTACTTGAATAACGATAATAAGGGATATTTAATGTACATATGTTAAATATGCAAACAAGTGGTGTGTTTGTGAGTAAACAGTTACACAAAGCTTTCTATGTCTATCAAAAGTGTTTCCAATACGATCTATATAAGTATTAGTAGACAAATATATCAGTCTCCATATACATATACACAAACAAACGTAGCTGCGTACACTAAGTTAGAAACGTATAATAATTAAGATGGGTGATTTGTATTAACACAAATATATATAAACACTCACAGGCACAACGAAGCATGCATTCGGCTTTTAAAATACAGATAGATAAATAAAGAGAGAGAAAGATAAAGATATCACTGCGCAGTGATGTCTGTATATATAAACATGCTCATACGCGTATTTTGAAATATACGGGTGATTAGATGGTTACGTGGGTGCATTACTAAAACAGCAAAGGGTGTGCCGGGTCTATAAACGTAGCGTTATACAGACGATAGGTATGTGTTGAATGTTTTTCACGGTAGTTAAAACAACTGTAAATGTACTGCCTTTTCAATAAGGTCAACGCCGTGCTTGTCTTTTTAACAGGAAACGTTATTCTTTCAGGTTTCCTTGTTCTTGCTTTTTTGATGATACGAAGACGTCGTTTTTCTAAAATCCTTTTCTTCGGACTCTTAACGTTTAGAGAAGTCCGGTAATCAGAAATCCATAGATAAAGACTCATTGCTCCTTTGGTATTAAAATGAATTTATATATATATATATATATATATATATATATATATATATATATATATATATATATATATATATATATATATATATAGGTTATTATAGAATTTGGGGTTTCAACAGTTGTATTTGAGTTTGCATGATAGCTATATTTTCATTTCAGCTATATTTGAATACACTTGCCTCAATCACCTGTTGTAATGATGAAAATAAGACAAGACCTGTGTTTGTTAGACCGCGATAAGATATGTGTATATGCGTTTATTAAAGTGAATGTAAGTGCATGTATTTTTCTGTGTGCGTTTGTTTGTGTGTACACTTGCACGTGTAATTCTGCGTGTATGGTCTTGTGTGAATATCTATTCGTTATTCTTAGTGTATAACTCCCGTGTTTTAGAATGTGATTACTGTTTTCGCATTGGCGTGTATATATATATATATATATATATATATATATATATATACGTGTGTGCGTGAGTAGTATGCACACCACCTATAAATGAATGCGCGTAAGAAAAAGAAAGAGAAAGTGTGTATATGTGAACGAGAGAGATAGGGAGAGAAAAAGATAAAATGAAAGAAAATTTGCAAAGGAGGGAATATGTGAGGGATTGGGATCAGAGAAAGAGGGTGTTTGTAGATGTGGGGAAGTGATTTTCGTTTTATGAACCAACTTTTATAGATCTTTCTATTACTTGTATATCTTATATCGACTGTCTAGCTTCTAATTATGCAAACACGCGTATGTTTGGATATATGTATCTTTTTTGCATAATATCTTTGTATTTGTATATACACCGTGCCTTTTTTTTTCTAAGTGTATATATGTGTACGTACGCATCTCTTGCGTATGCAAATGTGATAAGGCCTGTGTCTGTTAGAACGTAGTAAGTTGTGTGTACATGCACGTGTAACGAAATATGAGTGTAAAATCATTTATAGCGTTTTACTAAGCGTAGCTTGGATATGGCACAAAGTCGTAAGCATCGAGCACTCCGTGTATAATCATTTATCTAATTATTAGACTATATCTAATAGTGTGTGCGATGTTTTTGTCGTGTTTTAAAATTCGTGTCGAATGAGGAAAATATGTGCCTATAACACGAAAATGCGTGCCTAAAATTAAACGCGCGTCACTGAATATATTTTTCGTGTATCTCGGCCGTTGAACTCTTTGAATAGATATAATTCGTGTTTCTGTTATTTTGGTTTGTTTTTTGTTTTTTTTTTTTGTTTTTTCGTAGTAATCTTGTTCGCAGTAAGAACTTTAATACGTACAAAAATTATTGGAGATACGAGTAGACAGTGGTCGGCAGGAGAACCAATGACTTTTTGGCGATAGGTAAATAACCAAAAAAAATCCTGTAAATATTAACTGACATCAGGTACATACACCCCTATTTTTTACTTTCCCTCTTGAATGAGCAGGAAGTTTTTTTTTTGTTTTTTTTTCTCCTGTCCACACTCGTTTTTCATTATTTCTTTGTTGATTTTCAATGAAAAAACGTCCTTTTCTTTTGCCTCCTTTCTCCTGAAGGGACACTCAATATGCACCTCTTCGTTTTCTGCCTATATCTTTCACTTTTTCTCGACTTTTCTCTATGGGTCCTTCCTTACCTCCGTACGTACACACCGGGCCCAGAGGTGTCTTCT
>OZ010573.1:116068544-116163544 GCA_963932145.1 Acanthosepion lycidas
ACCTGGATTCTATCCTCTTGGAAATATATATATATATATATATATATATATATATATATATATATAGAGAGAGAGAGAGAGAGAGACAGACAGACAGACAGACAGACAGAGAAAGAGAGGGCAGAGAGAGAGAAAACAACAAATAATATTAAATGCTCAATTTATGTTTCTCGATTTCCGGAATGGAGACAATTTCTCCGGACTGATATAAAAGATTAACAAAAGGGAGGGAAGGAAAAAGAGAAGAGAAGAAAGAGAGAGAAGAAGAAATAAAAATAACAGATTATAAAGTTCTTCTTAGAACGTGAAATAGAGAGAGAGAGAGAGAGGTAAAGAGAGAGTGTTAATGAAGGGAAAAGGGAAGGAGATAGAAATGAATGGATAGTAGTAAAACTAAAAATAGAATGACCTGTCCAAGAATTTTTGTCTTTAAAGTGTGGAAATTTCTACATCGCTTCATACAACAAATTGACCAATATGGCCTGTTATTTTAGGGAGGACAAATCGACACAATTCCATATTGGATAGTCTAATAAAATGGCCCTTAATACAATTAATAGATAAATTAAAATTACAATAAGGATAAAAAAAATTTAAACATAAATTAAGGGATATTAAATATAGATAAATAATAAAAAAAGGGAAAAGTAAAAGAAAAAAATCCCGAGTAAGATGATGTATGGATAATAATACAAAAGAAGTTAATTTAAAAAAGATGTTAATTTTTAAAGGAACTTGACCATCCGTCACTTTTATTTTTCCTTTCTTCTCTTCTATCTTGTTTTCCCTTCCCCCTGTCAATCTAATAATATCAGTTCGAGGAATTTTTTCCATTTGCTAAAAGATTTCGGTCTAAAGAGATATTCACGAAATAAATTATAACCGAAATGAATCTTTAAGGTTTTCTTCTTGATTATATATATATATATATATATATATATATATATATATATATATATATATGTGTGTGTGTGTGTATGTATATGTATGTATATATATATATATATATATATAGAGAGAGAGAGAGAGAGATAAACGCTTTAATTATGAAAGGAAACGTTTTCACAATAAAATCGGTATTAATTGAGAAATGTTCTTAAAAGTTTCAGAATATATTTGATATTAATACGTAAGATATACCATAGGATTTTCATCGTATAATATCTGTTTTATATGAAACATGTACAGTAACTTATTTGTGGTATAAGATGTTATTATTCCACTTAAGGATTGTCCATCAAACTGATAATATAATATATATATATATATATATATATATATATATATATATATATATATATGTACACACATATATATATGTATGTATGTATGTATGTATGTATGTACGTAAATATATATATATATATATATATATATATACACAGTATATTTTTTATATTTTTTTTTATTTCAGATATATAAAAATTGTGAAGGTCGTATGAACAATATAACTACCAAATAGAAACAAGTTATTGTAAACATATTGAGTGTTTGAAACACCGTTGATTTATTAATTTGTTTTTTTTTACGGCTTATCAACCTTTTACAGGTCATTTAAAGCCAGCATATATTTTAAAATTGTAAGAATTTTGAGGGAGATAATAATAATAATTTAGTGATAAGTTTAGCTAATTAACCCATAGCTAGGGAAAAAAGGTGGATCCATACCTTTTTCCAAGGGTATTTGCGCGTAAAGGAATATAACGAACTCCGCTCTCCGATTAGCAATTCCGAGCCATTATCCATTACACCACTCGCACATCCAAGATTACGGCACCTGGTATTCCCGAACACTCACCCATCTATATACTGACCAAGTTCGACGTTGCTTAACTTTTGTAATCGTACGGGAATATAACCAACACAAGTGGAAGTGGATCTCAGCTCTCCGATTAGCAATTTCGAGCCATTATCCATTTCATCACATGCACATCCAAGCTTACAACACCTGGTATTCCTAAGCAATCACTGACCTGGGTCGACATTGCTTAACTTCATTGATCGTACGAGATCCGTAATTTCACTTTATATGGCCGTAAATCAGGAACAAAGTTAAAAAACGAAAAATGTTGAACAGAGGTCACAGAACAATTTAAAAAAATAAATGGAAAACATTGTCAAGAACTAGAAACTAATTTGAAGAATATCACAAAACGAATTTGAGAAAAATCAAATGGTTGCTAAACAAGAAATTATTTGAGTTATTTTAAGCCAATGTTGCAAGAGTAACCAGAGAGAAAAGATATACAATATTGACCCTTTGAACCATGCGTTCCTGAACAATTTTAACCTGTCTGCCTGAGCCCCCGAGTAAAATTTCGCAAATAATTGGTATGCAATGTTTCAAGGTATATAAGAAAATAGTTACAAGTGTTTACCCAACGTTCAATGGTACGGTGGCTATCAGGTCATCGCAGAACATGACCGAGGCAGCAAACATGGCGCGATTGACTCTTTCACGGAAATAATCTACCGACATAACTAAGAAGTGGATTTCAATAACATAGTGGCTAACCTTGAAACGAATAAATTATACATCCCCGTGTGATGTATTAGATTCTCCCTTTTCCACTAGCCAGCAAAATCCCTCTTCGAAATTATGAATTCAAGGAACACAGAATCTTCGAAATAAAGCGACTATCACCCAGCATCTTCGGAATAAAGCGATTATCACCCAAGATCTTTGGAACAAAGCGACTATCACCCAGAATCTTCGGAAAAAAAGTGACTATCACCCAGCATCTTCGGACCAAAGCGACTATCACCCAGAAATTTAGGAACAAAACGACTATCACCCAGCATCTCCAGACTAAAGCGATTATCACCCAAGATCTTCGGACCAAAGCAACTATCACCCAGCATCTTCGGAGTAAAGCGATTATCACCTAAGATCTTTGGAACACAGCGACTATCACCCAGAATCTTCGGACTAAAAAGCCTATCACCCAGAATCTTCAGACCAAAGTGACTATCACACAGAATAAAAAAAAGCGACTATCACCCAGAATCTTCGGACCAAAGTGACTATCACCCAGAATCGGACCAAAGCGACTATCACCATGAATCCTCGGACCAAAACTACTGTCACACAGAATCTTCAAACCAAAGCGACTAACACTCACGATCTTTGGTCCAAAGGGACTATAAGTCGGTTTTATTGTGTCCGTATTACAGATTTTTGCCCATTCTGGAAAAACCACTTCCAAAGTGATAGTGGCTTTGTACATGTTCTGGTGCTTATTGAACCCTAACCAACTCGTATGCTTCAAAATATACACCAACAAATACTTTCGCCGCCTCCATAGCCCAGATATTGATAACATTATTTAATTTTAGTTTTTGTTTTTTTTATGTCATTCTTCATATGATTTACTTTATACTGTCGAACCAATTTCCAGTAAAAATCATATATATATTACTTCAAAATATTCTTCAGGAAACAGTATTTTTATCTTGTAAATTCACAAGAGAGAAAAAGTCTCTTACTGCACGTAAAAATACTCGTGAAATTATCGAATCGAATAAGAAAGAAAAAATTGAGTCACAGATTCAATTTTGTCAATGTAGCTCGAGTAAACCAAAACTTTTCAAGTTGCCTTTAGAATAAATACGTTATTACATCTTTCAATAGGGAATTCATATGAATGTTGAGAAGGCAAGTGAAGAGTTTTCCTTTTAATCGGCACAACAAAACAAAGTAAAATATTGTTTACATATTCTGTTTTAGATGTAGCGACTCAGAGAGAAAATAGAGACCAAAATTCACTGGCTACTGGAATCGCTACATTTAAATATCCAACGCTACAATCTTTTATTAATTGGGTTTCTTGTGACTTTGGGGCTACTTGTTAAAATAAGCTACACTAAATTAGATTACTGATGCGAAGAAAGCCAATTCAAAATTTAGTAGCGCGGGAATTTTAAATGTCTTGTTTGCTATTTCTTATCTTAATCTGGCACACCATCTGAGATAATATTGACTCTTTACTCTCTGACGGATGTCTGCTCTCTTCCAGAAACAAGGCTAGTGTTCGTTGATTCAACATCATCTGGTGTAATCATGCGAACGGTCCGCAGCTGATTACCTAACCAGCCGCCTCCATATGTCTCGATTGCATGCCAATGTATGCTTCTGTGTGCATGATCTTCCAGTTCACTCAGTGATATTGTCAGCCCATTTTTAACACTTTCAGCCCCTCCTTCTTAAGGCAGTACCTTGTAGAATGGTAGTGGAAAGATTGTTGGCTTTTTTGAAGTGTACTTACTTTCTATTTAAATTTTTATCATTGTTGGAACTTACGATGTGTTCGAATGGGCCGGTTTCTTGTTTGACGGTGTCAAGCGTTACATAATTTGTTACGCCGTCTACGAAGGAGATACCGCTGATGATCCTGACGCATCTCGATTGGTCTACGTAAGAGATAACGCAGATGATTCTGACGCATCTCATTTGGTCTACGTAGGAGATACCGCTGATGATCCTGACTCATTTCATTTTGTGTACGTAGAAGATACCACGGATGGTCCTGACGGATCTCATTTTGTCTACGTAGGAGATACAGCGGATTGTCATGACGCATATAATTTGGACTACGTAGGACATTCCGCTGATTATGCTGACGCATCTCATTTGGTCTACGTAGGAGATCGAGCTGATGATTCTGACGGATCACATTTTGTCTACGTAGGAGATAACGCTGATGCTCTTCACGCTTCTCATTTAGTCTCCGTAGGAGATGCCGCTGATGGACCTGACACATGTCATTTGGTCTACGTAAGAGATACCACTGACGGTCCTGATGCATCTCATTTGGTCTCAGTGGAGATGCCGCTGATGATCCTGACACATCTCATTTGGTCTACGTAGGACTTACTGTTGATGGTCCTGACGCATCTCATTTGGTTACGTAGGAGATACCGCTGATGATCCTGACTCATTTCATTTTGTATACGTAGGAGATACTGCTGATGAACCTGACGGGTCGTATTTGGGATACGTAGGAGATACCGGTAATGGTCTTGACGCATCTCATTTTGTCTACATGGGAGATACCGCGGATGATCCTGACGCATCTCATTTGGTCTACGTAGGAAATACCGCTGATAATCCAGAAGCATCTCATTTGATCTACTTAGGAGATACCGCTGATGGTCCTGACGTATCTGATTTAGTCTACGCAGGATATAGCGCTGATGGTCCTGACGCATCTCATTTGGTCTACGCAGGAGATACCGCTGATGATCCTAACGCATATCATTTGGACTACGCAGGAGATACCGCTTATGGTCCTGACGCATCTCATTTGGTCTGAGTAGGAGACCGCTGATGATCCTGACGCATCTCATTTGGTTTACGTAGGAGATACCGCTGATGATCCTGACGCATCTCATTTGGTCTACGTAGGAGATACCGCTTATGGTCCTGACGCATCTCATTTGGTCTACGTAGGAGATGCCGCTGATGATCCTGACGCATCTCATTTGGTCTACGCAGGAGATACTACTGATTGTCCTGACACATCTCATTTCTAATACTTGAAGTATTTGTTTTAGTTCTTTTCTTAATATAAATGACTAATGCCCTTAAATATTACCTTTTTTTTATAAAAATACTGTATATTTTTGCCGACATCAGGTTAAAAGTAGATTACACAATCGGAAAAAAATTTGATCAATTCCAAATTTTTCAATATCGTTAGATTTTCTTGTCTTTAAAGTCAATATTTTTATTTTTTAAAATAAAATAAATTGACGAACATTTTACCTGGTAGGTATTGACTTTAGATTATTTGGCTATGTTTGCAAAACATGTTTCATTGTGATATTTTTTTTGTCTTTGAATATAATCGTTAATTCATCAAATATAATACTGTTGGACACCCGCATTAAATCCCTAGTTATCAGGCAAGTTCAGGATTAAATTGGCAGCTACTATTATCGAATATCGATAGGAAATCCTTAGAAAGGGGAACAATTGAAAATTGTAGTATCCCTTAAAAGGGGTTTATTGACTTTTAGATGTGATAAATATTAACTTCAAAGGGGAGAAAATCAATGGGTATAGCATAAAGAAAATTTGTTGCAATAGCTATTAATATACACTATAGTCCAAAACTTTAGGGAAACTGTGGATTTCGAAGAATCCCCTAAAAATTGAAGGTTGCGTGCCACTTTCAAAACTAATTTACTGGCTTAGTTCGGGACAGAGTGACTTCCTCTTGCAGAAAGGGTTTATCATATATTCAATAATGGTATCAAAATAAAAGGATCTTGAAGTGAATATCTCAAAAATGTGACGCATGGAGACATCAATAATCCCACTGCCTTTAATTCTATTCTTAATATCAAGGACTAATGCCGTTCAAAATTAGGCTATCTTTTTTTCCTATAAAAATATTGTATATTTTTGCCGACATCAGATTAAAAGAGGATAACACCACCAGAAAAAGACTTTTAACACTTCAAAATTGTTCCGATAGACTCATTAAAGAAATTTCTGACACCCCATGCCTTAAAGAAATAGAAAAAATTGTACTCACTAGTACAGGTCACATATTACGAAGGGAGTTATCTATGTAAAATGTGTGTGATCTTAGATTCTATATTTTTGGGTTTTTGTTTTAATGTTCAGTGAAAAATGTCATGTACCATTTTTAATCTTATGTCTCTGGTTGGGTCCCGGAAGGAAATGAGTATACAACAGAAATCAAAAGAAATAATAATAATAATAATAATAATAATAATAATAATAATAATAATAATAATAATAATAATAATCCATTACTTTATAAATTTTCCTTAAAATTTTAGGTAAAAGTAAATGGTATTAGTTAGAGACTAATAGGTTTCAGGATCCGAGCTTAGTAAGAGTTAATTAAACTAAAAAAGGTAAGAATTGTACAAATTGTTAAATCCAGGTGACGCCAAACTTTTGTCTTATAGTGTACTTCGGACCTGCAAAATATTCAATGGAAATCCTAGGAAAAATGCAATCATCATAATTAATTCCCCCCACCCACCCGTCAAGGCGACACAGAAATAATTTCAGGTTTTTATCTTGTTCATAAAGTATCTTCCAATCGTTAATGTTAATTTAGTCGAGCTTTTATCTTTAGGTTATCATATATTTTTTCTTTGTAGATCCGGTAGGGAACGACGCAAACATTCCGTTAAAGAAATTATATCCAATACTTTGATTCTGAGCCAAAGCTTTTAATATATACAGCCACATTTTCATTAGTATTTCATTTATGCCAGCGTGTTAGTAATTATTAGTATGTTAAATACGAATCTAAACTTGGTAGAACATGAAATTGTTATTCTTTCTTTTTCTTGGATGAAGTATTAGGTCGGTGCAAAAATAATGTCGTTTTCTTACATATGTTACTATGTGAGAAAACGACATTATTTTTGCACCAACCTAATATTTTCAACAGTTATCGCGACTTGTATTTATTTCAATCTTAAATTTTAGCTTTACTTAGGCTAGCAAATCTACGACAACGTGAATCATGAATAAAGTTATCAGGAATTCCACTCAGCAGTTCTTAAGTGGCATTAGCAGAGACGGCTGGTCGAATTAACGCTGAAATAGAATGTTGCGAAAAGACAAAAGGACTCTATATTAAGCGTTCAGTATTTTTTCTATAGAAGCATGAATAACCCAAATTATCAGTAGAAAGTACTAAAAATAAAGTTATACACGTTGCTAATTAAGTTATTACACATAAGCAATAATAAGCAAAGAGAAATGTTGACAAAGGATTTGAAAAGAAAAGAAACTCTTACTTGAATATTTAAATTGTTTCACAGAAATAACCATGTTGAAACTATATCTCTCGAGGTAAGGAAAAGCATATTCGTCGAGGCAACCTGATGAGAAGTGAGTGTCTCTTAGCTGGTTTTTATGTTGTTTTTTTTTTGTTTTTTTTTTGTCTGCCCGACCGGAGTTGCCACGTGATAGTCTATATGTAAGGGTAAATTATTACTTTTGTATGCTTGTAAAATGTAAACTCTTGATAAGACACAAACTCAGATGCCTTTTGCCTTCCCGCTCATGTCCCTTTTGCTTCAGGGAATACAAGTTTAATAGAGCCGCTGCCCCAATCTACGAGGACAGAAAAATGTTATTTTTATCTGACGCTATCTATTCCTTGGTTGGTAGTCAGTCTATGAGAAAGACTGCTGTAGAGAAGGCAACGGGAAACCACTCCACTATATTTCCCAGTACGTTATAGCATTTTTAAAGAAAAGGAGGCTATGTAAAGATATGAAAGCCTATGTTCTGACGGGTCAAGGTATTTAAAAAAAAGTGTAATTATATGGTGACATGTTTTAGACTTGCTCTAACATTCTTTCTTTGTATGTCTTAGCACTAATCTTATTTCTAAGAAGACAGATGACTCGACGTGTTATGTGCAAACTACACATATTCTGCCTACAGAAGCCTCGACTACGGGTGCTCTTAATATAAATTCCGACATCATAGATACCTGGATTACAGTTGTCCCGGCTACAGATACCCCGACTATAGATGCTAGCGTGAAATACGTAACTATACTACCTATTATATAAGCGTGAAGATAAATTGAAACATCAAAAGACTGATCAGGTGCACTACGCGAGAGTGAGAGAGAGAAAGTTCGTTCAGCCAATAATGGATGGAGAAGTATGCTATCCAAATGATGTCAGGGTTCATTAGCACCGGTTAATCTTTTAGAAATTAAATCTTTTAAATTCGAATAATATTCTTTTATACAGTAAAACGTGTGCTTCTAAATTCGAATAATATTCTTTTATACAGTAAGGTGTGTGCTTCTAAATTTGAATAATATTCTTTTATACAGTAAAGCGTGTACTTCTAAATTCGAATAATATTCTTTTATACAGTAACGTTTGTACTTCTAATTTCGAATAATATTCTTTTATACAGTAACGTTCGTACTTCTAAATTCGAATAATATTCTTTTATACAGTAACGCTTGTAATTCTAATTTCGAATAATATTCTTTTATGCAGTAACTTTTGTACTTCTAATTTCGAATAATACTCTTTTATACAGTAACGCTTGTACTTCTAATTTCGAATAAAATTCTTTTATACAGTAACGCTTGTACTTCTAATTTCAAATAATATTCTTTTATACAGTAACGTTCGTACTTCTAAATTCGAATAATATTACTTTATACAGTAACATTTGTACTTCTAATTTCGAATAATATTCTTTTATACAGTAACGCTTGTACTTCTAATTTCAAATAATATTCTTTTATACAGTAACGCTTGTAATTCTAATTTTGAATAATATTCTTTTATACATTAATGCTTGTACTTCTAATTTCGAATAATATTCTTTTATACAGTAACTTTTGTACTTCTAATTTCGAATAATTTTCTTTTATACAGTAAGATTTGTACTTCTAATTTCGAATAATATTCTTTTATACACTAACTTTTGTACTTCTAATTTCGAATAATATTCTTTTATACAGTAACGCTTGTAATTCTAATTTCGAATAATTTTCTTTTATACAGTAACTTTTGTACTTCTAATTTCGAATAATATTCTTTTATACACTAACTTTTGTACTTCTAATTTCGAATAATACTCTTTTATACAGTAACGCTTGTACTTCTAATTTCGAATAATATTCTTTTATACAGTAACGCTTGTACTTCTAATTTCAAATAATATTCTTTTATACAGTAAGATTTGTACTTCTAAATTCTGCGATAACTTTTGTGCAAATGATTCCGTTATTCAGGTGACGGGATTCATTTTTTGCATTGTTTTTGTTATCAGAACGTTTCGCTCAAAAGTTTCAGAAATGGGATGTTAGACGTCAGTTATTTTCTGTTCACCACTATTTTCTGTAAAAAGACTCGCCAGTGCCTGCTTTAGAAGATGCAGGGCTTGTTTGAAACACTTGTTTTTGAAAGACCCTATTTTTCCAAATATTAATTCCTTAATCGCTTTAATTAACCAAGTTAACATTTTCAATTCAACAAAGATTCAATTCTCCCAAACCAACTTTGAACGCTATCATGGCATCTCAAGAACTTGAATCTGTTGATGTCGTCGAAGTTAAAACAGCCAGTGTCACTAGACCTCAGCAGGAGCAAGCTCGGAGCTTAACGTAAACGGTTCATCGATAACTTCCATTACATATAAATGTAATGGAAGTTATCGATGAAAAGATATAAAAGAGCTAACTGATTAACGCTTAACGAAATTAATATTTTGGTTAACGAATTGACTGTTAACGAATTGACTGTTAACGAAGTTAACTTTTTGTGATGATTCTCAAAGTCAACTTAAAAGACAAATCACAAACGAAAATGGCAACTTTGTTAATCAACGAATTAATTAACGGTTCAATGGCGTTCCTTCGGATGATTGGCGCGATTGCGTCTCGATTAAGGGACGAGCCTCGCGAAACGGAGTGGTTCTTGCAGCGTGTCTCACTGGCGATGGTTCTAAGTAATGCTTTCTCCATCATTGCGGCTGGCAGAGGATAGAAAAAAATTGTTTATAGTTACTTTGTTCTGGAATTGTCATGAATGGTCAACTGAATTTGCTTTGTTTCAATAATGTCGCAAATATTCTTTTTAACGTAAGAGTCCACTTCCTTAAATGTATATAATTTTGAATTAATGATTTCATTGATTATTTCTATTCAGGTTGACTAAAAATGATTTTCCATTCTAAAATAAAAAACAAATTAACGGTTTGGTATCCAGCTCTGCTATTTTCGTAACCAGGTTTAGAGCAGATGTTATACATACATATTCATATGTTTTTTTTTAAACTGTTATAGTGAAATACTTTTTTTATGCTGTCTCCTAATTAACATATTTGATTCAAATACAACTTTTAAAGATTTCAAAATATAACAGCTTAAACAGATATATTTTAAGACTTCCAACGCTTGTTGCTCTTCTCTGTAAAACCTGAAATGTTAAGTTTATGTTATGTGTTGCTTGTGTGCATTTGGCACAACTGGGGCAAATTCACCTAACAAGAGAACCATTTGGCATCGATGAACCCATCTGGCTTAAATCCAGCCCTGCTTCGATTTCCTTGTGGATTTTACTCTTGAAGAAAAGCAGTAGAATCGACTAGTGTCTGTTAGCAACACAAAGGATAGATTCCGTAGCTTGAAATGACCTTGGAATGACAACGAATCTTATAAATATTATTCACGGCAAACAAATGACAGCAATGCATCCAAGTGGCTTAAATCCAACCCCGCCTTGATTTCGCTGAGGACTGTATTCCTGAACAAAACAGTAGATGGATGAGTACATGAAAGTAAAGCAAAGAATTGATTTAGTCGTCTGAAATATTCTTGGAATGATGACGAATCTTCTTAAAATTATTGACAGTAACCAGTTGACATCTGACTGGCTTAAAGTTAATATGGCGTTTATTTCGTTGTGGATTGTTACTCCTTAAGATTATTGGCGGTAATTCGATTTTAAATTGTAATCTTCAGAAAATAAGTTACATATTATTTAATTCCCATCAAAATTTTCTTTTAACTTATTTTTACTTTAGAAAAGTTTAAGACCACATTATAATTTTACTAAAATTTAAAAACAACCCAGTAATAAGTAAATTATGGGGGACTGACACAATTTTATATATGACGATATTTGGAAATTCATGATTTTAATGTATACATCTGTTTGCCACAACTTGCTTTTATGCTAATTTCCCGCTCAGAATCGCCTTCATCGCATAGAACCACAATTCGTGTAGGTGGAAAGTGGGGATTTTTTACCCATATTCTAGATCTAATTCAATACACACAGACAGAATGCGATAGATAAAGGGTCGTCTAAATTACGCAAAAAGAAAAATAACACTGATATTTTAACTGATATATTTACTGAAATTACAAAAAAATATCTTGAAATACTAAAGAGTTAATTTATTCAATAAAATCGCCATTTATTTCAACTCCGGCCTTCAGACGACTTCGTAATCTGCTGCAAATCTTCTGGACGGTTTCATTGTTTAAGTTGATGAATGCTGCCATAATTCTTGCCTTCAGTTCATTTTGGTATTACAAGGTGTTTTGTTGGCCTCGCGCCCAGCTGCGTTCAACACCTAATAATCAAGGGGGTCGCAGTTTGGGGAATTAGGTGGCCAGATGTAGGAGGTGATGTGGACGCAGAAATTGTCTTACAACCATGACTGGATTCTCAAGCTTGTGTTGCGTGGTGCAGAGTCCTGTTGCCAGACATAGGGTCTTTCAGCAGTCACCCCCTTTACTCAGAATAGTACTATCTCCTCAAGGCACTTGATGTAGGTTACTGTTTTGAGTTTAAGGCCCTTTAGGAAGACGAATGGAGTCATCAGTAGTGATCACATCAAACACCTTCATAATCACCATTAGACTCATCCAACTCTTTCTGAATCCCCTGTACTGTCTTCATATTGACACCTAAATACTCTGAAATATTCGCATGCCTCATCCAAATTTCTGGCGGAATGAATTACGTCATGGCGCTCTTTTTCTCACGGACAACGCCCAATTGATCCTACTATATTATGCTGTTGACAAAATAAAAAAAATATGTATGAAATTAAAAATATAAGATGACGACAATTTACCCATCGCACACTGTACACTGTTAATTTGGCTGTGATAAAAATTGTTTTACCATAAATCATTTGTGAGTGCCACTTCGCCGTTGTGCAATGGTTAGCAAATCAATTAGACCAGATCAATAGTGAGTTCGATCCTCACTGGCCTTGTGCCATATCTAATTTACGCTTAGTAAATCACCATAAATCAGGTGTGAATAATGACTGATGCAATAACAAAAACCCATTGAACCATGCAATCTAATATTAAGTAATGCAAAAAATGCACCTTGTTACAGCTAACTGATCTTAACTTTGTTAATGACTGCACATCAGACTGCAATTGTTTTTTGAAAGAAACGCTCAAACTTCCTTTCTTGTTTTTATGACACGGCAACCGACTTCGTTGATGCTCTACTCTTATCCTCACTAAATAATACGTTATATCACATCAAAGATCTCTGTTACTTTTTTCCTCTTTCTCTCTCGTTACATCAAGAATTCTTCTGGCTCCATTTTCACCTAATGAACTGATTGTGCGTGTGTATCTGTCTCCCATGAGTGTCTCTCGCAGTGTCTGTGCTTGCGCCAGGGATAAGAGATGGAAATAGATGCAGAAATCATGGCCTATAAATAAGACCACAATGATTGATTTCAATTATTTACATTTCTTCTATTTCATCAAATTAGTGAATAGTAATTCTTTTTCTTCCTGACATTACACTACTATTTATTTTCATTTATTCATATTAATATCTACGACTGACAGCGATAAGTCATAAACATATATGCGTAACAGGCTTCGTCGTGGTATAATGGTTAGCAAGCTAATAGCGCAGATTGTTGAGTGAGTGATTTGTTTTTTACGGTTTATCAACCTTTTGCAGGCTATTTAAAGCCAGGAAATATTTTTAGATTGAAAGAAAACTTTTTGAGGAGATAATGATAATTTACATATACAAATCCTACTAATTAACCTATAGCTGGAGAAAGAGGTGGATTCATACCATTCCCAAGTGATTATAACGAACCCGACTGGAATTGGTTCTCAGCTTGCTGATTTATATTTTAGATCACCCGCACATTCAAGCTTACGACACCTGGCATTCCCAAGCGATCACCCATCTAGTTAGTGACCAGGCTAGACATTGCTTAACTTCGGTGGTCGCACGAGTACCGGTATTTCAACTCGATATGGCCGTAAGCCCACAGAAAGTTAATATTGTATTCAAACCTTCACGTCACTCCACATGGCCTTGTGCCGTACTGAGTAATGTTTAGTAAAGAGGAAGTTTTAAAGAAAATGAAAACGAAAAGGACAATTTTACATAAAATTAAAAGGAGACGACTGAAATTGCTGGGGGATATAGTGTGAAAAGAGGACTTGGAGAATTTGAGACTCATAGGACATAATGAAGGCAGAAGGGGCAGAGGAAAACAGCAAGCTACCTAACTAGTTTGTGGAAACGGATTGCGGAACAGGGAATGGGTGGGATAGTCAAAAGGAAAGCTTTGCTAAGCGCTACAAAGGAGAGGAAGTTGAGAGGGACACGCCGCCTCATAAGAAAATACACAGATGACACTATGTTGATGGCAGACTCTGAAATAAAATTGAAAGAACTATTAGATACGGAAGTAAAAGAAAGAACCATTAGCAGTAAAAGGTCAGAATGCATAGTTATCGACCAAAAAAGACAACTTAATATGAGTGCTACGTATTAGGGACATTAAAACCAAGCACTTGAAATCTAGGTAGTATCGTAACAGATGACAGAAAGTGTGACATAGAAATCCCTAGATGCATAGTTGACAGCGAATTATGCTTTCCAGATACTAAGCAACATATTAAAACATAGTAATATTTTGTTAGAAACAAAGAGTGCTGAGTTTCAATGTTATATCTAATCTCCTAAATGACAGTGAATACTGGACAATTTCTGTCTTATAGCTAAGCAGCCTTCCAGCCAGCTTTCGTCTAAAAAATATCATTCATCAAGTTCGATCCATTCGGCTGACTCCCTTTGTCAGGGTCGTTCGACATGTTTTTGAGATGTTCACTTCCCTTAGCTGACCATCTTCGTCAAGACAATAACTGTTAAAATAATTATTGTAAAATCTTTCAGATGTTTCCTTTAGCAAGATATCGGCTGAAAACTGATATCGCTACACTTGACAATTTCCTCACAGATAAAAAAAAAGGCTTGAAACGACAGAGATGTGCTTCTACTGACGAATTGTAAAAGCTTCGATCAATGTGTGATATAAATGGTTAAAGCTACTACTGAGAGACATAACTCGGGAAGCAACAGTTTACTGATGAGAGGATTTGGAAGGTCCTTCTGTACGAGAAACTGGCCACCATCAAGAGGGCAAGAGAGCGATCTCATCTTCGCATCAAGGGCGTCTGCAAAAGGGGAATGACGATGATGGACATGAATATTGAGAGGTGGAAAGACATCGCTCAGACTGGAAATACGATTTACACCAAGAGCTGGTTTGGTTTGGTTTGGTTTTTGTTTTACGGCATATCAACCTCAATGGTGACTTACATCAAGTGATGTCCTAGGTAAAGGGTGGCTGTCGGAAGACCCTATGTCTGGCAACAGGATTCTGCACCATGCTACACAAGCAGGAGAACCCAGTCATGGTTGTCAGACGATTACTGAGTCATATCACCTCTTACATCTGGCCACCTAAGAAAATCTATTGCTCATAATATTTTTTTCAAAAATCTATTGCTGATATTTTTTTCAAAAATCTATTGCTTATAATATTTTTTCAAAAATCTATTCCTGATAATATTTTTTTCAAAAATGTTTTGCTGGTAATCATGTAATGCTGGTAATAATTTTTTACAAAAAATATTTCTTGTATTAAAACCTATCTTTACACTTCCATAGTGTTTTGGTTTGTTTTGGTTTGTTTTGGTTTGGGTTGTTTTGTTTTGTTTTGGTTTGTTTTGTTTTGTTTTGGTTTGTTTTAGTTTGGTTTGGTTTGGTTTGTTTTGGTTTGGTTTGTTTTGGTTTGTTTTGGTTTGGTTTACAGAATATCAACCTCAATGGGTTATTTAATACTGATAACATTTTTATTTTATATAAAAATGTATTATCGGTAATATTTTTCCAAAAATGTAATGATGGTAATATTTTTTTAAATGTATTGCTGGTAATATTTTCTTTAACAAAACTATACTGCTGGTAATAATTTCTCAAAAAAGTATTGCTGGTATTAAGACCTATTTTTATACTTTCATATTGTTTTGACATATATTTAGCGGGGAGTAATTATTTTCCCATAGCTGGGACCGTAACAGGTGCTACCAACCCGAGTCAGGGTGAACCTGGGAACACCAGCAATTAAGAGGTGGTTCCACGCTCCTCAAAACCTCCTGATCAGAGGCCTTGCTGCTGGACGTAGTTTATCGTCTTACCCGGGACTGGGGTCAAAACACTATGAAAGTGTAAAAATAGGTTTTAATACCATCAATGCATTTTTGCAAAAAATTATTACCAGCAAAACATTTTTGGAAACAAAATATTGCCAGCAGTACATTTTTGGAAACAAAATATTGCAAGCAATACATTTTTGAAAACAAAATATTACCAGCAATACATTTTTGAAAACAAAATATTGCCAGCAATACATTTTTGAAGACAAAATATTGCCGTCAGTACATTTTTGAAAACACAATATTATCACCAACATATTTTTGAAGAAAAAATATTATCAGCAATATATTTTTGGAAAAAAAAATATTACCAGCAATAAAAATCTCGTCGGCATTGAATAACCGATTGAGGTTGATATGCCGTAAAAGAAAACAAACCAAAAATAAAATAAGCAATATTAAGATAAAAGATAAATTAATAGAAAATTGCTGACAATGAAATTGATTCATCAAACTAATTCACACAACTTAAGATTATCATGTCTATTGCTAACTTGGTGTAAATAAACATAATGACGAGGATAAAATAAGTTGGAAATAGATTTGCTATACGACTAAATCTGAACTTCGCTTGACGGTCGATTTCCTTTGACAGATCGGTAAAGCGAGTTCAGATCTCTCCGGATATTAATTCATTTTCTGTAATCAATCCGGCTTAATTAACAGTTGTACAATGTTATGTGGCCTGAGAATTGCTCTAAAAAATCAACAATTAAATGAAAAATAAATTAGTTCGTCGTTTGAAATGTCGTTGATGATAAACCAATGTGCGAATGGTCCGAAATCAGAGAAGGTTAACGGCGCTGCCCCAGAGTCGTCTAGGATCGAAGGAAAGAGCAAAGATGGTCTGCTGTCTTCCCCTGTCTTTTAACCACAGAACTGTCATCCCAGACAGTGATCTTCAAGCTCTTATTTTCGAATTATTTGTTCCAAGAATCTTTTCTGTCGGCGCTCAATGGTTCTTGTTGAACTCGCTGAAGAACTGGGTCTTTCGTTTCGTGAGCAGTCCAAGGAACTTTGTAACATTTACCGATAGAACCATATTTCCGCTTCTTGGAGCGTCTGTTTAGTTTTGGCGTTTAGGGCCCCCGCCTCGGAACTGTACAGTAAAATTGACCACACGTACGTTTTTAAGAGTTGACGTCTCAGACTTAACGAGAGACTTCTGTCAGTAAAAACGCTTCGAAACCAATTGAATTCATCATTTGCTAAGCAAATTCAACGACTGTTTTCTCTCTCTCTCTCCCTCTCTCCGTTCCACAAGGTATATCCTGATAATTTTAACTTCTTATTATTTCCCCTTTCGTTCATATTACACACGTCAGCCATCATAACAATTTTAACAGTAACCCACTACCTTTAATTGCTCTCGAGCTTTCTATTTAGTGAATTGTTACAATTATAAAATCTATGAAGTTCGGACATTTTAATGAAATAGGTTTTTTAATAAAAAAAAAAATCGAAATTCACTAATTTGCATAATAGGAGATACATGTGAAGATTGTATTTTTTCCTTATATTGTTTGGAAATTATTTACCTAACAGAAGGGTGTGCGAGTAGATAGCGGCTCGGAATGAGAAATTAGAGAGCTGAGTTCGAATCCCTGTTGGGTCTGTTACATTTACGTACGCACATATAATATTGGGAATGTATGAATCCATCTCTTCCTACCATCTATGGGTTAAATAGTAGGACTTGTATCTTGAAATGTCATTGTTATATACCAAATACTGTTAACGCAATATTCACACGCAAAAAAATGACTTAGTCTTCCAATCCGAAATTTGTCTCGGCTTTAAGTAACCCACAAAGAGTTGATAAGCCGCAAAAAATCAATCATCATTAACAAAGTTTGTGCGCATGCGTATTATTGGGAGAATGTTTCTTTTCTTTCTTTTTTTTATCTTTCATTTCTTTATCATTGACAAACACAAAAATATAAAAACGAAATCTACCGGTTTCAAGTCACGTTTTTTGCTTATTTTATTTTTTTTTTTTTTTCTGTTACCCAATTGACGCCTTACCGGAAACCGCACAAGTTTAGCGCCCCCAATTGGAAACGAAATATTTTAACTGTTGCTTAACTACTAAACCATTTGATGTATATCTATACCTATATGACATTTAACATGTAAAAATATAGCAAGCTTGTCAGCCATTTAATTAATAAGACTGTGCTGTACCAGTCTACATGGGGATAGCTCACCCGCACGGAAAATCATCATTTAAATGCTACAATTTTACTTACGATCGAACCCCAATCATCACCGTTATAGGGAAATAGTGGATTCAACGCAGTTAATCTTGTCTGTCTTTCAGCCTCTCTTCATGCGTTCGATCTTCACGGATATCCTGATGAATTACTTAGTGTAAAACCATCTCTATAGTCTTCTGCGATACGTCAATATTTAAATGACTGGCTGACAGGCTGAAAACCAAGTGAACAGCCTCTTGACTTTTTCTCACTCACTTGTTTATAGCCGATGCTGTTATGTTTTCAAAAAAAAACTGTCTCGCTTTGTCATCAATCGATCTCACATTATGATAGCCAAACTGCACCCGTCTTCTCATTCTTTGTTTCCCAGTCGTTTCATAAACAGTAAAATACAGCACTCAAATTCAGCAAATCATACAGCGAGCTGCAGCCAAGCGAAACAATATTGTTAGGTTTCAAGATGGCGTCGTTTTGTGACTTGGCGTAGGCGTTGACGTAATCCGCTAAAATGGCTGACCAAGTACCCTTAGTGAAACCAACGATAAAATTAAACTACTTGTGTTTTTCTTATTTCAGGTTTTTCTGCTACTGATTCACACTTCACAACCACCCTTTCTATTGATTTCCGTTACTATCATTATGATCACTCTATATTTAATATTTAACACACATACACAGATAGATAGATAGATAGATAGATAGATAGATAGATAGATATACTCCCAATCCATATTGTATAAGTATACTATTTTAAAATCCACATGTGCTGAACTCTATATCAGCGCAGCACCTAAGGAGATATTTATCAAGCAATCGGCAATCAGTCATATACGATTCCACCGGTTGACTCAATTCTTGTGAGTGAAATTGGGTAGACAGAAGAGTTCAGAAACTGTAAATCCTAAGTCATCGTGACCGAGGGGTTTGGGCGTACTGCTCTTGTTCAGAAAATTTATCACGCCAGATTATGCACCCTCTTCCAGAAAACTGTAACTATGCTCGTCTCTGCATAATTGCAGTATAAACGACAGAGCAGGCGTCTGTACTAGGGTGTGGCTAACCTTTTTGCTAGACAGGGCTTGCTCAGAAGCGAATAGTAACCGGACATTATTTATATATATATATATATATATATATATATATATATATATATATATATATATATATATATATATGCGCTAAAGATACATATTTTTATGTATCAAGAACAATATTGGGGAAAATGTTTGACAAAGTGGAAAAAGTTTTCTTGTAACGCGTTTCGTCATTTAATACTTCTGATGCATTTACCTAGAGAGAGAAAAGAAGAAATATTGATAAGTAGAGGGTAAGTGACAAATTATCTCTTTCTCTCTCTCTCTCTCTCTCTCTCTCTCTCTCTCTATATATATATATATATATATATATATATATATATATATATATATATATATATATATAGGAATTTAGTTTGATTAAGTCATAAATGGCGAAACGCATCACAGTAAAGCTTTTCCATTTTGTCATATATATATATATATATATATATTTACATATATATATATATATATATATATATATATATATATATATATATATATATATATATATATATATATATATATATATATATATAAAACTATCTACTGTCAAGCAAGACTCTCGGAGCAACCGAGTTTTCCTAATCCATCTGGGGGGTGTGCTTCTTATGCGATGCTCAAATATGATTCCTTATACAGAAATAATTCGGATATTCACACACATGCACAAAGAAACATGCATACACACACGCAAGTAGACATATATACATATATATATATATATATATATATATATATATATATATATATATATATATATATATATATATATAGGGCTTTACGCGCTCCACTATTTTGGGAGTTCTCGCACTCCTGCTGCCATACCTAAAACTGGAGCTGGCTCCCCTCACACCCCCGTTTTCAAAAGGGAGCCGCTCCAGCTCCAACTCCGTTAAAAAAAGAGGCTCTTTTTCGGCGCTCCATAGTTGTACCTTCTTTCATAAACGTTGGACATTTATCAGTTTTTAAACTGAAAAATGCACGAAAAAAAAAACCATGCTTATTATTACGTTACCGCTGACCTAACCTACAAAAAAAACAAAAAAGATTTTTAACCAAAATTTCGAACTTTCGATGTCTTTTTAAGATTTCGTGTTTTTTATAATACTAATTGTTGCTCTGTCTCAGACATAGATCGCTCCATTAATCTATATCCTTTTGGAAATATCTACAATGATTACCAATATCATTATTATATATATATATATATATATATATATATATATATATATATATATTATAAATACTACCGCACATAGCAAAAAGACTTATGGTTGTGCAAATGCATTGAAAAGCTTTCATGTTTTATTTCCTTGCTTGACATTTACATTTCTCTCTTTGCTTCGATAACTTTCATTTCTATATTGAAGCATTTTAGTCTTCCTAACTTTCCCTCCTTTCTTACACACATACACACAGACAAGCACATTGCTCGCATTCTATATCTATCATATACATTCATTCTCTTTGAACCATTTTCCATCTTGTTTAGTCGTGTAGATGATATTGATTTAGCAAACTTATCAATCCCTTCGATATCGATCTGGTGTTAAGGTTCTTTGCAAGACCTACACATCGACAAAGGGCAAAAATCATTAAAATGAATTATGCCTTGACTGACGACTAATTCCTGTCAGTTGGGCTTTAAACTTTATGCTTGACCGCACAACCAACAGATATTCTTCGAGTTACTAAGGAGGAAAAGGTATTTTTTATCACGCGTCTTAGAGATAAATAAAAAAAAAAAAAAAAACACTAATCGCACTCCTGTAGGCCACATGCCAGTGAATCTGACTTCGACGTTATTTTTTCTTCTTCGCATCAAAGTATTTAAAAAAAAGAATTTGCTTAAAAACAAAGAGTACTAAAATGTAATATCAATCTTTCTATATAGGTGCACCTCTAAATATCACGATGACTATTGCCTGGAAGTTGATCTCTCTTCTGATTTAATTTTCACAGCTCAACGGGGGAAAGACAGTTATCATTCAATACATCTAATACTAAACTTATTTAACATTTAACATTTCATTCCCACCGAGCAGATTTTAAATCAGCACCAATCCTGACGAGTGGTTATAACTTCAAACAGGTTCCTTGCCTGAAACGTTTACTTGGGTTAGGGCTCACTTCCGACCTCAAATGGAATACGTACATTCGTGCCATCGCAAAACATACTGGAAGAATGGTCAGTTCCTTGTATCTCTCTAGAAAGTACCTGATGCCATTCTCTATGTTTATGAGTCAGATCGGAACGAAAATGGAGTCAGGCTGCTATATCTAATCTGGTGTTGCCTAATACTCAATGTCTATCCTCGACATAGTTCAAAAGTGCTCACGCGACGTCCTGGGTGATAAAGTATTCTCCACCTTATAACGCTTATTCCACCGACAAAACGTTGTCAGCCTTTCACTACTATACCGCTATTACCAAGGCAGGTGTTCGGACGAGTTACAAGACCTCGGATCAGGTGGTTTTGAGGGGATCCACCTCCTATTTGCTGGTGTTCCCAAGTCCAACCTGACTCAGGGTGGTAGCACCTATTACGATCCCAGCTATGGGCAAATAGTTAACCGCTAAACTGGGGTCAAAACACTATGAAACTGTAAAAAAAAGATTTTAATACCAGAAATACTTATAGTAAAAAATTATTACCAGCTATACATACTTGGAAAAAATATTACCAGAAATAGATTTTCTGAAGAAAAAAATATTTCCAGCAATACATTTTTAAAAAAAAATATGTTACCATCAATAATAATTGTATCGGCATTAAATAACCCATTGAGGTTGATATGTCGTAAAAGAAAACAAACCAAACCAAATATTATTATTCCTTATATTGTTATATTCCTTAGTTCTAATAGCTTGGAACTTCACATCTGGGACCCGCCATGACATGCTGACGGATGGTTCCTTCTTCAGAACATACTCCCGACTAAATACTTCTCTGACAACTACAGTCTTGATGTCTTTAAGTTCAGGGTCAATTGATATCTATCCTACTTGTGCTCATAATACCCACTTCCTTTCCTCCCTTACAATCTCATTCAGTATCCCTCTACTTTGAGTGGACCTTGGGCCTTATATAGGGTGAACTATCAGTAAAATAAAACAGCAGTAAATTTTGGACAATCTTCTCACAGTTTTGAAGGTTCTTTGCAAGACCTACACATCAACAAAGGGTAAAAATCATTAAAATGCCTTGACTGACAACTAATTCCTGTCAGTTGGGCTTTAAACTTTATGCTTGTAAAAGAGGCTTAAAGCAACAGAAATGTCGTTCTACAGCAGGATGCTGAGATTGCTGAGAGCAAGTAACAACGAAGTTCTAAGGAAAATGGAAATAAGAAGAATTCTTATATTTATAATGCGAAAGAGAGTTGAAATTTCATCGAGACATGGGGAAAGAGAGCTTAGTGAATTGAATACTCACAGGACATATTGAAGGCAAAATATACAATAGAAATTGGTGAGAAATTTATCTAATGAGCTCTTGTTAATGGTTTGCAGAACAGGGACTTGAAAAGATAACGAAAAGGTAAATGTGTATATGAGGAGAGACATGATCTCCCACGTCCTGAATGGGCACGGCTCATAGAAGAAAACGAATCCAGAGTCATGTTTTCAAAGCTTATATCTTGGCAATCACCAAGCAAAAGTAGCAAAGACAAAAAAGAAATTTAGTCTTGGGATTCTGTGGAATAAGGAATATCGTTCCTAACTACCTGGAATGGCAAAATTGTCCATTTTAAAAAAAAAAAAGAAAACGTAGTATAATGATAATGTTAATATTAGCCGTTTCCTTATAAGGAAACACACAGCTTTCATTTAACGCATTCAAATGGTAATTTTAATAATAGCCGTTTCCCTATAAGGAAATATTTGGCATTCATTGACCGTTCAGCCAGTACTGCTTTCGGTTGAAATTTCTAAAATCTCTTAAAACAATTTTTGAGGAAAATAGATTTCTCATATCCAGTAGCTGTTATCGCTCTTTCCAATATTGATAGGGGGGTCCTTTCTAACCTTTTATTTGAATTAATGTGGAATGTCAGCATCTTGATTATGCCATCATCTCTCCATCAAGTTACATGTAATATCCCTTTTAGCTGTTGCTACTGTTGAAAATCCTCAAATGTTGTGGTTTCTGCTATAAGGACTTGGCAAGTGATTTGAAATATGTTTAATCATTACTTTCGTCTGTTGAGAAGCTAAAATTGTGTCGAAGGAGAAAAGTATATTTTGATGTGCAATATCACTTCAGTACGTGGGCGATCATGGCTCTTCATAACTTCCTATCCTTTGTAATTCTGAGCAGCGTTTGTCACGCACTTACCCCTCCCAATCCCTGTCTTTCATCCATTTCTAGAAGCACGTGATGTAGGTTACTCGTTGATTCGCTCTGTTCCTTAAATATGTTCTGTGAGTGTCAAATTCTCCATGCATTCTTTCTTCAATATGTGTCCGAGAAAGTTCAATTGTCTCTTTCTAAGTATAAATGTCTTTTCGTTCCAATTTTCTTTGAAACTTCTTCGTTGCACACCTGTTTAGTCGATACTATTCATAGCATCCTACTGTAGAACATCTCTGTTGCTTTAACTTACTTTTACCTCTGTGTTACTATTGTCCATCATATGATTGACATTACATAGCAGTCCAGAAGCACTGTTTCCTTGTTTTTAATAGATTTAGCTGTTTCATCATACAGTAGAATCCGTGACAACCGGATTAAGAATGCCTTTCGGATATGAGGAATTGGTTACAAAGTCCGGATATAAAGGGTTATATTTAGATTTAAATAAAAGAACTGAAATCAGGTTTAGCATTTATTTTCATTGTTTTATAGTAAACAAAATAAGCTAATAGTGAGTGAAATATAACATAATTGATTTTAAGGAAAAGGAAATAAATTATGTAATGTTAATGAAAATTCATTAAATTAAGTATGCCACGTATGCAAAACAAATAATTTACCGAGGATTTTTTAATCGCTGTTGCATGACGACGATTCCTTTCTCCTTCCAATGTAATTCTCATCTTTTATCGCATTTGTTTTGCTTTTGTTCTTGAAATTTTTTAAGCGAAAGACTGACAACCTTTTCAATTTCAGCCCAGGTTTCATCACAGCCATTTTTTTTTTTTTTTCTTGTTGTGACAATGTGAATGCTGGAGAATAGTTTCTTTTTTTAAATTTTATATCATACAATGTTGTCTTTCCTATGTTGAATTCAGCCATTAATTACAATGAACTTTCACCAGCGTCGAGTCTGTTTAAAATTTCCACTTTTTGCGATAGCTACAAAGTTATTCATTTCCTCTTATTCCCATCATCTTTTGCACCAATACAAGCCATTAGGGTGAAATAAACATAAGCAATTATCCAAAATAAATTTCTTGAAAAACAGAAATTACAAATCATTTACATATCACCCAAATAGTTCAAATATACACATCAAAATCATGTCCGGATATGAGGGATTCCGGATATGAGTAATTCCGAATATGAGGGATTCCGGATATGAAGGATTCTACTGTGTTGTGCTTAGCTTTTGAAAGGCATATTTCTCTATTCCAATGCACCTCCAGATTTCTGTCATTTTTTTCCTTTATCTGTTATTATTATAATTCTGTCAAGCTATCTCGGACATTCATGCTTATGATGCCAACCATCATGGTCGGAAGGTCATTAGGGTGGAATCCTCTGTCATAACACAGTTGATCAACGTCAGTGGTTGCTGCCTGACCACTCCCTCTTGCGCTATGACTAGTTGCCCAGAGCAGTAGATCACTAACAAGTTCTTTGCTCGCCAGTAGTGTCCTGCAAAGCGTAATCTGCGTTCACCTAAGATTGTAGAAATATCAGAGATGGGTCATTAGAGCTTTGATTTAGATGCATGTTGTCCTGAAGAATTGTTAAGTATAGCACTCAGTATCCGAGTGCAAGTTCCATTAATCTTAGAGTCAAAGGTTTTAGTTAATGTCCAAGAAGTGGCACCATACATTCTAACCGTCCATACAGTGGCGCGGAATAATCTCCGTTTCAAATTGTCTAGTAGATCAGATTTCTAGATGACACCCATTTTATTCAAGGCGGTCCAGGTTTTAGCTAAACGAATTTTCACCCATCTTTTCAGTAGAATTTATTTCACTTCCTAACGCATCTGTTATAACACTTGTCAAATAGTTAAATTCCTGTACTTGTTTCATTATGACATCTCCAATTCGTAGCTGACATCTTGTTTTACCCTCTTGTTGGCGACTGTAATTTCTGTCTCCTTACAATTATTGGTCAGTTCTTTCTTTTCGTGTTTCTTTACTGTTTTGCCTAAGAGTTCCTGCGGTTCTGTTTGTGTCTCTGCTATCAATACGGTGTTATCTGCGTATTTTAAGCTGTCAAGGTTGTGTCTGCTAATAATAAATCCTAGTAAGATATCTAATTGTTTCAGGATCGCCACACTGTATAGGTTGAATAAATCCGGCGAGAAGCTATATCCCTGTCTTACGCATCATTCTAGCTTTGTATAATTGTTCAATTCATTTTCTGTTCGTATAATGGCGGTTTGTTCCCAGTAAATGTTATGGCTTATTCTAATATCTTTCCCTAATAAATCAAGTTTTCCAAACATTTCAGGTAGATGTTTGTGAGAAATGCTTTTACGAACTCAATAGAACATAGGTAAATATCTTCCTGGATTTGTATCTCTCTCTCTCTCTCTCTCTCTCTCTCTCTCTCTCTCTCTCTCTCTCTTAACATTCTGGGTATAAAGATCGCATATATATTCCAATATCTTTAATGAAACCACATCTTTGGTCTAGTTCTGCTACACAATATTCACCAGGATCTAGGCGATAAGCATATTTATGCAGCTTATTAGAACACCTCGGCGTGATGTAATGGTTAACAAGCTTGTCTTGCTAGAACGATTACGAATGAGTAGTGAGTTCGATCCTCACTGGGTGCCTCATACTTTCGGCATTGTGCCACATCTAAGCTGCGTTTGGAAAATCTCTACACTTATTCCCCATACTTTCGGCCTTGTGCCACATCTAAGCCACGCTTAAAAAATATCTTTGAGCACCTCGAGGTAGTGCAATGATTAGCAAGCTTGTCTCGCTAGAACAATTACGACTGACTAGTGAGTTCGATCCTCAATGGGTGTCCCATACTTTCCGCCTTGTGCCACGTCTGAGCTACGCTGTCAAAATCACTATGCAGCTTATTAAACTAATTGTCTAGTAGAACTCGCATTCATCTGCACCTTGCTTCTTAGGTAGCCCTATGAAGAGAGGTTTCTTAAGGTCTACCGGTATGTCCCCACTGTCGTTAAATTAATTCATTGATTCTTTAATCTTGTTGCTCCTGTAATCGTCTAAGACTGATAGAATGGCTCTTACAATCCCATCTGGTTCTACGTCCTGGGTATGACGATAAACTACATCCGGCAGCAAGACCTCTAGCCCGGAGGTGTTGAGGAGCGTGGAACCATCTCTTAATTGCTGATGTTCCCAGGTTCACCATGACCCGGGTTAGTAGCACCTATTAGAGTCCCAGCTATAAGCAAATAGTTAACTGGTGTCAAAGCACTATGAAAATGTAAAAGTAGATTTTAATACCAGCAATACATTTCTGAAAAAAATATTACCAGCAATATATTTTTTTTAAATATATTGCAAGCAATAAATAACTTGTCGGCATTAAATAACCCATTGAGTTTGATATGCCATAAACGAAACCAAACCATCTGGTTCTGCTGCTTTGTTCTTGACCAAAGCCGACCTTCGTTTCTTTTTTTTCCTTTTTTTAAGCGTTTCACCCCAAGCAAGGCGGGAAGCCACTAGCACGCAAGGGGTTACAGAGAGTTGGAGAAAGAATAAAGAGGAGTGATAGAGGAAAGGATGAAGAGAAATTAGGTCTAGGCATCTAGAGACGTCGATTGACATTACATTTGAATAGTTGGAGATTATAGCTATCAGGGAAACAGGAAAAGGGGAGGGAGTTCCATAAGCGAGAAGTGCAAGACATTAAGCTATTGGAGTAGAAGAGACGACTACATTTAACAGTTTCGACAGTGAAAAGGTGAGAGCTAGATGCCAGCCTAGTTGAACGCTTAAATTCATGGAGTCTGGAAACCAGCGAAAGCAGTTCATCGGAGCAGTTACCATGAAAATATTTGTAAAAAAGACAGAGGGGGGGCGACGGCACGTCTGTGAGAGAGCGACTGCAGACGAGATGCCAGATCAGGGCCAATTACATATCTTATCTCAGTCTTTAATAGTTCAGGTCCCTCCGTGATTTTATGTGTCGCAAGTTTCTTTCATTTATTTTGGAAGAGTCTTCCAATGCATCATTGTTGCATATTTTAATTGTTTTTTTATTTCTTTATTATGTGCTTACATTTCACTTTATGTTGATCCCGGAAAATTTGCAACCGAGAACCTCGAAATGATTCATCAGTATTTGTGCATTCATAGAACAAACAGAGGTTTGAGGGGTACGCGCGCTTCGAGACTGATCGGGTGTCTAATTCCTGTTCTTTTATTGTTCTCTCTCCTTCATAATATTTACTTTCTCTCATATTATCTCACACTCGCTAACACTTTGCGTCTCGTCTTTTATTGCATTACATCGGATGAAATAATTAAAAAAAAAATACATATATTTTCTCGTTAAGGTCAGTCCAGTATAAGTTTTACCTTAAATGTGCAATAGAGTCACTACCAAATCCATTACATTCACTTACGTGCTAATACCCCTGGGAAAAGTATGAATCATCCTCTTCTTCCCCTATCTATGGATAAATAGCAGGATATACCGAGTTCTATAGCTGGTCTACCGCAGAAAGAAATAGCAACCTACTGCGGGAAAAATATCTGCTTCGTCAGTCATATATTAAAAGATACATGATCACGTAAGCGTGTATCACGCATGGCACATAACTGACTGACCAAAATGACGCACTTATTGCAATACAGACAATAAGTTCCACGTCTTTGCATTGTTCCATAAGTAAAGGCACCCTGAAATCATCTGATCCTAACTGTGCGTTAGTTTGTCCTATTTTCCATTTAAAGCATTCTTTTTAAGGTTCGATTTTTTTTAGTCATTGTTTACAGGTTAGGTGGTTGACTAGACCTTTTCTTATCAGTAGCAAATTTTTCAACCTTGGCTTTGTACGTCACCAAGGTACGCGCCACTCGATAACTCGCATAACGGAAGATGCATTATTCAGTCTCAGCCGTGCCCCCGGGGTTTATTCTGGGTCTGGTTAAATATGTACGAATATAATCTGATAGAGAGTTTTAAATCTGGGTTACTGCCTCGGCATGTTCAAAAAGAAATATATATATATATATATATATATATATATATATATATAAGCTATAACATAAATAAAAATAGTTGTTTGACCATTGCCTAATATGGTACGAAACAAAATGCAATACCTGATAATAAAGATCGAAATGACTGTTCACAGCTTGTGAGACTTGTCCACTAACCATCATTCTACAAGTAAATATCTAATATGCGATTATTCACGTTTATTGTTATGAGAAATATTGTTGGATAAAAAAGTTGATTAATTACTTTAAAATTACACGCATATTTCATAATTCTTTCTTTAAAATACGGTTCTGATTAAAAGAGAAAATAATTTGTACGGGCGAAAATACATTGAATATGCACTAATTTGTGCATCGGCATGTACAAAAAGAGAGAGAGAGAGAGAGATGAATACAGAAGCTAGAACATAAATAAAAATAGCTGTTTGACCATAGCCTAATTTGGTATGAGACAAAATGCAACAGCCGTTAATAAGTATGAAATGAGTGTTCATCGTTTGTGAAACTTAGCCATCTAATGCGAAACTATTCAAGTACAAGATTGCTTAATGCTCATGGCCACAGACGTCGGTATCGACAACGAGTTCCACCTCAGGTTGATTATGTTTTTTTAACAGTAGTACAACTGGAAGTGGTATGAATCAATACCTATTCTAATTATTTTATCGCCAGATACCGTAACAAAAACAACAAAAAACAGGAAGTTGTGGAGATCGCATATACCAGGAAATGATATGACGTAGAAAAGAACATTTGTGATTAAAAAAAAAGAGTCTTGTCAATGACACATTGCAAAATTTCCTGTATAAATTTACATTTTTATCTTCCTCATTTTCTTTCCCTGTATCTTTCCTCTCTTTTAATATATACACGTATATCTGTTGCTATAAACTCTATTTTTAATGAATACACGCGTTTGGGTATTATATTCCTTTTATTTATTTACTTCTATTTGAGAAAAAAAAACAGTGAAAAAGCACCTACAACAAAGCAAGGTTTCAATAACAGTTTTTTAAGAAAAGCACCTACCTTTTGGGGATCTTTCGAAACCTATATCTCTTTTGTTTCCGTGCCTGACACGTAAACATAGTAATCTTTCAGTAATTAATGGGTTTATTTTTAATCCAACGATTATACTGAAATATTAAAAGCACGCCTTGATACAAGAGTCAATATCGGCTCAATCCCTGCAAAAAGGTATATGTCCTTTAACAAGACTTTCGGAGTAGAAGCCAGTAGATATTAATTCACCAGTTGAAACGAAAAACAGATTATCTTCTTAAATATATGTATCCACTAAAAACAACGTTTATTGTTATGAGAAATAGTGTTGGATAAAAAAGTTGTTTGGGTATATATCCCTTTTATTTATTTACTTCTATTTGAAAAAGAAAACAGTGAAAAGGCACCTACAACAAAGCAAGGTTCAATAAAGTTTTTTTTAGAAATGCGCCTATCTTTTGGGGATCTTTCGAAACCCATATCTCCTTCTAGATTTGTATATTTGCTCAATTCATTTTCTGTTCGTATAATGGCGGTTTGTACCCAGTAAATGTTATGGCTTATTCTAATATCTTTCCATAATAAATCAAGTTTTTCTAACATTTCTGGTAGATGTTTGTGAGAAATGCTTTTACGTACTCAATAGAACATAGGTAAATATCTTCCTTGATTTGTATTTCTTTGCTATTGTTGGATAAAAACGTTGTTTAATTATTTTAAATTTACACATATATTCCATAATTTCTACATAAAAATACTGTTCTGATTAAAAGAGAATATTTTGTAGGGGCGAAAATATATTGAATGTGCACTAATTTGTGCATCGGCAGGTGTAAAAAAGAAAGGGATAAATACAGAAGCTAGAACATAAATAAAAATAGCTGTTTGACCATAGCCTAGTTTGGTATGAGACAAAATGCAATACCCGATAATAAAGATTTAAATGACTGTTCACAGCTTGTAAGACTTATCCACTAACCATCATTCTACAAGTAAATATCTAATATGTGACTATTCACGTTTATCGTTATGAGAAATATTGTTGGATAAAAACGTTGGTTAATTATTTTAATATTACACACATATGTCATTTATTTCTAGTTAAAAAATATTTCTGATTAAAAGGGAAAGTAATTCGTACAGGCGAAAATGTATTCAATGTGCACTAATTTATGGTGAGGACACCATGGAGGGAGCACGTGACCAATAACGGGATTTTGGAGAGAATGAAAACAAAAAGGAAACATACTTAACCTCAGGAAGAGGCAATTAAAATTTCTGGGACACGTAATGAAGAAATGAGGTTTGAATAGGGGGAAAGGGACAGAGGAAAGGAGCGCATGACATACTTGATGGGTTTGAGTAAATGCATGGCAGAAAAGGGTTTGGGAGAAATAACAAAAGGCAAAACTTATTAAGCGCTACAAGAGACAGGAAGATGTGGAGGACTATGATCATCTAGGTTCTGAAGGAACACAGCATATAAAAAAAGAAGAAACTTACATCCAGGATCATACAACATTTTTTACAAGTTTCCCCCTCTACAAGGCCCGGGGGTACTCGAGGTAGAGGGTTACATTAAGAGGCGGTTTATGTGGATAGGAGGTAAGATAACCCTCGACTTGAATAAGTTAAGATTATAAGCTTTTTTTAGAAATGCATCTATCTTTTGGGGTTCTTTCGAAACCCATATCTCCTTCTAGATTTGTATATTTGCTCAATTCATTTTCTGTTCGTATAATGGCGGTTTGTACCCAGTAAATGTTATGGCTTATTCTAATATCTTCCCCTAATAAAAACATCCTCCTGGGAGTCGGTTCCACAAACCAGTGGTTCACGAGAATCTGTTCGAGTGGAACTTCTTACCAATGGAACTCGAAGCGAATGTAGATGGTTTGCTGCAATGTGAATGGTATGGCGAGTCATAAGGGTGAAGGTTAGAACTGGTGAAACTGAGGAATATAGTTTGTTGAAGCACTTTCCATGGAAACATCGATAGAGCAGTGAGAAGCTTGCAATATCCTGCCTGTGAGAGTAAGATTGAAAGGTGGAAATAATGTCACCCACAAGGACACTTTTGAACTCTATCCTGACCGGAAAGTGATGACTGGGCTGCTTCCCGCCCAATATGACGACAGTACTCCATTCTCGGTCTGATCTGGCCGATAATAAGATTTCGGTACATTTAGATTTTCTACATGAGGAGTCCTTAATGGAGCGGTACAGGAACCGACCATTTGTGTTGCATCTTTTACGATGGATCTTATGGACGAGTTACTCTTCATGTAGGGATTGAGTTTATGGCCTAATAATCTCTCAACTCATTTTGAACGAAATTGCTTTTAAATCCACCGCAAGGAAAATTGGCTCCCTGTGCCGCGCCAGGAAATTTTTCTCCCCGTGATCGATCCTCCAGATCTACAAATCAACAATTCGCCCTTGCATGGAGTATTGCTGCCCTGTATGGTCTGGGGCCCCTTCTGTTTGCTTCAGGGTTCTTGATAGGCTCCAGAGGCGGATATGCAATATAATTGGCCCTGTTCTAGCATCTCGTCTACAGTCGCTCTCTCACAGACGCGCCGTCGCCTCTCTCTCTCTCTCTCTGCCTTTTTTACAAATACTTTCATGGCAATTGCTCCGAGGAGCTGCATTCGCTGGTTCCCAGACTTCATGAATTCAAGCGCCCTACGAGGCTGGCATCCCGCTCTCACCCTTTCACTGTCGAAACTCCTAAATGTAGTCGTCTCTTCTACGCCAATAGCTTCATGTCTCGCACCTCTCGCCTGTGGAACTCCCTTCCCTATTCCAGTTTTCCTGAGAGCTATAATCTCCAACTATTCAAATGTAATGTCACTCGACATCTCCAGTTGTCTTGATCTATCCACTATCCTTCTCCTCATCCTTTCCTCTATCACTCCTATCTGATCTTGCTCCAAATCTTCTGTAACCCCTTGCGTCCTAGTGGCTTGGGGCGAAACGCTTAAAAAAAATACATTGCTAAATAAGTAAAACAGTTTTCCGAGCAGCCTTTTTGAACCCTTGTCATAATGGGTCCTTTAGTGCCCCCCCCACTCCCTAACGAGCGAGCTTGTCTCGGTATCTAAAGACTCTTGCTCAGACATGATGCTTCCAACTCTCTCTCTCTCTCTCTCTCTCTCTCTCTCTCTCTCTCTCTCTCTCTTTGCGTCACGGTTCTCTTTTTTCATCTTTCCTTTATTTCTTATCGTCATCATATACGATTGTTCAAATTGTTTTCCTGGTGCCATTTTTTTTTTCTTTCCATTCGATTATTTTTATCCCTTTTGTCTTTATCTTCTCACTTCTTTCGATTACCACTTTTTTCTCAAACTCTTTCTTTACCTCTGTTTTCTGTCTTTTACTCTCTTTTTTATATCCCTTGTACATGGTCCAATATCATCTATACTGCCGCCTTCGACTTGTGATACAGATTTCCCAAGATGCATTGGGTGCAGTCAAAAAACCAAAAACAAAAAAAAGAAATTTAGAGCCAATCGAAGAGCAATTAATATAAGAATCAGATAACACATTCCAACTTCCAATCATTGTCTCTAGATCTATACATTTCATATACGTTCGTTTCTGCGAGTACACACACAAGCACACACACAAGCCCAAACATAAGCACATACACACACACTAACACATTTTTCTCAAGATTTCCGTACACTATAATATATATATGTATGTGCGTGCGTGTGTGTGCTGTCTATCTCTTTCTTTCTCTCTCCATATATATATATATATATATATATATATATATATATATATATATATATAATGCCCTTGCTTCTCTTCTCCTCCCCTTCTTCTTCTTCTTCTTCTTCTTCTTCTTCTTCTTCTTCTTCTTCGCATGCTCCTTCTATCTTTATATCACACCCAACGTCGTTCGTTTGTTTATTTATTTTTTAAAGATAATATAGCGTTCATTACTTTTTTCTTTTTTGTTTTTTTTAAATAAAGCGTTGAGAGGACAAGTGATAAAAATCGCCTGAGGATAACGTAAGGTTGAAACTATAATAGCAGATTCAACTGATCTCCTAATTTTCAAAGTCTGTCTATCTACACACACACACACACACACACATATATATATATATATATATATATATATATATATATATATATATATATATATATAATTTATTATAAGTTGTTACATACAGACAAACACGTACTCACGACAATGATCAAAATTTGTTTCGATGCGTAAGCATCTCATCAGTTGAGGAACAAAGATGGTTATAAACGATTTTATTTAAAAATACTATTTATGAAACATCACTTCCTTTTTATATTATTAAAAAAATTAAAAAAAAAAAAACATAAGGAAAATCACCATAAAATGAAATGAAAGAAATATATAAAAAAAAAATCCATAAAAGAAAAAAAAAATAATATAATAAAAGCAGGTGAAAGCAAAAAGAAAAGGATAAGAAGACAATAAAAATAAGGAAAGAGAAAGTAATGAACGTCTAAATTTATATCCTTTTAGCTCTCATTATATATATATATATATATATATATATATATGAAAAATTTCTCAGAGTTAACTTGTAGAAAAAGACAATATTTATAAATGTAAAGGACAATAGGAAAACTGTAATATTAGCCAACGCGTTTCGTCCAAACGAAATGAATTTATTAAAACAAAGTAACTAATAATAACAAAACAAAATGTCCTTAGCAACTGGAAGAATTTAGAAAACGTTGACAATATGAATGTAACAGCGTTTTCTAAATTCTTCCAGTTGCTATATATATATATATATATATATATATATATATATATATGCGCAGTGCCATTCGATGGCTCAAAATTTTAATGAGATTGATCAATCGATTCATCTGTCAAGCTTTCTAAAGTTTTTCATCTCTCACAGACATTTCATATACCTCTCAAAATCCTTATACGAAGTAAATAAAGAATCTAATTTAGAGTAACTTTTTTTATAAGAAATGGTTATTTGGCGCCTTAAGATCGTCTAAATTTATATATATATATATATATATATATATATATATATATATATATATATATATATATGATGGACTCTTCTGTCGATTTCGATGTATGAGGATGCGAGAAACTCATTTATTTATTTTTTATATTTGTGTCGTATGTGACACTTCTGTGACGCTAGTGACATGCATGTAATTCCTCATACTGTGCAACATCTCGGGATAGCAACATAAACATTTGCTGACACTTTTCACCGTTATCTTACGCCTCTTAGCCGGTCAATACGATTAATTTGCCAATTTAATTTAATTTAATTTACTGATGCCGCCCTAGAACAAATATATCCGGTTATTTCTATCCAAAGAAACCCGCTCGAGGTTAGTATGAAGCACATTAGCTGAGAGGTTACTCTTTATCTTGTCTTTATACCTGAGACATCGTCGCCCAATATTCCTTTGTCCGCTGTCAAGCTGGCTATACATGAGGACCTTGGGTATTCTGTAGTCACTCATCCTTGGAACATGACAAGCCCAGCGAAGTTGGAACAGCATCAGGGAGGTCTCAATTCCACTAATGTTGCAATTTGCGAGAAGATTGCCATTGGACACCTTATCATCAATAGCATGGCCACAGATCTCTCGGAGACAACTTTTGTGGAAGACATCCACCTGATTGATATGGAACCTATATGGGGTCCACGATCCTGAACCATACAATAGGAGTTAAAACGGCCGCTCTACAAGCTCGTATTCTGGTGACCAATTTGATACCTCTCTGATTCCTCAAGCCATGGTGAAACTTCACAAATGCACTTGTAAGTTTTATATATATATATATATATATATATATATATATATATATATATATATATATATATATGTCTGTGTGTGTGTGTATGTATGTGTGTGTGTGTGTGTGTATTTGTTTAAAATATTGTCAGTAAAAAAAAAAAAAACCTAACCCCTTTTCTCCTGTGGATTATTACACGGTAACTAGTAAAATTACCTGTTACTATCTGTAACTCGACAGGTGAAATCGAAGTAGCAGTAAATTTTGGGCTTTTACTAACTATAAATGAGACAGCAATTGAAATTCCGCTATATTTTCTAATGTTGAAAATACATTGAATAGTTTTATAACTGCTTTTTTGAACAGCAAACGCTTAGCATGTCGTTAATTGTTATGCTTCATTACAAATGTATTTATATTAGTTTCGTTAGATTATCAAGTCAATAATGTTAATAATAAAAAAGATGAATTCTTTATTTGAGGATAAATAAAAGCGACTAAAATGAAATTAAAATGATTATTTTATTTCCGTGATGATGAATATTTTCTTATACTGACTTATCATCAATAGCATGGCCACAGATCTCTCGGAGACAACTTTTGTGGAAGCCATCCAGCTGATTGATATGGAACCTATACGCGGTCTACGATCCTGAAACTCGACTAATATTTGCTTATGGCCGTACCAAGTTGAAACAACGGCTACCGGACGATCACCGAAGTTAAGCAACGCCGAACCTAGTCAGTATTTATTGCGTACAAAATATTTTGATTTCGGCATAGATGTTTATTTGCCGCTAAACAACAAAAAAACAACTAATACTTGATTAATACTCGAGCAACTTTTTCCTTCTGACCCCTACTCTGTGGAACTGACTCCCAAAAGGATGTTTTCTCAATCACTGCAATCTTAACTTGTTATGGGTTGTCCGTTATCTTCCCCAGACATCCTGTGCCTCTTACTTTGTAACCCTCTACCTCGAGTAACTCCTGGGCCTTATACAGGGTTAACCTCCTCGTAAAAAGGCAACTTTGGCAACTTATTCACAGTCAATAAAGGTATTCTGCATCTGCTGTTTATTTCTTTCGACCATTCTTCTACGGTATGTCAGATATTGTTATTCAAATGTTTTCCTAATAAAAAACATGTTTGTTATATTTTTAAATTATATTTCTATTAATATGATAAATATGCCATATGCATTGATAAAATCTATTTTACTATAAATATTTACAACAATTTACTTGATGGTGTGAGATTGTACGATGCAGCAGGTGAGTCGTTCATCATATTGTAAATAAATATATGCAATAGTATAGTTACAGACGTAAAGAGTGCTACGTATCGTATGAAACATAACTTCAAAGAGAAAAATACTGTAAAGTTATTAAGTGATGGTAACTGCAAAAATGTTGGACATCAATCAGAGAACAATCAAAAAAAGGAAATGAAAATATTGGTAAGATAAGAACGAGAAGTATATCTGGCTTTAAGAACACCACTAGAAATGGCTTGAAAAATTAATCAAAATTTTAAAGTATGATAAAGAAGAAAAGTGTACTGACCAGCAAGAAAATATTTAAAGAATCAGGTATTGCGAATCTAAACAGAGAGAAAAGAAGCTTTTCATAACCTTTTAAACCCGAGCGGGCGGCATATCGGCCTGTGAGTAAAAGTGAGCCAGTGTTAACAACATTTGCTAAAAAACATGAATGCAACTAAACTACTATATTTAAGCAAACATTACAACCAGAAACATAACTTCTGCTAAGAAGTAAATAAAAACTGATTTCGCAACAATTATAGTTACGGATGAATGTAGAGCTATATTGGATGAACCTGGTATCTGATCTAGAATTTGCGTCCTTTATGTAAGTAGTTAACCAATATAAGAGACAACAAAAGGAGAGTTATGTTTTAGGCTATTATTGTCACCAGTACAAATATAGGCCCCTTCAAAGTTTATGATTAAGTTTCAAGATAAATGCAGATAATTATTGTTAATTCATGATTTGTATGATACAACCTATAACTAGAAGCTTTTTAAAACTAGAGAATCTATTCATGAAAGACAATGCTCCATGTGCAGAAGAAATCCATTTATCTTCAAAAAGGCTGAAAGCATCCGCCTGCGGATGCCATTGGTTTCATGATAAAAAGAAAAACTGGAACAGACTCATTCCATCGTTATTAACAGAAAACAGTTGATGTAGAAGAGATGCACGGTCTTCACTCTCCAGTCTCGATAGAGTCCAGAAGCGTCTCGGCGTCCTTGTGGGTGACAAATTATTTTACATCATTCAAATCCTTTTCCACTGACCAAACATCGCAAGACTCTCACTGTTCTATCGTTATTTCCGTGGAAAATGCCCAGACGAACTGCATTCGTTAGTTCCACCAGTTCTAATGTTCATATCTAAGATCCTAAGATGTATATATATATTGGACATCCAGCCACACAGATGAGCTGTGATACAGCGAAACAGTCTGTCTGTGGATGTCAATATATATATATTGGGTGTACCAGGCAACAAATGTTTATTGAAATACGTTTGAATCAGTTTTTGTCGACAGATTAATTTCAGTGACTTGATATTAAAGAAATCTATGACTTGTCCACAGTTCAAGAGAGAGAAAGAGAGAGAGAGAGAGAAAAATCCACCCAGTTATTGGTTGCATGGCGTAAGTTGTGACAACCTGGCTACGCATGTCCAATCTTCGCTTTGTTAGCCTTTTACTTCCTTTTAAAAACTGGTGACTCATTTTCGTCTTTATTCTAAATTCTAATTTCAGATATTTTTGCCTTTCTTATAAACTTTTCAAATAGGGAAAAACCTTTAAAATAAGTGTCATTTTAAAATGTCTTCCAGGTGAGATTTTGACATTTGACCTACCCGGAAACCATTTTCAGATATTTTACTTCAAAACCCACCCACGAGTAGTTCCTCATTCAGTAAACTAGTTTTCTTTTTAAATACCACCAAACAACTCCTAAGCGATAGCCGGCTTTATCTGGGCCGTTTACATATATATATATATATATATATATATATATATATATATATATATATATATATATATATATATATATATGCGATAACGATATATATTTTTATATATTTAGAACAGTATCAAGAAACTGTAAGACAAAATGGAAAAAGTTTATTCGTGACGCGTTTCACCGGTTAGGACTTTATTAGAAACCAGTCCGATCAATTCCTAACGAATAAAACGCGTCATAAATATTTTTTTACGTTTTGTCTTCCATATATATATATATATATATATATATATATATATATATATATATATATATATAGTCATCCATAGACAGACTGTTTCGCTGTATCACAGCTCATCAGTATGGCTAGACATGTGATTGCTTCAAATCAGGATCGAAACTCTACCGATCTGGCATCAGTCGGAGACTCTCACCCATAGACCCTCAGCTGCGTGATATTTATGTATATATATATATGTGTGTGTGTGTGTGTGTGTGTGTGTGTGTGTGTGTGTGTGTGTGTGTGTGTGTGTAAAAACGACTGGTCGAGTTATTGACTTGACCCATTTTCCAAAATCAATGACCACATATCAGACACACACACACACGTGCACAAACACACACATTATTGGCCCCGATCTGGCGTCTCAACTTTAATCACTTTTCCGCTGCCGTAAGGTTGCCTCCCTTTGCCTTTTCTATAAATATCTTCACGGTAATTGTCCGAATGGGCTCATCGCTATGGCACCTAGACTTTTTTAATTTAAACCAGACTGGTGACAAGATCTCATCAATTTACAATTGATTTGGCTATATGTAACTGTAAGTTTTATCCTGTTTCTTTTCTCGCACTTCTCGCTTGTAGAACTCCCTTTCCGGCTTCATGCGTTCTAGACATCTTTAATTTGCAAACATGTAAATGCAATGTCAATTGTTATCTACTGCTCCCCTTGATCACTCTTCCTCTATAGCTCCCTAGCAATGCTCCTGTTTCTAGCTCTTCCACACCCAGTAACCCCTTGCATCTCCATGGTTTTACTGCCTTGCTTGGAATGAACTCGATAAAAAAAAAATGCAAAATTCTTCATCTCCGACAGTAAATCTATACGCGTATAAGAAAAGAAAACAAAATATCCTGAGATCCACATGTGAAAGCGGGGAAGCAAATTTTTTTTACTAACCACAAAAAAAATGTCGCGTACATATTTAAAATTGGCGTTAACTACATATTAGGTTGGTGCAAAAATAATGTCGTTTTCTCACATGTTACTTTTATATATGATTTCTGAATTAATTCATTGATATATGTAGCCATGTTATATATCATTTTGAAGCGCATTTTTCGCTCTATCGAATCGTGCTATTCGTTACCGTTCTCAATCTCTTCCATCATTTTTTTGCAGGCTTTTCGACAGCATGGACAAAATTCAAATCCGCACGATTTTCTTGTTCCAGCTCAAATTAGGTTGAAAAGCTGCCGAGACAGCTCGTGATATCAATGATGCGTTTGGCCCAGGAACCACTAACGAACGTGTGGCACAACGGTGGGTCAAGAAATTTCGCAATGGTGACGAGATCCTCGAAGATGAAGACGGTCGCGGCCGGCCGACTGCGGTTGATAACGAACATTTGAAAGCCTTAATTGAAGCCGATCCTCGCAAAACCACACGCGAAGTTGCTGTTGAACTCGAGGTCGACCACTCAACAGTCGTTCGCCATTTAAAGCAAATAGGGAAGTCAAAAAAGTTGGATAAATGGGTGAACGATAATCAAAAAAATCGTCAAAAAAGGACATTATTTTTGCACCAACCTAATATTTAAACGCTGGATACGCGGCCGCAGTTCATGATTCGAAAACTATGATCTAACCTTGATGATATTTTGGAGGAGAAATAATGAATTTGGTTGTCAACCATTAAAAATTGGCAACATCCTATTTAAATCTTTTTAAATGCTCCCGATTGCATGTGAAGGTTTTACCATCTGGACATTTAATTTTAGAGAACTTGTGAAAAAAAGGAACAGCAGGAATTATTAGCTCGGAACTTAGATAAATAGAACCTTTATGTAAGTTGTCTCCAAGAAAAGAAAATGAAAACCGGTGGATCTTAATATCAGAGTTAGACAGCAAAAGTTTATAGTTTTGGAAAGAGACATTAAATGTGGAAATGGTTTTGTCACCAAAACCAAATGGAAGACTAAAATTCATAAACATTGGGCCGACAACTATACTATACACTCTGAAAAAGTAAAACAACTATCAATATATTTACATCATTCCTGTAAAAAAAGATTGAAGGGCTTGAAACACTTGATAAGTTAGCAAAGAACAGGGAATTTTGTATAAGGCTGATTAGATTTTATTTTTTAATCATTCCATCCCAAACAAGCCGCTAAGACACAGGGGTGGGGGTTATTGAGTTTGAAAAAATATGAAAAAGAGAAATATTATTATGGATCGACGACAATATCAGAAGAGGAATCAAAACTTCAACAAGTGAGATGAAATACTTTTAACTTTAATCATTTCACTCCAACCAAGGAAACAAAGGCACTAACTCGAGGAGCCTCTTTTAAATTTATGAATTTCTATAAAACATACGTGTATATATATATATATATATATATATATCTTTCTGTTTCTTAGGATATTTCTTCACTATCTTTCGCTATCATTTAATATATATTTTTTCTTTCTTTCTCGGTCTCTTCCTAAATATATGTTTCGTTTGTTTTTCTCATTTGTTTTTTCCTGTTTTTAAATTCAACTGATATATTGAATCTAATATCTTTTTCTGATGTTTTTTTTTTTTTTTTTTTATTCCTCTTATTTATTTCGCATCCCCATATTTCATGTTTCCTTTATTCTCCATCACAATTTCCATTGGCTACTTCTCGGCGGCCTTTCATTTTTTGCATTTGTCTTTTTTTCAACACTTTAATTATTTATTCTGTTTTTTTTTTCCGTCTTTATTTTCCTTTTAACATGTTTTCTTTCGTAAAATACTCATCTTTCTTTCCGTCCTGGGTAAGACGATAAACTACATCGGCGGCCGGATACGACGATAAACTACATCCGCGTCCCGGGTAAGACAATAAACTTAATCCACGTCCCGGATAAGACGATTAACTTCAACCACGTCTTGGGTAAGACGATAAACTTCATCCACGTCCCGGTTAAGACCATAAACCACGCCCACGTCCTGGGTAAGACGATAAACTTCATCCGCGACTGGATACGACGATAAACTATATCCGCATTCCGGGTAAGACGATAAACTTCATGCACGTCCCCATAAGACGATAAACTTCATCGACGACCCGGTAAGACGATATACTTCATCCACGTTCCGGGTAAGCCGATAAACTACGCCCACGTCCTGGATATGACAATAATCTTTATCCATGTCCTGGCTAAGACGATAAACTTCATCCACGTACCGGGTAAGACGATAAACTTCATCCACTTCCTGGGTAAGACGATAAACTACGCCCACGTCCTGGATATGACGATAAACTTCATCTATGTCCTGGCTAAGACGATAAACTTGATCCACGTCCTGGGTAAGACGATAAACTACATCCACGTCCTGGGTAAGACGATAAACTATATCCAACAATGTCCTGTGATCAGGATGCTTTGAGGAGTGTGGAACCACATCTTAGTTGCTGTTATTCCCACATCTACCCTGACCCGTAGTGGTAGAACCTGTTATGATCCTAACTATGGACAAATAGTTAACCCCCAAACTGAGGTCAAAACACTATGAAAGTGTAAAAATAGGTTTTAATACCAGCAATACGTTTTTGTAAAAAAATACTAGCAACAAAGTTTTGATGAAAAAGTTATTACCAAGAAAAAAATATAACCAGCAATAAAAATCTTGTCGGCATTAAATAATATTAGGTTGGTGCAAAAATAATTTCGTTTTCTCACATAGTAACATATGTTAGAAAACGAAATTATTTTTGCACCAACCTAATAATAAATAATTGAGGTTGATATGCCGTAAAACAAACTAAACCAATCATCTTTCTTTTATATTCCAGAAATTCGTCCATTCATTGGTTTAATTTTCTCTCCCCCCCATCACTTCTTTCTTCTTTTCTCATCTTTTTTCATTTCTTCCCCCCATCTTCATTTTATTCATTACTTCATCTTCTCCTTTCTGTATATTACCTGATATTTCCCTCTGAGATATAATAAAAAGGCTTAAACACTAATATTCCATGGTCATAATTTATTCCATTGGAATCGTAAATACGATCCAATTCATCAGACCTACAAATTCAAAAAGAAAACAGAAAAAAACCCACTCCGGAAATAAAAATAGAATTTAGAGAGAGAGTAATTATGAGAGTGTGGGACGAATGTTAGTTCATAAGAGAGGGGTAATATAGGAGTGAATTTAACAGAGAGGGTTTTTTTTTTAATAAAACTAGGTGTGAGTGGAAGGGGGAAAAATGATTGTTGTCGGATGTCTAATACAATAAAGATACATTTCGTGGTTACATACACACACCATGGCCGATCAAATCTTAAAGAAGGAGGGAGAGGTAAGGAAAGAAGTGGTGGGGAAGAAAGATGGGACGATGAAATTAAAATTGAAAGGGACGCTGTGTAATTGAGAAAATTTGACAAAAATAATATCGACTACAGGTTACATATATATATGTGTGTGTGTGGTGATCCGCAGACAGACTGTATCGCTGTATCCGATTGCCTCAAGCCGGGTTTGAAACCCGACTGATTTGGTATCAGTCGGAGATTTTACCCCTAATCACTGGCGTACGGCAGGGATGAAGGTGAATTTTGACGTATTTATTTTCAGACAAGTTGTTCATCAACCTTCGTCAGAAGTCAATGGTCGGTATTATAATACTACTGAAGGCGTATTTTTTTAAAATAGGATCTTAAAATTGGAGCGTAGACAAGAGGGGGAAAAGAAAAAATATTATTGTTATCCAGATCGTAGAAAATATTTATCACACATATTTAAATTTTTGCACTCGTTTAATTTTGGTATCCTCAATTTGTAATTCGCATGTTTGGCTGTTTCTTTTGCTGGCAAAACTATATTCTTTTTTCATACAGTTGATGTTTAGTCCTTTCTTCTCGCTTTTCCTTCCCTATCTACTGTAAGATTCCTGTAGTTTCCTTTCAGTGTCTGCTATCAACATTGTGTCAGCTGCATATGTAATGTTGTTAAGATTGTGGCCGCCAATAATAAATCCTGTTAGGACGTCTAATTCTCTTAGGATCGCTTCACTGTATAGGTTGAATAAGTCCGGTGGGAAGACCCATCCTTGGTTTATGCCCCTTTCTATTTGTGTGTATTTACTGAGTTTATTTTCTATCCTCGTGCAGGCGGTTTACTCCCAGTATAAGTTCTGGGTTATTCTAATATCCTTCCCAAATAAATTAATCTTACCTCATGATTCTAACAGTTTTTTGTGACGTATGTTGTCAAATAGATTTGCATAATCATCGCACATCCGAATTGACATGTAAGATAACCATCTACGACAAATAGTTTAACGTGTTCGTTATGGGTTTGATTAAAACCAGACTATTTTGTAATGATCAGATCTCCATATCACTGGCTGAATTATTTACTACATCTTTGCATAGTTTTGCATACATCAATGACGCTCGATCAATAAAAATGCATAAAAAATATTGCGGTTGTTTTATTCGAATGATGAGAACGTTAGAGAAACGCGATCAGAATAACACAAGCAAATCAAATTAGCATCGGCAATGTTGCTTTTCCATAAAAGAATGCGTTTTGATGGGGGGGGATTTATTATCCCTTTAAACAAATGATGGATGAACAGTGGTTTGAAGAGCTTTTAACCGATTTCTAGCTTTACATATATTAAACTAAATTCCATAATGTATTCTAAAATAATAACTGTATAATACAATTACTTCACAAGGATATCAGCTAAAATCAACGAATAAAGAGGGTTTGGAAAATTCGACACTTCACAAGGATATCAGCTAAAATCAATGAATAAAGAGGGTTTGGAAAATTCGACACTTCACAAGGATATCAGCTAAAATCAATGAATAAAGAGGGTTTGGAAAATTCGACACTTCACAAGGATATCAGCTAAAATCAATGAATAAAGAGGGTTTGGAAAATTCGACACTTCACAAGGATATCAGCTAAAATCAATGAATAAAGAGGGTTTGGAAAATTCGACACTTCACAAGGATATCAGCTAAAATCAATGAATAAAGAGGGTTTGGAAAATTCGACACTTCACAAGGATATCAGCTAAAATCAATGAATAAAGAGGGTTTGGAAAATTCGACACTTCACAAGGATATCAGCTAAAATCAATGAATAAAGAGGGTTTGGAAAATTCGACACTTCACAAGGATATCAGCTAAAATCAATGAATAAAGAGGGTTTGGAAAATTCGACACTTCACAAGGATATCAGCTAAAATCAATGAATAAAGAGGGTTTGGAAAATTCGACACTTCACAAGGATATCAGCTAAAATCAATGAATAAAGAGGGTTTGGAAAATTCGACACTTCACAAGGATATCAGCTAAAATCAATGAATAAAGAGGGTTTGGAAAATTCGACACTTCACAAGGATATCAGCTAAAATCAATGAATAAAGAGGGTTTGGAAAATTCGACACTTCACAAGGATATCAGCTAAAATCAATGAATAAAGAGGGTTTGGAAAATTCGACACTTCACAAGGATATCAGCTAAAATCAATGAATAAAGAGGGTTTGGAAAATTCGACACTTCACAAGGATATCAGCTAAAATCAATGAATAAAGAGGGTTTGGAAAATTCGACACTTCACAAGGATATCAGCTAAAATCAATGAATAAAGAGGGTTTGGAAAATTCGACACTTCACAAGGATATCAGCTAAAATCAATGAATAAAGAGGGTTTGGAAAATTCGACACTTCACAAGGATATCAGCTAAAATCAATGAATAAAGAGGGTTTGGAAAATTCGACACTTCACAAGGATATCAGCTAAAATCAATGAATAAAGAGGGTTTGGAAAATTCGACACTTCACAAGGATATCAGCTAAAATCAATGAATAAAGAGGGTTTGGAAAATTCGACACTTCACAAGGATATCAGCTAAAATCAATGAATAAAGAGGGTTTGGAAAATTCGACACTTCACAAGGATATCAGCTAAAATCAATGAATAAAGAGGGTTTGGAAAATTCGACACACAGGATATATTGAAGCAAAGAGGAAAACAGCGAGTAATCTGTCTAAAAGCTTTATGGTTACCAGAGTGGAACTGAGAAGAATTGTAAGGAGACAAACTTTGCTTGGAGCTATGAAAGATAAGAATTTTGTAGAGTCATTATAGCCAACATCCTGAAGGGACACGGCGCATAAAAGAAGAAGAAGAAGAAGAAAAAAAAGAAGAAGACTTAAGAAAATAAATACATCATTTGTTCTTTTCATCAACATGCTGTATCCAATACTTTTCGAATGCTCTGTCTGTTTCAAGCAGGCCTCCTTTTTAGGACGGCTTGATATCCAAATCACTATCCAATGTCTCCAAAGTTGTTTCCATATTTTTGTACAACACCCTAATCCTCCAATGATCACTGGTACAATAAATACTTTATTTCCTTGTCATTTCACGAATACTACTACTACTACTACTACTATTATTATTATTATTATTATTATTATTATTATTATTATTATACAATCATCATCATCATTAGATTTCGATTTCTGCTATGCTCACACTACCTACCAAGTCTGTGGGAAGATCTTAAGCAGGTAGTGGTGTTTTTGTTATGGCTACATTTCATCATTTGTTTTTCTAACTCTCATAAAATCACTAGCGTTACATCTTAATGTGGGGGCTGTACTTATCAAGACAATTTTTTTTATTTCTCTTAAACTGAGATTTCCAGGGATTTTTCAATGTGTTGTTGTGCTCCAATTTTTATCATTCCAAACGCACCTACTATGACTGGGACTATTCTAGTCTTCATTTTCCACTTTTTTTTCTATTTCAATTTCCAGGTCTTTATACTTCGATACTTTGTCATATTTCTTTTGGTTGCTATGTTACAGTCCGCTGGGCAAACCATATCAATTAGTCGGCATGTTTTTTTTTTCTTTTAGGTTTTCAACAATTATGCCCGGCCTATTTGCTTCAATCCGCCTGTCCGTAAAGATGGTCTAATCTCATAGAATTGTTATGCCTTCTATTTCTGTAACATGTGCTAGGTGATGTTCATCCCAATGTTTGTTAACATCTTTTCCAAAGTGTTTGCACATTGTCCAGCGTAAGTATTGTCCCACTCTATCGTGACAAGTTTTATATTCATTTGGCGCAAGTACAGAGCATCCTATGATTAGATGGTCTATGGTTTCCTGATATTTGTCACAGAAACTATATTTTGGATCCACACTATTATATATGATATTTACCTGAAATTTCCTCGCGCAAAGACTCTAGTCTTGCGCTGCAAGACTAAAGCCTTCTGTCTCAGACTTTGATCCAGATGCTCGTAACCCTCGATGATCGGTTTTATTAGCACTTTCTGGAATTTGGCCATACAGAGGTTTGTCTTGCCAGTATTATTTCATCTGTTCAAGTGCTTTTTCCCTGGCTTTCTTTTTCATATTTTTACTGTATCAGTTGGTTCTTGGGTTCTGTTTTTGGTTTTCTACAGACTCTATTTAATTTAATTATTTTGCATACCATATTTGTCATAGTTCTGTCGTCCATTTACACAAACACTTTAAGTATGTGTTGTGGATTCCGCGATGAATTCGGTCTCCAAGGAATGACAAACGCAATAATTAAATATAAGAAATAAAATGTATTTACACAATCATACAAAGAGTAATACTGTTAGTAAGTCCAGGAACGTGGTTAGTAGCAAATACAGATAGATAGATATAGAGTCTCGAAATAGGACTTCCTTAGCGTCTGCGTGCTTGTAACTGACTTTCACAAGAGGTTACCTCACACTATCCGACTGCCGACTACTACTGCCCTCACTGAATGTAACTCTGTGTATTTAACGGCAGCAGTCCAGGTACACTTGGTAGAGTCCACTTATATGAAAAAGGGGTGGACCCCATAACAGTATGTTATTTTGCTGTTACATCTCTTGCCTTCGATCTGTCCTGTGAGTTCTAGATTCTCCAGACCTTCTTTGCTCATTATGTGTCCTAGAAATTTCAGTTGTCTTTTTTTGGATTGTAAACCTAAGCTTCCGCGTAGTTCTTGCTTTTCTTAAAATTTTCTCTTTGTTCTGTCCATGAGATTCTTAGTATTTGTCAGTAGAACCAAAATCCTTGTCACTTCAAGTCTCTTGTTCATTTGTGAAGAGAGTGACCAGCATTCAGTACCATATAAGACATAAAATATGAGATCACCATGAGATCTCCAATTTTACCCAATATTCGGGAAAAACAGCATGACTTTATTCAAGATGCAGAAACGAGAAATGCTGTTTTTATGATCAGAATCTTAATAGAAAGAGCAGTAAAAATTCAGACAAATCTACACCTATGCTAAGTAATTACCAAACACTTCAAATGGATCACTTATAACAAATCCAGCATAGATATAAGGAAACAGTCTATATAAGGAAACAGTGCTCTAGAAATCAGTCAGTTACATGCCTTTCGATATATAACTGACGAGGCAGATTTTTTCCCGCAGTTGGTTGCCATTTCTTTCTTCGGTAGACAGTAGCCATCCAAGGCTATAGAACCCGTTCTGTTCTGTTATTTACCCATAGCTGGGAGGGGGAGAAAGAGAGGATCCATACCCTTCCCAATGCTATTAGCACGTAAGTGAATGTAATGGATTCGACTGAAATTCGAACTCGACTCTCCGACTTCTCAATCCGAACTGTTATCCATTATTCCACCGTGTCTCCTGCTCTAGAAATAGTTTTATCGCAATACCGCAAATTGCTACAAAACTAAAATATTAACCTGGAAACGCAAATTCATGTTCTTAAATAGCCTCGCCAGATCAAGGATTTTAAATGGATGTCATATCAAAAGTGTCAGTTATATTCAGCCGCTTTCTTAAATCAATGGTTAAAATGGTTTTGAGCGAAGGAAGCTTGTGGGTTTTGGTGACGACCATCTTTCTTCGAACCTTGACTGGCTTTAAAGAATCACAAAGAATTGTACCAAATAACAGAAACCACTTCCCTCGAGGGCTTTCAACAATAGTAACTGAAATGTATATCACATGTCACTCGATAAGAAAATAATAACAAAATCAAAATGTTGACAATCCACATTATTTCAAAACAAAGCTTAGGAGGAAAACCCTCATCATCCTTTTTCACAATTCTTTAGTGCGGAAACGAACACAAACAATTTACAGCTAAAATTTGTGTATAGAAGTGACACCTTTCAGTGACAACACAGAGATGGCGCCTATCCTATGCAAAATTTCCGAAAGCGACACGGTAATCCTCGATCGAACACATAGATACTCTAATCGGAACAATCCCCATAGGGATAAGAGTAATGCTGAAATAACCTGTTTTCTTATAAGGAAACATTCGGCATTCAGTGACCGAAAAGTTAGCATTACTATCGGTTGAAATCTATAAAATTTATTTTGTAAAACAGTTTTCAGGAAAATAAGTTCCCTAAATTTTATCGCTTTTTCCAGTACTGATGGGAGTTTCCTTCCTAACCTTCTGCTTATAGTTGTGTGGAAAGTCAATATCTTAGACCATTGATTTTCTCTTCGATTTACATGTGCTGCCCATTTTAATCGTTTTCAAATGTTGCCGCAGTTTTCAGATTTTTCAAATGATGTAGTTTCTATTATTTCGTACAATTCTTTGTGATTCCGTAGATCTGAGTAAAGATAGTCATCAACCCCCACCTCCCCCCCCACCCCCGTTGAATGAAGGAAAATACTAGACAGGTAAGAACACTAGAGAGTCAGGCGCCTGAAAGAATCGACACATACACTATGCTTTGAGGATCCCCTAAGTAGACCCAGCATAGAAATAAATACTATATGGGAGTCATTAATAGAAAGAGAAAAAGAAATGACAGCAAGACTTCAACAACACGAGACGCAGTAAAAAAAAAAAAAGAAGCCACGGTGAATATCGTCAAGCGTAACAAATAGTAGTAACAGCTGCACTCGGGAAGAGACAGGTTAGGTTGCGGACATAGTAGTTGCAAGTTCAATCTCTGGGCCGGGCATGTGTGTGTGGACCCAGTAAAAACGGGTGAATAATACCTGTTCTACAATATATTTTATATAGTAATATATAGTAAATATACATTATGTATGCGATAGCATACATACACAGATAAACAAATAAATATTTATTTAATATATAGATAGATAGATAGATAGATAGATAGATAGATAGATAGATAGATTGATGTGATCGCCATTAAGATCATTTATCTAAGATGAAAATTAGAGTCAAAGGAATATAGATTACGAGAAGCAATCTGAAAGGAAGCTTTGTGAGTGGGTTATTTTGAATTATTAAAATGCTGGTAAAAATATGTGGGGTGATTTTTAACATGATTTAGAAATAAAAAAAACACCGGATTCATTTCCTATCATGTTATGAAATGGGTTTCATAACCCACTAAGTCAGGGGTCGGCCGTCTTTTTCTAACTATGTGCCGACCTAAGGCTTTAAAATCATTCAATGTGCCATAAGCACACGTATTTTTTATACAAGTCAAGGTCAATATACATGTTCTACAATATATTTTATATAGTAATATATAGTATATATACTTTAGTATATATTAAAATTGAAACAGCTAAATATCTTCTTCACGTTGTAGCAGTTATTGGTTCGGACTTTGGGATGTCATTTGCGGCTGCGTGCCATTTCAAATTGCTTGGCGTGCCACATGTGGCACGCGTACCGTAGGTTGCCGACGAAGATCAATAATAAAAACTTTATAATTCGGTTATTAATGAACAGACTCCGGAACAAAATCAAACCGGAAACACGAAAATAACAATATGATTTAATGTAAGGCCGTAAGAAAAGAAATGTTGTATTCATAGTCAGAATGCTGTCAGAACGAATATTAGAAATATGGAAGTGTCGATCCATATGTAAATACAATAATTTTATGGGTACTACTTAGATATTATTAAATTTAACTATCATTTCCTTTCATTTGCGATGTCTACCCACGGTCGTAGATTGACGGCCTGAGTAAAGTTACGATAACAAAATCAACTAAAAAATGAAGATGAAATGCTAGTCAAAAAATTTAATAATAATGTTTCGTAAGTGTTAAATGGTGTAGGACGGTTAAACTGCATATTATTTCTGTATAGACATTAATAACCGATTCAACCTTCAACTGACATTTACCACTCTTTCAACCAGCTGCTGGCATTAATAGCTGCTACAGATTTCTTCATGATACTGAAAGTGCAAACAATAGGAGTTCTAAGTGTCTTTCTCTGAAATTCACTTGCTAAAAGTAAAACAAATGATTGGAAAGTAAAACTCAGAGTGTAAATGTCAAAGTCCGAACAGCAACAATCAACGAAAAGTTAACGAAATATTCATACAGTATCGTTGTTTTTCTCAAAAGGATAACTCTATTAGTCAGCTCTATTAGTCAGTGCCTATCTAAATCCATTTAAATCTGTCAGGATTGACAATGGGGGCAGCAGCACCCAGATCAGATAACAGAGGACAACAGTTTGCGAAAGCTTATTCACGCATTCTTTCAATCATTATGACATCATCTTATCAAGTGCGTACACTACACCCATCCAGTGTTGCACACAGAGCTTTGCCTGAGGTTTTAAGATTTCAAGGTCGTTAAGTGTACGAATCTTCAAGATTGGGGCAAACTAGATGCTCCATAGTTTGTACTTGCCCTGTTGGAAGCATTATCGGTGGCATATCTCTTATTTCTGAAAGTTGACTCTACAGCGACCAAAAGTGCCCAGAGGTGACTCAGGCAGGATTAAAAGATCCAGGCATCCCTGGAGCCAGGCGGAAAATTCTTTAGAGCTGAAAAAGAATATGTTACATGTTGTTAAGGTGGTTGTACCACAGGGACAGATTCTCACTAAGAGCTCTATTGTCCAATGTTTCGATTGAATGTAGAAAGCTTTACCTTGACTTGAACCTCTTTGTCATTGGTTCACAGGGGTGGAGTGGATGACGATAGTCATTTTCCTGCTTCAACTTCTCAAGTTGAGATTGGACTGTCCTTTTCATGCAAGGCAGTTCAATGCCACTAAATATGTAAAGGTCATCTAATTTGGTTGGCTTGAGACACCCGGTGACTGATTTGCAAGAGGAGTTTAAGGTAGCGTCGATTTTCTTTGCAGGTGATGAACTGCCCCACACTGGTTACCATTCTGGTATGCAAACATTAAAAATGGTAATGGGTAAATAAGAAAATTGAGAAACTGAAGAACATGCGCAGCAGGCGTGAATAAAAAGATCAATCAAATATGGAAGACAGAAAACTGCTACACACCCTCACCGAGTCAGGGGAGTAATAAGAGGGATCAAAAGAAACAATCTGCCAACTAGGAATTACGAGTACTTAAGAAATTTGGGGTTAAAAAAATACTCCATGTAACTAGCGCAGATATAATACCTTCCTTAGTATATGAGAGGTATCTTTTGCTATCCCTATGCACCTTCGGATTTTTGTGTTACACTTTCCGTCGTATGGTACTTTGCCAAACAGTTAAATTTCCATACCTGCCGTTCCCAATGTGTAAATAACACTTTGAATTCTCCCTTTTGCTGACATTCATTATTTGTTTTTACAATTAATAGACATTTAATCTTCACGGCTGTTGGCAAAATTGTATTTCTTCGTTATTTCCTGGATAAATATTTTTCTAGATATGATGTTCGTCTTGCTCGAGAGACAATAAGAGAAGTTGTATCCGCAATTTCACAACTGTTCATCTGCAAACAGTTTCTTCTTCGCATGTACTTGTACCCTTAGAAATTGCCTTCTGAAAAATTGATATTTTTCTATGCCACTAAAAACGATATGAGTATCCGATATGATACTTTTCGATGCGGATAAATAAAAAATGCACAAAGACCGAAAAACTGAAAAACACAGACGCAACAGATATACACAAAAAAGATCAAGATATAAAACATGCTGTTGTAACCTAGAAAGAGTTACTGAATGAGAAAAAACCAAAACGGAGGTTGGAAATGAAATGATAATCTTTATAACATCAACAAAATACAATACTCGCCAGCGGCGTGAAGTAGGTAAACCACTGCTAGAGGTGAACTACTTAAACAGCATATTACCCCCACTTACAATAGTGCCCAACGTAATTATGAGGATTGGGACATACCCCTTAATCTTCATATAACACATGCTCTTCGTGAGGGTGTAAAAATATTAAAATCTGAAGAACAACAATAAGAAAGATAAAGAAGAATAGAAACAGATGAGCTTGTCATAGAGATACTTGACGCCTTTGAGATTGCTAGACTTAGTGAAATGATAAACTAAACAACAATGGCGAAATACTGGAAGATCTAAATAGAACAATTTTTAGACTATTGCCAAAGAAACTAGGCACGAAGTAATGCGGTCTTCACCAAAATACCAGCCTGATAAATCAAGTAATAAAACAAATAATTCGGATACTTATGAACACTCTGAGCAAAAATGAAGTTCGAATTCCAGTTGGGTTCGTTACATTCACTGACGCACAAATACCCTTGGGAATAATATGGATCCTTTTCTTCTTTCCCAGTCATGGTTAAATAGCAGCGCAGACTGGGCCCTACAATCTTGGTTGGCAACCAGTGTAGGAGAAGGAATAATCTGAATACAAACCAGAGAGTTGGGTACCGTCAGGCTATCTTTCCCAAAACACACCACTGCTGCTACGGCTGCAGTACACCCGGTGCCCCTATGGCCTTAATAGGTTACGAGAGTTGTGATTATGATTAAAGTTTATATGTCCTCGAGATAAATTTGGGTTGATACGTTTAAATCTGACAATAGTATTTTGGTAAGTAAAGTGAGTTTTAAACTAGGTTTTGATTCTTTGTATTTTCTTCAGTATGTGCTGCATCCCTTAAACTCGCCTTGTTCATATATCGTTTTCTTCTGTTGTGTGGTGTGCCCCTTCAGGATGTGGACAATCAAAGTTCTACAGAACTTGCTATCCATTGTAACGCTCAATAAAGTTTGTCTTATAAAGTCCCCTTCGACCCTCCATTCAGTCATCCAGATTGGTCAGGTAGAGGGCCCACTGTCCCTCCCTATCACTTTTGCTTTCGATATGCCCTGTGAATGTCAAATTCTCCAAGCCCACCTTCCTCATTCTGCCCCAGACATTTCAAATGTCTATTTCTGATTCGGAGTATAAGTGTCTTTTCGTTTCAATTTTTTGTAATACTTCCTAATTGCTCACATGCCCCCGTCCATGGTATCCTCAGCATCCTTCTGTAGAATCATATATCTCTTGCCTCAAGTTTTCTCTTCTTCTGTAAGAAGATTGTTCTGTATTTATTGCTATTTAGGAGACTGATATTACATAGCAATTCAGCACTATTTTTGGTTTCTAACGATATTTTTTTGTATCTTAGTACTTTGCTTAACTTTCGAAATGCATCATTTTCTATACAAATGAATGTTCGGATTTCTGTGTCACATTTTACATCCTCTTTGCAATGAAATATCACTCTTCATGTTAGCCTTAAATAAAGTGCAATGATCAGAACTTCCACGGTCAGGAAAGGACCCAGAGAGAATTGAACTCACTATATAGTATTAATAATTACTAGTCGAATTCTTTAATCATCACGTCCACCCTGCATTGAGGTTCCCAAGCGCATTTCTTTTAACATAGCAAGCCACTCGTTTCATTTGGCATGAATTAACCAGATCTAATAAAGTCGAATCGAATACTGTTGTCGCTTTCGGTGGTATTGAAGAATATTGATTTTTCAGAGTTATAAGTACAGCCGAGAAAAATGGTCGTAGACGAAAATACATTTTGGATGAACGCGACTGTAATTCATACTCTAACTAGAACAAGCCAAAAACGATGTACAGATATACATTTATCGTTTATTCTTGGTGTCAAATGAGAGAAGCGAAGAGGCTCTTCATTTTAAAAGTACGAAATTGTACTGGGCTGAATAGTTACAACAGGCGAGGATCTGCACGCTTAGCTCCGAATGGATGCGGTGTTGACTGTCTCTGTCTCTCCTTATCTGGGTGGGGTCTGGGATAATCGTTCTCCTCTCTTTCTTAATTTATCTTCCTCCTCATTAGTTTCCATCTTTCTCATCCTTCCATCTAAAGCCTTATATTCTAATATATATATATATATATATATATATATATATATATATATATATATATATATATATAGGATAAAGTTACTTAACTGTAAACATCAATTTTCCATGTTGTTCCCCCGACTTTGAAGTTTCTTAGAATTGTCCATTCTTCAATTATATATTGTTATTCAAACAAGAGTCCCCTTGAATAATGAACAATTCCAAGAAACTTCGAATTCAGGGAAACAACATCAAAAATTGATAGTTACAGTTAAGTAACTTTATCATATTATCAATGCTCTATTTTTTATATTAACATTATTTTAATACTTTTAATATTGAGCACTATATGAAAATATCTGCTTGACTTTTGTACTATTATATTCTTAAATCTTATATCTTCAATATATATATATATATATATATATATATATATACATTAAGAAATGGACAAAGTCCGACAATTTATTTATTAAAGACATTTTTTATGTTTAACGTTCTTTTTATAGATACAAGTATTTAAGTAAATGCTCTGTTTATAATAAACAGTATTAAATAACATTTACCGGCCTGAATGTCCGAGAAATTTTAATAGAAAATCCTTTCAAAGGACGAATATTTTCTATGAAAATTTCTCGGACATTCAGGCCGGTAAATGTTATTTAATACTGTTTATTATAAACAGTGCATTTACTTAAATACGTGTATCTATAAAAAGAACGTTAAACATAAAAAATGTCTTTAATAAATATATATATATATATATATATATATATATATATATATATATATATATTTGTGTATGCGTTTGCGCGCGCAAGTATATCCAAGTACGCGTTAAGCCTACTTGGATAGACTGAATCCCATAACAGACTGGACTCATAGTGGGTCAGCCTATTTGTATTGGTTATAAATAGAAATAAAAACTGACCCTCTACAATTTTTACAATATCAAATGTAACAAAGACAACAACAAGAGAAATAATCAAGTAGTAGAAATTATGAATTTGTTCAACAATAAATATTTTTATAAACACAGCAAATACATAATATATACTACAAAAGTTGATAAACACAATAGAGTTCTTTGGTGTGTGTTACTGAAAGAATTTGAGTTACTGTACTGTATGTGAGAAAATGAGAAGGTGTAGTTAGCTATATTTGTTTTTATAGGAAAATTAAACAATTGTTTTCGTATTAAATGACTCACTGATTGTTATAGAGTTATCGTTCATTAACCAGAGATTCTTCTTGTGGAATAGAATATTTTGTGGGAGTGAGTGTTAAGCCTGGAAATGGTTAACAAGGTTTGTTGTTGTATTGATGATAAAGTTCGGCTCCTTTGCTGTGTTGATTTTCAATGAAGTCAAGTGAATTGGTTCAATATTTTAAGTGCCCACTGACCAAGTCGCATCGAAGTTTCGTTTTTATTAGTTCTCTTGGTCACGTGGTGAGGCTCATGAACATGTTTACATTTTATGGCGTCAACTAGAGGTCAAAATTTGGGTCGGCACCTTCGGACGTAGTTGACGACACCTAATTAATATTTTACAACCAATCAAAATGCATCAGTTGTTATATTTGGTTGGGAGCCTCTATGTGTTTAACTTGCACAAAATTTAAGATTTAAAAAAATGTAGGAATCTGATTCTACAGACTCCATGCCAGTCAACATGAAGGTAAACTCGTACAGAAGACTGGGGTCTGTTTTTGATTTAGTTCCTGGCAAATTTATGCACCAATCATTTATTATCATAATTTCCAAAAAGTGTTGATTGTCCCGCAGAAGCCTTTACGAATTTAATCAGGTTTCTGTACATGTCTTTCAGCAGTCTGTTCTCTTTTCTTTCGGCTCTTACTCAACGCCCATTGGCGGGAACGAAAAGGTGACAGAGACAGGCAAAACATACTTTAATGAAATATCTTACCAAAGAAAATCTTTCAAAACATCCTGCCGCGTCTCACTAATCTTTACACACTTTATCATCCAGAACGTTGTCTTACACTTATTTGAATATTATCTGTTACTACATTACACGTGAGACGTATCCAATCAAAACATCCTATTGCATCTTACTGACTTTTATACACTTTAGCGTTGAGAATGTTTGCCACACATATTTGAATATTATCTGTTACTTCATAACACGTGACACGTATCTAACCAATAAGAAATAGATAAATACAACATACCATTAATCTGCGTCTCTGCTTTTTATCATTTCTAGCTTGATCTCTGACGAATCTTTAATAAAGTGAAACATGTTAGATTATGATCTATTTCCTACTTGTTCTTTATCCTATCATTTTGTCAGATTCCTATCCATATTCGATCTATATTTGATCTACTATTCATATACATATATATATGTATATATATATATATATATATATATATATATATATATATATATATTAAACTTTTTATTTAATTTTTCTTGCGTTCATACAAGTTTTTTTCTTTGCTCTTTTACACAAAGTGTATAAAAACTGTCCAAAAATAGAAAAAATTCAATTGTTTTTGAAAATGACGAAAAGAATAGCCGAAAGCGTCCGGATATGTAGAACATTTCGAGAGTTTTTACACACTTTGTGCCCAATAAAGAAAACGCTCGTACGTACACAAGAAAAATTAAATAAAAAGCTTAATCGTAGTAACCTGTCAATCGTCTTTAACGAAACTTGTATAAAAGACAGATTGCTGCCCAAATAAACTATATATATATATATATATATATATATATATATATATATCAGTGTATGTGTATATCCCTGTGTGTGCGCGCGCGCATTTCGATTAATTGTTCTATCACCTCTCTTCCACTATCTTATTGTACTTCATGCTAATAAAAAGTAGATTCAAAATTACTGGTAATACAGGGAAATTCACATTCATGCTTTTCCAAGGGACAGACATGAATTCAACAGATGTAACTAAAATTTTAAACCCATCAAATAACTTTTATATACAAGTCTCAACTTTCTGGGCTTCAGGTTAACTGCCATATTATTTCAGGATATGAGCGATCATGGCTCTTTATTACTTCCTCTTTTTCATACGCTAATGCTTGCACCTTGTCTTTGTGATACTCCCCTTGCTAAAACTGGTCACGTATTCTTGCTTCTCTCGCCTTCAATATGCCTTGTGTGTGATAAATTCTTCTAACATTGTTTCTTCATTATACGTTCCAAAATAATTCGGTTTTTTTTTATTGTAATCAGCAGTTTCTTTGAATTTCCTTTTTTTTTTTTTTTTTAAACTTCTTCGTTTCTCACATTCTTTGTGTATGGCATTCTCAACCTTCACCAGTCGAGCTGCATCTTTGTAGCTTCAATTCTTTTCTTAATCTTAGACGAAAATATCCAACATTCACTATAAAATTGCTTGTTGGCACTTGGAGAAGCTATTTTAATATTTTAAACGCAAAATATGAAAACTTTCTTCTAGTAAAGAGCATTGTTTTATTATTTGAACATTTACATTTTGATCAGCTGAAGTAAAAAAAAAAAAAAAAAAAAAATGGTGGTAATAGACAAGCCATGATAAAAGGTCGAGAATACCCCTAATATCACTCAAAGTAGATGAACTAATTGCCTGTGGGCGGTTTCTTTTCTGTTGGTGTTGAGCATTACTAACTATCGAGTTCATCAAATGTCGAATAAACAATTAAATATGTTAAATGCAGGAAAATTGGAAGAATTTTGAGAAAGAACAGACGACAGTGAGAGACAGAGTGAGATTATGGAAATCTGGTTGATGACGTCTTTTCTTTTTTTCCCTGCGTCATGTTCTGTTTTGTTTTCATGAAGACTTGAGATCATCAATTTTGTATTAGTATAAAAAAAAGTTATCTTTTGTTTTTTACCATTCTATTATTATTTCTGGTTTTGTTGAACTCATCAGTCAAAACATTTAAAGATCGTGGGATTCGACTGACGGTCAGTCTCCCACAGAATCAGCTCGCCTACCTTTTATTTTAATCGAGTTCACCTCAAGCAAGACAGTAAAGCTACTAAGACACAAATGGGTTACTGAGTGTGGAAGAATTAGAAAACAGAGACATTTCTAAGGAGCGGGAAAAAAGAAGAGGAATCAGGTAGACAGTAGATAACGATTGACATTGCATTTAAACTTTTGAAGATAGAAGTTGACTGTGAAGTATGAAAACGGAAGTGAATTCCACAAGTAAGAAGTGCGAGAAAAGAAACTGTTAGCATAGAATTTACCGTTACAGCTGACCAACTCAACAGTAAATTGGTGAAACCTCGTCGCCAGTCTAGTACTGTGCTTAAATTCATAAAGTTTATGTACCGCAGTGAAGATCCCATCCGAACAATTAACATGGAATTATTTATAGAAAAGACACAGGGAGGCAACTTTATGGAGGCTAAAAAATGAGAGAAAATGACAGAAGCCACGATTCCAAGTCAGTTTCTAGATCTTTTTCACCGCTTTGGTGACCACTTTGACGACCTAATAGTCCACCTGTTGTATATGTGGCGTAAAACGTGCCTTGTCTATCTTTGTTTGTTTTTCTTGGTGGTTTCCATTACGTCCTTCACTCCCGTCTTCTCTCGAATCCAGGTGTTGTTCTTCTTGTCATATAAGGTTATGCTGAGCATGATTCGCTCATTTTACCTCGGGCCACTGAAAGAGACCCCTAGTTAGTCGGGAAAGTTCATCATACATAAAATAGGGAGTCACTTCTCAATCACCCTGTATTTATATTACAAAAATAATACAGAAAAGACTGATTCAGTTCGGTATGGACGTCCTGCTTCACTTTTCATATTTATCGTACCTTTTCCCAATTTATTACTAGCTTACGGCCATATCGCTGATACTCGTACAATCACCGAAGTTAAGCAACGTCGAGCCTGGCCAGTGCCCAGATATTTGACCGCTTGGGAATATCTGGTGCTGTAAGCTTGGTTTACCGGTAGTTTCGTGGATAACGTCTGGAAATTGGAAATAGGATATCCGAGTTCCAATTCCAATTGGTTTCGTTATATTCACTTCCGCTCAACTACCATTGAGAAAGGTATAAATATATATCTTTCCCCATAGCTATGGATTAATTAGTAGGACTTGTATCAGTAAATCATTATTATCTCCTAAAATTCTTACAATTTAAGAATATTTAATTACTTTAAGTAACCTGCAAAAGGTTGATAAGCCGTAAAATCAAATCAATTAAACCCAGCTTAATTCTATTTTCATTTTTTTTTTTTGCCCCTTAGATGCATATACGCGCCAAAATGCGGAAGAAGTTGAAATCACGTTCTGTCAATTTACTGATTTCCATGACCCCAGATGTGTTCATAATATAACAAATTTACTGTCGTATCATTGATAATATTGTACCAGTTTTAATGGTGCTTACTTTCATTCATAACGTTGTGAAAGAAAGAAAGACTAATAAGAAAGACTAATAAGAAAGAAAAAAGGAAGTCTATAAGAAAGAAAGACCAATAAGAAAAATGAAAGAAAGAAAGAAAGAAAGAAAGAAAGATCAATAAGATAAAAGGAAAAGGAATAAAGAAAGCTCAATAAGAAAGAAACGAAGAAAGAAAGATCAATAACAAAGAAAGAACATTATGCATGGCTACATATATAAAGAATAAATTAACATACGTCTAAATACATTTAAAAACATTGACTTTTTTTGCCAATTGCCAAAAAAACAGCACATACATATATTTGGGATACTTTTATTCGTCTCAAACATGCATGTATTTGTGCATTTCTCTTGAAATTAGCGAAAGTATTTTAATGAGAAACCTTTTCATGTGCATCTACAATGAAAAATGTTATTGGCAATGAATTAAACGTTTTGTACTAAATAACACTGACTGCACTTAAATGCATATAAAAAGACAAGAACTCTTTTATTCTTAGTACGCGCATGCGTCGCTGATAAAACAGCAAGAGTTAAAACGAATGGAGAACTAGTGGTAAATTTTACTTATACTTGCTTATTATAGGAATATGTTCTCTTAATCTTTTCTTGGTAGATATTTTCCACTTTAGGTGCTATCAAACACGTAAATAATGTTTACATTATTTACACTCGGAGTAATTTTCTCTTTATTGTCACAACGTTTCGGCCGATGTTCACTTCAGCCTTCTTCAAGGAATTTAGAACAGCAAATTTTATTTAATCTACAGGGGTAGATATTTCTCCTCACGGTGTCCATTTCTAGAGATATTCCTTGTTCTTGTTCAGTAGTACTCGGTTATTGCTCGCCTTGTTCCCACTAAATCTAAGTCTGTACTACTCGACCCAGGGATTTAAATTGGAATTACTGTATACCAAAAGCGTTGGTCCGTGAATTTTTTAGCGCTGTAAATATGAGTTCAATCCCTGGGCCGAGTAGTACAGTCTTAAATACAGTTGAAAAAGGGCGAGCAATATCTGAGTAGTACTAAAATAAGAACAAGAGATATCCCAATATATGGACAGCTATATGAGAACAATCTATCCCCGAAGATTAAATAAAGGATTCAATTCAAAATTCCCTGAAGGTTACCCGGATCGAAAGACCCCTGAAGAAGGCAGGAGAGCACAACGATCGAAACGTTTTGATAATAACAATAAATATGAGGACATTAGTCACGAATGTAAATAATGGTAAATTCCCCTCCAAGATATTCAAAGAGAGACACAATATTTTTATTAATAGCTATAATCTATTTTCTTATACCTATTTTTCATCGCTAAATCCTGGATAGATAAACTCTTCGACCTTCAGAGCGAAATAATAAATAAAGAAGTAAGAACCGATGAGGATTGAACTCACATCCTACATCACAGGAGGCTGTCTTGATTGGTGTTCTTTTTTTAACTCCTTTTGTGATAACAAACAACAATAACATGCAGAGCATCTAGTTTGATTTGATTTGGTTTGGTTTGTTTTGATTTGATTTGATTTGGTTTCGTTTCGTTTGGTTTGTTTTACAATATATCAACCTCAATGAGTTATTTAACGCCGACAATGTTTAATTTATTGCTGGTAATATTTTTTCCTTCAAAAATTTATTCCTGATAATATTTTTCCTTCAAAATGTATCGCTGGTAATATTTTTTCAAAAATGTATGACTGGTAATTTTTTTTTCAAAAATGTGCAGCTGGTAATTTTTTTTTCAAAAATGCATAACTGGTAATATTTTGTTTCAAAAATATATTGCTGGTAATATTTTTTTACAAATTATTTCTGCTATTGAAACCTATTTTTACACGTTCACAGTGTTTTCAGGTTAACTATTTACCTATAGCTGGGACTGTAACAGTTGCTACCACTCCGGGTCAGATTGGACCTTGGAACACCAGCTGATCAGAGGTCTTGCTGTTGAACGTTGGTTATCGTCTTACCCAGGACGCGGATGTAGTTTATCGTCATACCCAGGACGGCATCTAGTTTGAAAATTATTATAAAAATGCTTCATCAAAAATATTTCAAAAGGAACTCTCCAGTTACTGGATAGTAAAACAAAGATGGCGTACAGAATCTGAGAAGCAACGTGGTAAGATCTCGAGTAATGGTCCTCTTCTTACTTATAAAGATTTCCATAACCAAAATTATACACATTCTGAGATTTTTCTGTGGAACTTTCAGGTTAATCATTAGTGCAGAACATCCATTATTAAATTAACTTATGAAGATAAATATTACGTTAGATATCGCGGATCTACACGAAGTTTCTGCTAGAGAGGAAGAAGATCATGCAGCGCCACTCTCCCAGATGTGGAAGATTTTCTTGCCTTGAGGATTGGTACACAATCTCTATTTATATTATATAGATAGATAGAGAGATACATAGATAGATCCATCCACATTTCTGTTGCCTCATGTCTTTTCTTCATCTGTAAGGAGATTGTCATGCATTCACTGCCATATAAAATAACTGAGATTTCATATGTCCATTACTCTTCGTTTCTAACGGGTACTTCTCTTTTTCTCAGTACCTTGCTTAGCTTTTAGAAAGCATCTTTCGCTATCCGAAATGACCTTCGGATTTCAATGTTGCACTTTCTGTCCTCTATTTCAATAACTTCCCAGATATTTAAATTGTTGCACTTGCTTGATTTTGGTATCTACAATTTGTAACTTGCATATAAAATTTTATACCTTTTATATCGAATATTGTCAAAGAAATTGTAAATTCATCAATTTATAATATCGACATATACTGGTCAACAAATTCTTGTATAATCGGCTGATTTTCTGGATATATTTTTAGATACTGACTTGGCATAAAAAATATTAACCTTATATTTCTTTGAATATTGCCCATTTTTTCAGAATCAAAATTAATTTATGTCCTCTTCAAAGTGTTCTTCTTGTTTAGGAGATTTAACTGACGTAACCTCGTTTGCACCAACTGTAGGAGAATAGGTCAATACTAAATTTCATAAAACTTCTGGAAAATATTTAGAAATATTACAAGGTCCCCGATGACTACATTCCTGCCAAATTAATGTAGCGCTTGCCTTTTATTTTAGTCATCTTGTTTAGCTGACCTGCTGAATTGGAAATTGCCCAGCCATTAATGTACTTAGCGTCGATAATGAGGCTTGTCAGCTGCTGTGAAATCACGGACAAAATTTAAATATTAACACTGCCTATCACATTAGCCATTTTCAACTTTCCCTAATTCTGTGAAAAGTAATAAAGAGATTGACGAAAATATCCACGCTATTGACGTGCAAGATATCTCACATCATATGCACGAATCCTAGTAGATGTCACTCTTACTATAAGGCAAAGGTTTTATGAATTTCACCAAATTTTCCATAACTCCCACCATTAGCCGGCTTATTGAAACTCTAAGAAACGTCATATTAACAGTACGGAGCGTGCGCAAAGTTTATAAGACACAAATATTTTAAAGAAATAACTTAAGTTTCATTATAAAGATGACAAAATTATTAAAACATTAATGTTACTTCATGTTCCATGGTTTAAAAAGTTGTTAATACATTGGTGTAAACTGTTGCATTTTTTTCAGAAAAAAAAACAGACTGCGCAGTATCCTTAATATCATTCCAACGTTCATCTTTTCTGGTAAATTATCGCCTGTCAATGTAAGCGGTCCTCTTCAGAAGTTCCACTAATTTTAATCGGCTTATGGTCGGGCAAAAAAGTCAGTCTCTTCACCAAAGAAACCACTTTAAAATCATTTTATTCAGATATTTGTTAGACTTCTTCGCCAAATATGATGGAGTATAGTTACGCATCTTCTTTAAAAAAAAAAAAGGGTTTGGCTTCTTTAATTATGGCTTCACGTGTGCCTCCTGCTCATTATCGTCTGCCTGACTTCTCTTCTTAACGCCATCTGGAATTGACCAGAGGCTCATTGCTTCACCATTTAGTATCCCATCTGTTATATAGGAATAAAGTGTCGCTGCAGACACTTGAGTTTGAACATAGATCGCCAGTGAGCAAACACAGGCGATCCCATTATTGAATTAATTAGACTACGTGACCATAGAGGAAACACATATATGGAAGGTAGCGTGCGTCTAATTGATCGTTATTTCTATTCTATCCTCTATTACTATTCGGATCTCTATTTCTAATCTACCCTCTATTACTATACGAACAGCTATTCTCTACTCTATTTACTATATCATTTCTCTATTCGGATTACTATTCAGTGGTTACTTTTCGAGCGAGTATTATCGAGCAAGTACTATTAGTGCGAGTGTTATTCGAAGGCGCCTAGCACCAGTAGTGTTCATCGGCGTACTATGCTGTATCTACGATTACAAAGTCTCTACTACAACGAGCATTACGAAAGTGACAACGAGTATTAGTTGGCATCACAAAAGTGGCAACGAATGTTCGTTGATATCACAAAATTATCCCAAAATATAAAACCACCTTCGTCTATTTGAAGTCTGAACCTGTGAAAGCAGCTCACGCTAATAAAAACTTCCGTTTAACCTATCAAGATTATCACGACATTCGTCGATTAAAAAATAGCTTGAGCATTGGTTTCCATATATACTGTTAGCCATTTTATTCGATTTTCCTTATGAATACTTTTATCACAGAACCATAGAATAATGAGCAAGCTAAGTATGATAAAATAACGCCATGTTGATAACTGCCTCATTTCTGAGATATGTAATACATATATATATATATATATATATCTGTGCGTGTGTGTGTGTGGTCGATGGTCAAAATGGAGCCTTAAACATCGACCACATATATAGAATGTTATTCTTCCGGACGGAGAAGCCATCTCGACTCGAACGATTGGCGTACCACAGGTTTCCACATCCTATTTCTCACCACCTCTCCATTTAGCCTTCAGTTGCAGTGAATTAAGGTTAGTAATTATAAATAACATCCAATGAAATGTCAACCATCTGGGCATTGTAATCATGTGAGACAGAAATTCGAAAACGCATAGTAATAGCGAAAGATACATTTCGGAAATTGAGAAAAATATTAAGGAATCATAAAAGTGCTAGACTGCTACATAATGTTTATTCTCCTATATAGCAGTAAAGGAAATTCATCAGAAAAGAAAGACTTGTAGCAAACGAGATGTGATTCCTTTTTTTATCTCTCTAATTTCATCTCCGGTAAGCCGATAATTCCACTAGGATGCAAGGGGTTACTGGAAGTGAAAGAGAAAAGACAATAAAAGAACAGATTTAAGAAGATGGCGATTTGCATTGCATTTAAATTTTTTGAAAATTTTTTGCGATAGGGAAGCAAAAGATTATAAAGGACTTCCATAGGCGAGAAGTGCGAGAAAATAAACTATTAGAATAAAACTGACGGTTGCATCTGGCTAGTTCGACAATAAAACGGCGAGACCTAGGCGTCAATCTCACTGCACGCTTAAATTCATGCGGTCCAAGCACCAAAGAGAAAAACTCGTCAGAACAATTGTCATTAAAAATTTGTAGAAAGGACAAAGTGAAGCCATGTCACGTCGGCGAGGAAGTGATTGAAATCGGGATGCCAGATTAGGATCGATTACTGTTATGGTCCAAGGTTAGGACCATGGAAGAACAACACGAACCACAACAGTAGAAATAACAAAGAATATATTACACAGAAAATAATACAAGAAATGAAAAGGTTAGTAAGACTGTCCGACTGGTTTGGCGTGACTGCTATCAACTCGACTCGATTCAGTTTCTAGCCACCACCCCCACGAGGGTTGCATGTGGCACAAGGCCGAGTTTAATGTGGGTTTCCCGAGCCCGTAGGCTCGAGCAAAAAATGCCCGTAGAACCCGTATAAACGGGATCGGGTTGGTCAACCTCCCCGAACGAGACTCTGCCCTTCGGCGGAGACTCGTCTGGGTTCCTCTCTGCTCAGAGGCAGAGAGTTCGACCGTCAAGCCGAGAAGCTCGGCTCGATTCAATTTCGTCTCTCTTGAGAGGCGTAGTATATGTAGTGTTCAGCAGAGTTTATTCTGTCGGTCTACGTAGGCACCATGACAGTTACATTATAGGATTTTTAGAAACAAAAACTTGTAACAAACGGGATGTGACTCTGCCTACAAAGGTTATGAATAGAATATGCGGAGCACAGGACAAGAATTTCTAAAGAGCTTAAGAAAATGCTGAGAATAATCGGAATGACACACCTGAAATATTGCTGACATGTAATGAGGAAAGAAGGCTTGTTAAAATCAATTCACAAATGATACATCGAAGACTAGAGAGGAAAAACAAATAGAGAAACAAGAGTCAAAATGAGAAATAATTATATTTATTTTGTTTTAATCATTTCCACGCATACACCCCCACCCATCAAGGCGATAAACGCCACGAAGACACAAAGGGTTACTGAAAGTGAAGGAAACTGAGAGAGGACAATAAAAGAACAGAAGAGAGAAGATGATGATTGACGTTGCATTTAAATCTTTGAATATCGTAATTAACAGGAAAGCAAGAAAAAGCAGAAAGAGAGTTCCACAAGCGAGAAATGCTAGAGAAGCAACTATTAACACAGAGTTTATGATTACATCTAACAATTTCATTAGTGAAATTATAGGACCTGGCTACCGACATAGTCAGTTATGTGCCATACATGCTCTTTCGATACATGACTGACGAGGAAGATTTTTTTCCCGCAGTAGTTTGCCATTTCTTTCTGTAGTAGACCAGTTGCTATCCAAGGCTACAGAAACCGGTCTGTCCTGCTATTTGTCTATAGCTGGTAGGGAAAGAAGAGGATTCAGACATTTCCCAAGGGTATTACCACGTAAGTGAATGTAATGTATTTGACTGGAATTCGAACTCGACTCTCCAATTCCTCAATCGTTATTACTCCACCATGCCCTGTACTTAAATTCGTGACCTCGAGGTAACAAAGAGGAAGCTGAGATCAACAAAAGACAGGACGCCGTAGATAGTCATGCTCTCTCACATCCTAGCATAAGAAGTCACGTGCAGAGCTGCATACTATGAATAACTGTCAATTAACATTCTTTTAAAAATGAAATAATGGAGCTATATATTTTGTTTTAATCTAAGTTCCACTGAGAACTGAGTTTATATTGAAATGATATGCAAATAACTCTTTGCAATAGTTTCTGATATCATCACTAAACTGGATCCCCACAAAGCATGTGGTATTCCTGAAATAGTTCCTAAGAAATGTGCTCCTTAACTGGCGCATGCACAATACTTCTTGCTTCTTGATTTCCTGATTGTTGAATATCCTCTTCTTGAGTTACAAGTTTTTAAGAACTCGGGGGAACAGTCTGATCGTCTTAACTATCGGTCTAGTAGATTTCTACCTCTTTTAGGCAAAGTACTAGAAGCCTTAATCAACACTGAATTGCTTAATCACATTGCCTGGTCTTCTTTCAGATAAGCAATATGACTTTCGCTTCTCTATATCAACCAAGGATGTTTTAACGATTGCTACTGAAAGAGTCCATCGAGCTATAAGAATTTGACAGGATTTGGCATGTTGGTCTTTTTCGTTGAAATGTTGTGGTATTTCTGAATGAATTGTTGAACTGATTCAGTCCTTCACGAAATGAGTTATCTTGAACAGCCACACTTCCAGGTCTTTTTTGCATTAATGCAGGTCTTCTGCAGGGCTCTATCCTTGAATCTACGTTGTTTCTAGTTTTCATCAATGTCTTTCCTGATTGAATCGGTTCTCAATGATGATGACACAACTATTTATTCTTGTTTTAATAGTAAATCTGATTGATTCGATAAGGTCAAATTGGCAGCTGATCTCAAAATGACCTACAATCTGTTGTTAACTGGGGCAAGGAATGGCTTCTTAATTTTAACGCCTATTATATTGAATCAATTGCTAGGCCTGCTGCTAGGACAGCTGTTTCACTCAGTCGTGCTAGACATTTTATTCCTACAGAATCTAACACACATATATATATATATATATATATATATATATATATATATATATATATATATATATATATATATTGGTCTACCGTTCGTCCTTGCTTTGAATATTGCTGCCACATCTGATCTGGTGCTTCTGCTATATATTTACAGATCATCGATAAAATCCAAAGAAGACTCTGCAATGTTATTAGTCCTGACTTGACATCTCGGATCCAGTCACTCCCACAGCCATAAGGAGGCCTCTTCTATAAATACTTTCATAGTAATTGTTCTGATGAACTTTCCTCGATGGTACCTAGACTTTCTGAATTTAAGCGCAGTACTAGATTGGCGGCAAGGTGTCATTATTTTACAGTTGAAATGGCTAGATGTAACCGTAAGTTCTATGCTAACAGTTTCTTCTCTCGCACTTCTCGCTTGTGGAAATCACTTCTGGCTTCTTGCTTTCCAGTCAACTTTGATCTTCAAAAATTTAAATGCAATATCAATCGTTATTTACTGTCTTCTTAATTCCTGTTCTTTTATTCTTCTCGCGCTTTAGTAATGTTTTTCTTTTTCCTATATTCTTTCACACTCAGTAACCCCTCGTGTCTTTATTGACTTGCTAGAGGTTAAATGATTGAAGAAACAGTAATCGCCTATATTTAAATTCTTGAATAATCCTGCCCCAAAGGATACCGTCTCTTTTCCAGTGAGCTTTGGAAATCTCTTTATTTAAAACGTCCAATACGAAAAGAAAGTTTAAAAACAATGACGAATAAACTGCGAGGAAATAAAACCTATTCTTCTCCTGCACCCTGGTTCCATTTCACAACACCGAACGAATCAACGGCAAAGATAAGAATTTATTTGAGAAATACTTTGAAAGAAACGCAAGAATCAATAAAGTTTCTCAAACATCCCAATTTCTTAGCTGACGCAAAGATAAATAAATCCCACCCGAGAAATACATGGCTTGGCAGCTGATATTTCTTCAGCGATTTTAACTCAAGTCTTGCCAGGATTCGTTTTCCCTTTCTTTCTTTTCCTTTTATTTGTTCTTTTGTATTGAAGCTTTGCCTAACTGCAATATTGTCTTTGATTCGGGATATTGCATTGTGTCGATTTCAGATCCATTATAGACTAACCCAACCGGAACAGGAAATATTGATTCTTTAATAGCTACCTGTCATTGCAAACTAGGATGGCACTCACACCTTCATACATAAAACTGACATAGGTGCGTGTGAGAATTTATACGTGTATATGCTTTCGTAGGCTGCATTAAGTGTCACGTGTCGCAACAGCGCCAAGTAAATATTTGACGTTAAGTATAGACTCTCAGTATATACGCTATACTCAGCATTATAGACGCTTAGTATCTACGCTACACTTAGCATTATAGACTCATGGTATATATGCTACACTCAGCATTATAGACTCATGGAATATACCCTACACTCAGCATTATAGACTCATGGTATATATGCTACACTCAGCATTATAGACTCATGGAATATACCCTACACTCAGCATTATAGACTCATGATATATATACTACACTCATCATTATAGCCGCTCAGTATATATGTTACACTCAACATTATAAATGCTCATTATATACGCTACACTCAACATTATAGACGCTCAGTATATACGCTACACTCAGCATTATAGACGCTCAGTATATACACTACACAGCATTATAGACTCATGGTATATATGCTACACTCAGCATTATAGACGTTCATTATATACGCTACACTCAACATTATAGACACTCAGTAAATACACTGCACTCAGCATTATAGACTCTCAGTATATGCGCTATACTCAGCATTATAGTCACTCAGTATATACACTACACTTAGCATTATAGACTCTCGGTATATAGGCTATACTCTGCATTATAGTATATACGCTACACTCAGCATATACGATACACGCAACATAGATACTTGCAATTTCTTTGTAGATTAAGTCAATATTATTTGTCATGTTATTTTCTTTGATTTCTGTTGTATACACGTTTTGTATACACCCAACCAGAGACAGAAATGTCAACAAAAGACCACTTATGCTTACCATCAGGAAGAGATAGTTGAAATTTCTAGGGCAAATAATCTGGAAAGAGGGCGTGTGTGTAATTTGATACTCACAGGACAGATTGAAGACAAGAGGGACAGAGGAAATGAACGCACATCCCTACTTTAGTGATCTTCAACGAATTGATGGCAGAGCAGGGTTTGAGAGAAATGGCAAAAAGATAAAAGTTATTAAGAGCTACAAAGGATACGAAATTGTGGAGAGCCATGATCCCCAACGCTCTGACGAGACACGGCACGTATAAGAAGAAGTTTCGTAAATATTTGTGTAATCTGAAGCATATTTCATCATTTATGAGCGAGCAATATTTCTACTTGCCAATAAAATAATTTTCTTTGAAGTTCTTTCCCCTCTCATGTCTCTCACAATCTCTCTCTCTCTCTTTCTCTCTCTCTCTCTCTCAATCTCTCTCTCTCCCAATATATATATATATATATATATATATATATATCGGTCGATGCTACATGTTTTCATTGCAACTTCTGTGCGTGTGTAGAAATAAGCCGGTAGGATGCACATTTGATTTCTCAAAGTCTAAAATGTCTGTAATATTGCTCGCTTCATTGATAAAACTATTTTATGGATATAAAATTGCTCTCACGCCGTGTTCGACTTTGCAAACTCAATATTCAAAGCAATCTACTCGGCCATATTAACTCCGCCATATTGAATCGGCTCGGTTCGAATGAAAACGGGGTAGTGAGGAATGTCGTCGTTGTCGTCGTCGTCGTGCCAAAGTTAGGAGAATCTTTTCGTTTACTGCAGTGAAGGAATCGATTAACGTATATCAGCTAAAAGCATTGGCCGTAACTCTTTTTAGTTGACCGATGGACAGAACAATTCATAAGTATCTTTTTTAAAATTAATCTTCGAAGAGAAAAGTTCAGAAATTAAGTAGATTGCAATACACGCTTTCACTCTGAAAATCGTTTAGGTTAACATATGGACAATCTTAATTTTATTTCCAAACCCAAAATATCTTTGTTTTATCAACATTATTTACAGTCCCTCATCTTTGTTTTTAAGATCACGACGTTTCGGCTATTATGCTCTCCGGTCTTCTTCATGTTTCTGCCATGCTGTATAATCTTCAGAGAATTTTGAACTGGTTCCGCCATGTCAAGAGATATCGCTTCTTGTTTAATTGTTCTGTAAATGATAGTCCTGTTTCCCCTGAGTTTGAGTATATCCCTACTACCCGATCCAAGGATTGAACTCACACATATTAAGCCAGCAAATTCAATAAACAATGCTGCAATCTTCTTAGTGGTTTTTCTGTGGGTCTATTCTGAAGCTAGAACTTGTAACTTTAAAAATCTTGCTTTTGCTAAATGCTTGCTATCAAGAGATGTTCTGTAAAAAAATATTGTTGCGACAAGAACTTTTTATCCTTAAAAATTATAAACGTTCTATTTTCCTTAAATGTATGTCAGTTGGTTTTTGGGGGGTTAAGATGATAGAAAATGTGACCAAAATCCAAAATAGCGTTGGAATAGCAAAAGAGTCGTTTCATAGGCTCAGTAAATTCCTAAGAAACGACAAAATATCGTTGGAAACAAAGAAAAGGGCGCTGGACTGCTATGTATTCTTCCCATATGGCAGAGAATGTTGGACAGTTTTTTCATAGATGAAGAGAATGCTGGCGGTAACAGAATTATGGTTTTACAGATGGGTGTTAAGAATACCGTGAACGGGGCACGTATGCAACGAAAAATTCTTAAAGAAAATGGATACAAAAAGGACATTTATACTCATAATCGGAAATAGAAAAGAGGAATTTCTTGAACACATAATGAAGGAAGTCTTGGAGAATTTGACACTCACAGGACAGAGAGGGGTAGTGGACAACCTACCTGGCCAGCTTGATGAATTAATAGAGATGGCAAAAAGATAAACGGTAATAAGAGCTGCAAAAGATAGGAAATTGTGGAGAGACATGATTGGAAATGCCCTAAAGGTTTTTATTGATTGATTCGTTTTCTGCGGCTTATAAACCCTTTGCAGGTTATTTAAAGGCATAAAATATTTTTAGATTGTGAGAATTTCTTTCTTCGATGATTATGATTTAGTGATACAAGTCTTACTAATTAACCCATAGCTGGAGAAGGGAAGAGGTGGATTTATACCTTCCCCAATGGTATTTGCGCGTAAGTGAATATAACGAACCCAACGGGAATTGGAACTCCGCTCTCCGATTAACAATTCCAAGTCATTATTCATTACACCATCCACGCATCCAAGCTTACAGTACGTGATATTCCCAAGCGGTCACTCATCTAAGTCCTGGCCGACGTTTTCTGATTTCGGTGATCGTACGGGAAACGGTGAATCAATGTGATATGGTCGTAAGGTCATCTCCTACAGGGACACGGAACTTAGAAAAGGAAGAAAAAGAAAAAGACTTATTTCATTTAAAATAGATATTATTTTAGTTTCTGTCATAAACTACGCACTGTTATGTGTACTTACTCCTACTGAGGGATATAGCCGCTTATTTCGTTTACTACAGTAAGTACGCTGTAATTAAAAGCAAAGCACCGCTATGAATTTTGAAAAGAACATAACAATTAAAAGAATCATATGATGTTACTAATTTTATTTTGTGTCTGGGAATAAAAATAGCATTAATAAGTAGAGCTTTATACCTTGTTTGTTGTTTAGAATTGGGTTTCCGTTTACTTCGAAAGTCTTTTCCTTCCAGTAGTTAAACTTCTACCTTACAAACATTCCTGTATACTTCTCATACTTCCGTTTTCCATTAACAGCGCAGTTAAATTTATACCAATATACTTATGTTCTGTCACGTCCAAAAAGCAATATGGCTGACCATGAAGGTAATGGTAATATGAGCCATTATTTTATAAAGAAACATTTGGCATTCATTGATCGAGCAGTCAGAAACTACTGTCAGTTGACATTTATAAAATCTTCATATTAAACAATTTTTCAGAAAAATAGATTTCTTAAATCCAGTAGCTGTTATCGTTCTTTCCATTATTGACGGATGTTTCCTTCCTAATTTATTGTTTGAAGTAATGTGAAAAGTCAATGCCTTGATTATATCATCATTTTCTCTTCGGGTTACATGTAATATCCATTTTGGTTGTTGCGGCTACTGAAATTCCTCAATGTGGTTTTTATTATTTGTTATACTTCTTTGTTTGTGATTCTGTAGCGCCAATCCACGAGGTTAAAAAACGAATGGTCTTCGACAAGAAAAACAGGTTCCACTCGTTCGAAGCCATTTTTAACCATTGAATTTAGAAAGCAGTTGTATACAAATGACAATATATCTGAACAGGATTTAGCGCCATGCACGACATCTATATGAAAAATTCGATCTGACGAAAAAGAAAAACTGTTACTTGACTGATTCTTTCATTAAGTGAACTATATATATATATATAAATACACACACACACACATATATATATATATATATATATATATATATATATATATATATATATATATATATATATATATATATATATATATATATCGATAGTTGTATATATCGCGGAACCCAATTTAAATAACCGGAACATATTAATATACAATCCAGTGTGACGGAAATTTTGACTTTTAACATTTTTTATTCCTCAAGAAACACACTCACACATACACGCATACACACATAGATACATATATATATATATATATATATATATATATATATATATATATATATATATATATATATGGATACTATTTGTATATATACATATATATGTATATATATAATATATATATATATATATATATATATGGATAATATTTGTATATACTTGTATATACATATACACACAGACACACACATATATATATATTTATATCGATATATATATATATATATATATATATATATATATATATATATATATATATATATATATATATATATATATATATCGAGGAACCTAATTTAAATAAGAAAACAAAAAATATTAATATACAATCCAGTGTGACAGAAATATATATATATATATATATATATATATATATATATATATATATGTGTGTGTGTGTGTGTGTGTGTGTGTATGTATGTATGTATGTATGTATGTATGTATGTATGTATATGAACAGTTTAATGAAGCAAATTCAAGTTTGAATGAACCACAAACACTAATAACAAAAAATTCAATGAATGATACAAACATCTACAACGAAAAGATGGTACCATGCAAGATAATTTACATACGAACTCTACAAATATTTCCTTCCAATCTTGAACTCTAGACGAACTTATTATCATTAGTGTTTGGAGAAAATTTCTCAAAGAAACAATACAGTTATTAATATTAGGATATTAAATTATTCGCATACAAGATTTCGCAGGTCAAGCATTAGCCCTTTGTCAGCCTATCAACTTTTCAGCCCACCCTAGTATCTGGAAAGAAACAATGCAGTTATTAATAAGAAGAGTTGAAATTAATACCTGCAAAATTTCCCAGGTCTAGCATCTTCCCTTCATTGTAGGCCTATGAACTTTTCAGTTCTTACTCGTAGATCCGTATAGCTTACTGAAAATGTTTATTGTCATATGGCTCCAACAATGAAAATGAAATGAGCGGACAAATAGATTATATCGACAGAAAATCAAAAACAATGGTTTTCAATAATTTCATGTATGCCGACCAGTCACGTTCCATAACTTGACGACGATTCAAAAAATGTAACATGTATATATTAATGTCTATTCATTAATTAACTATTAGGTTGGTGCAAAAGTAACATCGTTTTTTGAAAAAAAAAAACGATATTATTTTTGCACCAACCTAATATTAGTTAAAAAAAATAATATAAATATATTCATTTATTTATGTCTGTATTCTCGCGCCGTGAACCAAGGCATAAGTATTCTATCGACACATTACTGATGAGACCTTTCGTGAAAGTAAAGTCCACTTCTGCAGCCGCAAGCTCTATTGCTGATGCTGCATTGATAAAGTGGGTTCTGAGTGCTAATGTTGGTCTTCCTCTTGGCACGTTTCTCAATGAGGAGACTGGTAGGTCTATTCTTAAAGACATCGATGCTCTCTTTGAAAGTTCTCCTCCAGGTTTCACGAGCTTGGCTAGTACTTTCCCAGCTATCAAGGTCGATGCCACATCTCTTGAGAGTGTATTTAACAGCGTCCTTGTAGCTCAGCTTCGGTCCACCTAGTGATCTATTACTGCGCTCTAATTCACTTAAGAAGATTGTTTTGGGAATCTTGAGTATTGCTTCCAATATATGTGCACAACCCAATGAAGCTGTGACTGTAATCGTGCAATACTCTCCCCAGTCATCCAACACTTCCAACACCACGGCTGGTCACTGAAGTGACCGCTTCAATCAAGATCTAACCTTCCCACGTTGTAATTTAAGTTTGATCATAAGGCAGGCAAGATCGAATCGTCGCAGGTATCTTCGTGTTGGGCTGGTCCAAGCAGGGCGATGACGTACAGGAAAAAATAACTCTCGAATAAATTGGACAAAAGTAAATACTGTTTTTATATCAGTACATCTCAGCAATAATTGGTTTATATCAGAGTTCGCATGCAGTTAATTATCAGCCTAATCCGCATCTAAATCGCAAGTGATATTATCGCTGTTGACCTGGTAAAATGTATACTTAAATAATCAATTTATCTAGGATTAATGCAAATATAAAATTTGTCTCTTAGCTGATTGATGCAAGCATTATTTTTAACACCTTTTTTAGACAAGTTTGTAATCGTGAAACACGCTCCCCAGTCGTCCAAAACTTCCTACACCGCGGCTGGTTGCTGAAGGGACCGCTTCGATCCTGAGCTAACCTTATCCCACGTTGTGATTTAAAGTTGATCATAAGGCAGCCAATATCGAATCGTCACAGGTATCTTCGTGTTGGGATGGTCCAAGCTGGGCGATGACGTACAGGGAAAAAATAACACTCGAATAAATTGAACAAAAGTAAATAATGTTTTTATATCAGTCATCTGTGCAATAATTGGTTTATATCAGCGTTCGCGTTCAATTAATTATCAACGTAACCTGCGTCTAAATCGGAAGTAATATTATTGTTAACTTGGTAATTGGCGAAGTAAGAGATTTCGATAATACTGGGAAATTCCCTTCTTCCACTCTTTCATATTATTACTTCTCACTAAATCTCTTCAGTGAGCGTGGGTAGCTTTCAACTCAACTTCCAGCCAGGGGAATCAACTCCAAATTTATTGTTTACGAAAAATGAAATTTTCGCTTTACAGCTTACATTTGCAGCTATGTTTCAATCAACATTGCCCTCTAAGTCTGGATCACTTTTCCATTGTTCAAACTACTCGACATTCAAGTCGTTTGTGTGTGAATTAAATCCTCAATTCTTCCCACGGGTTTTTGATACTAACCCTTCTCGTTTCAATGTCTCTCAGCACATAACACTTTCTATTGATAAGAAAACTTTCTTAGGTTTTATTTTACCGCGGTAAGAACAAATAGTATCACAGTGCCTTGATTATCTGGATTTCTATGCTGGGTACACCACACCGTTCTAGGACCTCGACATTGGAGACATTTTTCTGCTATATAATTCTGCTGGAACTATTCGAGAAACTTAATATGGGGATGATAGACTCTCCTTATATATTACTGTTTATATAGATTTATATCTTTTTCTTTTATGTTCTTTGTCCCTTCAGAATGTGGACGATCAACCTCCTGTCCCTTGAGGGTCTAAGCAATGTTTGTCTTCTTACAATTCCTCACAGTCTCTTCTGCCATCCATTTACCCAAGATCATTCGTTAGTTTACTCGCTCTTTCCTTCTGTTTACTTACTTTTAATATGTCATATGACTATCAAATTCCCCCTAAGTCTACTTATGTTTCCCACATATTTCTGATTCTAAGATCAAGGGTTTGTTTTTGCTTCCATTTTCCTTAAAAGTTTCGATTGCAAAGCCTCTGACCTGGAGGTTTTGAGAATTCTTAATTGCTCTTTTTCACAGGTCCACCCTGACAAGGGGAGATAACACCTGTTAGGGTATCAGCTATGGACAAATAGTGAATTCCTGAACAATAAAAATAACATTTTTATAGTAAAAATATCAGCAATATATTTTAATGGTAAAAACATTTCCAGCAATAAATTTTAATAGTAAAAAAATAATTTTCAGCAATAGATTTTAATAATGAAAAAATTTCCAGCAATAGATTTTAATAGTAAAAAAAAAATTCTAGCAATAGATTTTAATTGTGAAAAAAAATCTCCAGCAATAGATTTTAATAGTGAAAAAAAAATTTCCAGCAATAGATTTTAATAGTGTAAAAAGTTCCAGAAAAAGATTTTAATTATGAAAAAAATTCCAGCAATAGATTTTAATAGTAAAAAAATTTCCGGCAATAGATTTTAATAGTGAAAAAAAGTTCCAGCAAAAGATTTTAATTATGAAAAAAATTCCAGCAATAGATTTTAATAGTAAAAAAAATTTCCGGCAATAGATTTTAATAGTGAAAAAAGTTCCAGCAAAAGATTTTAATTATGAAAAAAATTCCAGCAATAGATTTTAATAGTAAAAAAAATTTCCAGCAATAGATTTTAATAGTGAAAAAAAGTTCCAGCAAAAGATTTTAATTATGAAAAAAAATCCAGCAATAGATTTTAATAGTAAAAAAAATTTCCAGCAATAGATTTTAATAGTGAAAAAAAGTTCCAGCAAAAGATTTTAATTATGAAAAAAATTCCAGTAATAGATTTTAATAGTAAAAAAAATTTCCAGCAATAGATTTTAATAGTGAAAAAAAGTTCCAGCAAAAGATTTTAATTATGAAAAAAATTCCAGCAATAGATTTTAATAGTAAAAAAAATTTCCAGCAATAGATTTTAGTAATAAAAAAATTTCCAGTAATGGATTTTATAGTAAGAAAAATTATCAAAATTTCGATGAAAATTAAATTTTAGCATTAAATGATCCATAAAGAGTTGATATGCAGTTAAACACACAAACCAAAACAAACCAAACCAAACCAAACCTTACCGAACCAAACCTTAAACGTTCCTACTTGCTCAAGTATGCTGTTCGCTCTATTCTCAGCATTCTTCTAAATAATCACATTTTGGTTGCTTGAAATTACCTCTTCTCCTGTGAGGAAATCTCATGTGTTTAAATACATCTATGTACATTAATGTATACACGTTTCTCTCACTCTCTCACTGTGTGTAAGTGTGTGCGTGTGTGTTTACTGAAGCATTTCATATCGCTATGAGTTTAATTCTATGGGAATATCAGTAATTATCTTCGTTGCATCGATTGAACGAAACGACCTTTAAAAATACATTTGGGGATTTGAAAAAAAAAAAAACATTCATTCTTTCATCTCCCAAACCTTACCATTTTTACACTCCTTTGGATGAGGAAAAATCTTCAGTGACCCATCATCTAATGGATGGAAAACTGAATAAAAGATGGCACATCATTGATATCAGTTTTGTACTTGAGGTCAGGAACAGATAAATGTAGCTGAACATGGCAAAGATTTTGAATTGCTAAAAGCAAATTTATTTTTGCTCTTAAAACAGGAAAAGATAGGGAAAGGTGGAAGAAAACGATAGGATGCTGAAATTTTTTCGACCCAATAAAGAAGCACTTCAAACGAAAATTCTTTCTCACTATCACTCTCACTCACACTCTCACTCACACTCACTCACTCACTCACTCACTCACTCACAATCACTCACGCTCACTCACTCAATCTCTCTGACTTTCACTCACTCTCTTTGACTTTCACTCACTCTCTCTCACCGTTACTCACTCTCTCAGTTACTCTCTCTTAATCACTCACTCACACACTCTCTCACTCACTCACTCACACTCTCTCTCACTCTCTCACTCTCTCACTCTCTCACTTACTTTTAATCTGTCTCGATCTCTCACTCACTCTCTCCCAGTCTCACTCTCATTCTCACTTAAGTCCATTCAAGAACCATTAAGAGAACGGTCAATAAGTTTAAAAAAAGAGGGAACAGTAGAACAGAAAACTGGATCAGGAGGTCACAACAGCAAAAGGATCATCATTTCAACTTTGAGTTAAATACATTCTTATTTTTCAAAGTTGAATCCAATAGTGTTATAAAATCCTCAGAGAATTCCAGTAAGATATCTTTAATCATTTCTAAGATACAAAAGTTCAAAGCTTTAATCTAACAATTGGACAATTTTACTGTTGCACGATTTGGACAATTTTGCTGTTACACCTGGTATATATATATATATATATATATATATATATATATATATATATATATATATATATATATATATATATATATACACAATTATTTATATTGAAATAAAAAAAGTTCACTTATTTAGAAGCGTATTCAGAGTTTCATGCTTGATTTCATCCAATCGTCAGCAGAATTTTGTAATCTTATTTTATTTATATTGATTGTTTCATACACTCATCTTCTAAATTTCGGCATTAAATAGCCCATAAGATGATGTGTTATTATAAAAGGTGTTCCAATAACTTGGACCGATTATTAAATGTGAATTAAGTTTAAGCGTCTAGTGATTTTTTCTTTTACTTTCACATTTAACAACTTAAGTCTTTAGCAATTTCAACCACGGAAAGATTAACGATCAAACAACGTGTTAAAGTTATCGAAGCCTATTACGAAAATGGATGTTCAAACAGAATTTGAATGAGAAGTTCTCAGGTCGCATCATCTCTCGAAACAGCAAAGTCAACTGGCCACCACGATTGTGCAACTTGACGCCTTTAGATTTCTTCCTTTTGGGTTCATCTCAAAAGTAAGGTCTATGCCAACAAGCCAACAACAATTCAAAAGGATGAGATAATAAGGTATATTGGTGAGATCGAGAAGCAACTATGTAGTGACGTCATCAAAAATGTTGACCATCGAATGGATATGTGTCGCCGAAGCCTTGGCGGACATTTGGGTGATATTATTTTTCACAGATAATTGCCAAGGCATAAATAACGTGATCCAATAGAGAAATAAATAAATTTTCACCAATAAAACTGATTTATTTACTATTAACTTTGATCTGTCTTAATGAAACACTCTATACAAACGAACCAATCAGTCTTTGTACTACATTAAGCTATACTTACTGAATCAACTGTGTTCGTATTCGGGGGCATTTTTCTGTTTCTTTTTTACCTTCCTATTGCATAATTCTTTTCGTTTTTGTGTCTTTTCTGACTCATCATTAATTATTCAGATTATTAATTATTCACCTTTTTTTTTGTTTCATGCTATTTTTGTTTCTATATGTTTCTTATGCGCTTTATTTTTTTTTTTTTTCATTGCTGTCTTTCTTTTTCACCTATTTGCCACACTAAAACTGTTTGCTTTCTCATCTATGTCTCTCTCTTTCCTTCTCTCTTTCTCCCTTTCTCTCACTCTCCCTTTCTTACTCTAGGAATTGTGACTATAATAGTTTTATATTTACATATATACGACGTCTGAAAAAAGTACCCGGACAGGTGCTATAAAAAGAAAACTACAACATATATCAATTCGGCATGTAATCTTCTTCAAAGTAGTCACCTTCTATAGCCACACAGCTTATCCAGTGTCGTTTCCATTGATAGAAGCATTCTTGGACCTCCTTTTTTCGGATAACGAGCAGCAGCTTCGTCGCATTCTCTTGGATTTTCTCAACATTTTGAAATTTTGAAATCTTGTTCGTTTGAAGTGGAATTTGATTTTTGATGATAACGTCGCAAGGGGGTGATGATGTGTTTGACCAAAAACTGCTACACAAGCCATATTCACTGATGGAACCTTTATGGTGTAATGAGACGACCACACTCTACACACTTTCCTTCCAAGCACTATAATCGATGAGAACGTTATAACTTCGTGTTTATGCGCGACAGAGTTCAAAGTCAATTTATGCTAAGCGGTTTCACTTTGCGCACTTTAGTTTCGTTATCATAGCAACAAACCCGATACTTTTTTTTATCAATACTCATATTTCATGCTGTAGTTGTAAAATTATTATGGGACAAATGTATTATAATAATATAATCTACTACCTATGTCCCATAATAGTTTTACGTTTACATATATATTTCATACTCTAAACGTAACAATTATTATGGGACATATCATACTTTGGTATGGACTAATACTCAACCAGCTAGTTTGATTAACTATAACTACTGATTAGTAAGTTTCACCTTCACTGGGTGACCTAAATTCCATCCTCTCTCCCAATTAACCTAATCTTAGTAAATAATAATTCGGGGTTGCTTAGCGTAGGGTGACGATTAACGAGTTAGATTTGTTGATTATTACTACTGAATACTGTATTCGATTCTCACTGGGTGCCCATATTTTTGTTTTTGTATCCAACTAAGCTTAGGTTAGTAAACGATAACTCAGAGCTCCTTGGCACAGGGTAATGGTTAACAAGCTAGTCTATTACTCAGGAGTAAGTTCAAGCCTCACAAGTTACCTTATAATTGTGTTCTAATACTCAACGAAGCAAAGCTAAGCAAATGATAATTCAGAGCTTCTTGGAGTGTGATAATAATTAACGAGCTAGACAAATAGTGAGTTTCAATTCTCTGGGTTCCCTTATGCCCAACTAAACTATGTTTAGTAAATGAAAACCTTGTTCCTCAGCGTCGGATAAGGGTTAACGATTTAATCGTTTTGATTACTACTGGTGAGTTGAGAGTTCGACCCTCACTGGGTGCTCTGTATTTTTGTCCTTGTAGCCAAATAAACTAAGTTTATTAGATGACAGCATAGGACGGAGTTTTATTAGGTTGGTGCAAAAATAATGACGTAATAATGTCGTTTTTTGACGTTAAAAAATACGTCAAAAAACGACATTATTTTTGTACCAACCTAATATTTTTACGTCATCAACCATTCTCTGCTTCCAAATGTTTTCTCTTTGGTTTTGATGATTTTCTTTTTCTGTAAGTGTGTGTGTGTGTGTGTGTGTTTTCTTTTTCCTCTTCCTTTCTTTCATTCGCCCTTTACCCACCTATATTTTTTAATTCTTATTCTTCCACTCTCAGTTTTTCAATGACTTATTCTGCCTCGTCCTCACAAGCAGAAAATTGATTCGACCAGACGATAGAACATTCTACTTTTTACACACAAAAGTACACGCGCACCCTCCATAGTCGCTGTTTCCTACTAACGATCGTAATATTATTTTTTTATTTTTCATATTCTTCCTTCTTTTCCGTTTTATTATAAGATTATACTCTTTATTATTATTATTATTATTATTATTATTATTATTATTATTATTATTATTATTCTCCATTTTATTATTGTACTAAACGATCTTAAGAGAATTAAATATGGACTCTGATGTAGCAGAATCTTTGGACTCTTTCCAACACAGAAATTTTCTCTCTGGTGAAATTATGCTAATATTTGAGTTGTGTATTATCACAAATATTATACATGTCTAACTTCAACTTAATCAAGATGTGCGGGTGGTGAGACGGATAGTGGAGCGGCTCGTAATGAGAAATCGGAGGGTCGAGTTCGAATTCCAGTCATTGCATTCACTTCGTTACATTCACTTAGGTGCAAATCTCATTGGGAAAGGTATTAGTCCATGTTCCCCACATATAGATCAAATAGTAGAACTTGTATCTAGAAGAATCATTGTTATTCTCAAAACAAAATTGTTAATGCAATATTCATTCACAAAACATTTTTTAATCATTTCACCCCATTCAAGGCAATGAGATCACTGAGACGAAAGAGGTTTCTGAGTGTGAGAAAATATGAGAAAAAGAAATCATTATTGATGCCAGAGAACAATAAAAGAACAAGAATTACAAAAAAATATGTTTCGGCTTTAAATAACCCATAAAGGGTTGATAAGCCGTAAAATTCAATCAATCAAACATTATCATCTTCAATAACTTTATAAACATATAACTCTCATCATTCAACATAAGCTTTCTATACCAGTGGTTCTCAAACGTTTTTTTTCCCAATGCACCCTTTTTACCATAAGTCACGATGTCATTTCCCACCCCTTTCCTAGACTGTCTGACTCAAAAAGCGCATTCCAAATAATATACATACATTATTGAAATTATTCTTTTCCATATTGGTACATATACATTTACATGGATTATTTTTATCAAGGAATTTTACAAATTTAATAGCAATAGAAAATGTTGATGGATTTTTAAACTTGAATACATGTACAGTCATTTTTTATTAGCCTAACCACAACCCTTCGTATTTCACCGTTGAATTTGAGATGTATTTCAGAGTCGGCTGTAATTTTCACTAATCTACCATTGATATCAAGTCTGACAAGAAGCATATGAAAACCTACTTATAAGTAAATTAGAAAGCCTTGTGCCATGATGTTTGTAAATGTCTAACTCTTTGTTGCTATAGCATTTTTTTTTTTTTTACTTTATTTTTTCTTTTCTTTTTCTTTTGTTGGTTTTGTCTCCAATATCTTCACTTATTATTCGTTCTCTGCCGTTATTTTTACTTCTCTATTTCTGTTTAATTATCGCACTTTTTATTCAGCCCCTCCACTCTAACTTGATTAATTTAGAATAAGTTTGTTTCCTGTTATTTATCAATGCTAAAAAATTAACTTCAAGCATTCTGATTTTTTTATTTTGTAGTAAGACATCAGAACTTAAGTCATGACTTAATATGAATTGTGCCGCATTTTTTTACAAACTAATAGGAGAAATTAGGCTCTCCTACCTTCTGATCCGCACTCCTTCCATGTCTACTGAACAGGATTGAGGGTCAATCCATTGTTCCCTGTTCTGGATATGGTTTTACAGTTCTCTTTCTTTCTCTTATCAATGATTTAACTGTCTTAACTTTTTGGTTATCAAACTAACCAGTGGCTGTGAATTTTCATTATGAGAGTAGCGGTTTGGCAGTTTGCTGGCTGCTGCTTCCGACTAATCGTTAGAAGCCCGAACAGTTTGGTAGCGCTTAGAGAGGCTGTTCCGATCAACAGTCGGATAATATCGGAGTACCTGTAGTGCCATGCCACGCATGGTTAGGTATCCTTGCACATATTTCCGGTGGGCAACTCTGAGGCTACCTTATGATCTGCTCTCAGCCACGCACTGGCTGGTTTCTATTGCTGTTGACGACAGATAGTGACAATTATGGTGGTAGTTTTCATCTGTCCCCAAAACCTATCTCATTTTTCTTTCTCCAATATTCACGGTATCTGTTCCAAACTTCTGCAGCGTAGAACCCTTTCTCCTGGAACGGTTGCCAGATATCTTTGCCCTTTGAGAAACCAACTTGAATTCTTCCATTGCGAACAAATAATTCTTGGTTCCTGGGTATCTTTGTTTTTGCAGAAAAGATTCCAATATTCACATGTATGGCTTTGGTGTTTACATTCGGAATAATCTGCCGATTGCCAGAGAATTGTCTCTCGAGGTAGTTGACTACTCTTTCATGTGCTTCCATCTTTCGCTACTAAACTCTGTCAGCTATCTCTTCATGCTTTATCGCTCCCTTTCTTCACAAGACTGCGGTATATTAGATGCAATAGCTGACAGTACAGAAAAGTCACTTTTCTGTCCACCCATCTGCGAACATCTTTGTCTTCAGTGATTTTAATGCTTACCACGACACAATCTAATGGTACTGATGCTACTGGTATATAGACATTAAAATTTCCCATTGCCCAGTTCTGCACTCAAATCGTGGAATACTCTATACTTGTTTCCTTAGCCAAACCAAGTAACAGGCTTCTCTACTAGATATATTTCTTACCTCCTCTCCTCGCTCTTGCCGAGCTTCGCAATACTGACCTCTAGGTAACTCGGACGACTCTGTTATAGCTCTTGATATCTCCTTCCAAGCATCCATTAAACAAGAACCCTCAATCCATAAGACCTCTTTCCGATACCAGCATGCTGATTGGGACTCATTCTAAGATTTACTTCGTAAGGCTACTTGGATTGACATCTTCACCCCCTGAAGTGAAAATTGCGTTTACTGGGGTTTCTTTTTGGGTTAAAGCCGGCATGGATGCTTCTCGAAAATATCAGGTGAAACCGAAATCCTCTCCATGTTTCACATCAGAATGCTCGGCCGCCATAACACACAGGAACCACTATTTCCGGCTATACCAGCGTGACAGCTCTCGTCATAACAGGGTCCTCGAAGGAGCTAAGTCCCTGTTTGTTGAGAGAATGAGACACCGCATAGTCTCTAAAAACTTTGGCTCTCGTGATTACTGGCGGCCCTGTAATAGGGTACTAAATAAGTGCAAGGTCTCTGTTCGCCACCTCTTCAATCGATTTGAGGTGTTATCATCCTCTGCTGATAAAGCTGAATGCTTTGCCCATAAATTCTCCTCAAACTCTACTTTTGATTCATCTGGAGTATCCCTGCCTAACTTTCCACCTAGAACTGAGTCTCTGTTGAGTGATATGCATTTAACCCCTTCCATAGTTTCTCCTATCATCTCTAATCTGGATCCCCGCAAAGCATGCGAACCCGATGGTATCCCTGTAATAGTCATTAATAAGTGAGCTCCTGAACTGGCTCCTGTTCTCTCTAACCTGTATAATAAATGCCTCGCTACCTCCTGCTTTCCTTTCTGCTGGAAATCATTGTCTATTGTTCAAGTTTTTAAGAACTCTGATGAGCCGTCCGACCCATCTAACTACTAACCTATTAGCCTTCTACCTCCTTTTGGGAAACACCTAGAGGCCCTAATCAATGCTAAATTGGTCCGTCATCTCTCATTACAGTGCCTTTTCTCCGACAAGCAATACGGCTTTCGTTTTTCCAGGTTAATTGCTGATGTACTCACGATAATTGCGGAAAGAGTCTTTCATGCTCCAGATAAATAACGATGAAGGCCGGACTGTAACATTAGACATATCGAAAGCCTTTGACCGGGTTTGGAATTCAGGTCTTCTTTCCCAAGATGAAAATTTACGGTATCTCCGGACACATTTTTGAACTGATTCAGTCGTTCCTATCAAATCGTGAAATGAAAGTTGTCCTGAACGGCCTCTCATCTACATCCTTTCGTACTAACGTGGGAGTCCCCCAGGGCTCCATCTTTGGTCCTAAGCTGTTTTTAATCTTCATCAACGACCTTGCTGATGATATCAGCTCTCAAATTGGCATCTACAATGAAGGTATTTTACAACTATAATGCAAGTACAAAATCACTATCCATTTAAATGGCTGAGATAAAAAAAAATGTAACTCATTTATTTTTAAATTATGGCGTAATATTTAATGTTTAAAATAACAGAAAATTCTATTTTCCCGACATCATGAGAAGAGTCCAATATATTAGAGTTGCGCATATTTTTAAGCATTAAGCGTCCTTGGCATGACGATAAGCTACATCCACGTCCTGCGTAAGACGATAAAACTACACCCGACAGCAACGGCTTTGATCAGGAGGTTTTGAGGAGCATGGAATCACCTCTTAATTGCTGGTGTTCCCAGGTCTATCCTGACCCGAGGTGATCGCACCTGTTAGGGTTCTAGCTGTGAGCAAATAATTAACCCCTCCCCCAACAAAAGTGTTCAAAAACACTACGAAAGTATAAAAATAGGTTTTAATATCAGCAATACTTTTGGGGAAAAATTATTACCAGCAGTTCATTTTTTTAATATATTACCAGCAATACATTTTTGGAGAAAAAAAAATTATTACCAGCAGTCCATTTTAAAAAAAAAGAAAATTACCAGCAATATATTTTTGGAGAAAAATTATTACTAGCAATAAAAATCTTTATGGGCATTAAATAACCCATTGAGGTTGATATGGCTTAAAACAAAACTATCTATGCATTTGGTAACGTAAGAGAAGGCCATACACACAAGTGATAGAAAATTTGAATAATCACCTATAGTAATTCAACGAGTCTAGAAGAATCCTCAACAGAATGCACTGAACAGCTGTTTCGTCCTATTCGGGGCTCATCAGCAGTGCGCCGATTCTACCGAGAATCGAACGCGGACCGTTACGATACAACGCAAGCGTCATATCACTAGACAAACGAGCCACAATAACGAAGAAGGAACTGACTAGACTCGATACAACGCCGCTAGTCACTAAATTCTATGGTGATACTCATCCAAGTATACGTAACCCAACGAACTGTGCCCCAAGAGCCACGTCTTCTTTTCCCAGACCGTTCTCTTCAGAGCATTAAAATCTGGATCAAGCAAGGATAACAAGTGATAGAAATTTTTGGGAATCTGAATCATCATTTATAGTAATCCATCGAGTTTAGAAGAATCCTCAACAGAATGCAAAAAGCACTGGACGGCTGTTCATATATATATATATATATATATATATATATATATATATATATATATATATATATATATATATATATATATATATATATATATATAAAGAAATGAATATATATATAAAGAATATGAAATATATATATATATATATATATATATAAAGAAATAAGGTGTGCTATATTTATGGAATAAAGTGTTCAATATCAGAGATAGAGCGTGTGTAAATATAAAAGTGAACATGGCCTGACGATTGCATATAGCATGAAACAGACTGTCGCCTCTAAGTGTTGACTTCTATGTTCACTTTTATATATATATATATATATATATATATATATATATATATTGATTGATTGATTGATTTTATTGATTGATTCGTTTTCTACGGCTTATTAACCCTTTGCAGATAATTTATATCTAGAAACTATTTTAAGATTGTACGAATTTGTGGTTGGTAGATAATAATTGTTTAGTGATATAAGTATTAATAATTGACCTGTAACCGTGGGGGACAAGAGGTGGATTCATAACTTTCCCAAGGATAGTTGCCTGTAAGTGAAGATTAAAAAAAAAAAAAACTCAACGCGAATTTGAACTCGGCTCTCCGATTAACAATTCCGAGCCACTAACCATTACACAACCGACTTGCAGCCCGTGGTATTCCCAAGCGGTCACCCATTTAGAGATTTACCAGACTTGGCGTTGCTTAACTTCTGTGTTTCAACGTACGTGTACATGTATATATATGTATGTGTGTGTGTGTGTGTATATCAGCATCATAATTCTCTAAAATGATCTTCAAATATAACATTAATTTTATCCGCCCAATTTTCCTAAATCTTAGCCAACCAAACTAGTTACTGGCTTTGAGGAAGATCGTTTCTATCGAACCCACCTCATAATGCTGTTCGCCTCGTTGAGTTTGCTTCTCTTTGCGAAATTCGATCCACAGGGAATTATGGGGTGATATTGATAAAAACGTGGGTTTCTTCTTGACAGTTAAATCTCTTTTCTCGATAATCAAAAATGTTCTCGTGACAGACTTGCTAAAAAAAAATATCGTTTTCAGACGATCAAATCAGAAAAGAATGCGGACAATTTAGCAAAGAAAAACTTTAAAACTATCGACATCATGAGCAATAAATTTCTGCAGAGCCGCCATCTTGTTCATTGGAGCACAAGGATGAATATGTCAAAGACATTCTATGTGATGTGTTACTTCAGAAAATGGTCGGCCGTGGCTCTCCACAATTTCCTGCCCTTTGTAGCTTTTAATAATTTTTTTCTTTTTGATCTCTCCTCTTATCTCTGTTCTCTCAAACATTTACACAAGCCCATTTTCTTCTTCTTCTTCTTCTTCTTCTTCTTCTCGTCCTCCTTCTTCTTCTTACTCCATCTTCTTCTTCTTCAGGACGTGGGCAATCATGGCTCTCTACGATTTTCTGTCCTTTGTAGCTCTAAGTAGATTCTCTCTTTTCGCTCTCTCTCTCTCTCTCTCTCTCTCTCTCTCTCTCTCTCTCTCTCTCTCTCTCCTAAACCCTGTTCTGCTAATCATTTAGACAATCTCGTTAGGAAGCTTGCTCTCCTCTGTCTCTCTTTCCTTCAATCTGACTTGTGGGCGTCAAATTCTTCGGGCCTTCTTTTCTCATATTATGCCCTAGAAATTTCAATTCTTTCTGACAAACATAAGTGTTCTTATTTCCACTTTGTCTAAAACTTCGTCGTTGTTCATATATTCAATTCATGGCATCCTCATCATCCTTCTGTAGAACTACATTTATGTTGCTTCGCGTTCCTTCTTCATCTGTGAAGAAATTATCCATCATTCACTGCTATAGACGAAGACCGATTTTGCATAACTATTCAGTACTCTTTTCTTTGTTTCTAAAATTTTCCTGTTTATTAATACTTTGTTTAGCTTTTGGAAGGCATCTTTCGCTATCCCAATGCGCCTTCAGATTCCAGCATCGCACTTTCTGTCCTCTGTTAAAACGCTTCCTAGATATTTAAATGTTTGTACTTGCTTGATTTTGGCATCTCCATTTTGTAATTCGCATCTCGGGGCTTTTTCTTTTGCTCACAACAACCCGTTCTGTCTTCTTACAACTGACACTTAGTCCTTTCTTCTCGCTTTCCTATTACTACCTTCTCTATTTTTCTTTCTAAACGTCATTATGAACCGATCCAAATAAGAAAAATTGCATTCACTCAATATTCCATCTGGGCGTGGTTTTCCTACTTTGAAAAACAGCATTCAAATTCCTGGCATTCGCTTGTGCTCGAACACTGACGTGTTTTTTTTTTTTTTTTTTTAAATCATTCACTTGCAAGGCCCAGGAAGCACTCAAGATAGCTGGTTACTGAATGAGATTTTTGCATGAACGGAAGAGAGGGAGGTAAGAAGTGCATATTATGAGGATATGTAGGATAGATAGCGGTTGACAGTAGAGGCTAAGATTTTAGTGATCATGGAAGCATAATCTCGGGAATCTGTTACACAAACTAGCGGTATTTGAGGAAGAAGCTGTCCGAAGGAAACTTCTTCCTTACTAATGGAATACGTCCCAGTGTACGTAGCATGGCTGTTCTTAGTTGTAAAATTTTTAACTGGGGGAAGCGTCAGAACATTTGTTATGGAAGCAGGGGTAGAGTAGAGAGAGGCTGGTGACATTTCGGCTGCGGGGGGTCGTGGAGTATAAAATAATTCTTCGCACACAAGGTCGCTTCCACGTTTTTTGAATTCTGTCAAGACTGGAAAGTGGGGATTGGGCAACTTCAGCCAAGCTATGGCAGCTGTTCGCCATATTTGCTTGTAAAGATAGAACATAGCAGAAGGAATTCGGTGCCTCCTAGTATGGTACAAGGAGCCGCCCATTTTACTGGGATCGTTAGCAATGGATCATATATATATTCCATTTGAAGTCTGGGTGAGGTTGAGTCCCAAAAGACGTTCAAAACAAAGAGACTCCATCAGAGATCAACCGTTCATATAAGTGAAATTTCCCGGTCTGATCGGGGATAACAACACGTACTGATAGCAAATATTGATTGATTGATTCATATTTTTTTACGGTTTATCAACCCTTTGCAGAATTTTTTATCAACGTTGGTTTTTGTTTTTTTTGTTTTTGTTTTGTTTTTTTTTGTTTTTTGTTTTTTTGAGATAATAATGATTTAGTGATACAAGTCTTACTAGTTAACCCATAGCTGGGGGGAAAAGAGTTGAATTCATACGGGTTCCAGGGCTATTTGTAAGCGAGAGTGAATATAATGAACCCACCGGGAATTGGAACACGGCTCTCCGATTAACAATTCTGTGCCATTATCCATTACATCGCCCGCACATCCACACTTACAGCTTCTAGTATTCCCAAGCGGTCACCCATCTAGGTACTGGCCAAGTTCGACGTTGCTTAACTTCGGTGATCCTACGGAAATCTGTATTTCTATATGATATGGCCGTAAGCCCTAAAGCAAATAGGAAACGATGTTCCACGCTAAGCAAGCTCACATATCAGTTAATAACATCACACTCTACTCCGGTCTTTTGAACTGGAGTAAAGGTTTATCGCTTGTTTCCTGTTTAGGATCGGGTTTCTGGTTCCGTCTAAAGTCTTTTTTTCATTCTCGTTCACTCTCAGTTGAACTTTGTGCCTTAGTAGCGTTATCGCCTTGCTTGTGGCGAATTGGAATGTTAAAATGCTTAAATAACAGTAATAAAGCTGCTTAATCCTCATTTTTAAAGCTTGATAGAGTCCAAAATCATTTACCTGGACTTGTGGGGGATGATTTATTTTCTGCTATGCTATTAATGTATCTGTAACCGCAAAAATAGGCCAAAATTTGCTATGTTAAAAGTTAGTACAACCGCTGATGCAAGAAAAACAAATTTTTAATCAAATTTTCGAATGTTCTAAAAAGGAGCAAAAAATTTAATTAAATAATCAAAAAAAATGATCCTTCCTCTTAATAATGACATAATGATTTTGATGATAAAACTATGTTTTCATTACGTTTGGAGCATGTTTCCATCACGGTATGCTGATTTTTTTAGCGTTTTCGTGGAGGTACCTATCTAGTGTTGTATATTTGTATTGCACCTTTATATATATATTTGCATGTGTGGGCGTGTGATCTAACGTCTGTGGTGGGGATGTCAATCTAACTATAGATGTGTGATTTTAAGTGGTCAAATGATCATCACCTGTCCAGAGGTGAGAACGAGTAATTAAAATAAGATAAGTTATGACCCAAAAGCGTGACTGATGTTCAGATGGTTATAAATAAGTTTGCGCGTTTAATGAGGGGGGGGGGGGTTAAGTGATAATTAAGTTTATATAATTGCATCGTGTTATACTCAACGCAGACGCTGGCCAAATAGAAAAGACGTGGCAATGGCTGAAGGAAAATAAATGTGATGAAAATGATGAAGAGAGTTAATATTCCAGCAGGTGTCGACATTTTAGCTGGATATCGGCGATGATGATTGTTTTAACGTCGTGCTGGTATCTGCTGTTACTGATGATGATGATGATGATGATGATGGTGGTGGTGGTGGTGGTGGTGGTGGTGGTGGTGGTGGTGGTGGTGGTGGTGGTGACGGTGGTGACGGTGACGGTGGTGACGGTGACGGTGGTGGTGGTGGTGATGATGATGATGATGATGATGATGATGATGATGGTGGTGGTGATGATGATGATGATGAGGATGATGAGGATGATGATGATGATGATGATGATGATGCTGGTGGTGGTGATGATGATGATGATGAGGATGATGATGATGATGATGATTCCATCAAACCCTAATCGGTTGGTTTTTTTGAGTTCGCGGATGAAATAAATATCAACCCACGTAACTTGGGATACGCTGTTCCTATTACTCAACCGAGAACACAATAATCGAAAATGAGCCATAAACTCTCTTTAATAAGGTAAAAGATAGACAGAGGGAAATTAATAAAGAAAAGAGAGAATTTTTTTTTTTTTTTTTACAATGACGTTCACCCTGAGCAAGGCACAAGAGCCGCCCAATGTAGAGGGTTACAAAGTAAGAGTCTCAGTTTATGTGGATATGTGGGGAAGAGAAAATTTTAATTGCTATTATAAATAATATATATTAAAGACAATATTGTCTGAAGAAAAAAAATTCGACGAAAAATGAATTTTTTACAAGATTTGTTTTCAATTTTTGCAATTTTAAATTGAATAATTTATAAAATTTTAAAATCTTTTAAAATTCACTTTCCATGTGATAATCCGAGACTTGTAAAATTGTAGTAATCAAGGAAGTATCTACTTGGGAGTCGACTCCACAAAGCAGTGGTTATTTGGAAGAATCTGTTCTAGTGGAATACAAAGGGAATGAAAATGTTTCGCTACAATGAACATGGCATGGAGAGTTTTAACCGTGAAGGCTAGAACTGGCGAAACTAAGAAATGTTCGTCTAAACATTTTCCATTGCAATAGCGATAGAGCAACGAGAAGCTTTCGACGTTTCGTCTGTAAGAAAGGAGTTGCAGGGTGAAAAATAATTCATCACCCACAAGGACACGAGAACGCTTTTGGACCTTATCGAGACTGGAAAGTGAAGATATGGAAGCAGTGCCATTGTCAGCCTGATCTAGTTCTTGTAAAAGTAGAGGAGGAGTCAAATACTTACTGGAACGGTACAGGAAACTGACCATGTTTCCAGCACCTTTAGCGATGAAACTTATGTACGAGTTTATGTATAAGTTGAGCTTAAGCCCCAAGAAGCGTTCAAGATCCTTGAGAGAACACCCGTTCATGGCGATAGGCAAAAATTCAGGGTCCGTCCAGTAATGACAATTAAAGAAGGAATATAGAAAAGATTAACTAATTAAAAATAGAAAATTAAAGTTTCAATGACAGGTTGGTTGGTTGATTTTGCTTAGCGGGATATCAACACCTCTGTGGGTTATTTAATGCCGGAATCTAAATATTTTGAACACAATTTTTCATAGTTTTGTAAATTTTCATCATCTTCTTCTTCTTATGATTATTATTATTATTATTATTATTATTATTATTATTCGTTTTTAAAACTTCCTCATATCTTTATTTTTGCGGAATATGGCCACCTAGCGGAACATGGAACACCTAGTGCGGATCAAATTTACTAGACTAGCAAATGACCAGTGAGCCTAATTTTTATTTTTCCCATGTGGAAGACGCACCCACTTTTTTTTATTTTTTTTTCATTTTTTATCTTGCACGGAATTTCACTGTATTTTTTTTTCTTTCAACTTCTTTTCTTCTTCTTTGCTGTCGGCCTTTTCTTCATTACTTCTCAAATTGATTACATCTAAATTTTTTCTTTCTTTTCTACACTCCTCTCTCTGTGTATTCACCTTCTTACGCTTTTTATTTTCTTCTTCTCCAATTGATTTTTTCTAGTATTCTCTCTTCCTTCTATCTTTTTTCTTCTTTTTATCCTTACTCGCCTTTTCTTCTTACTTTCCTTTTCTTCTTTTTCTTCATCTTCTCCATACTTTTCTTTTATTTTTACTCTCCTTTTCTTCTTCTTTTTCCTCTTCTTCTTACTTTCCTTTTCCTCTTCTCCTCACTCACTTTTTTCCTCTTTACTCTTCTTTTTTCTTCTTCTTACTCTCCTTTTTTTCTTCTTCATCTTCCACTCCTTTTCTTCTTCTTCTCCTTACTCTACTTTCTACTTCATCTTCTTAATTTCTTTTTTCTTCTTCTTACTCTCCTTTTCTTCTTTTCTTCTCATTATTATTCACTTCTTCCTCTTTATTCCTATAAACTATGTATTCTCCTTCTCCCTCTTTATAACCGCCTTCTCCTTCTCTTGTTTCTTTTCTTCGTCGTCAAAAGTTATTGACCAACATAAAAAATAACTACTGTTTATTTACACTGACTTCAGTTTGTCAAATCAATGTTTCTCTAAATCCTTGAATGACAAGACAAGCCATCATTGTAAAAAAAAAAGAAACGTTTAGCTGATTCGATTGATATCCGTTATGAATCATGTACTTTTGCAACCAAAATATAGCTGAAAAAGTGCATTTAAATCGGCAAACGATTTACCTCCATCATTTGTGACGATCTATGCGCATGCGTGCACATTATCTTTATTTATCCTTCAGTCAAGGCATTTACTAAGTTTAGCGAAGTTTTCCATAAGGCCACAGAGCGCCTGAATTTATTCGCAAGAACTTGCGAAACTAACTTTGAATCATCGTTATATAGCGAGCGCTCGCATATGTTTTTACTAAGTTTAGCCTAGCCTGACACAAGGCTACTAATTTGAATATTTAGTGAAAATTAATGAATAATTTTAGTACAATTTTCGCCCATTACAAGACCTAAGAGTCACTCCAGGTAGAAGATTACTGAATGAGGTTGTTGTATGGACGTAAATCAAGTACCAGTTATGAGGATATGTAAGATAGAGAACGGATGACCCTAAACTTGAGTTCATGTAGTAGTACATGTCTATGTGGGTAATTTAGACTGACGTGTATACGATTTCTTAAAGAGTATAGTA
>OZ010573.1:116166044-116358544 GCA_963932145.1 Acanthosepion lycidas
ATAGAGGAAGAACATATTGAGATAGATAGATAGATAGATAGATAGATAGATAGATAGATAGATAGATAGATAGATAGATAGATAGATAGATAGATAAAGGAAGAACAGATTGAGATAGATAGATAGATAGATAGATAGATAGATAGATAGATAGATAGATAGATAGATAGATAGATAGATACTTCAGTGTAACTTTCTGTCTTGTAGCTTTTAGTAATGTTTGTCTTCTTTCCATCCCTTCCACCCACCTTCCGCCACCCTTTCACACAATCTTGTCAGGTAAGGTTGTCTCTTAACTTCTCTTTTGCCTACAATATGTCGTGTGAGTGTCATATTCTACAATTCCTCCTTCATTATGCACCCAATAAATTTTCACTTGTATCCTGATTTGGGGGCTATAAATGATTTTTTTATTACATTTTTTAAGACTTCTTCGTTGAATCCTTCTGTAGAACCATATTGCCTCCAGTTTTATCTTCATCTGCGAGTAGATTGTCCAGCATTCAATGCTCTATAGGTGGATTAACATTACATAGCAGTTCAACACTTTTTTTTCCTTATTGCTGATGAAATTTTCTTTTCTTTTTTTCTAATTCTTTGCTTAACTTTTGGAAGGCATCTTTTTGCTATTCAGATTGGATTTCAGTGTTGAGTTTTCCATCCTATGTTAAAACACTTCCCAGATATTTAAATTTCTCTACTTGTTTAATTTTAACATCCCCAATTCGTAAGCCGCATCTTGGGCTTATGCTCTTGTTGACAGTGTCCATTATGTTCGTGACTGAAAAAGACACAGGACGAGAAAAATAATTTTGCTTTTGCCTCAATATACAATGTACAAAGCTTCTTAACAAAGCAAATGAACTCGTAAAAACTTTTTCCCCCTCTTGACTTTTGATGGAAACGTCAGAACTCCATATGAGTACCATCATATCGGATCATGGCTATATATAAGCTACAAGTGACTTCCTGAATCGTTGCTAGGTAAAATAAAATACCATATGCCGTGTGTATGATTATTTCTTACCATAATATCATTCATTTATTAAATTTTATTCCGTGGTACACGAAGATGTCTTTCCTTGCGTGCGCCTTGGAGAAGCCACTTACGTTGAAAACTAGAGGGAATCTTTTTTTAACCTTCTTATTGAATACGCTCCTAGCAACAAGATTATGGAAGGAATAACGTTTGAACCAGTCAAGAAAGTATTGAAACCAGGAGAAGAATGAAAAGTAAATGTGAGAATGGGCCGAGATAGAGAGATGTAAGAAAGAAAAAAAGAAAGAAAGAAAGAAAGAAAGAAAGAGAAAGATAGATTAATGAAAAGAAAGAAAGAGACGAAAAGAAAGAAAGAGACGAAAAGAAAGAAAGAAAGAAAGAAAAAGATAAAATGAAAAACGAAAACAGACAAAACAAAAATTAAAAGGAAAATGAAGAAAAAACCATGAAAGAAATTTTTTTATGTTAGAAAGAAAGAAAGAATAATGAAAGGAAATAAGAAGGCAAAAAAAGAAAGAAAGAAAGAAAGAAAGAAAGAAAGAAAGGAAATAAGAAAGAAAGAAAGAAAGAAAGAAAGAAAGAAAGAAAGAAAGAAAGAAAGAATAATGAAAGGAAATAAGAAAGAAAGAAAGAAAGAAAGAATAATGAAATGAAATAAAGAAGATAAAGAAAGAAAGATGAGATGATGAATGGAAATAAGAAAACAAAGAAATAAAGACAGACAGAAAGACCGAATGATCCAAATTGAAAAAGTAGATTAAGAAAAAGGAACAGAAAAGCAAGAAAAAAAGCAAATATTATATTTTAGAAAGAAAGAAAAAAAAAAGAAGGAAAGAAAGATAAAATGATGAAAGGAAATAAAGAAGACAAATAAAACAAAAAAGAAAAGAAAGACAAACATAAAAAGAAAAATTTCAATAAAAAGAAAAAGAACGAATCGAAATATTTCGAGAAGAAAATAGTAAAAACACTAAGATAGGAAACGATGAAAGGAAAACACTGATCAAATAAGTGAAGATATATTGAAAGGAAACCTGAATAAGACAAGCGATAAGAACTAAAAGAAGGTTTTTTTTTTTGGGGGGGGAGGTAATCACCCAGCATCTTATTTTGTTCGATGTTCGAGTTTATACCTAACTGGGTCAAATACACAGAACATCAATACACAGAACGTAGCCATGACAGAAACTCGTTTTTGCTTGTCACTTGTTATTAGCGTTTTTGTTTATTGCATGATTTGAAAAAAAAATCATTTTAAAGTGAAATTGTGGATATCTCTCCAAAGTTAACAGTGTCTAATCTGCATCAAAATCTATGACATAATCTGGAAATATTCTATCACTTTTCCAAAATCTATCAGGAAAATTCTGCATCTCCCAAAATTTGATTTATCGATCGCTCTAAAGGAAGTGATCATTTCTCTAGATGATGGGAAGCGGGAAACATACATTTAGTATAAAACTGTAATTATCGAATGCTTATTCTTGGACAAAAGCCAACTAAGTGTGGAATTACGCAGACTTAAAGAACGAAAGTAACTCCGAGAAACATGCTTGTAACAAATGTGTTTAGATTTCGCCATTAATTACATTAACTTTACTGATTAATTCTTTGTATAATTACCTCTTTTAAATATATATATATATATATATATATATATATATATATATATATATATATATATATATATATAATGAAAGAAAGAGGAAAACTGCAGTAACTTGATAAAGTTGTTATATCTTATAGTCGCGGTAGTTTGGTAGTGTTGTTATATCCTTTTAAGATAATATTCAAGAATATTGCTAGACGTACGGGGTATTGGGCACTTTCTAAAATATACTGGAATTGGTCGATCGCACCTGCATTCCTTTAATCTAGGAAATCACCATTTTACTCGGGCGTACTAAGTTTCGGCCAAGGAGGTCTCTACACCAAATGAATACGCCGTTACCCCTTTTAAGAAATGCACATCTCTTACATAGATCTTTCGAAATCTGCTAACGTTTTTTTGCGTATCCAAAACTTAAACAAAGTAATTCAAGAAATTGATTTGAAATACATTATTACTTAATGTATTAAACATTATCGTGGTCGGAATACGTCTTTATTCGGGGGTAGAATGGGGCTTTGTTTTCACTAATGTTGGGATCCGAACTGACCCGGTTTTTGTTGCTAAGTGTCGGGATTCCAAACATTTAACACAAACAAAAACAACACGTCTTTTAAATGAAATATAAAAAGGTTATTCGCTGAAGGAAAATTAGAAGCAGAACATCAGTTGAAATATTAACATAATAATATTTATATATTCTTTTTACAAATATACAATAACAGTGAAATGTTCAATTTTCCTTGCAGTGAAGTTTCTTAATTAAGTGTTCTTAGCGTGATGCTAGATGAGTCAACAGACTTACTTTATGACGCTCTCTCTAATGTGTTTGTGAGTTGGTAGACAATGCCTTAGTCGGTGGATGCTTCCTCATCTTTTCCATTGTGTCTATGTGCGTGCGTGTATGCACGTCTAGATCAAACTGGCCTCCGAAACTGGTTTGAACCCCGAGAAGCAGCATGCTTCTATTTTTATATCTGTAAGGGCGAACCGAAATTTCATTTCATATAGACGTGCGAACTTTTTGAATACAAGCTTTTCATTAGTTAGAAAATAATTTCACACTGGCTCGCGAAAATCTTTTTCTCCAATATGCCGGAGTGGTGAAAGGAGTTATTATTGCTATTTTCTAAATGGTTCAAAAATAATACGCGGTACCTCTACAACTGTGTCAGCAAATATTTTGGCAGTATTTTCCATAGTAATTATTACTTATCTAACAAACTTTCTGATAGGATTTTATTGGTTGAAAATTGTGAATCCATTGCTCGGACCGCTGCTAAGAAAGTTGGTTCACTGTGTCGTTCGAGACAATTTTTCCGTTCAGAATCTGTCTTACGTGTCTATAAGCCTATATGCATTCCTCCATGCTTAGAAGATTGCTTCCCCTGCTATCTACCTGGAGCTCCTTGATAAAATCCAAAGAATAATCAGTAATATTATTGTTCTTGGTCTGGTGGCTCGGCTTCACTCAGTTTTCCACTGTTGTAAGGTTACCTCTATGTGCCTTTTTAATAAATACTTTCATGGTAATTTTTTGAATGAGCTCTTCGCTATGATACATAAACCTTTTGAATTTAAGCGCAGTACTAAACTGGCATCGAGATCTCCAAAATTTACAATTGAGCTGGCTAGATGTAGCCGTAAATTATATGCTAACAGTTTCTTCTCTCGCAATTCTTGTTTGTGAAAGTCCCTTCCAGTCCCATGCTTTCGAGACAACTTTAATCTAGAAAACATTAAATGCAATGTCAATAGCTATCTACTGTCCTGATTACTCTTTTATCTTTCTGCTCATTATTAATGTTTCTGTTACTAATTCTTCCACACCTTGTAACCCCTTTTGTCTTAGTGGCTTTACTGCTTTGCATGGAATGATGCAGATTTTTAAAAAGATACAAGCAATAAAAGTCCATTCCACTGTTTGGAGAAACGGAAATGTCTACCCAAACATGTGTATGCATTAAAATAATGTTTACTTTAATAAGAAATATATGTCTTATTAAAAAGAATAGCCATGTCTGTTACATTTATTGATCATTTTTCTAGTATGCAAATGACATTTTTGCAAATGTAGCTGTTGTTGATAAAGAAGTCACTGTGCTTCTTAGAACACATTTGATTGTCTTGGTTTCTCATTTTTTTTATCGCACTCCTGACGATAATTCACGCGAGTCGAAATCTTGGGCCCAATATAAATACTTTTTCCAAATATAGTATCCTATTGTACTTCATTTTATTCAGATCAAGATTCAGAATTGACTCATTGACGTATGTTAATTAAATATTGTTAATGAATTAGTTGCCAGTCCGAAGGAAGATATTTATACTACGATTTCTCATCGATACATCATTTACTGGGTAACGCACATCCATTAATTCTTAAATCTATAATAATCATATACTAGTGCATACTAATGATTTTGTAATATGTATACTAGTGTATATTAATAAGTATATACTAGTGTATAATAATAACATTATACTAGTATATACTGTAGGGGAGTTATTAAAATAACTATAAATATTTATAAACCCCTAACATTTATATATAGAAAAGTACACTTAAAAATGAGAAACAGCAAATGAAGTAATATTTATTATCTGGTTGTTATGTGGTTTTGGAGACACGAAAGACAGTAATAGTGAGTAAGATTGTGAGTTTGGTGTTAAATTTAGATCAAATATGAACTGGAATCCAACATAAGGATAAGATAAAGAATAGGCAAAATGTTGTCGTTCTTGTATTCCTTCTTTTATAGATGCGTGTAATGCGTGCCTAGATAATTTAGTTGGCAAAATGCAAGAAATGCTTGGGTTTCCTTACCTCGAATTTTGGTAAGTTTTAAAAGATAAATGTTACTTTTTATGGCCTGTAAAAGAAAAAGTTGACGTTTTCGTTGACGCGCGTGTTAACGACGTGTCCGTGCGAAATGCTTGTTCGATAGTGAGAATGTCACGTGTTTTTGTGTGCAGAAGAGAAAAATGGAGAAAATTCTCAGTGGTTTAGAATAAGTGAATTAATAATTATAACTGTTATAATTATTTTATTATGATTATTTTTTACGCTATAATTAATTTTTATTTAATTTTATGGACATGAGAATATTAATAAAATTGTACTGGTGTCTACAAATAATCTTATCCTTTTGTCACTAAATTATATTGCTCATTTTCCTTTAACGCTATGAATTCGTTTAAATCAAAACTTTCCATTGTTTAAAAATTCATCTTCGAAATCTTTCTCTATCAACAATCGAGACTGAATTTTCAGTTTTGTGTCCAAAAATGAAATCGTTACTCAAATTAAGGAATTGGGAACAATAAGGCAACTGGCCTATATAAGAACCATATCGTCGAGGGTAGGGTTGCGGGAATTATCCTTATTCAACTGTTTGTTATTAACTACAGCTGGAACTTTTAAAGACAACTACAAAGCCACATGGTCAGTCTGCCTGAAAGTTATGATTCACATTACCAGACTTCCCTTACCCTATAATAGGAGTTAGAAAAGCATTTTAAGCGAGAAAGTAAGGAAAACTGAATTATTCTTTGTGTGCGTGTGTGAAACGAAAAACGATTTTATAACAAACAAAAAAGGAAAAAAACGAAAAAGGAATATATATATATATATATATATATATATATATATATATATATTATAAAATGTTAATAGCTGAAACTGGACAACAGTTTGAGGCTCTTTTCAGGACAATAAAATGTCTGCTATCTGTACAATCTGCATTCTGATATTGTTGACATGTCCACCAGATAATAATAGAAAGACTTGTGACGAAAGTCAGGAGAGAGGAAAAAGAGATTAGAAAGATCGTTACACCTTCGTATACTTACCCGCGAGCGATTCTTATTCGCTCCAGAGATTGCCAAACAAATGTTTGTTCTTGTCCACGGAAATAAATTAATATTAACTTCCGATAGACTCCACAGTAATTTACTATGTAGAAGGAAAACTAATAACGTGGTTTGTAGAAAAAAAAGTAGAAATGAATAAAAAGTTCTTATTGTACTTTTGAGGTGTTGTAATCACAACGGCTTTACAAAGGTTTATGGTAGACTCAAGCGTATGTAGATTGATGAGAATGTTGTTGACAAGAGTTCAGCCATAGGTCAGAACAGCACAGATGATGCTATTGATAGTTCACTTGGTGGTCAGTGTGGCGCGTATAGATGTGGTAGGTTAATGTAAACTTCGATGAAAGAAATTTCTCTAGACGCTTTTTGACAAAGGTGACAGACAACAATCCATCATAGTGTCAGTTGGCAAAGATAATTGACTGGGTTGTTCAAAGAGAAACTAATGATTCATTTATACTGTGGATCTCTGAGAATACTGGCGCTTCAAAATTGATTTTTTTTTATCAGCTAAATCAAAGTGATAATGGCAACATGATGTAAGGGGATTGAAAGAGAATGAGAAAACTTTAGTGAGGAGAAAGTACAATAAAAAAAACAGGATTCAGGAATACAGAAGATGGCGATTGGCGTTGCATTTAAATTGTTGAAGATTATAGGTAGTAGGGAAGTAAGTAATCGGGAGTTGCACAGGCGAAAGAAGAACGTTTGAACTGCTATTGAGGGGCTACCGATTGTTGAGACAGTGGTCGCATTTGTTGAATATTTTAGGATTACTCATGAGGGTGGGGACCAAATCTGTACTTACCACTTCAAACCAAGTACGCCGCCATATTTCTGATCAGATAGAAATTTTGCCTGTATTTCCTTCCTTTTTTATGGAGGAGTGAATTCTCCTGGTGAACCGGAAGTCATCCGCGATTGGACAATAAATTGCCAAGAAGAGTCGTTTGATGTGCATTTCGGAAGATGGGAAAAGTTGTAGCTGACGGAAGTCGATACCCGATCAGTATCGGCTGGGTCACCGTCAAGAGTGGGTATGATGTTGAAAGACCCAAAACCCCTAATGAACCTCAACTAGAAACATCACTGATGATGTGTACTAAAGTATCCAATAGATGTATTTTACGATATATATATATATATATATATATATATATATATATATATATATATATATATATATACTTACCACTTCAAACCAAGTACGCTGCCATATTTCTGATCAGATAGAAATTGTGGCTGTGTTTCCTACCTTTTTTTTATGGAAGAGTGAATTCTGCTGGTGAACCGGAAGTCATCTGCGATTGGACAATAAATTGCCAGGAAGAGTCGTTTGATGTGCATTTTGGAAGATGAAAATAGTTGTAGCTGACGGAAGGTATACAAGTCAATACCCGATCAGTATCGGCTGGGTCACCGTGAAGAAGGGATATGATGTTGAAAAACTCGAAACCTCTAATGAACCTCGGCTAGAAACATCACTGATGATGTGTACCAAAGCATCCAATAGATGTATTTTACGAAATGATAGCATGTTGACACATAGGATTTTCTTCAAACAAAAGAGTAAAAATTAATATGTAGTGAACAAAACAAGGTCTAGATTTAAAATTCAAATGCTAAGCACTGACTCATTGATTTTGTTAGAAATTAAAAAGATTCGAATCGACGAACTTTACTTAACACACATGCAAAAGCGAATCCAAAACAAAACTCGTGAAATTTCACACCTTGATGCGAAATGTTTTTCGACAAATAGAAAACTAGGAAACATTTAAAAACAAAAATTCAAATAATCTTCAATTCTCAGAAACAAATTCTTTTACGAACCTTTTCGCGAGCCGACGCGAAGTTTGTTCGTCGTCCAATGGAAAGACCCAAATCATATCCGGGAGTGAATTCCCAAATGACCTTTTCAAACCCCGCAAACAAAATAAAAGACGGGCAAGTTCGCCTGTCACCAGAGAGAAGGAGACGAGCATATTAACAAGTCCCTTGACAAATGTCAAGCGATCGTTATTATTATCTCTACCTTTCTCCTTCACCTCTTTTATACTTGATAAACGAACGGAACATTTTAAGACTGAACGCTTACTTCAAATACATTCCTACCCTTCGATCACGCTCATACATACATACATACATACATACATACATACATACACACGTACGTTCCTGCCTACGTACACATAAACTCATTCTTGCAAGGAACTACTATGAACATTTTGACGACCTTGTATCAACCAAAACACAATAATTTTATTTGTAAGACCTTGATTGATTTATATGTATATAAATTTGTTGTTTCACTTTACAATTTGATTTTCTTGTTTTATACTCCTCTTATGGTGGGCTATCTAACTAACAAGGCCAAATCAAACTAATTTGTTTCCACACTCATACACTTCACTATAACTGATAACCCACTATAAATATACAAACAATTACGGGCAATCAACAATATATTTTATTACTTGAACAAACTAAGTGAAAAAAATACGAAAAGAGAGAATAAATGTGTTGTGACAGTATGACTGTTAACACGTGACCTTGTATGCGATACGTGGCAGCCATCCTGTCGCCAACGTTAAAAGAAGGCACATCGAGAAGGATTTGAGAGATAACGAAACTGCAAGAAAAAGTTACAATTCCTCAGCAAACAAGAGTGCAATAAAATTTGAAGGAAACAGAGGAAATATCTATATGAAATAAACATCAAACTAATTTATTTACACCTTTTACAAATCAGTTTTTTTGCCGATTGTCGTGTGTGCGCTGAAATTGGAACGGATAATTTTTATTCATAATGTGTATGCGAAGAAGGTAATTTCAAGACTCAGTACTTTTGAAATAAGACTGTAAAATGTTCTGGCAGCAACATTTTTGGTCATGAACGACATGGAGTCTAGCAGGTTGAATCGTGTAGTCTCAGTGAATAAATATCGCCAAATTATATAACCTTTTGCGAGTTCCCAAAGGTTAGACGAAAATATATATATTTTTAATCTCGCTTCTGATTAGTTAAAAAAAAATGGTATTTTAAAACCATAAAGTATGTTCTCTACTACGTCCGTCTGAAATTACGTGACTTTTATTTTATTTTTTTTTATGGCCTTAAACTGATGTTCCCCTTAAATTTTGGTTCCTTTGCCAGGAATATCTGTAGGTTGAAGACAGAAATAAACACCAAGACAGTCAATTATCAAATGACAAAAAATTGTGTCGCGCATCATTCTCGTTAATAAATTAATCCTTTGAAAATAAGTATTTAACATTTTCCAACGAATCGGTCGCTTTCCCGCCGACAGTAAAAAAAAAAAATGCTTCGTAATCTCTTTGAAGAGTATTTAATCAAAGCTTCTAGACCAAACGAGCCAGTAAAGATATAGAGACGGATACATGCAATGGCGGCTTTAAAGAGATTCTCTTACTCATTCACCCGTCTTCCTCACCAAGCTACATAACACGTACACTCTTCCTTACCAAGCTACGTGACACTTACATATTCCTCACTTTCTCCTTTTTTCGCGCTTTTTCACACACACACACACATACAAAGAAATCACATTCCTTTTCATCTTAAGAAACAACTACAAGGCAGTGAGAGTAAAGGCGTCCGCTTGCTGCTGTAATAAGGGAGGAAGTGAACTCAAGCTATCTACAATATTGGCGCAATACTGCCGGTGACCTCCCCCCACGCCATATATCCTGATAGTAAAATAATTACGGCAACCTCTACGAACAAAAAGGGTGAACTCGAAAACTACTACTTCCTCTCCTTTCAGAATTATTTGCAGTATTTGTTGTTTTGTTGTTGTTTTGTTTTTCTTTCTGGACTTTATTTCATATACACTACTTTCTTGTAAAAGAAGCATTATTCTTTTTGTACCAATTTATTCCTTATATACATATACATAAATTTTTCTTTGGACTCGAATCGACTTGTTCATATTTGATTTTTCTGCTTGGCCCAATAATCGCCCCATCGAACTTGCAGGTAGACCAGCTGAATCTTCCGGGATCTATGATTTATTAATAGCTCTCCAGGATCAAAAAAAATCACAATGTGGCTCGAAAGTGGAAACGAATCGACATTGTAAACCGGAGACTTTGATTGAACCTACCAGGACAGGACCAACGGCCGGTCTTGTAGAGTACATCGATCGAGGTCAGGATAGGTGTTACAATCTGAAAGAAAGTTCATACTTTGAAATAATTTATCTGGAAGTCAAACACGGGATTTTTTTAATAGAAGTAGACAGGCTCTCCTATCGCCCGGTCCATACTCCTCCCACTTCTCTTGAACAGAAATAGAGGCTTATCCCTTGTTTCTTGTTTAGGAAGAGGTTCACGGTTACTTTCCTTTTATCGAGCCTTAATAGCTGTACTGCCATGAATTTCTTGTGCTATAATTGGATGGTGGCAACGTCACTTCATACCGGGTTGGCACTTTTCTGGTTGCTGTTTCCGACTAGTAGTTAGGAGCCTAATAGATCAACAGTTGCATAATGTCTGGATTTCTGCAGTACCATGTCGCGCATGGAAGGGTAACACTGAAAAGCACCTCCAATGGGCAACCCCGAGGCTACACTATGTTGCAGTCTGCGCCAGTTCCTTTCTGCACTGACTGCTATTATTACCCTAGGCCTTTTCCTTACCAAAATAACACCTCATGACTATAAACAACGAAAGATATAAACCTAAACCAGCTCAACAAATAACACTTAAAACCCTTAAACTTTCTTTCTCCAACATTCGTGATATTCGTACTAATTTCTGCAGTAAGGAATCGTTCCTCCTTGAAAAGTCTCCGGCCATCCTAGCTCTCTGCGAAAGATGAGGACAATAGTCCGAATAATGTAGGCCACAGCAGTGGTGAACCAAAACTTGTAGAGTTGAGTTCTAACTTGAGTATATTCACATTTATTTTTATTACATAATGTCATTGAAATAAAAGCCATATAATGAAATTGCATCAGTAAATAATAGTAAGAATTTTTTTTTTAAATAGAATATTAATAAAGGAATACTTAAGAAAATACTAAAGAAATTTCGGTGTCGTGCTGGGCAATTTTCTCGCCAGAATATATCTTATATATTTCTAAGTCTGTCATTCATCCATGCATTGAATACTGCTATCACATCTGGTCTGGTGGTTCTTCTATGTGTTTACAGATTCTTCTTTATCAAGAATCTCTAATGTAATGCTTCAATCACATTCCCACCACCATAACGTAACTTCCCTGTACCTTTTCTATAAATATTTTCACGGTAATTGTGATGAGCTTTCTGCTTTGGTACCGAGACTTCATGAATTTAGGCACAGTACTATAGTGGCAGCAAAGTCTCATCATTTTCCAATTGAAATGGCGAGATGTAACCATAATTTCTATGCTGACAATTTCGTCTCTTGGACTTCTTGCTTGTGAAACTCCACCAACTTCCATATTAAAAAAACTAAATGCATGTCAAATCATTATCTTCTATCTTCCTAATTCCTGTTCTTTTATTGTTCTTGCTTTAGTAATGTTTGCTTTTTCTTATATTCTTTCACACTCAGTAACCTTTGGCATTTTAGTAGCTTTATCACCTTGCTTGGAGTGAAATGCTTATATATATATATATATATATATATATATATATATATATATATATATATAACAAAGAATGAGCTATATATTTTTATATATCAAGAACAATATTGGGGAAAACATGACAAAGTGAAAAAGTTTTCTTGAGCTTTCATTCTTTATGACTTCATCAGACTAAATTTGTTATGTTGATGTGACTACACATGTGCACAAACAAGGGATGCTGGGAATATATTTTTTTTTTTTTTTTTTTTTGCATTCTAGCTGATTTCATTTAGATTCTTTTTCTTTCACTCATTTTTGTCATTAGACATCCCACACTGTGATACTAAAAATTCTGCCAGGAATGGTGAAATGTTGTAATAGCCAGTGTGCAAATTTACTGTGAATGACCTTGTCATCAAGGTACTCTCTAAACATTTTCATCGTAGTGAATTTTCTTTGATCAGAGTAACATTTTTTTATGTCAAAATCGTGGTCAGTTTTGTTCTGGTGGACAACCAATACATTTGATGTATTGTTTTGTAAAATGTCTCTTTTGTGTTATTTAGATTCCTTGAGGTTTCTCCTTTGTATTTTTGTGACAATTATTACAGGCTATAAAGTAAATTTCTCCAAGTTTTAGCTTATTTTTTAAGTTTTTTTTATTGTTTACAGATATAGTAGTAACAAATTTTATGCTAAGTTTAGATTCTTTTCGATTGTAGATGTGAGAGAGTGGGTAGGTAAATATATTTTTTTGCTTCATTAGGTTTGTCAGGAGAGGCTGTTTTTCTATTTGAGAATATTTTATGAGCATTTTGTTTCAAATTGAATACAAAATAATTAGGGTACTGCAGAAGCTTGAAAATGTTTTCAATGTATTTCTCTTGTTTTTGATGGATGATTTCTGGTAGACATCAAATTTTAATATATATGTATATATTATAAACACAATCTCAAGAATTGCAAATCACTGGTTTTTCTAAAACCAATTTCACCTGTTTTATCAAAATTGTTGGTCGTTGTAATACTAGTAAAACATTAAATTTTCACTCAACATTTCAAGTTTATTATTGCTATTTATTTACTATTTTTTTTTTCTTTATTTGACTACAAATAAAGATCCAAAAAACCCAGCAATATTTAAAGAATTCTGCAAATACTCAGCTATGTAATTAAATATTGTTACATGTAAGAAAGTACAAAATTCTATTAAAAGTTAAAATATCTAGTACAAAGCAAAAGAAATAAAAGGCAATTTATTAGCAGTTTGTACTCGTTGGTGATGAGATATCCCATTGTTATGGTAGCACAAGGCATGTTCACTTAGTTGTTATAACATTGATGCCAATAAGAGAGGAGATCAGGTTGCATAAAAGACCAAGAAATACATCCAGACACATTGTTTTGTAATATGGATTAGATATTAATCCATCAAAAGTAGATTACTACAAGGTGAAATAAGATTTTCAAGTGTTTAGGGCAGTAGAGGCAAAAAGAAAAAAAAAAAAAAAAAAAAAAAAGCAGATAAAAATCTTATGATTGAAATGTTTGAAACAATAACTTAATACACTCAAACCCTACCTGTAAATATCAGCTCTCAAAGTTTCACAGTATCATTTTCTGCATTATTTACCATGATGTCATCATATATTATGATGGATTTTCATAGAGGGTTACAACAGGTTGAATACAAGAGTTGATATTTACAGTGTGCGTTGTATGCTAAAGGGTAAATGTAAATTCTGTATTTGGGGATAATGAACAAATTTTGGTTCCAGAAATTAGTCAAAACCATCAATTTATGATGAAATTTGAAAACTATGAAAAATAAAAAAAATAAAAAAAAAATAAAAAATTCAGTGTACTTGCATACTTCATTCCATCAGTTGAAACTATTTCAAATCAGGTAAAAAAAAAAAAAAAAAATGAATAGGAAACAAAACAAAGAAAATCATACAAATTGAACTTACAGAGAGCAGCATTCACCATGTACAGTATGAAATCAATTTATTTCAGTAGTGTGTTATAACTTCTGATGAATTAGTAGAGTTTGCGTGGAGGTGTGAGAAGCCAAACCATGAACTATGTGAGAAGCCAAACTGTGAGAAGCCAAACCATGAACTATATAAGAAGCAAAAACTGTGAACTATGCAAAAAGACAAAACATGAACTACCTTTATGCTAAAATTGTTGGAAGGTTACTAAAGCTAGGAATCTTGTATGATAAAAATGTTCAAAACAATAGAATCTTTAGCAAAAGAGAAGAAATCTGCTGTGTCATAGTTCTCTTCAAAAATAACCAAACAAGTAATGAATATATAGTGATCTTCCAAGAATATCTTAAATGTGGCATTAGGCTGAATGTAAGGAGCACCTAGTGAGGATCAAACTTACTACTCAGTCATAACTGACTTAGCGAGACAAGCTTACTAACCATTACACCATATTGATGTGCCCCAAATAATAAATATATGTACAGCAGCTGAAAATGAAGCATTCAAAATGTTGTGCTCAGTTTAATGAATAAAGGTTATATTTTGCTGTGATTTAACACCAACCTTCATGTTGCATAAACGTCAATGGAATCATCAAAGAGGAAAATTTCCTTTCCAACTAACCTCTCTTAGGAATCACCCAAATTTTCTTTTTTTTTTTTTTTTTTTTTTTTTTTTATTAAAAATAATTTTATAAGCATTTGTACAATTAAACAAGGTAAGAACTTCTCGGTTATAATAAAACTGAAAATGCCTACCATACTATGTCTGAAACTGTTAGACTTGAAGACCATTTCCTGGCCATCCTTGCAAAATACACTTCTTTACTTTGGACAGTTATAACACTTACCAAAGAGAGTAAGTTAAAAGATAACCCCACAAGGTGGTGGCCTTATTTTTAAAAATTTTACAGATAAAGGGAAACAATCATATTGGTCTTCATAGAATGGCATGCTTAGTAATTTTAGTGCATGTATACGTAATCAGATTTCTTCGGGTGTAGTGAGTTCCTTGGGGGGGGGGGGAAGAAGAAAAGAGAAAGAAAAAAAAGAGAGAAAAAAAGAAAACCAAGTGAATCATTCCGAGCAAAAAGAATAAGAAAACTGTTGCAGGAAGGAAAACTATAAAAATAAGCAACAATAGAATATAGATAAGAGGTTCTTCAGTAGAGAGTAATGGTTAGCAAGATTGACCATTATTCCTGTAGTATATTCGATACTCACTGGGTGCCATTAACTTTAAAGTAAATAATGATAAAAATGAAAAAAAAAAAATTTACTTGCTTGAACTAAAACTTCAGTTAAATTTGAGCAGTCAACATCTGTTTTATCTTAGAAACCATGTTCAGATTTCTTTGTTTAGTTGCGCACACACATTCATGATTATACAATTTTAACCAAACCTTTGGAACATGCAGTCATAATGTATTTATGAAAAATAAAACAATGCAATACAAAACTCATTGTATAGGTATATACATTATTTATATGCACCTTAACAATTTGTACAAAGATCAACATATTGTAAATACTTATTCACCCAATGTCACAGTTTGACCAACTTTGAACATTTTAAAAAGTTCAATATATAATTTTAAAATCATTTTTATTACAGTTTTATTTAATTTTGAATTTAAACAATAAATCAGCATTCATTTCCCCAGATCTTTTCCCCTAACCCATCCCCAAATTTTGCAAGCTGTTCTGGATTTCATTAAATTGGCAGGTCAACTGCATAAATCCATTTTACTTTTAGGATTTATTTTCTTCATTTTACTGCAGTGAACTCTTTATTTGGAGACATTAGTGGCCACAGAGCAAATAATTTGCACAAACCACCCAACAATTTAAGACGAGAATCAAAAAAGCTGACACTTCATTCATAAAGCCAATATAAAAAGTGCAAAAATGCGTCCTTTGCAGACTTTTTTTTTTTCCTCTCCTCTTTTTCATATGTTCTTATTTTGTCTTTTTCGTATTCGTTTCTATTAGTTTCATTTTCACTCAATATATATATATTTTTCCATCTGTATTTCTTTTGACAAGATACAAAACAATTAAACAAACAAAAAGATACCTGGATTTCCTTGAATATAATGAAGCACTAAGTAAAAATTCTTTACTTGGCTTCACTCCCCGACCCACACCCCAACACATCTGATTTATTTAACTCATCTTAAATATTATGAGTGGCATTCAACTTTAAGGAAATGTCTGATGTAACATGCAGAGAAGAGAGTTAAAATTATAAAAATCGAAGAAAGAGGTGTATAAAAAAAAAAAAAAAAGCTACCTATTATATAGACAGAAATTTAGAATATGCATATGTTCATACATGGATATTGTGGTCAGTTAGTGCAAAATAGCAGTGACCTGTCAGCCCTTTATAAGTATACATAAGGCTGGTGTCTGTTGGTGTGTGTAGGTGCCATTATCGTGCTGTTTGGGCCCTAATGCTGGTAGTCAGGATACGGAAGGTGATCTGTACTGATGTACAAACGTCGCAGACACAGCAGTAAGATAGCTGCTCCTAAGATAACCATGAGCACAAAACTGGGGGTGCTTCTAGACTGACCTGCCCTTTCAGGTGCAGGTGTGGCTGCCGGTTGCATAGTTGCACTTGGTTGATCAGAATTTGCAGTAGCCGTTGATGCACCACTCGAGACAGCAGTCACTCTGTGCCGCAAACCTGATTCAGTAGTTGTACTTGTCTCAGCAGCAGAATTGGCAGTTTCAGTTGACTTGTGTTTATCTTCTGAATTTGTTTTTGCTGCTTTCGAAGCATCTGAAGAAGAAGGAGGAGGAGGAGGAGAAGATGAAGTAGGAGAAGACAAAGTAGAAGAAGAAGAGGTAGACAAGACAGTGTTTTTATCTCTGGTAGATGCTACTGAAGGATCCTTGGAGGGCTGGCTTGCACCACTGGTAGAGGCACTGCCATCACTTTGGGCTTGGGCTTTAGAAGTACTGGTATTTGCAGTTGTAGAAGTAGTGGATGATGTGGAGGGAGAAGTGGAGGTCCTTGTGCTGGAGCTTGAGGATGGGCTCTTGTTCAGAGAGTTTGTAGCTGGAGTAGTAGTAGAAGAGATTTGGTTTGAGCTTGCAACAGGAGTTGGATTTGAAGAGACAGGCACTGTTGGAGGAGCTGGCATGAAAGGAAAGGGAAATGATGGTGGTACATTATTTGAACTGGTTTGGTTTTCAGGATTTCCTGTGGGGGGCAAAGTAAAGCCAGCTGGAAACATGGGGGGCAAAAAAGGGTTAGGGAATGGAGGCATCATTAAATTGCATGGCATGGAGTTAGAATCATTATTCACTGGAGGATAGGGAAACCTGTATGGAAATGGAAACTGTCCAGCCATTGGAGGAAGAAATGGCGGCATCTGGGGGAACATTGTGGGAATTCCTCCAGGATTCATTGCAGATGGAAACATCATTTGCGGCAAAGTGGCAGCTGATGCAGTAGTAGTAGAACTACTAGTAGTAGTATTAGTTGCAGTTGCACCTGGGCTACTGTTGTTGGTCGTACTCTGTGATGAGCTGCTGTTTGGGAGTGATGACAAAGGTGCCGTTGAGGTCGTTGGTGCACTGACTTTTCCATTGTTAGACTTTTCTCCCTTTTCACCCTGTAATAAAAAACAGAAACAAATCAAGTATGCTATCATTTACCACAGAAAAAGAAACTATATAATAAAATGTACCATATGTTTGCATATTTGTTTAACGTTTTGCAGCACTAGGTGACTGTGTTTTATGACCATAGAGGACTGTTCCAAGATGTTTAAGAAGCCAGGAGGTGAAACACTACAAAGTATGATAAAAAAGTATCAGGACTTTTGTTATGGTAATGGAGCTAAAGTATGCAGAGGGAAACTACTAACTGACCTTGAACTCTGACGCACATAGACACTAAGTTATAATGTTCTCACTCACTTCTGTTGTTTATAACAGTACTTGGAAGGAAAGTGTGTAGAGTGTGGTTGTCTTACCACAACACAGAGGTTCCATCGCAGAAAAAATTGAGCAGAAAATCTGCAGTTAATTTTACCAAGAGCTTGGTGATCCCTGCACAGAGATCTATGCAACGTTGAAGAAAATGTATAAGAGGAGCGTATGAGCCAGACAAGTGTACAAGTCGTTCATATGTTTCCAAAATAGTTGACAAAATGTCAACAGTGATGCACATTCCAGGAGACCCGTAATAAAATTTTTATATTATTTTTTGTCTTTGGTCAGTAAGTGTTATTTCCTTATTGCTTCTGTCTAGTCGGGAAAGGAAATGACTATTATTCTCTTCAAACTTTGCTTTTGTGACCTGGATATCCATGTTTAAAAACCTATTTTCCATTACATCCCAGACAGATTCAGCACCGAGTTGCTAAAAGAGAATTTTATAGAAATTTCTGAAAGTTTCAAAAATTTCTAGAACATAGATGACAGTATAAATACAGAGAACGTAAGCTCACCAAAAAAAAAAAAAAAAAAAAAAAAAAAATAGACCCCAGGTATACCATTTCTTACACCAATGTAAGGTGTCTGCGTCCCAACTTTCCAGAAGTGGAACTCCATCTTCTTCAGTCTGACCTCCTGTTCCTGTCTGAAATAGGTATCAATACCTCAATCCCATCCCAGGATCTCCCAAACCCAGGTTACTAACCAATTATAACAAAATACGACCACCTAAATCACCACAGTAACAGGCTCGGTGCATACATCAAGGATGGGTTTCCCCTGTTGCAAAGACACAAAAACAAGGACCCTGATCTCCCATATATGTGCTTCCATATGGCACTTAGCCATAGTACCACATTTGTCTTTGGTCTCTATCATCCTCAAGATGAAGGGTCGGTAATCTTCAATTGAATATCAGAGAGTATTGACAATATCCTCACAGAATTTCTTTCAGCTAACTTTCACACATGGTGACTTCAATGTTCACTCTAAATGATGAGGAAGGCAGATACTGCAGAGACTTCTCCATCGCATATGAACTAACCCAAATCATTGAGGAACCCCCCTTAGTCCCGGATGTGACGAGACAGCAGGCAAACTCTTCAACCATTTTCTAACATCCAGCCCTGACAAATGTTCAGCAAAAGTTTTATCCCTTATTGGCACATCAGAACATTCCATAGTCACTGTCCAGATTGACTCCAAACCAATAACATCCCCTGATTTACTGTTCTATAGAACAGTTTTTTTTGCTATGCAGAAGCAGACAGAGACAGCTTTTGGTCCTATATGACAGAAGCTCTTCTCCCAGCCTTCTTCTAAACTGTTGTCCTAATCTCCAAATGGATCCTTTCTGGAATGGAGGGATTTATGCCTACCAAATATTCCATGCTCTGCAGCAAAGGCTCACCGGAACCACTACTTTCAAATCTATCACAAGGAGCGATATTGTCTGGCCCTTATTTCTTTCAGAACCACCACAAAGTGCAGTTATGCTAGAACTGTCCAGGCCAAGGTTGAAAAGAAACAAATTGGATCTCACAAATTCTGGAAGATCACCAAAACCAAATTATGAACAGAGGCAAAGCAAATGTGCTCATTATTATAAATGGCCCTGAGGTCATATCCTCAACAAAGAAGGCAAAGCTCTTCACCTTGATCTTTACCTCAAACTTCCCACATCTCACTGAGCACAATCTCAGCAATATACTCATTTCAGTAAGAGATCTTTAGACTTATTAAAAGCCTCGATCCCAAAAAAAAGCCATTAGGCCAGACAAAATTCCACAATGTGACTAGTCTGTTCAAGGCAATTGGAATCACCAGTAACCCCAGCAAATGACGCCTTTTCATCGACAGCTCATCCAGGAGCCTCAACGCCATGCTGCTTTATAATGGGAACATATGTCCATCTCTTCCCCTGGCTTACTCAATGCAACAGTAGCAAGATCTTAGTAGATGCCTTGAAATATGAAAAGTACGGTTGGGAGGTTATCAGAGACTTCAAAATGGTGGTGTTCCTGCTGGATCTCCATTTGCTGATTTTCCAAATGAGAATAGGTAAATTTCAGAAATATTATTCTGAGTCACAAAAGCAAAGTTTGAAGGAAATATTAGCCATTTTTTATACTTTCTAGGCATAAGCAAATAACAGTTGCTACCCAAAGACAAAAAACCTGCTACACAGTTTAAATGATTAAAACATCCCAGATGCATGTGCAGCTGTTCAGAAAAACATTCAAGTCACTGTGTGTGAGTTGATGGAGAATGTTAACATTAATTACAGTTCAGTTCATTCTGATTGAAGATTTAGGCAAGAGATGTATCTACCAAATTTGTGCCAAAACTGCTTTCAGCTGCACAGTATCTTCATGATTGCATTAAGGCAGACAAAAAAAAAAAAAAACCTTTTTGAAAACAGTCATAAGTGACGGATTGTGGGTCTATGGCTATGACCCCAAAACTAAGGCTTAGTCTTCACATTGATCTCTGAGAGGTTGGCCGAGGGGGGGGTCTTTCAAAGAAAGCATTAAATGAGTTGAAGCAACATGAAGACACTTTTGACAATTTTCTGTCACCATAAGAGTATTGTCCACCATGAATATGCTCCACCTGGTCAGACAGTAAATAAGTATAAAAACAGTTGCAGTGTTTACAGGAAGCTGTTCATCAGCTAAGGTCAGAATTGCATGCGTCCGTTAAGTGGAAACTCTACCATGAGAATGTACATTGAGCACAGCAGTTTTTGGCCAAGCACAACATTCTTCAGGTCCAACAACTATTATATTCTCCAGATGTAACCCCTTGCAACTTTTTCCTCTTTCCAAAATTCAAATCCCACTTGATAGGAATAAAATTTCAAAACGTTGAGGGAATTCAAGATAATGCAATGAGGCAGCTGTTCGCTATCTACCAACCCAAAAAAGGAATTCCAGGGATGCTTCCATTAAAGGAAACAATGCTGGATAAAATGGGTGGCTTCAGAACAGCACCACTTCGAAGGAGATTAGATGCCAAATTGATATGTGTTGTAGTTTTTTTTAAAGCACCAGTACCAATACTTTTTTTTTTTTTATCAGAGACCTTGTAACACCATAAAAGAGCAGAGTACAACAATAATTTGAAAAAAAATTTAAAAGATTCAGATATGAAAATCTAGCACTAGTAAAGATTTAACAAAATATCATATTGGCTGTCATTTTTGATAATATAGGTTAACAAGTCCTAAAAATAAAGACTAATTTTATATAATTTATATAATTCCTTTTGCTTCCTTACAAATACCAAGTAAAAATATAGCAATTATTGTTTAACCTCCATCTCTCACTTAAGCTAGTCAGCAGGAGAGAAAAAAATATTCTATAAAAGTTTATTTCTTTCAGTTTATTCAATCTGTAAAAAGGTTGAAATTTTCTCTTTATCATATTTTCTTTACATTTTTTTTTCAAGCATTTTAATTAACATTGCTTTTGTTTTAAAACTAGCAATATTTTTTATTACAGATAACAGATATAGATATTCTGTGTCTACTTACCTGGAAATTGATTTGAGATGCCAGGGCTTTAGCTTCTTGGCTTGTCTCTTTGGAAGCATCAGTTAAAGGTTTCAGAATATCACTGACATTACCACAGACAGAACACTTCCAACTCAGAGACCTTGAAAGGAAATTGATACATACAAATCATAAAATCAGTACCAAGCAAAAACTTAAAATATTAAATTTTCAAATAATTATAATACAATTATTTTACTAACATATCAAACCATTAATGCAATTATTTAACCAACATTCAGTCAACAAAGCAAACTATTCTTGAAAGGATCATAAAAAAATAAAAATTTCCATTTATTTTTTATAAATACAACTTTCTAAACAAACCAACATGGTTCCTTCACTACCAATTTAAAAGGGTTAGAATTACAAATTTTGGTGCGTCTTTCAGTTATGATGATAAAAGCAGCACAGTGGTCTCATGTTATTCTTTCAATTAAAAAAAAAATCTGACACTATTTTACTGTAGTAAATCCAAATAAAATTGATTATACAAACTTTTTGGATAAGATCTTCCTTTCATCAGGTGTGTAATCCAAAGATCCAATGGCACCTGCTCCATGAGTTGGCATGAAGCCTATAATTGCTAAGAGAGTAGTCCGAACTGAAAAAAAAAAAAAAAAAAAAAATTTTTAAAAAAAGCTAGAGTAAAAATCAAGTACAGGTATATAATGTATTAAAATGTCTATACTTCTATAAATTATACAAATGAAAAAGAAAATCTTTAAATATCATGAGATTCTCTCAAGAAAAAAATTATTCAAATATTCATTATAAAATTCAGAATAATACCATTGAGTAATTAAGAGTAATGAGATAACTTGATGAAAGCATAATTGTTTCAAGATTGACTTGTTGCATTCTCTCTTCAATTCATACCAATTACAGCTATTTTTCATTAATATTTACTTTGTACTTTACAAATATCTAATTAAAAATTTTGAAAAAAAATTTGTTAGCAATTACAGCAGGATAACAGATGTTAGATGCTAGCCTAGAACTACAGCAATTATTACAAAATTATTCACAGCAACATTTTAAAAGAAAATACATTTAAAAATTTAAAAATGCAGTAAATAAAAGAATCTTTACTGAACATCAAAGTAAATCACAAAAAGACTAATCTTCAATCTATAACAAAAACCCCAAATATTCTTTAATTGTGACACTGTAAAAATTCCAATAATTTAAAGGGAGAAAAAAGGCTTAAATTAAATTGAAGGTGAACACAAAAGTGAAGAGAGTCGGAGATAGACTGAAGGACATACCAAAAACAAAACAAAACAAAACAAAAAAAAAAAAAAAAAACTTTTTTTTTTTTTCTCATTTCATGAATAAAAATCCACTTAGGCATCCGGTTAAAGAGAGGCCCAAGGGTGACTATATGGGAGGAGGAGAGTGTGATAACATCCGCAAAGTGACCAGGACTGGTAAGTCTGGTCAAAGCCAATTACAGATAATAATTTTTATGGCTATAAGTGGTGAAGAAGAGGGTAAAAAAATGTTTCTGTCACAGAGAACTCCTGACTCATGCCTTGTTCCAGACTATTAGATAAATTAAGCAGAGTACCCTAAAAAAATTGCATAGTGGAAGAATTAAAAGTCTTTATACAATGACAGAGAGTGGAAGGGAGACAAGTGCTTTGTCAGCATTCCATAATTTGCTGCCTGAAGAAGTCTCAGACTTAAAGTTTGAAACCCTGACTCCAAAAGAATAAAGTGTCATGAAAATAGTCTACAAGGGAAAGGTTGTTAGCCTGCATGCTTGTAGATTATTATACAAAAAAGTGTTCCTGTATAAACTTGAGCTATATAAACTTTGTTGATCTACACAATTTTTGCCTGCTTTGTGATCAAAACAAATACAACGTAGAACAGGGAGAGGTTTGGACCAAAGTGACCAACTTTACAGTTAGCCACAGGATTCAATCACGGACACACCTAGTGGCTGAGGACAGGATGGCATTGTCATTAGTGCAGGGACTTATATAATAACAAGAACAAAGGAAATTATGAATGTTCCAAAATAACAGAAAACTTACTTGACCAGGATGGCTGCCAAGACTCGGGGTGATGACCAGAAATGCTCAAACAAATTTTCTTGTTCACTTCAAATCGCCCATTAGGCTAAAGGGTTATAAAAAAAAATAAAAAAAAAACAAATACAATTTTTAACTAAAAAGACAGAAGAATAAAGAAAAGTCAAAATTTTTCAAAGGCTTTATTCTTTTAGATCTACAGATGTTACAGGCTAACCAATATATTTAAAATAATCACCATGATCAAAATGAATTCATTTATAGAGAGTTACTCTGAAAATAATGCTTCCTATTTTATTATGGTGGCCTTCAATATCAGATGTTAGTTCAAGTTGGATGTTTCCACCAATGAAATGTTTTTCTTTTGCCTTGTTACAAATAGCAGCTGAGTAGCAGTCTGGCAAAATGGTGTTTGACATGAAAGTGCATACAAAGCAGGTATGCTATGTGGGACAAAACTTGTACTCAATGAACATTTACAGAAACCAAATAGTGTATGTGAGCACAGGCAGTGGGTAATGAGTTTCAGCAGTAGTAACAGTGATATGTGTGACAGGCCATGTTCCAGATGGTCCAGCACAACCTATGAAATGAGGAGTTCTTGTTCATCACTAGTGAAAATACATAGCCAATAGTGGTGAATATAAGGGCAGAGAAATAGTATTTTCTCTCTGAAAACTTGCTCAGTGTATCTATTGTAGTTTCTGTGGAAATAGTGTTTCTTGTATGTCTACTATTCTTAAATCAAATTGAAATGTCTTGGAATAAGAAAGAATTAAACTGAATGTTAATTTACTTCAACAGAAAAGAAAAACAACTCTAAGAATAAATGATAAAGAGGTGATATTTTAACCTTGCGAAAAGCTATGAACACTTCAAGTGAAAAAAAAAAAAAAAAAATGAAGGGAACAAATAAAAATAGATAAAATGATAGCTTACCGTAAGTATGATAATGCTGGGTGGTTTCATAGGGTAATCTGGGGGTAGCACAATCCGGCCATGAAAGATGCCTCCATCAAACTCGGTATCACCAGGTCCACGGATTGTAAAGTGCCATTCAAATAAGTTGTCCTTTAATAAATCAAAATACAAAGTAGGCAGCAGTTTTCCCTTCTAACGCGCACTAATAATTAATTTGTTGAGAAGATAAATCAAACAATTTAAGAGTCACTGTTTAGAAATTCCATCACCAAAGATGGGTTAATAAGATCTCAAGTCAGGTAAAAAAACTTCAGTAGGATTTGAAATTAAATTTTTTACATTAACATAAATATTCCTTCCTCTTATGGACTGCATTTAAAATTGAGCTCTGTACAATATTTAAAAAAAAAAAAAAAATCAAGAAGAGAAATTTGGTCAGCCAAAGCTAAAACAAGGCTTTATAGGGAGAAATATTCAGAAGAAAAATTTAATTTCCACTCTGGGTTGAAGTATTTTATTTGCTGTTATTTCTGACTAGACTTATCAAAAATACGCTTTGTTACCTATAGGTCTACACAAAGTACTTACTAATTTTACTATTGTTGCAATCTCACTTTGCACTTAGCATATATAAATCCTACATGTACGACTAGTTTAAATGTTATGACTGGTAACATTTTCTGATTCTGATGAGCTCTTTAATAACAATATTACTGCCACCTTGGAAAACAAATTTAAGAAAAAACAATCTATTACAGGTATAAAAATAAAAATACTGAAAATGGAAACTCCTCAGAATATTTCTTACACTTAATTCAAAATGATCACTATTTATAAAAATCTAAAAATAGTCACAATAGCTTTCACATATTAATTTCAGCAAATTAGAACAATCGGTAACGTTAGCACAAGAAGTGCTTGAGAAGTAGTATATTTTATTATTCTGTATATTTTTCTGATTATAAATTTCATTCTTGTTATTTGTAACATATTTCAGCAAATACATACGAGAAAGGCTGAAAATGTTTGTTGCATTCAATCATTAGGAAGCAGTTATCCACTTTGCTTTTTCTTTTCTAGTTTTACTCTCTTCACTGTGAAGATCATGTGACTGCATTTAAATTCTCATATTAAAAGTATTTATGCGAGAACAATCGGGATCAGAATTTGTACACTGGTTAAGCCATGTTATAGAAGGTATTAATATATTTATAATAGTGTGAGTTCAAATTGCCATAGGTGACTATTTTTAAATAGCCTTGCAGTGACTGCCACTAGTGTGGGAGAGTCTTTAACTGTTAAATTAATTTTTCTGAGTACTAATTTCTATATTAAAATCTATGTTAAATATGTCATACATTCAGTTTTTTATTGGCAAACTCACATGTGTAGCTTCCATCCATAATTGTTCCAGGTCTTATTTTGATCTCATTCCAGGAGCTGTGTATCTGTGTCATTTTCCACACACACACACACACACACACACACACACACACACACTATTATATGCTAAATTTATTTCAGAAAGAATAATGTCTTTCTGATTTTAAAGTTAGAATTTTTTAAGACATTCTAAATATTAAAGAAAGTATTAATCAAAATGTTAAAAAAAAAAAAAAAATCTGTAAAAATAGTGTGAAAAATGCAAACAATAAAATATCCAAGCCTAAAAATATCCAGTGAAACAGAACTTGATCAGACTTAAATTGGAACTTTTTTTTTTTTTTGCAGAACATCATTATAAAAAATAAGAAAAGACAAAAACTTACATCCAAAGGTTGGGCATAAAACAGCTCAGTTGGGTCCCTCAGTTCTTGAGCTTCCTTCATAAGCCGCTTTACAGCTGTAAATAGAAACAAGAAATAATTAAGATTGGAAAAAAAAAAAATATGAAGAGATCAAGTTTTTTCACGGGAACAATTTCTTACACATATCACTTCTATTACAAGAAAAAAAGAAAAAGATTACAAATTAAAATGCTAACATACAAGCACGAGAATCACTGAGAGAGGTTGTAAACATTTTCCTATGATATGAGCTTTTTGAATAAAAAAAAAAAAAAATTAAAAAATTAACACTCTACTGATTGTATCAAAGAAACATTTTTATTTTCAGGAATATCCAGCATTATTAAAACATAATTAATAAATGGAATAAAGTAAACATTAAAAGAAGAAAAAGAGAGGTGTGAATTAACTCCATACAATTATTCAATTATTCTGAAATCAATTTCAGATATTTTTCTCAATTACAAAGCTTTACTATACAAATACGAGTAAAACCTATTTCCAAATTTAAAATACCAAATATTTTGATAAATTTATAAAAGGTTTAATAAAGTTATAAGATTACACCAGATTGTTACAAGTAAAATTAAAAAAAAAAAAAAAATCTCACTCGAATAAGGTGTGGTTTCATATTCACAAAATGGTAACTGTTACAAGTAAACATTTTTTGAGTTGCTTCCCTTGAGGTTTTTAAACATTTGAGGAAAAACACAAGGGAGGTTATTCTTTATCATCTGGAATTATCTCCCATTAAACGTTTGAGTGTTTATCAAAAATTAAATATAATGCTGCGATGACTGGATTTAAAACAAAGACAAATTAAAACAAGATATTAGTTTAGTTAATCCAAGACTTCAAAATCTAGTATAATTATTCTATATATTTTTAAAGACATGGTCAGCTACTCTTTTTTTTTTTTTTTATTAATACCTCTTCAAGTACGTTTTCTTAATGTAAAATTATCATACCCACTCTAACAAAATTTTAAATCAAGGAGTTATATTTCCAAATTGAAAATAATAAAATCTTTTAGATATTAATATTTCACGACAATCATTGGTTTTCTTCCTATGAGAGACCATAGCCAATATGAATTAACAATAACCAAATCAGATGTGCAATTTTTATTTAACTCAATAGCAAAGCTATTAAACATGAACAAAAAAGGAGTTTGTCAATGGTTCTTCCAAAAGCAAGTTAAAAACAAAAAAAAAATATGAAAAGAACTGGAGTGGGTATCATCACTTCAAAAAGAATGAATAAAACCTCTTATTTATGCTTAAATATGAATGAAATGTATCAAAAAGACAATGTCAAAAATAGAATCAAATAAACATAACATAATATAAGCAATTGGGGCTGCAAATATTTTCTGACCAATAGAAACAGGAAATCATATTTCAAATAACTTTTCTATGGAGCCTCTTTAAACACTTTCTAAGAGGCTCAAAAGCTCATTCAGACAATGCTTTTTTTTCCTCAAAGGATACTACTTGATACAAACAGTATTTTACATTTGGCCAGTATTCCAACACTGAATAACATATAACATTGGCCAACAACTATTATCACAGAACATTACGCAAACTATACACAATATGTATGTCAGCATCAATTCAATATCACAAAACTTCTTCATGTACTGTGTTCACTCAGGACCTAGGAAACTGTGGAGAGTCATTATTGCCCGTCTTCTGTAGCTCTTAATAAATTTTACCTGTAATTTCTCCCAAACCCTGTTCTATCATTCATTTAGTCAAGTTCCCTAACTAGGTTATGCATTGTTTTCTTCTGTCCCTCTTGCCTTCAATCTATGCAACTACATATTATGAAAAAAAAAACAAAAAAAAAAAAAAAACACAGTACACATTCTGACGAAAATCTTTACTGACAAGAGCTCTCTGTTTAATGCTTGTTGGAGGTGCATGAATCTAAAAAAAAAAAAAAAAAAAAAAAAAAGACAAAGATTTTGTCACATATGTGTTGGTATCATCAACAAAGAATGTGAAAGTTTAGAATAAAGGAATTGACTAGATATATTCAAAGGGTTAATTTTCATTCAAGATTCAGAATTAGTGAACATAAATATGCACAGAGGACTTTATAAGTTTAACCAACTTCCTTTTGGTATAAAACTGGCACCAGCTATTTTTCAACAAACCATGGATACTATGCTTATAGGTTGTGATTTCACAGTAGCATATCTGGATGACATTTTAATCAAAAGTCTAAAGAACATGTTGAACATAGGAAAACAATTTTGAAAAAACTATGAATTCTAGCTCAATGAAGAAAAATGCAAATTTTTTTTGCCAATAATTAAATACGATGGCAGTAAAAATAATGCTTCTACCAGCAGAGAATAATTACAACCAGATAGAAAAAGAAGCTCTAGCAATTATATTTGCTGTGAAGAAATTTCTTAAGCTTATTCATTGGAAGAAATTTTAGGTTGCAAACAGACTAAAGACTCTTAACAATATATGGTTCAAAGAAAGAAATGTCTATGGTTCCAGCTAACAGACTACAATGCTGGGGTACCTACCATCTTATTAAACTATGATTTTACAATGGAGTACCAATTGTTTAAAAAGTTAGGACATGCAGATGGATTATCACGATTACTACCTAAAAACGCAGAACTATTTGAGGACACGGTCATTGCAGCACTAAAAAGAGAAATAGAAATAAACATTTTGTGTAATGTAGTTCAAGAGTTACCAGTTAGCCTGGAAGAAATAAAAGAAAAAGCAAAAAATGTCTTTAGTGTAAAAATAAGAAAGCAATTGAAATAAAGTAACAAAAAATGAAATCCTGATGTAAATGCATACTCACTATGCAACGGTGTAGTAATGTTCAGGCAAAAGGTTGTAATACCTAGTGTGTCACAAAAGTGAATATTAAATGATTTTCATAGCAGACATCCTGGTATTTCAAGAATGAAATACTTGGTAAGTTTTGTATATGAATGGACCAAAATAATGAAAGCTTATAGAGGTTGTGCTCCAGCAGCAAAACTACCTATCACAAAACTAGAACCTTGGCCAAAGACAGACATGGCATGGTTAAGACTGCATATAGATTATGCAGGTCCTATGAATGAATCACATTATCTTATGATAGTTGATAGTTTCACTAAATGGCCAGAAATTTATAAGTGCAAAAATCTAACATCTTCAGTGACAGTGAATTTCTTGCATGAACTGTTGGTGAGAAATGGCATACCAGATTCCATAGTATCTGATAACAGAATACAATTCACGGGTAAAGAATTCAAAAACTTTCGTAAGATGTTCACCACTGAACATATGATACCATCACATAATCCAGGGTCAAACATTTAAAAGGTTGTGGGAACATTTAAAAGACCATTAAGAGAAAGTAAGTGGGGAAGCACTTCAAAATTTTCTGAGAGTTTACCATGTAACACCAAATCCCAATACACCATCAGGCAATGTCATGGGCAGAATTAATGTTTGCTAGAAAAGTAAAATCAGTGTTCAAAAAGTTATTACCAAGTTGAAAAACACAAATGGATAACAAAAATGATACCAAAAGTTTCAAGGTCAGCAGTAAAGTATTCTTTAGAGCATATAAAAATGGCAAAGAAACGTGAGATGTTATAATATCAGCAAGAATCAGGAAGTTGATTTACATGATAAAAGGGAAAAGTTTCAACATAAAAGGCATCATAATCAGCCGAAAAAAAAAAAGATTCATTAAGGAAAGACATGAAACATTGGAAGAACAGATAAAAATGCTACATAATGTTTTCGATGTACCAGCGCCACAAGTCATGGAACCTATAAGGACAAGTTCCAGAAAAAGAAAGCATGCTGAAGAACTGGAAGTCGACTGGAGACAGAAATGCTACAAAGTCAAGTATGCTGGCAAACTCTCCAGAAAGAGGAGGGGGAGATACTAATACTAATAAAAAATAAAATATTTATAAAAAGTATAAATCTCCAAGGGGGTGGGTGTTGTGAAATAAATAGTACACCACTGGTGACTATATGAACTATTCTATAACTATAAATATAGAGCTCCATGTCAGAGGTAAGAAAAAGAGGCCATTTGAATCAGTCTTCAGACTAATTAATACAAGCATCACAGCAAGTAGCGAAAACATTTCTTATATTATAAGTGCTAGGAAGTGCGTTATAACACTGATATCAGCATTCTGTCCTTGGATTTTATGCATCCTGTTGATGAGTATGTCTTCTGTCCTGTTAGTTTTTTATGCATATCTGCTTTATCTGTGATATTCATTCTTTCTATTCCTGCACATTTTTCATGGAGCCATTCCTCTGTAACCTTTCTGCATTTGTTCCTTATTTCTTTGTATAGTGTCCTATATTCTATTCCATGTTGTAACATTTTTTCTCTCCTTTTCATTATTTTGAGAATTTCATGTCATCCATTCATTTTTTTTTTTTTATCTATTTTTATTTGGGATGATCTCAATTGCTGATGTTACTAAAGCTTCTCTCTTAAATGCGAGTTTTTATTTTGTGCCTCATCTCTGCTTTTCACACTGCCCACATATTTCTCCTTCACATTTCGGCTGTTCAAGAGCATCATATTGCAGCTTGGGTGTTGCCTTAGGCCTTTTCAATTTCCATAGTTTCACTCTGTTTACATATAGGTGATCATTTCCATAGTCAGCACTTGGATATGTTTTGCAGTGTAAAACTGCATTCCTAAATCTTTTGTTGATAACTATGTAACGGATTTGGTTTTTTGGTTTTTACTCCTGAGCTTCTCCATGTCTACATTCAAGTTGGGTGTTCTTGAAACCAGGTGTTGGCTACTACCTGGTTGTTCACCATATACTAATTTAACCCATTTTTCTCCACATTCATTACAGGTTAGAATTTGCTATTTTACCATCCCTCTCATTGCCTACTTTGGCATTCAGGTCTCCCATGACAATTATAATTTCTTGCAACTTGCATTGAGCCTTGGTATTGTCTAGCATAGAGTAGAATTTTTTGATTTCCTCTTCTGTACTTTGTGCTGTTGGTGCATAAGTTAAAAGGCTTTCCTTTCAGTTTAACTACAAGAATTCTTTCAGATAATTGCGAATATTCCAGAATGCATTTCTTCAGGTCTTAGTTCAGTATAAATCCTACTCCTTTTTCATTTTCTCCATTTTTGGCTACTCAAGCTTAGAGTACAAAAAAAAACAAAAACTTTCAACTTGCAAACAGTATTTCTTGTGTACAAATATTCAACTTCAATTCAAAAGAATCTCTCATGCAATTCAAATGAACTTTGAAGAAAAAAACATGACCATCAATGATTATTTTAGTAAATCTCGTCTTAATGTATTTAATTTCTTCTCTTCAAAACACCGATTTCACAGATCTTGTTAACACTACCTTGTTCATTTCATGCTACTACGCGAAAATATATATATATTACATATTATGCCTTTAAATTCCTTGAGTGAGTTAGGGCTGTTAAATGTTGTTGTGGTTTCTGTAACAAGCCAGTTTTTAAGCAAGCAAGTTGTTAGCCTACTGCCCAACCCCCAACCTGGAAGATCAGGTTTTGAATCCAGAGTTGTCCTTCACCTAGAACAGTTACCACACAAGGCTATAGAACCCTGTTCATCCTGCTATTTAACCATAGCTGGGAGGAGAAGAAGAGGATTCATACTTTTTCCAAGGGTATTAGCACATAAGTGAATGTAACGGATTCGACTGGAATTCAAACTCAGCTCTGATTCCTCAATCTGAGCCACTATCCATTATTCCACCGTGCCCCTCATGTGAAAATGGGAAGCTGAAACAATTTCTCCCACAGCTACCTCCATAGACAAACTGTAGTTTATGACTGGAAAAAAAAAAAAGTTATTTAGCGTGATTGATTAGCTTATCAACCTTTAGTTATTTAGCAATTTCACCTCTATGGATAATAAACATAAGATTTTTAAATTTAGTCAAATTTTGTTTAGGATTTTAATGGATTCAGATGCTTTAATTGATTTAAATATCTAATTTTTGTGTCCTACCCTCCAACAGTCAAAGCATTTTTTGTTCTTGAAAAAACAATTACTTTTGAAATGCTTACCTCCACAACCATTAGGTATTGTGGGTGGTTTATCGTCTTTTTTTTACTGTTCTGTTAGGAGTTGAAAAATGTCTACAGTCTTTTCTCTTAGATGGTCAGACGCTATGTACTTGTGAAATGTCTCTTTCCTCAATCCTTGCAGTATCGAGTTTTAGACTTACAATATGTTGACACGCTGCCGCTATTTTCTGGAGAGTTAATTTGGGATTCATTTCTAATTTAGCAAGTATCCTGGATCTTATTTCCACATCCTTATTAGAAGTTAAACCCTGCATGAATATTACAGATTCATATGTGACAGACCATCAATATGAAGATTCTGATTTCCCCATTCATGTGTTTTTATATGGGCCTTGTTCACTGCACCTCCATCTTCACACTATCATTCATGACGGAACTGTAATTGTCAAAATAATAGCCAAGAAGATTGATGATATCCTCTCTGAGCATCCCTGAGCTAGCATTCATAATTCTGATAGCTGTATTCCCCATAAACACAAACAAAACCGGTGAAGAAAGCAAATACTACTGAGACTTCTCCATCAATTACAAACTAACACAGATGCTTGATAAGATTACTCATGCTCCTAATATAACAGGACATCATGCAAACCTCCTAGACCTCTTCATCACAATCTCTCCTGAAAAATGTTCTGCTGAAATGTTACCTCCGCTGTGCACTTCAGACTATTCACTGGTCAGTAGTAAAGTTGATGCCAAACTTAAGGCATCAAATAATGTGCTGTTTCAGAAAACAGTTTTTTGGTACACCAAAGCTGATAGCTTCAGATTCTACTGGGAAGAAGCTCCTCTTTAAGCATTTTTCCAATATAGAGCCTCCAGAATTGCAACTGTCATCTCTGAATGGATCCTTTCTGACACGATATGTTTTATACCCCAGAAAATATTTCAACAAAAACCAAATAGCCAGCCCTGGTTCACTGCAGAATGTGCTTCAGCCACAGCTCTCAGTGTAACCACTACTACAATTATCTATCACAAGAAATGATGTAGTAAGACTCTTACTGCATTCAGAACTGGCCACAATTATTGTAAAAAGTTTTAAAGAATGCAAAGTGCAGCTATAGACAAGCAATACAAGCCAAGATTGAAATCAAATGGAATTTTGGAAAAATATCTAACCAAATTTTCAATAGAGGCAAAGCATCAATATAAATGGCCCAAGACTATCTCACCCTTGTCATGAGGCTAAGCTATTTGCTATGAATTTTGCCTCTAACTCCACATTAGATGACAAGGGCCATCCTCTTCCCGAATTCCCCCCTCTCATGGAGCATAAAGTTTGCAATATTTCTATGACAGCCTGTGAAGTCTCAAGATTTATCAAGATTGTTGAGCATAAGAAGCCTACCAGTCCAGATAATTCCCAGTGGTTTTCCTTAAGAATATTAACTTATCTCTGATCTTCACAAAATTGTTTAACTGCTGAAATCCCAGATCTATGAAAGGTAAAGCATCTGCCCAATTTTCAAGAAACAAAAACACAACTGCTTAAATGGAAAGATAATGAGAGGTCTTTATTGTGGCTGAGATAGTTGCATATTTTCCCTTATTACTAGAAGTTAGTGTTTGAACACAGATAAGAGTATTTTGAATACTGATTTTCTACTAAACGGATTGGTTCTTTCTAACCTGTCATATTAAGCTAAACTTAAAGAGAAAGATAACAAATTAGAATGAATAAAGAAAACAAAAATGTGTTTATTTGATTTCAAAACATTGGAAGCTATTTCATTTCGAATAATCCTGTCATTATGAAAATAAATAAAAATAAAAACAATGAAACCTTGACAATAAAATTATTTTTATGTTTGCATATGTCATTCCTTAAGTTAAAAAAATAAAAACGTCAATAAAAAGTTTGTCTATAATTCATTCTAGTCATTACAAAGATTTTCAATAATTCACCTGTCAATATAGAAAGTAACCATTATTATAAGTTTGAAAAACAGCCACCAGATGTTACAACTTTTACACAATCTACAGTTTTACAGCAAGAATACAATTACAGGCAAAACTTTACATTGCTAATTTACTGGAGTTGAAAATTAATGTATGATTATTTTGTTAAGACATTCTACTGATGCTTCTGTTTAAAGGGAAGAAAAAAAATATCTCTGCATGTGGCACCTTACGCAAAACAAGTGCAAGAATGAGAATTCTTCATAAGTGTTATTTTTGTTTTTTAGTTAAAAAAAGTTACATAAATAAAAATATACATGAATGTCTTATTTGTTTCCTTGGGTAAAGAAGTGATTATTTCTACTTTTATTTACTGTTTACTTATTTTCCAAAATAAAATCTGAAAATGAAGATTTGTTCGAAATTGCAAGAGTTAACCAGAAGAGTACATTAAAAGATAAATCTCAAAATTTATTCACATTCATACTTAAAAAAAAAAAAAATTTTAAAAAATAACACAATCATTCAACGTGGAAAATATGCAGATTTAAAGACTAAAAATATGACCAAAACAAAGTAAAATATAAGCCAGTTTAAAAAAAAAAAAACAAAAAAAAAAAAAAACTTTTTTTTTTTTTTTTCCTTTGATCATACTGCATTTTCAATTTTGAGAACAAAGAAAAAAATAATCTAAATTGAGAAACTGGGACATGCAAGACATTTCCTCTTTGCCATTTGCAGCCAACATGACTTACAGGAAAAGATCCAAGTTACATCTATGACCTACTCCAATTTGAGATCCCCATAGGTAATGGTTATTAGACTAATCTAGCAGACCATTAGAATTATTTAGTGAACTTGATCTTCCCTTGATGCTCCAAATTTAGCAAATACTTGTGGCAGGCTCACACCAGCATACTAACAACAAGCATAGATGTTAAGGCCTGCACTACAGGAAGGTAAAGAATTTTTTCCAAATATATTATAGTATTGAAAAAAGCAAATGTGTTTGTAATGGGAGTGCTTTAAATTTTTTATAGAACTAGCTTATATGCCTACTAACTCAAAAGCATTTCAGTGAGATAAATAAAGTTGGAATGTTTTCTAAGCTTTATAATTAAGTAAAATGTCTTCATAAAATATCTAGTTTCTGATAGCAGAACAAAGCAAAAATTTCAAATACAAATTTCACAAAACTTTTCAGGGATAAAAAAAAAAAGCATAAAAGTTTTCATTTTCACTTGATACACATGTATTGGAATAAGTGACAGGTAGCATAAGGCCATTTACAAGGAACAGCCAATGAAAAATAAAATTATCAATCTTATCCATTATACAGGTTTAGCAGGAAACAGTAAAACAAAGAGCTAATTAAAAAAAATATATATAATTTTAAAAAGTAATGACTTAAGAGAGAGTACCTAGACTTTATTAATTTAAGCACAGTATTAGATTGGCAGCAAGGTCTCATCATTTTACAGTTGAAATGGCTAGATGTAACCACAAGTTGTATGCCAACAGTTTCTTTTCTCACACTTCTCATTTGTGGAACTCTCACCCAGCTTCTTGCGTTCAAGTCAAGTTTGATCTTCAAAAATGTAAACGCAATGTCAATAGTTATCTTCTGCCTTCTTAGTTCCTGTCTTTTCTTTGTTCTTGCTCCTTAATAAGGTTTTCCTTTTTCTATATTCTTCCATACTCAGTAATCCCCTGCATTTTAGTGGCTTTAAAATGAAAAAGCCTATAATTGTTAAAAGACATTTTTCCATTACTATGCATTCCTAACTTTGAGAAAAATTAAGGCAAAATGCTTGTAGAAACAACTGGCTATAAATAAAATCTGATCATTCGGAAGGTACAAATTATGTATTTCATTTAACTGAGGAATACATCAATTTCCAATGTATAACAATGTTTTTGCAATCACAGACATTCTAGGAGAAAAAAAGAAAAAAAATTATTTTTATGTTAGGGTGTAATGATATAATTGCTTCTTTTATATTTTATTGCTATTGGCTTCCATCCAGACTTCAAAGCAATGTCAATTAAGGCCTAAGGAAGTAATTATGGAGAAATTAAAGCAATAATATCATATCCTTCCCTTACCTGTTTTGCTTTAAATCTCAGCAGCATTCCAATTGACAGATACGAGAAAAGTTTTACAAATGCTTTACTTGAAAAATATCTGAACCAACTTTTATTCTCAACCCAATCGAAAGACATAAATACATGGTAACATTTCTTCTTCACACATTTGTTTTCAATTTAATGAAAGCATTTAATGGTTAAAATGAAAACTTATCTGAAAATGTAAACAACTTTAAATTTGCCTAACCCCTCCTGCAATTAACATAAGTTATAATAGTTTTCATTTTCAAATTCACTCAACTATTCTTTAATAGCTGAAAACTCAATTGAAATTAAGGTTTTCAATAGGGATTCATTATTATTTTTTATTTTTTTTATTTTTATATCTATACCTATACTATGGAGAATGGTCGAATTTTATTAGAAAATATCTATACAAAATTTGTATAACTGGCTTCTGTCAATGTTGACAACAGCTATTTGCTAGTACCTAAACAGAAAGGACATGAGTGTGTTACTAAAATTTTTAGAAAAATAAAATAATTATCAAGCAAGTTTAACATAAATTTAAAAAAATTTTTTTTTTATACATGAACAAGAATTTTTTTTTGCTTTTTGTAATTTGAAACAGTTCTGCAAACATTTCATTTTCAACAATAAAAAGAACAAGTCACACTGAACACTGATTATAAAATAATTCACTTTGTAAAACAGAAATAACCATTTAATTTCTGTTCTATATAATAAATGCAAATGTCAGTGTGTCACACTATTTCAACTTTACTCCTAGAGGCTGTAGCCCAACATTTTGGAATCAGCCTAACTGCAAGCAAATTAAAAACATTCTGGACCACATTTGGACCCACAATCCTGAAATTTTTGATTCCCAAGTTTTCATTACAGCAATTGTTTTTGGATTCTGCCATCTTGGCTTCTACTGATAAAAACAATTAAATAGGATACAACTCTCTAACTTTCGATAGCTTATGTTCAAATAAAAAAATTACTGTTCTCAAATCAGTGTTTCAAAATAAAAATGTTCCGGTTTTCAAGTTTATTCCTAGAGGCCATAGCCCAATATATCATATCATTTTGGAATCAAGCCAACTTTGTGAGCAAATTAAAAACATTCTGGGCTGGATTCCCAAGTTTTCATTACTGTGATTGTTTTCAGCAACAAATTTATAATAATTTACAATAATTTTTTATTACTTGGAAATACATTTGGAAATAATGAAAATTAATTGCAAAATCCAGTGAAAGTCAACCATGAAATAAAAATAATTGTTTGTACAGAAACATCCAAACAATTACCATGAAAATATTTATAGAAAAGTCTCAGGGTAGCTATGTTATGATGGTGGGAAGGTGAGTGAACAAACTTTCTTAGCAACAGTCTGAGCAATAGATTCAATATAATCTTTCCAATACATGTCACCCAAAGAAGGTACAACAAGTCACTCTCATGGAAGTTAGTATCAGCCATGCTGATGGAAGGCAGAAGCCATTCCTTGCTCCAGTTAAGAACTACAGGTCATTTTTTAGTTCACCTGCCAATTTCACCTTATTGAAATGATCAGTTTTATTATCAAAGCAGGAGTAAAGGATTATGTCATCAGCATGAATATCAAGTCGAAGTCACTGATGAAAATTAAGAATAAAATAGGTCCAAGAATAGAGCCCTGCATTAGCACAAAAGGATCTGGGAGAGTGGCTGTTCAACACAACTTTTATTTTACGATTTCATAAAGACTGGATCAGTTCAAAAAATTTGTCTGGAGATACCATAGCCTTTCAACTTATGAAGAAGACCGATTTGCCAGTTCGTGTCAAATGCCTTTGAGATGTCTAAAATATAACTTGTAAGTCATTAAATTTCTTTATTTTTTTCATTATTAAGTTTTTACTAGTATTTCTTTCATCTTATTCTTAACACTTTTGCTGCAAAGATTAATATTCTAAGCAGCAAAAATTGGAAATAAAGAATAAGTTTCTGGCAAGATATGAACACACAAAAGTAATACCAGTTCAAATTCCTGAAATGGAATAGTTTGGACAGATTGCTTTTTTGTTGTTGGGTATTCATAGGCATAGATTTACCAGATTATCTAGTAAATCTATACTTAAACCTGAACCTCAGAATTTTAGGTGTTGATTTGCACAATGGTACATTTTCAAGCAATTAATGAATTTTTAATCCAACATTGTTTATTATTACTATAAACTTTATATTTTAGTGGTACACGTTTGAATAGACATGCTATTTTATTTTAACAATTATTGTATACCAGTGTAAAAATGCTCAATGATAAAGTCCTTTTGGCTAAAAAGTGGTCCTCTTGGTTAAAAAGGAAATCCTGTCAGGTGGTACATTTTCTTTAATAAAACTTTCGAACTCTAGATTGGTAATTTCAATGTTTAAAAATTCTTATCAAATTAATCATATTCACTTACACAGAAATACACTTGGTGAATCTGTCACTCCCCAGCTATGGTTAAATAGATCAAACTGAACATTTTAGCCTTGGTTGGCAACTCTAAATTCAAAAACTATATATAGCCCTGGTGAATCACTTATATGCAAAAGGATCTTGTTCACAAAGATTATGATTGTGACTGTAGCTGGTTTCTCTCTTTATATATATATATATATATATATATATAAAACATATCAGGTCCCCACTAAACTGTTAGGACAACCACAAAATCAAGTAGATGATTTTTATCTAGACATAAAGGACCACATTTTTATAACAACCAGCAGTAAAATCAAGATGTATCTTCAACAGCAACCATTCACTGTTCAAAACTAGGGAAAAAAGAAAGAAATATTTTTGAGATCAAGTGCCACGTGGCTGGAAGATGAAGAATTATGTAGTCAGGTTGCATTCTAAAATGGTTGATGAGAAGCTGTCCATTGGCAGGGGTGAAAAGATCCATCTTGATGTAGAGGAGTAGCAGGAGAGAGTCAACAGTCAGAAGCCAGAGACATACAGAGATAGACAAAGGAGTCAAGTGTTCACTGAGCAAATGAAAGATCTAGGCTGTTAGTCTGTTGTGTCAGAAGACAAAAGCAGCAGTGAATATGCCCAAAGTATCCCTTACCAATTCCAGAAAAGTGCCAGATGAACCCAGGCATCAAAACCAGTATATTGGAATCAGAATTCAAGTTTTTTTTTTCAAATCAAGGTGTTATTTCACTTTCATTTTCTTTATTTCAATGGCAAATTTTGATAGTAATCTCATACTGATTAACCTAACCAAATTCATTTTATCTTCACTATGTATTAGCATTAACCAACAATTGAGTGTGCATAGATAGATGCATATAAACACTCAAATATTTATTCATAGATAAGATTTTTGAATACTGAGCATCAACAGTTACATTTGTCAGTCACCTAAGTCAGCCAATTCTTAACTGATCAATTTCATTTTTTCTTTTTTACAGTGAGAGTGTATGTGTGTGTATATATATATATATAAGGATTCAAATGAATATTTTTTAAAGCAATAAAGCAACTAAGACACAAGAGGTTAGTGGGAGTGAAAGTGCCTTAGAAAAAAACATTAAGGAAAGAAAAACACTTGAAAGCAAGAAAGCAGAAGACTATGTGAGAAAAGAAACCATTAGCATAGAATTTATAGTTACATCTAGCAATTTCAAATGTAAAACGATGAGATTTAGCTGTCAATATAGTTCCATGTTTAAATTCATAAAGTTAAGGTACCAAAGAATTACAGAAAGAACCTTTCCAAATCCTTGATAACAGATAAATTATTCTTTACTAATCAAATTCGAGATTTCATTATATATATTTGTATTACATTTAGTTTAAATACATAAAAAATACATAAGTAGAGATTCTAAAAGAATAACAACCTGAGTGCATTTATACGTCCATCTTTTAAATGAAAATCATGTACAAAATTTCATAGGGAAATTTAGAAAAATGCCTGAAGAAAGATGTTATTGATATTAAATTTTAAGATTATTTCAAATAAACAACTTTAAGATAAGAAAAACTGTTTAAGGATGATTTAAATCATTTAAAGGCTAAAAATTTATCTGGAAGTTGCAACTTGAAAGAAATGATTCCATTATAGAAACCTTTTGTTGATGTTGAAAATTAAACTTAGAACATTACCAGAAGTTAAGTAAAATGACAATTCGATGCTACTATTCAATTTATTATCATCAAATATGAAAGATTCAAAATGTTTCTAGTTGGATAAAGCAGAGCTTAAAAGATGTTTAATTAAAAGAGAAAAAAAAAATGATATTTAAGTAAAAAGGATATCTGGTTCTTTACAGAGCTAAGTGAAAAAAATGGAAAATGCCCATTTAAAACAAAAATGTGTGTGAGAGTTATTAGAGATGAATGCACTGTGAGCAAAACATCTGCTGCTGGTTCTGCTACTAACCTATAACATAAAATCAATAATGAGCTGTTTCTGGGAAGAAAACCAAGTATTTCATACAAAATCCATACAACTCTTCAGAAAAGAAAAATATAACTTGCAAATATTTGACTGATCAGATTGTTACGTAATGAATTTTAGAAATGATTAACAAGAGAATAACCAAGACTATGAACAGACCAAAGTAATTATATAAACACTATATAGAATGGTCAAGAGGACCAGAGGCACATAATACTAAAAATAAAAATCTAAGTTATATCAGAGAGAGAGAGAGAGAAAGAGAGAGAACACCTAGCATAATTAAGAACTGTCCAAAATTGTCTGACATAACAAATAAAAAAAATCTTTCAGAGTAAAATGATAATTTACAATTATAACAGGTCATCTACATTTGATATTCAATAAGAACAAATAGGAAACATTTATCAATCTATTTCCCTTTTATTAAAGCTTCATGAGAGAATGAAAAAGAAGTGACCAAAAAAAAAAAAAAAAAAAAAAAAAAAATCTGGTATTTTCAATTTTGCATTGTCTTTTTGTCACTTCTTTCTCAATCACTGACAAAGATTTAATAAAAGTGAAAAATGTTAGATTGATAAATATTCCCTAGTTGTTCTTTATCTCATTTAATATTCAATGTAAATGATTTGGCAATTGATTTAGGGAAAAGCAGGTACCTTCATATGAATTATTTATAGCCTAACAAAAAAAATAAAATCATTTTTCTGATTTAAACATTAATTAAAGACAAATCAAATTGCTGAGGAACAGATGAATATATGAGGCCATAAAAAAGTGATAAAAAAAAACATTGCATGATGATATCTAGCAAAGAACTAGTAGATATTTCATGGTCAGAATGAAGCTTCAAATTGTCAGCTTATACACATTTTTAAATGAAGTTCTTCAGAGACAAAACTTTTATTACCTAATAATAAAGACATTTTTCACTTGCAAGAATAAAGTACTTAAGAATAGTTAAATATATTAAGTAATATTTTTTTGAATCTGCAAGATAACTAATATAGAAATTTCTTTTTCTATGAAAGTAGATTAAAAAAATAAGGATATGGACAAAAGAGAACCTTCCATGAAAATCAAATCCAATTAGGAGAAAAAAAAATATATATATATATTTATTTTAATACCTATACTCATCAACTGGTATAAAAAAAACCTGGATACTACAATTTGCAAATAAAAATATATTTAAACAAACTGGCATCTGGGGGAAAAATTTAAAAAAAAAAAAAGACTAAAAAGGGGCGGGGTCGTCCAACACTCTGAAGATCCATTAAGTGAAACTTTGGTAGGTAGTTTTTGGCTCATTAGGATTTTATATATATATATATATATAAAATTTTTGATAAAGTGAAATTAAAAACAGTTTAATTTCTTCAAAATTACTTCATTTGTTTCACTGACATTATTGAGCAAATACCAACATATCAACTGACATTACATATTCTACACATGAATAGACATAGAAAAAATAAAATTAGAAAAATTATTCTATTAGAATAAGACAAAGTTTGGTTAATTCTAAAATATAACAATTAATCTCCAGTACATCTTCATAGATTTTTAGCAAATACAAACCAAAATGACATGAAATGATTACATAAAATAGATTCCTGTTAAAATTAGCTAAAATTATTGCAATTGGCTAGATTCCCTTTGCCTTTTTATTAGACAACTTTTTTTTTTAACTTTTTTTATAGATTTTCAAAGAAATACTATTTCTAATGCACATTAATTTTCAAACCACCCATTCTTTTTGATCTTCATCTTTTATTTAAAAACAAACATCAATATAGTCATTTTACCTCATTTTTTTTTTAATTGAAATAATTTAGTCACTGTCAGCTTCAAATGTTATTTACAATAATTAAAATGAAGATGAAAATATTGATCATAATAGGTTTTAAGCAGTTTAGTCACTATAAAGTTAATAAGCCATCAGATGTTTCCATATAAACCAGTGACAAAAGGCAGAGTAAGAAGATTATGATACAATACAATTTATCTTCATATAACACACACACAAACACTAGCCAGCTATTATAAATTCATTTTCTATCCCTTAATTCTTTTTTTGTATGTACAGTTGAAGAGCTAAATCCATTATTTTAAGTTAATAAGAAAATCCTGTTTTCAACTTCATTTTCTAGACTGTTTCATTTATGAAATCCCAAGAACTGAAATGTAAGCTTAGTAACAATGTTACATATATTGTTAAAAGCCAAGAATGGAGGTTCCAATGAATAAAGCCAGTGAAAAAGATAAAATTTAATTAATAAGAATTGATAAATACAATATTCAGTATAATCAAAAAGAAATTTCAAATCTTATAAATCAGGTCTTTAATTACATATTTACATAGAGAAAATGAATGCTGAGCTGTAAAAAGCATCACCATATGATACACACAGGTTAATGCATAGCACTGCTTATGTGGCACAGGAATAAAATACAACTGTGTGTGTATATATATATATATATATATATATATATATATATATATATATATGTGTGTGTGTGTGTGCGCACACTGTGAATGCATATAATTGTACTGTTATTTGACTCATATAGACTTATGTATGAGTGTAAGATACCATGTTTATGTATTATGTTCTGCCCACTCCTCATAAAAACACACATTCTAGATTTTATGTTTATAAACATACTAAGAGACTTGAAACTGGGTTAAATTCCTGACCAAACCAGAAATGTATAGGATTTAATAAAATATATATTTGATAAACTAACTTGCTTTTACTTTTAAGCAAACATCTTCCAGAAATTTTGCAGTCAACATCAAATAATACAAAATGTTGACAATGTTGATCATGAACAATTTTAATAACAAATACAGAAGGTCTTGCAATAAGATACACAACATTCCTTTCTGGTTTATATAAAGAAAGAGAGTAAAAGAAAAAATAAAGACATTTATTTGCCACCAATAGGAGGAGTTCAAAAACTTTTTTTTTTTTTGCTAAATAAAACACAAAATTTTAATTCATTAATATGCTTTGATCAATCATTCTATTATCAATTCAGTATATTATACTCATTTCTATAATTTTAGATATTAGGTTGGTGCAAAAATAATGACGTAATAATGTCGTTTTTTGACGTATTTTTTAACGTCAAAAAACGACATTATTACGTCATTATTTTTGCACCAACCTAATATATTTACTTTTTTCAATTACTGTATACATAGAAATTTTATTTTATCTCCCTTTACTTTATATCATTAAGAAACAATGTACCACTAACATACATATAAGATAATTTATGTAAGGAGAAACTATCATCCAGTTTTAGCAATGAATTCATATGAACTTTTATTTATGCCTTACACGACCATTAACACTTGCATCTATTTGCAAAGGTTAAACATAAACAAAAAAAAAATGTGTTTCAAATTAGAAAGATCATAAATGACATCAATTTTCCCTATTACAATTTAGTCTGAACAAAGAGAACTGATACATCCCATTAGTTTACATCAAATATAGAGTGTGCCAGGTAATTGAGAATTTATAAAACAAAATATTCAAAGCAAAAAAAAAAAAAAAAAAAATGTACACATGTTCAACTAAGAAAAAAGGAAGATTATTCAATAAAACTGACTTCAAACTCAAAAACAACCTCAATGAAACCTCAGAAGTGACTGCATGCCCAGATCTGGTGAGTGTCCATAATGGTAGTCTTAAATGATTCCCTTGTATTGTAGAGGTGCTGACTGGCCTACGTCTTAACACCACAGTTGTAATAGTCCAGGGAATTCACATACAGAGATTTAAGAAGCCATGCGAGTCCTAAAAGTTCTCAGTCAAACAGATGTTGGTCATGTATGAGGGAGAGTAAAAATGCTGCTGGAACATCATGGACTCTTCTTTGATACCGGGGTGGTGGTAGTGGTGCTATCACAGCACTTGTTATTCACAAACCCTTGAACCATCACAGTGCGTGTACTTATTTATTAAGTCTATTACCAAGGGTAATTCTGTGCTGGGGTGGGGTACATTCAGAGCCACCTGTTGTCCATTCAGTTCAAAGTTCTTTTCATCAGAGAAGAACCAGGGCATACTGGGTACCTTGGGGTGCTTGAGATTGTTTAGCAAGCGCTTCCATTGGATTGCAAGATTTAGTTCTACCAAGTCTTGTCAAATTATCCTCACTTCAAGTAAAACCTGAAGTCCTCGTGTATGTCATCAACATGCTGAGATCATGATTGATGGTGCATTGGATGAACTCAACTGTCCTTATTACATCTGACACAGATGTCAGGTTGACTTAGAATATTTGTCTTGGCTATGGACAATACATGACCACTAGAGGCCTACAGCTTATTCCTGACCTTGAACACAAAAGACCTTGCCACTTTCAAGAATCTGGCTATCTCAAGGCCAGATTGAAACCTACCATATTAATGCTCTTAACATGTCGGAAAGGGAAATGAGAATGTAAAAGTTTGGCATATGATACCTAATATCATGTTATATTGTCTTGCATTTATAGCCTGCTAAAGGCATGTTTACAAATATGTGCTTGTGTGTATATGCATGCATATATTGATCGAGAGACTACGAAAACAGTAAAATATCAAAAGAGTTTAAATTAAGCTTGTTTGACACCATTATTCCTTGTGTTAAAAGAAAGAAAAAAGCCGTCACCAAAATTAGACACAATGTTGAACTAAAAGACAAACCTAAAGACAAAAACAAGCAGCTTACAATACAATTAATCAGAGTCGTTACAAGTCAATTTTCAGGTTTTGCAAGCACAAAATACAGAAAGAGAAATGACCTTGGGTAAAAAGCCAGTTTCATCCATGTTTAAAAAGGTGATGTTTAGAGTATTTAAGTTGGAAAAAGCAGACAAGCATACAAAATTTAGATCTTTTATAAAAAGGCTAAAAGCAAAACCAATAGAATGTTTAGATAATCAGCCAAGGTTATTTTTGACATGATGCCAAATAACTCAAAATAGTAATTTTCTTCCTCATTTATAATTTGTGTTGTGCCAAGCTTTTTAACCTACTAACCCAGTCAGAAAGAAAGCTGTAGAAATATTCTAAATAGAAAATCATATACAATAAATAAAAGCTCAAGTGAAAATATCAGTTGTTCCATAGAAGGTTAAAATGTTTCTCATAAATCACTTTTTATTTTTAAGAATCTTAGGGAAATATTCAGAAATACTTGGACTGAAATAATAAATGCTAAGTGAAAAGAAAAAAAAATGTAAGATTTAACCTATATTTCCTTCAATTACCAAATTGAAAAGATTGAAAAAGAATGAAATTCATATTAAATAATGTGTACTCATAATTATTAGAAAGTGACAAAATCAATCTACATCTTGATCAATCAATAAAAATGTGCTACTAAAAAAAAAAAAAAAAAAAAAAAAAAAATCTTCCAGTGCTAAAACAATAGGATATTGTTGTACAATAAATTAGAAACAGTTATTTACTGAATGAAACTAACATTAAGAGAAAAAAAAAAATACAAAAACAAAAATTAGGTTGTGGAAGTGCACAATAGCATACTAATGGAGAATGTTATTAGTTAAAAACAAATTGCCAACCAATTTGATTTGGTTTCTTTTATACTTAATAGAAAATTAGGTTTACAGTAAAGTTTTACAAATTTTAAATGTAATTATCCATTCCTTAATTATTAACTAATTTTTTTATTGATTTAAATATATATATATATATATATATATATACACGGCAAATATTATTAAAAACACATTTTGTGTTGATTAATTTTAATGACCAACTTTTCCAAGTTATGAATAATCTTTCTCAGACAAGAAAGAAATTCCGTCAGAAATTGTCCAAAGTTCATTACAGAAAATATGGTCCAAGCTTTTGACTTTAAGTCATCAGATAAAATATCAAAAAAATCATCCTCATAAGAAAAAAGAAAAAAAAACAATAAGTCACACCTTGCTTACCAAACTCACCTACCATGATGATGACTTAAGTCATTAAGTCGAAAGCTTGAACTATATTTCCTGTACTTTTCTTCCAAAATAAACTTTGGACAATTTCTGACAGAAGCTCTTCCCTGTCTGAGAAGGGATTATTCATAAATTGGAAAAGTCAATCATTAAAATTAATCGATAGAAAATGTTTTTTAATAATATTTGCAGCATATATATATATATATATATATATATATACACGCATTTCAAGTGGTATATTTGATTTAGTTAACAGCTTACTTATTATGTCACCAAGGTAAAATGTTTGACAGGTTTCGAGTAAGAGACTTAGACTTTTTTTATATGCACACCCACCACTCTGTATGACAAACATTTTTGTGTGTACATATGAATAGAGACTACTCATCTAAAATCATAAAACTGAGAAAATTAAAAATTCATTCAAGCTGTTACACCAAGTAAATATGACTGAATGTTACTAGGTATGATTAGGAAAAATAACAATGGAACATACAAATGGATTTGAAATCAATACAGAAAACATAATACATGATAATCAATATACAAAGATTGCTAAATCTTTAAATAGGTAAGGAGGTTATAAACCAAGTAAGTGAGGATTGTTAAACAAGATTTTACAGATAAGAAAAATTACTTCAACAAGAGTATTAGGTTGGTGCAAAAATAATGACGTAATAATGTTTTTTTGACGTTAAAAAATACGTCAAAAAACGACATTATTACGTCATTATTTTTGCCCCAACCTAATAGAAAAACCTTTTTTTCACTTTTACACATTTATTTTATAAATTCCATGGTATCCAATGAATTATTTTATTTTTATTACCAAATTGCAACTTTAAAATTATTATTTTGAATAAAACCTGAAAAATATAAACAATAAATTGCTGATACACACTGAAGAGTGGATGGACAGGTCTGCTAACAAAATTCTGGACTTTGGATGCTGAAAGTAACATCAATCAGCTAAGTGACAAACTTTTACTTATATTAATTATACATACATACATACAGTGGGAGAAATAAATATTTGTATACATACAAATTTTTAATTTATTGTATTAACAACTAATGAATAAACATTCTTTTCATATGCATGGAAAAAAGAAAAAAATTTGACTTAATAAAAATAAATCCTATTTATCCATTTTAATGGGTGAAAAAAGTATTCAGACAATACAAAAACGAATACATGATCTTCATTTAATACTTTGTAGAATAGCCATTATTCACTTCCACAGCAACCAACCTAGTCTTGTAGTTCTCAATTAACAATTTGCAAGTTTTAGTTGGTATTTTGTTCCATTCTTCTTCGCATATGGTTTTCAGATCTGTGATGATTGTTGGAGCTCTCAATTGGATTTGAATTTTCAAATAACACCACAGATTCTCGATAGAGTTTAAATCTGAGGACTGACTTGGCCATTTCAGGATATTTAAATTATTTTCAGCAAGCCATTTCTTCGTAGATTTTGCAGTGTGCTTAGGATCATTATCTTGTTAGAAGATCCAATCAGGAGGAAGTTCAAGATTTTCAACCAAAATAATTAAGTTTGCTTCCAAAATATTTTGATATGCTGCAGCATTCATTCTACTATCTATTACTGATATGTTGCCAGTACCTTTTGCAGAAAAACATCCCCAAACCATGATGTTGCCACCACCAAATTTCACTGCTGGAAATGTGTTCTTTTGTTTGAAGGCATCGCCATCTCTCCATACATGATTTCTAGAATTAGATCCAAACAACTCAATTTTGGTTTCATCTGTCCATAATACTCTTTCCCAATATGATTTTTCATTATCCTTATGTTCATAAATGAATTTCAACCCGACATCTGTGTCTTTTCAATAGCAGTGGAGTTTTCCGAGGGGAGCATGACTTTAGATTGTTCCTATGAATTCCATTGCTTATTTTCCATTTAGTGACACAGATTCCTGATGAAAGCAAATCATCCTGAAACTCATCCTGACAAGTAACCATTGGATTTTTTTTGTTTTATTTGATGTAGTAATTTCCTCAAAGATCTTGAAGAAATCTTCTATGGAGCATCTGTTCTTTGGTTTTCAACAGTTTTGCATTTTTATACCTTGCAATGAATGAACTAATGGTAGTAGATGGAATATTCAGGTTGTCCAAGATTTTCTTGTAACTTACCTTCTTTCCAGACCTTAATGATCAGTTCTTTTTTGAATTTGTCAATTTTTTACTTCTTGCCATGATGGTAACCTTGCATGAATATCATTTACATAATGTTCTGTTTGTATTTTTTAGGCTAAAAATAACTACTGATAACATTATTGGAAGATTCCACTTGAATAATCCAGAGTATTAAAGCAAGTTAAGTTTTAAAATCTGAAATTTGCATTGTACAAATACTTCTTTTGGAAAAATGATATTTATTTCTATTGAATCAAATTTTTTCTGTTTTCTATGCATATATAGTTATTATGCATCTGCGTACAGTTAATTATATGAAAAGTATGTTTATTCATTAGTTGTATATACAATAAATTAAAAATTTGTATGTGTATGAATATTTGTTCCCCCCTATATTATATATAAATATGAATGAATATATAATATGAATACAAAGAGTGAACAATTTCATTGGCATCAGTTTTGTGAAATGTAGAGTAAACTATTTCAAATGGCACCATTTGCATTTATCATCAGTCATGATGATTGATTGTAATTTTGTTAATATCTCTCACTTGATACTAAGTAGCTTCATGCATACATCATAGTCCAAATAATGAAGTAGTGAAAAAGAAAATCCAACATGTACACAGATATACTATAAATACAATTTTATAATAGAAAAATAACAACTATCAAAATAGTTAATACTGAAAATAAGAGTTAAGCTATAAGGATTTGTGATTTAACAATGATATTAAAAAAAACAAAAAAAAAAAACAATCCAATCTATATCTGTCTATTTCTAAGATGAAGCATTCTAACTATTTATATTATTCAGACAGTTGTCTTCAATTTTATTGCCATATTCACAATGTTTTGTATGCTTTAGCCTTCTTCAGGTGATATATGTTGGAATTTCCCCAAGGACACATTGCCCGGTGAATATAAGTGTTGGTTGAGTAATCCAAAAAGTCACTTGACCCAAAGAGTTGTGAGTTCAATACATGGTCACAGCAACTGGAACAGTTACTAAGGGGAATTAACCGAAACTGAGATATCCAAACGCATCGCATGTGGAATTAGGACAATCTACCCCCCCATGGACTAAATAAAGGGTTTGATTTGGAGCATACAATGGCCAAAACGTCATAAATATGATGCACACAATAGGTCAAAAAGGAACCTACCAAAGTGCAATAGTGAATACACCATTTTTATAAACCACTGGAAACTCTACTATTGTTATCCCCTGCTAACATATGTTTAGTAAATACCTACACCACAAAAGAGACATTTAAACAGACCAGACCAAGGTTACCAAGTGAGAACACTTTTAAAAACCAGGGTTACGAAAGTTTGAATTTTCTATTTTTAGCTTTTGAAGGTTACTTTTACAATAAGCTAGGTTAACTTGAGATATTAATGTGAAGTCAATTCAAAATTTAGTAGCACTGGTCTTTCAAAAAGGCCTTCTCAATTCAGTATTTGTAGTCCAATCTGGCAACCTTGAACCAGAGTAAAAATAACAGATGGTTTTTATTTTTTTAAGTTACAAAATTTTTCTGAAAAATTTTAGTCTCAAGTTTTGTTGAAAATAATTTGGAGGAGCTAAAATCTAGTTGCTATCTTGCACCCCAAATACGTTAAATATGATAGAAATGTTCAGTAGCAAAAGAAAAGATACAGAGGTAAAATTCTACAAGCCACAAACAAATCAATACATGTATCCAACTAGTGCAGAGTACAGTCGATAGATTAAAATGCTGATTAAAATAGAATATATAGCAGATTAATTAGAAGAAGGCAGACAGAATTATTGACAATGATAGAAATAAAACATTTACCATTTTATTTATTTAAATGATTTTTTTTTTTACACAGATTTTATAACTGATTCTCTCTCTCTTCCAATCACATGTAATAATAATGCTGATTTTGAAAGCAATATAATTTATCAGTTTGAATAACACCTGTAACAAAACTGATTTTTTTTCAGATATATTCATCAATGTAAAGAACATTTACAGAATGAAAAATGCTCAAATTTGTCCAGTAAGGTTATTTTTCTTTTAATCCTGATCCAGTGAAGCGGGTTAAATGAAATTAAGTTGTAATCTATTGAAATTTATCTACATAGCAAATTACACTGAAGAAAAAGTAAAGAGACCAAGTATTTAACATTATGTGCAAGTGTAGAAAAAGATCTGGATATTTGACAGGGGAAAAAAAAAAAAATTAATTTCTCAAATGTAATTAGGTTGATGCAAAAGTTTTCAAAAATATTTTGCAAAATGTTAGAAAAATCTTAGTAGCATCTTTGGAATTTACTCAGCTTTTTGTTTATAAATACATTATCTGAAAGAAGCAATTGCAGAAAGTGATGAGTTTTACCATACCTGCATGTAAATTCACATTCAAAAGTTCTTACACTTCATGTTTAATAGGAGATAATAATAAACTCATTGAAGCCTATGTTAAAGATGCAGTAGGTGCAAGTATGGGTTGGGAATAGTTTGCAATATTCAAAACGGGAGATTTTGAACTCAGAGACAAAAAATACTGTAGAAGACTTCAAAATTTAAAATCTGATGATCTGAAGGAATTTTTGAAGCAAGATACAATACAAGCAACATATGAATTTGTAATGAAATTCAAGACAAATCTATCAACTTGTTTAAATGATACAATGGAAGGGAAAATATGTTTATCAAGGTATAAAATATCAAGGAAGTCAAATAGTGAATCTGTTGCATGGCACTGTCATCATGTTCCAAATGTGACACAGTAAACAATCACGGAACTTTAGGTGAAACGTTTTTTATATACAATCGATTTACATGTTTAGGTAATCGGCAATTAAGTCAGTCCTCCCACATCAAATAAAAGGTAGGGAAGGAAACCCCCCATCAATACTGGAAAGAGTGAGAACAGCCACTGAAATTGAGAAACCTAAAAAATTATTTTAAGAGAAAGATTTTCTAAATTTCAAGCAAGAGCAGTACTGGCTGCTCATTCAATGAATGCCAAATGTTTGCTTGTAGGAAAGCTGCTAATATTACCATTTGTTCATAATTCATGCAAGTTAAATGTTCATAACAGCTGTTTGTGGTTTTCATAGATAACTTTCATAATGATTTTTTTTTTCATTTTACAAATCATTATCTATGATAAATTGTGCAACAGTGTCTTGAAAAAAAAAACCAAGCTGTGAAGTTTTTAATTTCATTCTCTTATCTATAAAGATAATTTATTTTACTTTATAAAAACTTAGACATTTGTTGTATTCTATAATTGAAAATATGTTATTAGGGTGAGGAAAAAGTTCCCTTTTTTTTTTTTTGTTCCAATAAATTCATAGTATCATTTGTCAGTCATCAAATAGTTTTAGCTAAATTGTGTATTCCATCATAAAGGAATGACTCCATTTTTGATCCAATGAATGTTAGAACCACTTACATACAAGAAGTGTTACCTGGAGTGAAATCACTTGGAGTCTGAATGTGACAGGTAAAGAGAACATTATCATCATCAGTCCCATAAGTGGGTGTGGTTGTAGGGTTCCTGACCACCTGACCAGTTCTTGCCACATATCCGTTGTTAAAAACTGGAAAGATATTTATTTGTTTATAGCATGTTTTGGACAAGTACATCTGGTGGAGTCCATTCCTCTCCAGATCAAACCACAACTGATGTCCTTCAACTTATTCACGGACAAGTAGCCGTTGATTCCATTGGGTGAGCCCTCCACTGTGGCCACTGATTTCAGCCTAGGAAGCCCTCTGCTTAGTTATACTGTGTCATCCTTGCACTAGCTGCATATATAGATATGGAGCCGAGTCTACCCTATTGTGCTAGAAGATAAAATCCCTACAAGAAGGTCCATCTGATCTTAACATTTTATTTTATGTTAACATTTTGATTATGTCATTATTTTCTCTTCGAGTTACATGTGCTGTCCATTTTAGCTGTTAGTCCTCAAGTGATGTAGTTACTGTTATTTGGTATAGTTCTTTGTGATTCTGTTACACAAGTCCACAATGTTCAAAGAAGGATGATCTCAGAAAGTAACTATTCTATTTGATTATCTTCTTTGAAGTCAAAATACTTTCAGATTAAAATAATATGAAACAAATGAAAATTAAAAAAACATTTAGCAAAATCTAATAAAGTTTTGTCCTTCAACATGTCAGCCAGCCTAACAAAAGTAACAGAACAAAAAATTACAAAACAATTCTATTTATTATCCAGACGATATTACATTATTGCGAACTTCATGAGTTGAAAGTCATTACTATTCTTTTGAAACATTAGCTCAACAAAACTAACCATAGACTTGGAAATAAAAAGCCAGAACATGAAGAGAAGAGAGCCAAAATGATCAGTGTAACATATCTAGGAAATAAAAAAAAAAATCAACTTACTTCAAATGAAAACAGAAAATACTTCTAACAATTCAGCCATTCGTTCTATTACTATAATAGCTTATATCATGAAAGGTGTAAAACAAGCATAGGCAAGCTTTTCAAGCAGTTTGGCCACATGATCTATGGCTCATCACAAGGTGGGTCACTCTGCTAAACAGATACAAGATAATTTTTCATTGCAGATACCTCAGCTATCTTCACTACAGAAAATAGTTTGTATAAACATATACCATAGAAATTGTAGGAAAGTTTTATTCTTTAGAAAATATTTTTTTAATAATAAAAAAAACTTGAAGTCTTGGTATAATATCATCACTGATGACAACGTGAATAACACACATCGCTGTGTGTGAATTATTTTTATTTTATTCAAATGAAAATGAAAACATTTCTTCTTTAGAAAAAACAAATTCACTGGTATAGACAAGCTAAAAAATACACTGATGGAAAATAAAATACCAACACCTGCACAATGTGTTTCAATTGATTCATGATCAAAGGTACAAGTAATATCACTGGATTACAGTAAACGATCAGATACAAACATCAATACATGCTCAAATACCAAAATATAGTGACTATCTACAGTATTCAGATTCCATATCAACATACTGTATATCTACCTTGGGTGTTAATACAAAAGAGTACACTTGCAAGCAAATGATAATTACAGGCGGTAAATACAATACAATCTTGCAATATATTATTCCATGACACTCGCAGTACAGTAAGAGTTGTAGGTGAGCAGACTGAAAGAGTTGTTTGTTGTCCCATGCATATCCAATCATGCTGGACAGAGAAGTTGTCAAACATTTTCACTACCACAGGCATTATGTGAGTAAGCATTCTCCTGCTGGAAAAGCACATTGCCTTTCTGTTGTACAAATGCCAGCAGAATATATGAAACAATATCCAAAAGTGCATGTGGCACTATTCAATGTTAGCTCTACAAATGCCAAATGTGAGCATGAGTTGTAACTTATGATTCCACATGCAGCATATGAAGACATGTGAAAGATATCACTTCCCAGATCTAGAACACACAGGCAAACAATCCTCAGTTCCACAAAGGGAAAAACCTGCTCTCATTGCTCAACATTACAGTACAACATTCATTCTCCAACTTCCCACTCTTGCAACATGACTGGAAACATGCACAACAATGTTGCGGCATAAACAAAGTCTAGCATATATGCTCATAGCCCAGCTACTGTAAAAAAAATAGAATAAAGGATTTCGAATGGTCAATATTGATACTCAAGACATTTGATCTAAGATATAGATGTGCAGTCTGCTACTGCTGCCATTAGAATGTGTTCATGTTAGTGAGTGATTGTACTGTATCTGTCCTGACCCTGGTCTATGGGTCCAGCAATGTTCATTCAATCACTACTGCTGAAATGATCCGTAATTCTATGACTATACAGTCTCTCACAGACCTATAATCCAACCACTCTCAAATGGCTCTTATTGGACAAAAGAAGCACATGTGTGTATCTATGTTATAACATCCGCTTGCAATACACTGAACCTTATCACAGCATGCATCATAATCTGGAAGTCACAGACTGATCACTGCTATGCATGTTATTACTATGTCAAAAAATAGCTATATACAGAATAAAGTCATAATAGTTTGTGTGTAAATAATGTAAACAAATTAGTGTTATCTGCAAAATTAAGAATGTAATCATCCTCAAACCATATAATAATTAACAATATGTATTTATATAGTTTCTGTGTCATCTGTCGTAGGAATGGAGGTAAACCAACTTAAGTTCATAGTGATTACTTCCATTAATCATTTTAATAATCTATACAAATAAAATATTTATCTACATTTAGACAAAATTAATTCCCAAACAAAATAAACTGTTTAATTAATCAGTTCTTGTACTACTACATTTCTTAGATTCCCGTCTTATTTAGTCAAGCCTTTCATGTGAGGCACTCAGATACACCTGCCTGTTAAATAATCATCTTATTAGTCTTTTTAACATGAAAAGATATTGATAAGTGATTTATATAACCCCAGGAGTAATCAATGAATCACAGATACCACTGAACATTTAAAAAATATAAAGTAACAGGTTAATTAAACTGTTCATTGGATTCTATTTTAATTGCAAATTCTTTACTTCAAACAACTGAGTCAATAGTATTATGTCTTAGCAATGTGGCACCTGAAATAGTCTTTTAATTCTACTAGTTTTTACTTCAGTCTTATTGCTAAGTAATGGTTAAATTGTGTCAGTGACTGAAAATAACAGAAACTTAATCAATGTTAACAAAATCCTGAATAGCATGAATCACTTTGCATAGTAATGGCAAAATAAGCCGTTTCCATGTAGGAAACATTTAGCAGTTATTGACCAGTTAGCTTTACTAGCAGTTGAAGTTTGTAAAATATTTTCCTTAAAACAGTTTTTCAGGAAAATAGGTTTCTCAAGTCCACTCATTGCTTTTTCTAGTGTTCAGGAAGGGTTCCTTCCTAATCTTTTGTTTAATGTAGTATGGAATATCAACATCTTGATTATGTCATTTTTTTCTCAGAATTAAAAGTGTCATTCATTTTAGTTGTTACTGCTGCTGATAGGTTTTAAGAGATGTGGTCTTTGTTACTTGGTAAAGTTTTAAAGCCATTTTTAATCATTGATCAGATCGAATTTGACGTTATGCATTACATCCACATGCGAGTCCTGATCTGACAGGGCTATTTCAGTTAATATTTTGGTTTTCTAGCAACTTGTGGGGTTGGTCAAAACTACCCCTAGTGCAACTAAAATTATTTCTTATAACTGATCCATACACCAACATATTTGAATTGTTTAAGAATAATTCTACATTCTGAACGTTTATTGCTGTCTTCATTCTAATTCCAGATCATAGTTTCTGTTTTGCAAAAGTTTATCCTACTTTGTAGAATATTTGGTAAAGAATTTCGACTTTTTTTTTGTTCAAGATCATTCTTATCCCAATTATAAATACCAAAGTCATCAGTATAGCCCCACTGGCCTTTGGATGGAAAACATGAAAGCTGTTTTCTATTAATAGATTTGTTTAGGATGTGGTATGGAATGTTTAAATTGTACAAGCACAGAGCATAGAAGGGTCAATGTATAACATTTTGGCATTTTATTGGGTTGTCCCAAATACTTATTCAGTTATTAAGTAGAAAATTCACTTAATGAACCAAATTAACTTTTTTGGCCAACCTAATAAAATGCAAATTCTTACATTAATGTTTTAATTTATCATTGTTTCAACACACTAGAATAAATACAATCAAAGATACATGGCCTGAAGTTGAATAAATGCTATAAAAAAACATTAAAAAACACCAATAATAAAAGTTAATCTTATCAGAGATCTAGAAGTCCTAAATCTGAGAATATTAAAAGAACTCAGGAGGATTCTGCTTCAGATCAGCTGATCATAGGTGCTATTTCTCAAACTGAGGGGAGAAAAATATTGTCTTAAATTTGAAGTAAATCAAATATGTTTGATAACAAACAAGAAACATTTGAGCCTATGTTAAATATTAATATCTAGTCAACTTATGAAATTGTTTCAGGAATTATAAAATTTTAAAGAGGGTAATATAAAGAAAGGTGTTTAAATAAATTATGCTAATTGTCGAATATTTAATTTTCTTTTACAAATTAAAACTGAATTATTAAACTATCAAATAAAGAACAAGTTTTCTTGTGAAACTGTTTGTAATTTTTTCAAATAAATTATTTGCATTAATTTTATGATCCATCTGCAAAAGATTAATGTGTCTTTCACAACACTTAGGAATGGTATCAGCCCATAATCACATAAATTATGTGCTAGTTTTCTTTCATCATTATGTTTAAAAGAATGAAAAATATGATGCAAGACCATTTCAAGTAATTTTTTTTCTTTTAAAGAAAAAAATGTTCTATTAATGAGAATTGGAGTGGTTGTTATTGGCTACCTGCAGCTAAACTTTAAAAGGAATACTAGTAATGTCCAAGTGATTTTCAAATCAGTCCCAACATGTCAAAGCTAATTAGAAAGTGAAGTTAAAAGCAGCTATCAACAGAAATATCATCTGCCCCACCTACCCACAAGTGATATAATTTTTGAGGGCCATTCTAAGACACAGTTTTTTAATGCAAAGAAATTAATGGTTAAAAAGAAAACTCACCCATTCCACACACCAATTAAAATTAATTTTGAAAAATGTTAAATCAAAGTCTATCAAAAAAGAAAAAAAAAAATTTCAGTTTAACAGCATAATGGTTAAACATCCATAACAACGCATAGAGAGAGAGAGAGAGAGATTAAATTTTCACATTGTTAGGTCTTCTTTCAGACAAGCAATAAGGTCAACTATTGATGTATTGGTGATAACTGTGAAAGAGTCTATCAAAACTCTAGATAAGAATAGTAAAGCTCAGGCTGTTGCTTTGGACATTTCAAAAGATTTCGACAGGGTTTGGCATTCACAAGTTGAAAATTTATGATGTCTCTGGACAAATTTTCGAACTGATCTAGTCCTTATCAAATGGTGAAATGAAAGTTATCCTGAACGGCCACTTTTCTAGATCCTTTTGTATTGATGCAGGCGTCCCCCCGGGGCTCTATTCCTGATACTATTTTGTTTTTAACTTTCACTAATGACCTTCCTAATGGCATCAGCTCTCAACTTGGTATCTATGCTGATAACACAACTATTTACACTTGTCTCAATAGTAAGACTGAACAATTCAATATGGTCAAATTGGTGTCCGATATCAAAAATGAACTTCAGTCTTGTGAACTGGTGCAAAAACTGGCTTGTTAATTTTAACGCCACCAAAACTAAACTGCTCTCTATTAATCATCTGAGAGACCCCCTCAGTCTTCCATCAGCATGGCTGATGCTAATCTACAGGAAAACGAATCATTGTGCCTTCTCAGGTTAACATTCTCAGGTGACATAAAGTGGAAACACTATGTTGAATCCATTACTAGGTCAGCTGCTATAAAAGTTGGTTCACTGTGTCATGCTCTCCAGAACCTATCTTACATACCTATGAGTACTATCCATCCATGCTTAGAATATTGCTGCCACTATGGTCCAATGCTCCTGCTATAGATTTAGAGATTCTGGATAAGATCCAAAGAAGAATCAGCAATATTATTGGTCCTGATCTAATGTCTCAGCTGTCCCATCACTGTAAAGTTGCCTCTGTGCCTTTTCTATAAATACTTTCATGGTAATTGTTCAGATGAACTCTTCAATATGGTATCTAAACTTTATGAATTTAAGTACAGTACTAGAACTGGTGACAAGGTCTCATCAATTTACAGTTGAGTTGGCTAGATATAACCATAAGTTCTATGCTAACAGTTTTTTTTTTTTTTACACTTCTTTCTTGTGGAACTCTCTTCAAGTTTCATGCTTTCCAGTCAACAGTAATCTTCAACAATTTAAATGCAATGTCAATCGCTATTTACTGTCATCCTGATTACTCTTTTGTTCTTGCTCCTTAGTAATGTTGTTTTCTAATTCTTCCACACCCAGTAACCCATTATGTCTTAGTAGCTTTACTGCCTTGCTTCAGGGTGAACCAGATTAAAAAGAAAAAAAAGAAAAGAAAAGTTTATTAAATGCATTGTTATGGCTATTTAATGATGTTATTGTTAAATGAATTTGTTCAAAAACTGGTTTTGTTTCATAGATTTTTTTTCCAATTTTCATTGGTGCGCATAGAACAAATTTTTAATATTGGTTGCCTTGATTTTTTTTCTTTTGAAAATAGCAGGAAAAAACTTAAATATTATCGATGAATGAATATATTCTAAGTAAAAAAAAAAAAAAAAAAAAAAAAAAAGGCTGCAAACAATTGGCATTTTTCTTCAGCAAATCAAACGTAAAGAAACTAACAAGAACGATTACAAACTTTAAAGGTCAAGAATGGAAGAGAAAACTCACTCGGGAATCAAGATCTGATTTTAAAATTGTCTTCAACTAGTTTAAGTAAAAGTGCAAATGGCATTTTTACAAGAGGCTCGGATTAAAATATTACACTAATAATAAATAAACAAAAGAAAGTTTTCAGTTTTTACGATTGATTTACAAAAATGAACGATTCGTTTTCAAGTAAAAATCAGAACAAAAAACGGATAAAAAGGGTGAGGTTGTATTTTTAATTTCTTTATTCAGTATCCAAAAAGGTATAATGTACGAAAATTGTTTAAATAACTCATATTTTATGCATCACTGAATTTAATCGATTTCTTCCAATGCAAAAATTAAAATTTGGTGATTAGGATTTTTTTTAATCGAAAAATCAAAGTGTCTCGAAGTTGAATGTACAGATTTTTGTGAGGATTTTAATCGTTGTTGTATGTAAGAAAATCAAAATACGGGAGACGAAAATTAAATGATACATCAACTTCTTAAAATAAATAAACTAGGGCAAAACGTAAACAATTCGAACGTGCTGGCTTAAGAATGGACCTAAAAACACCGGGTACATTTTTTAGTTTTTAAAATAAAAAAATATAAAAACAGAAGAGAAAGTACAAAAAGTTCAAATCTAAAAGGAGAAAAACTACTAATAGACAATTTATTCCTAAAAGCTAATATTTATTTTCAACGGTTTTCTGATAAAAATTTGCTCCTACTAACGATAACTAACACTGATAGAAAATTGTAGACTTCTTAAAGAAACACCCTTTTTTTCAGTTCACATAACCAAGATTTATCATTTCATACTATGGAGTACTAGTCGTGCTACAAAATGGTCTTCAGTCAAAGCTCTTGTTATTTTCATAAAATTATTTTAAATCAGTAATTATATAAAATATTAATTGTTGCTTCAACCATAAATAATATAGAAACCCGATCTAGGAATTCTGTGTGAGATTATTAATAATATTGAGAAGTCAGTATCATTTGTTTGCAAACCAAACTATATGACCTTTTCTCATTTACATAAGACCATGCAAAAGCTATTTTAAGAAAATAAAATATATTCTTTAAAGGTCTTCACAATTCAGTGGTTTTATTTTATCCACATTACGAAACCTTGAAAACTGATTACAATTACATTTTATTTTACATTGTACAATAACATTATTGCGTTCCGTAGACAGAAAAAATAACTATTTCCTCTGTTAGATTGATACACTCGTGATTGTTCAATATAAATTTAACTTGATGTTACAATAAATACAAAAGAGAATTTAATAAACATTACTAGTGTCAAATCTTCCACTTATATTTTGAAAATATATATTTTTAAAATAGCAACAACAAATTCTTCATAATTTACTTTTAAGTTTTAATGTTTTTTTAAGCAGACTTTTTTTATAACTCAACTTTGATAAGTACATACATCTATTTAACAATCAAAACGTTTACCTGGGCTACGCATATTGTACTGATGTTGCATGTTGACGGCTGTACGACCTGGCACGTCTTTAAAAGGTGAAGGAAAGAGATGCTAGGACCATTTATATCGTCACTCTACGATCGCCGTAGACATGACATTACGTGGCGATAACGTGGACATAATACGTACCACTACAACACTACAGACGCTATACTCTGAGCGACAGCCAATCAGAGGTATTTTTATAAATGCAATGGAAGTAACAACCAATGAAAATAAATAATACATCTATTTGGAGGAAGTTACATTACTCATTAATTTTTATTATTATTTTTGGTTAGTTTGTTATTATTTTGATAAGTTATGAGTTTTTGTACTTACATGAATATTTTCTGTATTTACTTTGCATAAATCCTGTTAACCTTGTAAAAAACACTAAACTTCAATAATCATACTACAACTGTTAATATTTTTACAATAATTTTGTAAGGCCTGTTTTCATTTTTTTTTGAAAATAGACAAAAAAATATTTTAAGTTCCCAAAAATGGTATCCAAACTATGTGAGTAAACAGTAAACTGAATTTTATCTATGAATAAAAAAAAGAAGTAATTTTATTTAATTTTGTTTACTATATTTTTCCTTCCCAAATGCACTTCAAATTCATTTCCTAATGATGAATGATGAATAATAAACAAAGAAGTAATTATGAAATCTTCAACAGCACTCTTGACAAAATGACTTCTCAGATCATCAACCTTTTTACTGATTCCTTTTATATTTTACATATTTAACAATAACACATAAACATATCTAATACACAGAAAATAATAAATAAATTATAAAGTGAAAATGTTGGAGTTTGTCCACAAGAGAATCAACTATTAGGTTGGTGCAAAAATAATGTCGTTTTCTCACATATGTTACTTTTATTATGATTTCTGAATTAATTCATTGATATATATAGCCATGTTATATATCATTTTGAAGCGCGTTTTTCGCTCTATCGAATCGTGTTATTCGTTACCGTTCTCAATCTCTTCATTCATTTTTTTGCAGGCTTTTCGACAACATGGACAAAATTCAAATCCGCACGATTTTCTTGTTCCAGTTCAAACTAGGCCGAAAAGCTGCCGAGACAGCTCGTAATATCAATGATGCGTTTGGCCCAGGAACCACTAACGAACGTATGGCACAACGGTGGTTCAAGAAATTTCGCAATGGTGACGAGAGCCTCGAAGATGAAGACGGTCGCGGCCGGCCGACTGCGGTTGATAACGAACATTTGAAAGCCTTAATTGAAGCCGATCCTCGCAAAACCACACGCGAAGTTGCTGTTGAACTCGAGGTAGACCACTCAACAGTCGTTCGTCATTTAAAGCAAATAGGGAAGTCAAAAAATTTGGATAAATGGGTGAACGATAATAAAAAAAATCGTCAAAAAACGACATTATTTTTGCCCCAACAAAACCCAACCAATGTTTGCCTACAAACTCAAGTATATACCCAAGCATTGTTTATCAACAGACTCAAGTATAATCTCATGCAACGTATACCTATAGACTCAAGTATAAACTCTACCAATGTTTACCTATGGACTCAAGTATAAACATGACCGATATTTACCAATATAGACTCAATTATAAACCCAACCAATTGTTATCTATAGACTTAAGTATAATAAAAAAAAAACAGATTTTGACATTAAATAACTCAGCAATGTTTGATATGTCATAAATTCACCAACCCAACCCAACCTAATTCACTATTCTATAGACCAATCCTTGAAACACAATATAAATTCTGCTTGCATTTACATAATCAGTGAGTCTTGTAGTGCTGCACCAGTTATGGGTATCACAATTCACATTTCCAAAATGCTGCTGATGAAATTCTATCATAATACTTCTCGACTCATATGACATTGAAACACAAAAACCTCTCCGTCTATTTTAACTACTTTTAGGAACTTTTTTTTAATTTCTTTTAGTAGCATCTTGCTTTTGCTTTGTTTATTACCTTATTTGAACTGTCAGATGAATATAAGCTAACTCCAACTCTCATTATATTGAAAACTTGATTTTTGGTTTACTATAGAAAATTAAGGCATACATAGTAGTAAGTTCTTTTCTTTGAGTACAAGGAACACAAATTGATCAAGATCCATCTCTAGAGGCTCAATGAGACTATCCAGAGGTTCAATAAATGCTTTGGTAGTGGGAGTAAAAAAGGAATCAGTAAATATCTGATTTGGAAACAGAAAAGGTAAACATTCAGTCTTAGAAGATGAACTCAGTGATATGTGTGTGGGTCTTGAAGCTAAACCATTGTTCAAAAGTAAAAACCTCAGTGATGATTTGGAGTAATGTACTACTAAAATCCTCAAGTTTAGTGCAGAAATTGAACCACTTACTACTTGCATTCCAAAGTTCATACAGAGTTGAAGCTGGGTTTTGCTACATATATGCAATTCTAATTAAAGACAACTGACAAGGTACTGCAATTAAACTTTTTATGTAATTTTTATTGTGTTCATACTAGTGTTTTCTTTTATGGACACAAAAGTATGTTAAAACTGTTCAAAAGTTCTGCAAATCTAAGGATTTTTGGCTATACTTTTAGAAAAAAGTTCACATATTTAGTTAAAAATAAAAATCATCTTTGATAATGGCTAAAAGAATAAACGAAAATGCTTGGATATGCAGAACTTTTCGACAGTTTTTACACACTTTGTGTCCAGGAAAGAAAACACTTCTACAAACACAAGAAAAATTAAATAAAAAGATTAATCACAGTACCTTGTCAGTCATCTTTAATGAAACTTGTATAAAAGAGGGGTTGCTGCCTAAGCACACAATGATTTTAATTAAGCAGAGAAACAAACTGAACCTAGAAAAGTGTTGTGATTTACAACTTATAGTGGTATGGGATTTCGGGGCTAAAATGAATGGTTGATTTACCCACACTAAGAAGATTAATGGAGCATGGTAATTTCAAGCAAACACATGGGTAATTTTAGCAAAACAAGATAAGAAAATTATTTACAAATTTACACTCTTGAAGTTGTGTCAGTACATCATTTTCCAGAAAATAAATCAGAAATTTTTTAAACTTCATCATTTTAACAAACTGTCACAAAGATAAAATGTTCAAACAACAGATTAAATAATTTGACACAAAATAATATTCAAAAATGTTTAAAGCAAAGGTTTGCTTTAAACATTTTTGAATATTATTTTGTGTCAAATTATTGTGTGCTTAGGAGCAAACAATATTTCAACAGAACTGCTTAAGCATGGAGGGAATGAATTGGTCACTGTAATGAGATTGATCTGCCAGAAAATCTGGGAGACAAAACAGTAGCCCATAGAATGGACTGAATCACTCATCATTCCCATGCCCAAAAAGGGAAAACTTCCACCAGTGCTAGAACTATGACCATCACCCTCATTAGCCACACCAGTAAAATCATGCTATGAGTCATTTTAAAGAAAGATGCTGAAGAACATTTAGCAGAAGAACAAGTTGAATTTAGGGCAGGCAGAAGCACTGTGGAGCAGATTTTCAATCACCACATTCTGATAGAGAATCATCTGAAACATCAGAGGGATCTGTTCCAACACTTTATAGATTTCTAGAAGGCCTTCAATAGAGTGTGGCATGATGGTCTATGGCAGGTGCGAAGGAATTTTGGCCTATAGGAGGGCCTTATCCAAAACATCGAGGCATTGTACAGGACCTCCAGCAGTGTGGTCCTTCTCAACAGTCAGGTGAGTGAGTATTTCAAGACCACAGTTGGCTGTTTACTTTCCCTAACATTTTTCAATCACTTTCTTGAAAACATCATGCAAGAAAACTTTCAAACTTTTCAGTTCACTATATTCATAGGAGGGAGAATCATTAACAACTTATGCTTCACTCATGATATTGACTTGTTGGGTGGAAGCAACTTCGAATTGCAGGGTCTCAACAACAGGTTGACAGACAGAACAGGAGCATAAATTTAAATACCTTGGTGTTACCCTCACCAAAGATGGACACTCTAAAATAGAGATCAAGACCAGACTGGCTATGGCAATTTTGGCAATGGCAAAACTCAGTAAGATTTAAAAGAGCTAAAACATCAGCTTTCCAATCAAGATGAAACTCTACAAATTCCTGGCGCTGTCTATACTGATCTATGGATGTGAAAGCTGGACTCTGATAGAGCCACCAAGAAAGTTCAAACATTTGAAATGAAATGCTTCAGATGCCTTCTTGGGATCTCCTGGAGAGAACACAAGATAAATGACTTTGTACAAGACCAAGTAACACAACTGGCAGACCCCCAGGAGACCCTCTTGGCAACAGTAAAGAGGAGAAAGCTGTTGTGGATTGAACATGTCAAACGCCACAATACCCTACCAAGATGGTCCTTCAAAGTACCTTGAAAGTGACTAGACATAGTGGGAAGCAGTCCAAAAGCTGATAGACATGAAGCAATGGACCAGGATGGACACTCTGATGTTGTTTTGTGAGGCAGAAAATAGATCTGGTTGGTGGTAGCTGGTTGCATCATCATCACTCATGTCTCCTCTACGATCAGCTTGGTCATGAGAAAAAGAAGAAAGAAGAAGAGGTTTATCTCTTGTTCCCTGTTTAGGATTTGGTTTCCAGTTCCTTCTCATAAAGTCTTTCTATCATCTTTCAACCTCAGTAACCCCTTGTGTCTTAATGGCACTATTAACTTGCTTGGGGTGAAATGATTAAAAACCACAAAAAAAGTAACTGTACACTTTGTTATTCTTTTTTCAGTTTCTATTTCTCTTTTTATACAGGAAGTATTTGTTTGAATGAGAATCATAATAAAAATAAGAAAAAATTCACAAATGATATAGGCAATAATAAGCACATTTTAAACAAATTAATATACCTGTTTATTGAATTTGTTGGCATCATTAATGGTAAGGATCTGTTGGTAGAAAGAGCATTGATATTTTGTTGGAAATTGGTCTGTTTTAGTTTGTAGTGAGTGAAAAATAATAATAACTGCCTTTACTCTCTCCCTTCAAATTCAGAGGACTGTAGAAAAAGATGGAAACAAATTCACAAGCCTATATGAAATTTTGTTTGGACCAATGAAAACCTTGCCTTCACAAAAATTAGCTGTTGAGCCAGAAAGAAGAAAGAAAAGAAAGTAGCAAGCTTATGCAAAATTTCTTTTGATATAAAATGAGGAGAAAAATTAAATTAATAAGAGAAGCATGTCTGAAGTCATGTGAAAATTTTTTTTTTCTGGTCACCACATCCAGCATTGAAGTTCTTGCCAATATAATATAATTCGCCAATTATATTTTCGGCTTCTAACCAAGGATGTGGTTGGATTTTTTTTTAATTTTTTTTCAACATTGTAAGAAAGCTAAGTATTTCAAAATATCTCTCTTTGTCTACTTTTGAATGTATGCAACCGTATATCACTTTTGTGAGTAGCAAACTCTGTTGAAATATTGTTTGCTCCTGGCGACTGCCCTTTTGGTAAGCTGCATATGGCTTCTTCCACCTCTTCCTTCAACACTGGAAATGGGGAAGGTGTTCTTGTTGATGGTGAGTCATCATCAATCAATCTGATGTTTGGTTATATGAGATGGTTGTATAGGTCCCAACAATATTGTGTCTATCTATTCGGTGTTTTCAGTTAGAAATTCACCCAAGCTATCCATGATGGCTGTGGATCTACTCCATCATGACTTTGTAAGCTTTTCCAATGTATAATATGTTTGTCTGTGGTTTCCTTTTTTTCATTCTTTTCTTGGTTTTCACACTGCTGGTTGATCCAACATTACTTGACTACCCTCATTTGCTTTTGTATTTGGTTGTTCATTTCATAGTATTCAACAGCACTTTCAGGGCTGGAGATTTTAGTCTTCTTCAAGGTTCTTCTCTTGTCACAGAGGTCAAAGGATATCATTAGAAATTCATGGCTGATGTTGCTTCTTCTGACGATCAGGTACCTCCTCTAATGTTTCATGTAATGCTTCATTGAAGCTGTTGATTAGGTCGTCTATGTCCCTGTCCAGGAGATTAAGTGCTGCAAATCTGCAGCCAAGCTGTGGTTGAAAAATCCCGTTCACTTTTGGATCCTTTACTTTTTCAAGGTCAAACTTAATATGTGGATACACAGCTTGGAATTTCCTTTTCAGCTTGACTTTCATTATCAGCAGCAGCAGGTCATGTTCGCTGCCTATATCCACTCCAGGATAGGTTCTTGTCTTCGCTTTATTGATATTTGACTTAATGCGCCTTGGGATCAAAATGAAATAAATTTTGTTGTGTGCCTCCCCATTTGGTGTATACCATGTTGTTGTTCTCAACAGTTTGTGACGGTAATGGGTGGTAGCGATGATGAGCCTCTGGTTGCTCGCAAACTCCAAAAGGCAAGGTCCCCTATCATTGGTAGTTCCAGTGCCATATTGGCCAGTTCTCATAGGCATCAGGGCCAACTTTGGCATTGAAGTCCCCTTGAATGATGAGGATGTCTTTATTCGGAACCTTCTTGGTGGTATTTTCTAGGTCATAGAACTCTTCCACTTTTTTGTCTTCGTGGTTGGTGGTTGCATACACTTAAATGATGATGATGTTCATTTGTTTGGCTGACCTGCAGATGGTAATGATCCAGCTGGATACATGTGTGCAACTCAGGATGTAGCCAATTACATTTTGCATACAATGAAGGCTACTTCATGTTCAAATCATGACTGATGTCTAACTGTACCCCATCTTGTGTCTGTCCTCAGTGACTGTCTCCCCAAAGCCAGTCTATCTCACTTCTGCTAATCCTATCACATCCCACTGGTAATGTTTCAGTTTGTATTCAAGGTTCTAACACTTTTAACAAAGGAATAGAGCATGTGGACATTTGATGTGCCAATGGTAACCCTCAGATAGCAGCTTGTAGGTGTTTCTTACTCCAGTAGCTGACTTATCGCCTCCACCCTGGTGCTTATTAGTGGAGATCACAGTTGTTATTGACCTGGCCTCAACTGATCTGGTATGTTGTCAGCTGGGATTGTGTCTTCCATGTCTTATCTGTGGGCTTAGGCTATTCCTTGATGGTGCCAATCACCTCTCCAAGACTCTCACTGGTAAGTAAGAACACACCAACCCCTTACAACATATTTGGGTGTATGGGGTGATCAGTGTGTGATGGTACAGTGTAAACCTGGCAGCAGCATCCCATGGGATGGATGGGAGCATTGGTCCTTACCTAACACTCCATTCTTACTTCTGGGTCCGGTTCCCTAACCTACCCACAGACTGGTAACTGCTTCTGCTGGTGGGAAAAATGATAAACCTCTTCTCTTGTTCAAAATACAGGGAAGGAGCATGAACTGGGAAAAAGCTATAGATATATTAATGTTATTAATATATTAAAATTAATACAAGGGCTATTGTATAAATGATTGGAAAAGTTTGTTCTTAGGTATTATATGATGAGTTTAGTAGTAGTATATACAAAAGGAAATCTGTAGCCACGTACCAATATCAAAGAATTTTAACAAAGGGGCCAGTATATAGATTATCAAGGTTGGAGAACTTTTTACTTAGTGGTCATTTGGTAGCAGTAGTAATAGTGTTAAAATTATGAGAATAATTTTTAATATTCCATAAGTTAAAAAAAGTAGACATTTATACTTTATATACATACATATAGTTTCATGAGTAGATATAATCAATTGAGAAAAATCATTGAAGATTGTACCAGTAATCTGGATATTGCTAACCAGACACTTCTCTGTAGCTAAATGGTATAACACATCAGATCAGATAATGGTTTCTGTATAGGAATACAGGTTCAATTCCTGTCAAAGAATGTATATTTTCTGTGTAATTTCTCAAAATTCAGGCTAATAAATGTAATTAATACTGTTTAATTAAAGAAAACAGAGTGTTTACTTTAATAAATTGTATCTATAAAAATAACGTATAAACAGAAAATATATTAAATAATTGTCAGACTTAATCGATTTCATTATATACAGACATACATATGTTTAACAGTAATTTCTGAGAGTCTGCTACCACTTTAGGGGTAAAGAAGCAATCATGTGTTTCCCCCGTTTTAGCTACTACCGTGTAGTGTCTTATAGTTCATGAATGATAAATGTGGCAGAGACCCATTAAGGATACCCAAAGAAAATACGGAGACCAATTAAATGCTTCTAGCATGCATGAGGGGCTGCTTCTGATTTGTTGATTCATAACTCCCATATATGTGTTAATTTTATTATGAAGGAACTTGCAGTTCTGGTGGTCAGTGACTATCTCACATGTTGGTTCATATAAGTTAATGTTGGTATCCTTCTACCCAGGTTTTTGTTATTATCTGAGTGTCATGATTCCAAACATTTAACAACAACACATCTTTTAAATGAAACTTAAAAAAGGTTATTTTCTGGAGGAAAAGTAGAATCAGAACATCAGTTGAAATAACATTTATATATTCTTTTCAGAAATATACAATGACAATAAAATGTTCTATTAGTTTGGTGCAAAAATAATGACGTAATAATGTTGTTTTTTGACGTATTTTTTTAACGTCAAAAAACGACATTATTATTTCATTATTTTTGCCCCAACCTAATATAAAGTAATTAAGTGTTCTTAGTGCATTGTGAAATGTGTGGACAAACTTACTTTATGATGGTCAGCCTAATGTGTTCATGAATGCATCGTCGATGGCACATCTCTTCCATTGTGTACGTGTGTGTGGGTGCAAGTGTATGCATGTGTAGATCAAACAGGTTTCCGAAATTGTTTTGAACCCCAAGAAGCAGTAGGCTTCTATTTTTATATCCATATGGGAGATCCGAAATCTAATTTCTCATAGATGTGTGAACTTTTTGAATATCAGGTTTTCATTAGTTAGAAAATAATTTCACACTGGCTCGCAAAAACCTTTTTCTCAAATTTGCAGGAGTTGAGAAACGAGTTATTATTGTTATTTTCTAAATGGTTCAAAAATAAAACATGGCAGGTCTACAACTACATCTCCAAGTATTTTGGCAGTATTTGCTATTTATCAAACAAAACTTTCTGATGAGATTTTATTGGTTGAAAAATATACTGGGTGTAGCAGCAAAATTGTCCAAATTGTGTAATAGCATGGGATAACTGCCCATCCCGCAAAATGTTTAATATCTAAAATAGTACTAAACTAATTGAGTTTCTTTTTGCCAGGTTTTCAGATAAGACATTAAGCCATCTTGACACTATTTGTCGTAAGAATCACTTAAAAATCCTTTGGGTCATTCAGCTAGAAAGAGAACAGGTTAAAATCATTTTGTGTCATCCCGACTATGTCTTCCCAAATGAGCAATGGTGAGAAGAAAAGGAACATTCAGGCCTTCAGCAATGGTACCAACATTCATACTTTGGCTTACATCTTTAAATTCTATTAAAAAACCATCAAGAGAACAGTGAATAAATGTTTAAAAAAGAGAGAACAGTAGAAAGGAAAACTGGATCAGAAGGTCACAACAGCAAGAGGAATCATCATTTCGACTTAAAACTAAATACATTCTTATTGTTTAAAGTAGTGCCCAATAGTGTTATAAAAACCCTCAGAAAATTCCAGTAAGATATCTTTAATCATTTCTAAGATACAATGGTTCAAAGCTTAATCTAATAATTGGAAATTTCCTGTTACATCTAGTATATTGAATTTAATTCCTATAGTAACACGGTAATTATTAGTTTCTACTATCATCTGAAATTCTCATTGTTAATACTCCATGTGCCCATTTCCCTTGAAATATTGAAGTTGTTGTCATCATTTATATTCATTTGTTTCTAGTTTTCATGGTATCTTTCCTAAATAAAAGGATAACATCAATATGAAGTGTGGACATTTTTCATTGAGACCAACGTGTAGTTACAAGAATAACTCTGAATGTCTTCCTTAAGCTATTTCACTGAAGATCACTGGTTTTATCTTTGAGTGCTTATAAAAATTTATGGACCATTAGTGGCTTTGAGACAGGATTCAGAAACAGTTGTCAATAGCATTTCTGATTGAACAGAAAATATTAATAGTAGTTTTTGTTTTGTTAACTACTGTAATTTAGTGTTTTGATTCTTTTTGTAAAAATTATATTTCTCATGTGACTTCCAGTCTTCAAAGAGTGACAATCACAATCGGCTCGCAAGAGGACATTTAGCATGTTTTGACATTCTCCAGTTCTATCTCTAGTCTCAGTGATGACCCTAGGGTTGATGACACCCCAGGCAAGCTGAACTTCAGTGCCTTTATAAGTATAATTTTTTTTAATTTTCACAAGGAAAAAAACTGAAAATTTAGAATATCAAGTTTATTACAATATACAACTTAATACAAGCTAAAAAAAAAAAAAACATTCATAATTCTACCTAAAACATTTTTTCTAGCTTTTAGATCTGCAAATCATTCCATGGCACTTTCTATACCTATCTTCTTTACAAGATCATTTTTTATTGACAAAATAGTCAAAGAATTTAATCTGTCTTCAGTCATGGATGATCACAAGTATGCTTTTATAACTTTTAGTTTTGGAACATCCTAAACACATGACATGGTGGTGTGATGGTGCCCTTGGACTTGATGGTGTATTTTGACTTGATGGCACCTTTAGTGACTGCCCGAGTAGCCAGTACTTTGAGCCAGCCATGTTTAGTCATGAGAATAGACAATCTCAGAATTTCAGAACTGGTTAAACTTTGTCCTAACTCAAATATCTCTCAAGTTATGATAATTTGAAGTTAATCAAAACTCACATGTTTAATAATTTATTTTTAGATGATCAGTTCTGGATTTTCATGTCTCTTTTTGCTAGGAAAGTCATTGGAATCATATTGAAGTGAATGTTATAAACAGACAGCTTTAACTTGATTTTTTTTTTTTACAAAATGGCCGATATCTCATGGATTTTGGAGCCCTACAGCACAAATTTCAGTTAAATTAATTCCACTTTTTACTTGATTTGTCTTTGGTTCCCAACTTTGAATAATGCTAACAAAAAATGCTCAAAATAAATTTTTTCTCCATTTTAGTGTAAGTATAGTGGGTTATCAGTTATAGTGAAGTGTATGAGTGTGGAAACAGGTTCGTTTGATTTGGCCTTGTTAGTTAGATAGTCCACCATAAGAGGGGTATAAAACAAAAAAATCAAATTGTAAAGTGAAACAACAAATTTATATACATATAAATCAATTAAGGTCTTTACAAAAAAAATTATTGTATTTTGGTTGATACAAGTTTGTCAAAATGTTCAAAGTAGTCCTTGCAAGAATGAGTTTATGTGTACATAGGCAGGAATGCATGTGTGGATGTATGTATGTATATATGAGTGTTATTGAAGGGTAGGAATGTCTTTGAAGTAAGCGCTCAGTCTTAAAATGTTCCATTTGTTTATCAAGTATAAAAGAGATGTAGGAGAAAGGTAGAGATAATAACGATGGCTTGACGTTTGTCAAGGGACTTGTTAATATGCTTGTCTCCTTCTCTCTAGTGACAGGTGAACTTGCCCGTCTTTTATTTTGTTTGTAGGGCTTGAAAAGGTCATTTGGGAATTCACTCCCAGATATGATTCAAGCCTTTTCATTGGACACCAAACAAACTTGCGTGTGTGTTAAGCAAAGTTTGTAAATTTGAGTCTTTTTCATTTCTAACAAAATCAGTGAGTCAGTGAGTAGCATTTGAATTTTAAATCTAGATCTTGTTTTTTTCGCTACATAAGTTCTCAGCTATTAAAACAAGTCTGCAAAATGTAAGAAAATTGTTCTTGGGAAGATATTTTAAACTGTCTCAGTTCCTTTCATACATTAAATTGATTTGTTTGGGTGTTCTAGTGATATGTTGGTCTTGTCTGAAGGTAAATTTTTATATATGTATTTTTTTATATATATGTATTTTTGAGGGGTTAAAAGGTCATCATAACACAACAAGATTACAAAATTACAAACAAAATAATATGAGATACAATGAAATAAACATAACGAAAAACAATAAAATGCTTTAGTATACATTTTAGAAAAATGATTGTATATTTTAAAGAACATATATGTATGCAGAAATAAAGACAATTTGCTTATCTGTTGGTGGAAACATGTTTTATCAGAGAACTGTCCAGGATGTCTGCCTCCTTTTGGTGAATGAAAATGAAGAGAAAGTTTTGCTTTTTGTTTCAACTGGCTGTAAAACACTTGTTCTGATGCATCATGGGAGTATTCTATATTTTATTTAACTATTTTTTTATAATCTAACTTTTCCTTTCTTTATTGTTAATTATCATTATTATCTATATTTGAAAGTATTTTTATTATTTAACTTGTAATTTTTATTTTATTATTAATGATTAATTATCTTGATTCCAGATATAACATAGTCTAGTAATAAGGGTTGAGGGTTATTTAGAAATTTATTTGTTGTTATCACTACAGATTATTAGCCACTTTTGAAATTTTCTACCAGGCACCAGATATCAATTTTTGTACTTATTTGAAAGCCATTATATAGCTCCCAATTTCTATGTTTTCTGGGGTGCTGAATCTATTTTTGTCATTGAATATCATCCGAAAATAAGTCTAAATGGGTTAAATGCAAAGGAATTTTGGTTCTTCTCAGCAGACCTAGGTTTCTATTTTTCAATCAAAAATGTAAAAGTTTTGTTTTAATCTTTATCTTAAGTATAAATAAAATTAATTACATTAATAAAGTTCCATAATTTAGCTGAAAATTATTTCAAAGGCACAAATGTCCGCTTGGCTCTATTGTGCAAGCCCACTGTGAGAATGGACATTAAAACAGTAGTCATCTAGTGGAGCTATACTAAGCTTAGCTTTAGTCTAGCAGAGAAACAAAATAGTAAAACACTTAGTGAGGAGTAAGTTCACAATGATCTACAAGATAAACTTGTAAATAATTACTCTCTAGCTGATACACAATAATTGCCTGACATATATATTTATTTTCTTTTTCCTTTTTATCTCAGAAACAATTACCTGTTGAGTAAAGTGAAAAAAAAATTAATAGCTGTTAATGTAATAAAAGAAATTCCTTCCACTTGACAAAAACTTGCCTATGTTATTGATCTCTGCTGTCCTGCTTAAAATGTTTATGCATTATCGTGTCTTCTTACAAGTTACTGATTAATAACATTACTGCTAGAAATGTTTTTTTGTGAAATAATATACAAAAAAGAACTTAGATAACACAATTCTTATTCTAATTTTCAGCCTCACAGATATTGCTTTAATTTAATTTACATGATGCCACTATTGACATAGAATTTAAATAGAAGTTTTAGGCTTTGAAAAATAAATGATTTGTTTGTGTGTTTTACAAAATAATTTTCTACATTTAAAATAGAATAAATCTAATGTAGAACACAAAGAAATAAGGTCAGAATTTTTAAAAAATCAATGCTTTTATAACAGAAATTAAATGTCAAGTAAAACTATGGGTATTGGCTAATAATTCATGAAAGAATTTTAAAATATATAATACGAGTGTGGGCTGAAAAGTTTATAGGCTGATTATGAAGGAATGATACTAGAGCTGTGAAATCTTGCATGCATTAATTTCAACTTTTCTTATTAATAACTGCATTGTTTATTTCCAGGTAAACTGACTGTTCAGAGAAGACTGTTGATCTTGTTGGTCAAAAAAGGTCATCAACATCAGATATGACATCATTATCACTGGAATACAGGTTCCCAGCAATTTTTTTTTCATGTTGGGGAACAAATGATAGCCAAATCAGGAGAATACGGTTCAAAGTTATAGTTATGCACAGCAGCCATTGAAACCAAGGACTTGTGTGCTGTAGCATTGTCCTGATAAAATGAGAACCCTTTGTAAGTTTTCCTGGGTGTTTGTTTTTGATAGCCTTTTGTAACTCCATCAGCAAATTGGCATAGTACCCTTTATTGATGGTGTGGTGTCATCTTCAAAATAGTCAATAAACACAATGCCTTTTGCATTCCAAAAGATTGAAGCCATCAGCTTCCATGTAAATAAAAAGATCTTGGTTTTCTTTGAAGCAGGTGACGTGAGGTGTATCCACTGCATGGATTGTCTCTTTGTTCACTTGATGAACTCAACACTAATAATCGGTTAGGAAACGTTCAAAGAAACCAGATGTTTTATGACACTTGTATTTTTGAGTGGTATTATGGAAGTGATTGTATGGAGCTAGACAAAATTAAGGTCTGTTTTTGTCATATGAGCCATGAATGTTGAAATGAACACGTTCGGCTGGGTTAAAGAATTGGAGTTCCAGCAGGATACAACAAACCAGAATCGATAAATTAATTTTATCCATTCTCCAATGTTGCAGTCATCATAACATACCCAGAGCCCAAATAAAACAACCCATATTGTAGCCTCTTCACTACACCGATCATGTAATCATGGGGGACCCAATATTTTCATCAAGATCTTGACCTTTTCTTTATTGTGTTTCCCCAATCCCTTCAATTTAATATAGCAAGTCTATTTTGATTTATAATCAACCTAATTTCTCTTTAGTTTTTTGAGTATTACTAAAAAGAATCTTACTCTTATAGAACATTTTTTTTATATTTCATAGCAACTCAGGATTTATTTTCTTTAGATTTTAAGGACTTAGTAAGCCCTTGAGTTGATATCATAGCTCTTGTCATATAACCTGTTGACTTTTCACCAATCAAAGAGGATGAGGGAGGAGAAGAGGATGAGGGAAAGGGAGAAACTTCCCATCAGAGTAGATGCTGCAGTTGTAGTATCTGTTCTGTGCCGGAGAAATTCTCTCCCCCTCCCACCCTCATTGCACAGACAGAATCCAATAATTCTGTAACATCTGTTCCATAGCAGCTTAGATGAGCTATGACTAGTTACGCCCAGTTTAGACAGGCTATGACCAGCTAAGACCAGCATAGACTAGCAACCTGAATAGAAACACTCAGATCTCTATGTTAAAAACTGACCTTGTGTACCACCTGGCTTAGTTGGGGACCAAGGTAATGAGGATGAGGGAGGAGGCAAAATGCAAGCACCCTGGTCTTTGTGACAAGAGGGCCTGCACAGGATCTGTATTGAGTTATATACCATTTATTTTTGTTCCACCAACTGGACGCTTGTTGGAAACTTTCCTGTCCACTCTTACGTCCAGCAATCTTGGCCTTACTACTTCTGGTTAACTCAGATCCTTACTTTTGGCAATCCTTGCCTAAACTTCTTCAGTCTACCACTGACCTTATCTTCCGACATTTTAATTCTGTCCCTTACTTCAACCTAACACACCTGTTTGATCGGCATAAATGAACCTGCTTACAACAGCCCTGAACTTCTGTCTATGCATAGGTCCCTACTTCTGGCTTTCCTATCAACCTAACTCACCTGGTTTAGGAAGCTGCTGCATGCATATTCTCCGGATTTCAAACAACCTATTCCATATACTTCAGTTAAATGCTACAGAAGGTTCATCATTGGACTTAACTGGCGACTACCCGGACATTAATGCAACATTGTCTATTATCTTCTTGCTGATTTATCATGGATTTCATCAGCGCCTACACCAGACAGTAGAGCTATTTCGGTCTATCTTCAACTATCAATTTCTGGTGTTTCCTATCAAACTAACTCATCTGGTTTAGGAAGTTGCAGCATATATATCATCCAGATTTCAACCAATCTATTCTGTACACTTGGATTAAATACTATGGAAGGTTCATCATTGAACTTAACCAACAACTACTCAACTCTTTCACCAGACATTTAAACTGAACTTTCTTCTCTTTGACTTTATCATTCATACTTCAATCAACTTGTTCCATACACTTTGGTTAAATACTATGGAAGGTTCATCATTGAACTTAACCAACAACTACTCAACTCTTTCACTGGACATTTAAACTGAACTTTCTGGTTATTACTTTCTCACCATGTCATTAACTTACCTGGACTTTACTTTTAACATTTAGACATAGTTATTTTATCAATGTTCTTCTATCCAGTCAGTATCCCTCAACTTACTTAATTCTGCCTCTGTTTACTTGATTCATTGTTTGTTCATCTTCCTTTAACTGAATCACTGCTTTTGTATATGATGTAAATAAATTTTATATTAAAGTTTGTTGTTTTGTTGTCCTCTTTCACATCATTTATTTTAAAATGTTAGTGGGCCTATTGTGACTCATACTTATTGGGGTGCACAGGCCATTTCCTATCATGCTCCCCTCCAGCAGTTCCACTACACCCACACAATCTTGTATGAACACATATATACAGGTATCTCCTACCATTTATACAGATGACTAAAACATCCACACTACTGCACTGACATACATTTATACTCTTCCTGGGTATGATGATAAACTACATCTGTGTCCTGGGTAAGACGATTAACTATGTCCAGCAGCAAGGCCTCTGATCAAGAGGTTTTGAGGAGTGTGGAACCACCTCTTAATTACTGGTGTTTCCAGGTCCACCCTGACCCATCATAGTTCTTTTTTGTGATTTGAGAGTTCATACAAGGTTGTTGTGCTCCTTCTGGTTGACAGAAATTAATTTGTTGCATTCATTCTTTCTTCTTCTTTCTCTTCTGGAGTTGTACATCACTTCAAACTCACAGCCAATGAATCACCAACCCTTGCATCTTGAACTGCTACCTCAATTCAAGTTAATCTCCACTGCGGCGTACCTAGTCTGGTATGCGGTTTTCTTCTTTTTATTAGGGCTGACACATCTGTATTTCCCTTTTGATTTTTGGCGGGACGTGTTGTCATAGGTTGATTTTTTTTTATGACATTCACTGACCCACATAAACTAAGTCTGGGTTCATATCCGTTATCGAGGATAGGAACAATAGAAGGAAGGAAAGGAAAGGAAATATATAGAAGAGAAGGAGAGAGAGTTTTCTTTGTCCCTCACTTAGTAAAGAGGAAAGTGTATATTTTCATATGGTGTTATTACTACTGTGGAATCTTCCACAACACAACCAGCCTTACCTCATGTTAGGAAATGCACTCTTCCTATCTGGTAAGTAAAATTCTACTTTCATATAATATAACAAGTATTCATTGGTCATTCACCTCCAATCTGGCTTGCTGATTGGTCAGTTCCGACCAATCAAACCGCCTGCACGTGACCAATCTGTTTTCCCGTTCATATGCTAGGAGCCACTTGACCATTATATAAACCGAACACGTGTGAACTTTTTGAGTAGTAGTTACCAAGTGCCAAGATGTAACCTTCACCGACTCCTGTCTTAGTCATTGCTGACCAGACGTTAAAGATAAAAACCGACTGACCAAAGCAGTCAGTGACAGCACCACAGAGAAATTGCCAACTTACTCCACGTCGTTCGAAACCAGATTTTGCCGCACAAAAGTACATCAACGCTGACTCACTCACAATTCAAACTCAACCAACTCTGTGGACATTATTTCTCAGATATTGCTTATCTAAAGTGAATTGCATTCATTATCTATTAAGTAAACATTTATGTGCGAACGACCTTAAAAATATTACAGTAAAAGGTAAATTACTTCTTAAGAACTTTCTGTTTAAAAGACACTTAATATTAACAACTTTAATATCAACATTAACGAACGATTACAAGAAAGACATTCTGAAACCTAAAACATCTTACACATTTGCCAACATAACATATACCAAATATTCTGCTTGTATATTGTTTTGAATTGTATATAAATGTTTTATTAGTTTCTAATTAAATATGTCTTGTTCTTAATATGAACTCTGGTACAAATATTTCCAAATCAAAGGGACACGACTCTGTCCTACCTTTTTATTGCATGCTTGTACATCAACCTAAATAAATCTAATTGTTACGTTTTAAAACAATCCAGTTGAATTTTGTATTTTATTTTGATGTTAGTGGAAATAGTTAATTGACACACAACCTATTCTCAACAAATATTACCACATAATTAACCCATCCACTACACTACCTAATCCTATTACAGGTAATTTTTTTCTGCATTGAAGAATTTGACGATTCATTTCAGCTTTTTTTTTTATTTAGGAGTTATTATTATTTATATCATTTGCATGCAGAGTATTGTTCTCATCTCCATTGTTGTTATCACAACGTTTTGGCCATTGTACCCTCTCCAAAATGTGATAACAAGATGAGGGCAATAGTCTGCAACTGCATGTAAATACTCACTTCTGCTTTATAGAATACCCCTTAGTGTTGGAGTTCTGACAGGCTAATGACAAATCAAAAGTGATGAATCAATTTTATCCATTCCCAATGCTTTTCAACAAAGCAAAAATAAAATGAAAATGGATTGATGAGAGGGTTTAACCTTTATGATCCAACTAATATCTGTCTCTGAGATTGTGAGTTGGTTGCAAATATCATAAAATAGGTTGCATTACTTTTGGAGCAACAGCTGTAAGTTTTAATAAATATAATTATTGTACTTTCCATACGAATTTCTGGGATACTGTTTCTAAAAGAAATATGAAATATAAACTATTTAAAGATATTTTCTAATTTTACTTCACTGGTTTATTAGCCAATGAAAATACAAAAGCTGTATAACTGCGGAGAAAAAAAATATTTACTTCCGGTACGAACGGCATGGCCTCACGTCCTTGAATGTTATATGATAAAATAAGAATAATGCTTCTGCTCGTCTCCCGAGGTCGCCTTTCTCACAATATCAGCGGTTTTTTCATACCCAGAAGATTCCGATATAAGAAAAAATGGGTACCTATTTAATAATTTGTATTTTACACATTAAAGGAAATTAAATGCTTTACTTTACTTTTTTGTTTTTACGTTCGATTAACTTTTAAAACCAATGTTGTTAGAAAAAAGAATTTATGCGGTTCGTTACAATACATATTTTCTTCAAAAAATGCTTTTTTTGTTTTAAGACAGATATAAAAAAAATGATTAAATCACCAATTGCTTAAAAAATCTGAAAAATTTATCGACACTCCGTTTTTATTTCTTACGCATTTTATTTTTTTTGATTGATTTATTTACCATTTATATTTTTGTTCGTAAATATAAATTATTTTTTAATTCAATAAATAACAAGACAAAATTTCAGCTTTTCTGACATTTTAATTTTTAATATTTCTTTTCATTCTATTCGTTACTGTGAGAAAAAAGTCACTTTGCAGGCCTATTTTTCACGCAACAATGTACCGCCACAAAAACGCAACAACGTTTTAATTTTTAATGAAAAATCTTGAAGCATTTTAATTTTTGGGGGTTTTAATTTCCAAATGAGATTTATTTAATTATAATTCCAACCAATAAACAAAAAAAATGCTATACTGTTAAAAATAAAATTGATTGGAAATAGTAAATATCTATATTTCTGAGATTTTTAATTATTTTTTTATTACACTATTTTACATTGTTGGGGCTGGTGGATAAAATTGTTGGTTGGATCCAGTGATTTGACCTAAAGAGTTGTAAGTTCAATACCTGGCTACCGCAGTAATGAACAAAAACTTGGAGAGTTGAGTTAAAGGGAGATAACTGAGACAGCCAGAAGAGGCATGTCACGTGGAATTAGAACACTCTAACCCGGTGTATGAAATAAAGGATTTGGTTCGAAATTCCAATCACCTGAAGAAGACCGAAGCATACAACTGCTGAAACATCAGGAATATGCCAACGATGATGGAGACAACAGTCTGAACAATGTAAATAGTGTAAATAATTGGAAATATAAACTGAAGTAAATTCCTTTTATTTATTATTTATTTATTAATTTGAATAATGGGATTCTTGAATCTAATTCAGTGATTTTTCTTTAGTATTTATTCATTAAATTTTGGTTTCGTTTGTTTTGTTTTCAACCTCAATGGGTTATTTAATGCCGACAAAATTTTTATTGCTGGTAATATTTTGTTTTGTCAAAAAACTATTTCTGGTAATAATTTTTCCTTCAAAAATGTATTGCTAGTAATAATTTTTTAAAAAAAAAGTATTACTGGTAATTATTTTTTCCTCAAAAATATATAGCTGGTAATATATTTTTCAAAAAATGTGTTGCTGGTAATATTTTTTTTCAAAAATGTATTGTTGGTAATATTTTTTTTTCAAAAATGTATTGCTGGTAATAATTTTAAAAAAAAAAGTATTGCTGGTAATTATTTTTTCCTCAAAAATATATAGCTGGTAATATTTTTTTTTCATAAATGTATTGTTGGTAATATTTTTTTTTTTTTCAAAAATGTATTGCTGGTAATATTTTTTTCTTCAAAAATTTATTGCTGATAATAATTTTTTACAAAGTATTTCTGGTATTAAAACCTATTTTTACACTTTCATAGTGTTTTTACCCCAGTTTCAGGGTTAAGTATTTGCCCATAGCTGGGACCCTAACAGGTGCTATCACCCTGGGTCAGGGTGAACCTGGGAATACCAGCAATTAAGAGGTGGTTTCACGCTCCTCAAAACCTCCTGACCAGAGGCCTTGCTGCTGGACATAGTTTATCATCTTACCCAGGACGCAGATATAGTTTATAATCATACCCAGGACACCATTAAATTTTGAAATTTTTTCTGATGCATTATTAATGTTCAAGTCTGAGATTGATGAGTTCAACTCACAAATGAGCAGTTTTTTTTTTTGTTACCAAAGATAAAATAGAAGATTTTGTGGCTCCAATCTGCCAATCTGCAAAGGTTTTTTTTGAAAATCAACACTCATATGCAGATATTTTTCACTAGCACTGGTGGAAAATATACACAACTGTCTTTGCCCCAAAGCAGGCCACATAGTATAGTTTAGATACAAATGCTTAAACCTCTGCTTTATTAAAGCATAATTTCTGGTATTTAGAAAAGAAATAAAAAATGATGCCTATAGAGAATAAGCAACTATGGAAATTCTTAATAATATTATTATTAAAGTTTAATAATTAAATTAAGTTACTGAAGTTACAGTTGGTTAGCACTACCAGCAATTTGACCATTCTTTGAACAACATTCAGATTGAACTAAGTTTTTTTTTTTATTATTAGTTACAGTTTGGTTTAGTTATAGCATTTTATATTAATAGTATGTACTTAATGTTGTTAACATTAAAAATGGTTTGAATTAAAGCCTTTAAACATTGCCAACTGTAATTTATGCTATTATTGAGTTTCGGGTTCCTTCAAAAGTTTTTTTCCATCTCTTTCATTTCAATTAGACACATATCTTAGTGGTGTTATGATCTTGCTAGAGGTGAACTGATTTGGAAAAAAAAGTCATTGAATGCCAAATTTTTCCTGCATGGAAATTACTAATTTTACCATTACTATATATATTTATATATAAAACATTTATTCCAACTTAATTTCAATAAAAACAAAATAAATAGAATAACATGTATTTTTTCTTTTATCCTCAGTAATTTTATAATTTTAAACTTAATTAGATTAAATTTAAATTTTAAAAATGGGTAATTTTTAATTTCAAATTTTATCATATTTATTATGTATTAGAATAAATTCTATTTTAGTCTTACCCCAACATTAAGGTATTAAATAATTATTATAACCTTAGTTCATTGTCATAGTTTTTTGAATTCTCGTATTCCTGTATTTTGATTGGTCATTCCAGCTTATGTAACAGCGCCCCCACTAGGCAAGGGGTGTTTGATTGATTTGAACCTTTTAAAACCCTTTATTCTACATTCAACACCATCACTTGATAAGACACCAAAAGTGTTGAAACAAAATGACTATTTTTGTAATGATTTTATAACATATTTATGTTATAATTTTCGAATAAATATATATATATATATATATAATTTTATATTTTAATGATTTTTAGGAAAAGGAAATAGGTAGGATGTAGATACAGATGTGTGTTTTATGACCAGTCAGTTCAAATTTAATTATTGTTTGTAATAATAACCTGTCATGTATGGGAAGTTATAAGTTTAAAAAGGTTTTTACTTTGTATGATATTCCAATTCCTATTTTTTTTATTCTTTAGGCCATACATTTGAAGGAAAAAACAAACACAGACCATGCACTTGAATATTTTGATGTTTACCACAGGCCACTCTATGGCAAATTTTGGCCCTCAATCCGTATTTCCTTGCTCTCTCAACAGAAATATGGTGCCCTCGTTAATAACTTTTCTCTTGATGAAAGTATAGCCAGCAGACTCAAGCGCCTGAGTGCTTTTGATATTATCCAGCAAGCAAAGGACACCAAACCACTTGTTAAGGAGAATGTAATTCCCATAAAGAGTGAAATCACAAAAGAGGAGAAAACTTTTAAATTTGATCCTGAAGTAAATGAAGAGCCTGAGCCTGAAAACTTGCACACTTTTATGCCTGTATTGAAAGTATATTCAGAAAAACAGTTGCTTAGGCAAGAAGAGGAAGAACAGAGCATTTATGTACCTAAAGACGTTGTGAAGACCGTCCCCTGTTCATCTACAAGTCTCCCAGAAAATTTGAAGTTGTATACATATGATTTGGGAAATGTGAATAGTTTCCCAAGACCAAGCCTTGCCAAAACTGGTCTTCTTGGTGAGTTTAAACTTTTCTGTTGTTTATTACACTTGAATTGTATTGCATGTTATCATAGTTGTTAACCCATTAAAATATAAGATCAATAAAGTCCAGTATTAATTAAAAAATAGTGGTATTATAGGTTTCTAAAATATCCAGTATAGGATGCTAAAAAAAAGTTTGGAATTAATTATAAGTTATTTATATTCAGACTGTTGTCCTAATCTTTGTTGTTATTTCACATTTCACTCTTGCTCTTTGACCTTCTTCAGGTGCTTATTGCCATCCTGGGTATGACAATAAACTACATTTGCATCTTGGGTAAGACAATAAACTACGTCCAGCAGCAAGGCCTCTGATTAGGAGGTTTTGAGGAGCATGGAATCACCTCTTAATTGCTGGTGTTCCCAGGTTCACCATGACCCGGGGTGGTAGTATCTGTTAGGGTCCCAGCTATGGGCAAATAGTTAACCCTGAAACTGGGGTAAAAACACTATGAAAGTGTAAAAATAGGTTTTAATACCAGAAATACTTTGTAAAAAAATTATTATCGGCAATAAATTTTTGAAGAAAAAACTATTACCAGCAATACATTTTTGAAAAAATAAAATATTACCAGCAATACATTTTTGAAAAAACAAAATATTACCAGCAATACATTTTTGAAAAAACAAAATATTACCAGCAATACATTTTTTGAAAAAACAAAATATTACCAGCAATACATTTTTGAAAAAAAATATAACCAACAATGTTTTTAAAAAATAAATATTATTAGTAATACATTTTTGAAAAAAAAATATTACCAGCTATACATTTCTCAGGAAAAAATAATTACCAGCAATACTTTTTTTAAAAAAATTATTACCAGCAATACATTTTTGAAGGAAAAATTATTACCAGAAATAGATTTTTGACAAAACAAAATATTACCAGCAATAAAAATTTTGTTGGCATTAAATAACCCATTGAGGTTGATATGCCATAAAACAAACCATACCAAACCAAAAGCAGGTGCTTATCGGGAAGTTAATCTTCAGGAAATTTCAAACTCAACCCTTTATTTAACCTACAAGGATAGATTGTTTTTGTTCTGCTGCTATGTTTAGGGATATCTATGGTGCACTAACCTAGTGGATTAGAGCATTAGTCGATAAATTTGGTGACATGTGAGTTCAATCTGTTATCCGATTAGTGCAAACTCAATGGAAACTGGCCAAGCAATAACTGAGCAGTAGTAAAATAAACAAGATATCATTAGGCATGAACAGCAGAATGAAAACAATCTTTCTCTGTAGATTAAATGAAGGGTTATATTCACTGTAGATTGACAAACCCCTGAAGAAGTCTGGAGAGTACAACAGCTGAAATGTGATAACAACAAAATGAAGATAATAGTCTAAATGTTAATAATGTAAATAATGACCACTCCCCATCCCAGAAATTCAGACAGTAATTATAGGTTTCTAAAAACTCTGATATAGCTTCTTTCTTTTTCTTTTGTTAAAAAGTCTGTAAACAAATTAATGTCAGAATATTGTTAATAATATTGTTCTTGGCTACCTTCCTCTCTTTTGAAAGAACTCTCGTGTCCACATGCATGGCATTGGTGTCTATATTCATGAACATCTCCCAGTGGCAAAGGACTGTCTCTTGAGTTTCCAGATTGTTCTTATATGTTTTTGCCTGCGGAACTCTCTTCCAGTTTTTTGCTTTCATATTACCTACAATTTTCCAAAATTTAAATGCAATGCCAGTTACTATCTTCTGTCTTCCAGAACCCTGTTCTTTTATTGTCCTTTTTTTCTCACTAAAGACTTCTCTTTCTCTTTCACTCCCAGTAACCCCTTGTATCTAAGTAGCATTATTATCTTGCTCAGGTTGAAATGATTAAAAAAAAATCTACACACATTTTTTGAAAGTTAACACTCCTACTGATTTCAAACATATAGAAGCATACAATACAACTGTTGTTTATAGCAGTGCTTGGTATATGACTTTATATATTTACTAGTTGGGCATCCCCTTTGAGGTAATGAGAAATTCTGTTGTTATGGAAGCATAACAATGAGTGAACATAACTTGTGTTAACAATGGAATATCTTATTAGTAAGGTTGTTAATATATGGCTTTTCATTTTGTTTTGTGCTATCATTTTTTTTTTTTTTTGATATTTTTACTTTTAATGATTTAAAAAACCAAATTAAGTTATTTGTGTAGATGAAAATCGAAGATTACTCATGTAAGAAATATAACCAATGAAATTATTAAATTATTTAAATATAATTTATTTTTGGGCGGGATGAATTGTGCTAATTTTCTTTTAATATTTTCACCTTTAATGATGCAAAAATCATAATTCTTTCCTACAAGCAACAACTGAATTAATTGTATAGCTAAAAAACCTATATTATACATACAAAAAATATAATAAACACAATTGTAAAATTAAATCTAGTAGTCATTTTCTGATGGGATTGATCACGCTATAGCTCACCTTCAGTTCAGGACTTGAACAACAAATGCACGAATCACAGAGCTCCAATATGCAGATGACAACTGCACCTTGGCCTATGAACACAAGAACTCCAGAACTCAGCAGACAACTTCCCCAAAGTGTACATGCACCATAGACTCAACACCAATGTGGTAAAGACTGAAGTTCTGCTCCAGCCATAACTGGGACATCAACCACCACCTAGAGTCAAAATCTCCATCAATGGACTGGACCTGGAGAATGTTGAATAATTTCCATATCTTGGTAGTGTATTAACATCAAATGAAAATGCTGAAAAAGACATCAATAAATGAATCAAATCTGCCCATGCAGCATACAGGAAGATATTCAAAATGGGTTTTGGCACTTCTGGGCTAACACAAACCACAAAGCTCAAGGTCTACCTAGCTTTTGTAATCTTGACTCTCCTGAAGAGACATCTGCAAACTTCATCAAGTGAAACTTTGTCAAATTCTGTGGAACACATAACAGTTCTGGATCAGAAGCAATGAATTTCTCCTCTACACAAATATGAAAAGCCTAGAAATCATCATGACTTGCCACTGAATTCAATGGGCCGGACACCTTGCCTGAATGCCAGACATCTGCCTACCCAAACAAATCCTCTTCTCAGAGCTCGCATCTAGCAAGAGACCATGTGGAGCCCCAGGTTGTTGATTCAAGGATTAGCTCAAAAACACCCTGCTGAGGACAGAAATCAGTCCGGTCAATTGGGAGACAGAAGCTGCAGAAAGAATCAATTGGATAAAAGCAGTCCATGAAAAAACAACATCCTTTGAAAATACCAGAAGACAAGTAGAAGAAAGGAAAAGAGACCAAAGAAAAGCCAGATCTCTCCTTCCCCTGAACCCCTCCTATCCTACCATGCGGTGGCTGCAGACGTCTTTTCAGATCCAACATAGGATTCATTTCACACAGAAGGAAATGTCAGTGTGCACCCTTATACTAGGCAATGAGTTCTACTAATGATAAGATCATATTATTCTTTTCTACATGCAACAACAGAGTTAATTGTGTAGATAAAAACCCGAGATTAATCATGCAGAAAATATAGTACAATTTCAAAATTACACAAAGTTGTCATTTTTTATGTTTTTTTTTTGACAGTAAAGGTAAACTAATTATTCAATAAATTAAACTAATGAACATCACTGATACTCTACGCATTTACATAGAAAATTGATGAATAGGAAAAAGACCATTTTCAGCAGTTGACACATTCACTGACATCTCGGACATTTGAAGCCTACATAATGCTATATTTTTCTTAGAGTTATTAGAAATAGTTATATAAGACTACTAGCAATTTATTTTGATAAATAAAATTAAATTTACTGAAATATAAAGAACAATGCTATTATGCATCTGACTGCAAGTGTAGCACTGAGATCCGTAGATGTATTGGGATGGCCAAGGACACATTCCAAAAGCTGGGCAGAATATTGCGAGACAGGAGGATTTCTTTGGTAACAAAGAAAAGAATACTGAGCTGTTACGTGACATCTGTCCTTCTTTATGGCTGTGAATTCTGGACAATTTCCTCAAAGATGAAGAAGAGATTTGAGGCAACAGAGGTATGGTTCTACAGAAGGATGCTAAGGATATCATGGACTGAGCGTGTGAGCAACGATGAGGTCTTAGAGAGGATGCAAACAAGGAGGAGGCTTAAATTTAACATTGGGAAGAGGTAGCTGAAGTTTCTGGGACACATAATGAGGAAGGAGAGCCTGGAGAATCTGATACTCATGGGTTAAATAGAGGGAAAGATAGACAAGGGAAAACAACGAGTGACATACCTGTTGGGCTTAAGCAAGGGGATGACAGAACGTGGTGGCAGAGGGAAGGGACTTGTTGAGAGCTGCAAGGGATAGTGGGAAGTGAGAGCCCTGGTTGCCTACATCCTGAAAGGACATGGCACATAAAAAGAAAAAAATAATGGTTTTCTTTTCCCTCTCTCTCATGTCAACTGATGCATTTGTTAAGGTTGTTTTTTCTCAAATTTTACAAATCAAGATAAAAACAACAACAACAACAACATTGACATGGTGTTTTATTATTATTTAAAGAATAATTGAAACATAGGCAACACTTTATAGAAAAATACTTTTTTTTTTAATCTCAAACAATGAAATGGATACAAATAGACCAGAAGCCGTATGTATCATGTCACAAAACCTGTATACCAACTGGCAGCAAACATGTTAATTGATATGGGTCTCTAAAAATAGTTGGGATTGGCAATGTAAATGCAGTTATTTTATATAAATGTTTCTTTAATACTAACCGACATTTTTTTTAATTCATCTTTTTTCTATTTTGCTTAGATATCATTCAGTAAATGTGACTTAATTTTTGAGGTTATAATCACTTTTAAGAAACATTTTTTTTAATCATTTCATACCAAACAAGGTGGCAATAAATCCAATAAGACACAAAGAATTACTGAGTGTGGAAGAATATGAAAAAAATAAAACATTATTAAGGATAAAGAACGATAAAAGAACTGGAATTAAGATGACAATATAACAATTGACAGTGTATTTAAATGTTTGAAGACCATGAAGAAATGTTTTACTAGAAAGCAAGGCCAAAGAGAGTTCCATAAGTGAGAAGTGAGAGAGAAGAAACTGTTAGTATAGAACTTATGGCTACATCTAGTCATTTTAAAATGTAAAATGAGAAGACCTATCTGCCAATGTAGTACTGCACTTAAATTCATAAGGGTATCAAAGAGGAAAGCTCATCAGAATTATTACCTTGAAAATATTTGTAGAAATATTTGTATAGGGAAATTATGTTATGATAGTGGGAAAATGTTTGAATCTGAGATGCCAGATACCAATAACATTGCAGATTCTTTCTATTGGAGACAAGATTGATTTTATTAGAATAGCATCTTTGAAAAATGAAGATTTGCAGTGATAAACTTTCAGTTTTTCATCCTGTTTTTGAAATTCACTGATATGAAAAGCATAATAAAGGAATGATTACCATTTTTTTTTTTTACTTTGTCTTAAAATTCATGTATGGTGTCCCTCATACTTCATGCACCTCTTGACTCTGCTGTCAAAAATTACATTATTTCCCATGAATGTATTAATGATTTGTAACTACTTACATGATGTGTGTGTAGTGTTTTCAGTAATCCTGTTGGGTAATCTTATTCCTAGAATCATAAAAGTATACAAATTTATTTTTGCTACTTGAAAAAGGTTGATTCTGTTGGTAACAATTAATTACTTTGTAGCTATTTACAAAAAAAATGCCATATTCCTTCAGGATGTAGAGAATAATGAAAAATATAGTGCAGTGGTTTTCTATTGCTTTCTCCACAGTTTGAAGTTCAGAGTTTCCTTTCTCTTAGACCAGATGCCACCCAAAGTAAGAGAGCCCCTACTACTTAAGCCATAAGCAGGTGGAGAGAAGAGTTGGATTAATACTTTTCCAAAGAGCAAATGCTCTTTCAAAATGTATGACTTAATCTATCAACAGACTAGGAATGATTCTAATTGGCCAAATTTTTAATAATGCTGGAGAATATACTTGCCAAAACCAGTATTTAGCTATGAATTCCTTTATTGCCTTTCCCAAAGTTAGCTCATAGCAAAATATTAAAGATTGAAATAATAGTTTAGAATAAAAATATTTTCATTGTCTTTGTTGTAAAAAATTATTTTTTTTGTTTAAATCAAGATCATGAATTTATAAATAGTAAGCTATTATTTAAGACTATAGATAATAATTTTTTTCAAGATGATTAAAGTATATTAAATTTATTTTTATTTCTAAAAGATACTTAATGTATCTTGCTAGCATGTTAAAAATGGCTGAATTACTTTATGAAAAAAAGGGTGTAACGAAAGATTGCGTTTATAACATCCCATGCAAATGCAGAAAAGTATCTGGTTGTAATGAAAGTTTTGTCCTGATTTTCTGTATGACAAACAAAACAAAATAGTGATTTATATAGTAACCATTGTTTTTGATGACCTTATCTCATCGGTCAATAAGTTTTTAATGCCACATGTATAAAATTCTTTAGATTTTGATCTGAAATGAGACACACATTTTCAACCTTTTCTATTGAAATGTCAAAGTCTATATAAATGGCTTTGCAAACTTCTGAACGAATGGTAATTAGTAAATTAGGCAAAAAAAATGAAAGAAAGAAAAAAAGGTGATATGATAGATGATGCTTAGCTTTGATATTATTAAGAGGTCACCAAAGATAAACAAACATTTTCGTACTTTACAGCAATCTCAGTATCTTAGTCATTGTACCGCAACTTAGTCACTGACACTACTGTTTAACATTGTGGTAAGGGATCCACCTATTGTTTGTGGAAAGAAATCTGTTAAAAAAAAGACGCCATTTCAAGCTGACAGGAATACAATGATGTACAATAATCAACATGTTGATTGCTGGATAGTATAATGTTGCTAATGTTGAAGTGACTGTCAAGTTCCCTAACTTTAATTACTTAATTAATAACTTGGGCCATCTTCTCTCATTTCATTCTTGAGACTGAATCCCAATTTCTGAAACTGGAGAATCATCTACATTTTCTCTCACATACTATGTATGCACTTTTGATGGATTTTGCTGCTGCATTTGCATTATTTCCTCTGTGAAATACATGAAGAACAGTATGACAAATCTTTTCTTTACTTGAAGCAAACACTGGGTTGATCTAAAAGATTTTCTGTAAGTAATTTTCACAGGATCTGAAAGAAAATGAGATATATTAGTCATCTAGACACTGGCAAATATCAGGCATCATTAAATCTTGTTTAAAATATTACATAAAAAAATCAGATAGAACTTTATTACCACCTGATATATAAATGGGAAACTACTGTCCCTTTAATGCCAGAGTCAAAGATGAAGTAGAAAAATTTGTTATAGGAGACCATGCTTAGAGACACATATTACCACCTCTAGGATGAGGTCCATGGGAGTGTGAGAAAATTGCAAGAAGCAGCAGATACTGTTTGTCAAATATATATTTTAGTATTGTGTGGTTTTCTTTTTTTGACAAAGACAGTATTGGGAAACTGATACATAGATTAGAATCAATTGGGTGGTGTATGTGTGGTGGTAATGTTTTGGATTTAGAATTGCAGAAAGAAACTGATCTGATTAGTCTATTGTTAACTATTGTGCTGTTGCCATTTTTTAAAGAAATACAGTTTTTCTTCTCTTATGTCTTATACATTTAAGAATAGATTGTCTGAAATCAAAAACATCAAGGAATTGTTAAAAAAAAAATCGGAATGTTAATGACTTTTCTTAAAGTTAGAGACAATATATATATGATATAATGTGACTTTATATACAGGGTGCCATGGATAAATTGTCGCCATTTTATATGTTTAATTTCACACATGTACATTATAGTAGGGTCAGTTGGGCACCATCTGTTAAAAAAGAGTGCCATGATGCAATTCACTCTATCAGAAATTTGGAAACAGCATGCTGTACTGCTTGGCATTCACACCAGAACATCCAATACAAACATTTCAGTGTGTTTGGGTATCAATCTAAGGACAATGCAGAGGATTTGGAAAGATTTGGATGAGTCTAATGGTGATTATGAAGGTACGGCATCTGAGAAAACTCACTTTCATCATTCTGATAAAAAAAAAAAGAACTCTTGACTATGTTGGTGGTGCCCCAGACTCAACACTGAGGCATACATCATGTACCTTGAGGAGGGTGGCTGCTGGAAGACCCTATATCTGGCAACACCATGCCACACAAGCAGGAGAAACCAGTTATGGCTGTTAGACAATTACTGCAAACATGTCACATCATCTGGCCACCTAACTTTCTAGACTCTAACCCCTTGATTATTATGCAGTTGAGTGAGAAACCAACAAAACTCCTTGTAACACCAGAGATGAACTAAATACAAAGATTATGGCTGCATTCACCAACAAAGAGACCGTCCAGAAGAGTTGCAGGATACTTCAAAGTTGTCTGGAGGCCATTGTTGAAGCCAATGGTGATTTTATTGAATAAACATACTCTTTAGTATTTCAAGATATTTTTCTATAATTTTGGTAAATATATCTGTTAAAATGAGAGATCAGTGTTATTTTCATTTTTGCATAATTTAGACGACAATATGTTTCATTGAATAATATAAACATATCATATCTACTTATTTTTATACTGATCCTTTCCAGGTGTCTAATCAATTTCTTGATGTTAAAATGAAATTCATCAAGGAAGGCAGCATAGTTTTTGTTAACCCAATTACTTTTGATCTTTTCCAAGATAATCTTCAAGGGTATATTACAAAGACAAACTTATTGTAATTGTGATAAAATGCGCATTTCGTTGTGATGATTTTATAAAAGAAAATATAAATACACACACACACAGAAATTTAATGAATTTGATATGTTTCACTTTTATTAAAAGCTTTATCAGAAAATGAAATATGAAAAGACAAATATATATGAAGTCTACTTAACCAATGAAAAGCAAGCAAAATAGTATGTGTCATGATCACCCCCTAGCCAAGTGAAGTACAACAGCAACTTGTCAATTCCATAAATGATCAGAAGATCTTAGGAGAAGATCTTAAGATAGCCATGCTATCTTGATAGCTGTTCCCCACTCCCTGATATTTTTTAGTACAGGATTTTGTCTGCGAATAAACCTCTCCACCATGCCTTATAAATACTTGATTGAATCCATTTCATGCAAACATGCTGGCCATACCATTCATCAGAAGTTTCCAGAAAGCTTCTCAAATCTACTTTGGACAACATGACAATGAATTACCCTTCTGTAATCGCTTCATCATTCTACAGGCACATGGAATCCATGAACAGGTATTATGGTTAGAAGCAGTACAATATAGTTGTACATGGTGAATAAAATATTTAAACAGACGAACCAGCCTAATCCATACCATTTGAACACACATCACATCATTATGGAACCACCACCACCACATTGCATGGTGCTTTGTTGACATTAGGGTCCAAGGAAGCATGGAGTCTTTACCATACCAAAACTCTGTCATTAGTCCAAAACAATTGGAATTGTAATTCACTTAACCACATGATGCCTGTACTCCATGGTCAAATTAGTGATATTTTGAGCCCACCTGTGCCTGGACCCTCATAGGTCTTCTGATCCTATATTCCATATAAGTTAAAGAATATTGAACTGACCTGCTGTACATACATTGAATGTGGATGTAATTTGAACCAGTGTTGCTTGTTTGTTACTACAGGCAGTTCTAACCAGATGCCCTCTGATCATGTTCAGCAGCAATGCTTTCCATTAAGTATTACCAGTGTACATGTTTACACTGTAGATCAAACGATCTCAAATGTCCCTACAGTTTTTGAAATGAAATATTCATCAATCTGGGATACACTATCATGCCCCTTTCAAACGCTGACAACTCACATTGCCTTACCATGAGCAACTAGTGACTCGCCAGATGTTAGACTACAACTATAGATCTATGGTGAACCAAACTGTCAGTGTACAGTGGTGCCACCTACCATTACCCTTATATATTGTTTTTTTTCTGTTCTTTTGTAAAGTAGTAGCATTGCATAATGGTTTTGCAAGTCATTGTTTATTTCTTGTTTTCTTACTTATTGTAACTTCAGGATCAAGCTGTATCAGTTTGAAAAATAAAACCTGAGCTAAAAGAAGATAAATTATGGAATTAAAAAAAATGTTATGCAGATGCTTTTACTATATTTTAAAGTGGTTAATTTTTCTAGAACGATGAAAATTTGAAGCAAATTATTGAAGTTATAAAAGTATAAATTCTGTCATGAGCACTAGCACAATCCTTTACACGGTGGCGACCTGTTGAATAAGATAACAGGTCGGGGGTGGCTGTCGGAGCTGATTTGATGAATAAGAACCCCGAAATCAGCGAGGAAGACGGCTTTCATCACTGAGGACCACCTTCAAGCATTCGAATGTATTTTGTGATATGTGTTATAAAAGACCATAAAATCATAACTCCTATTATTAAATGACCTTGTAATTTCATTGATTTAATGGATTGGTTCAACTTTCTGTTTCTTTTACAGAGTACTATTTGCTTGATGCTGCATCCATTTTACCTGTGGTTGCCCTTAACCTTGTTCCAAATGATTATGTCCTTGACCTTTGTGCTGCTCCTGGTGGTAAAAGTCTGGCCATCTTACAAACACTTTTAACAGGTTTGGAGGAAAAATATTTTTATTTCTGTTTATTTATTTATTATTTTTACTTTTGTTCACTTAATACAAGACTCAAGAGCCACTCAAAATAGAGGGTTACTGAGTGGGATCATTGTAAGGGAGGGGGAAGCAAGAAGTGTATATTATGTGGATATATAAGATATATAATGGTTGACCCTAGACTTAAAGAGGTTAGGATTGTAGTGTTTAGGGAAGCAACCTCTCAGGAGTCTGTTTCACAAAGTAATAAGTCTGGGGAAAAAGCTGTTTGAGTGGAACTTACTCCTTATAAAAAGAATATGAAGGGACTCATTTTTGCTCAGATGGTCACCATAGATTTGCAGTACAAAATTATAATTATTGTTAAATTATTTTGACATATATTTACTATAGCTAGTTTTAATTTATCCTTCTTTTTGTGAATCCTGTCACAAATTTTGAAATTTTGTTTGGATAATTGAACTCCTGATCATTGTGGACCCATGTTCACAGTCGATAGTGCCTCCTGTATGACACTATAAATCAAAAGATTTCAAATATCCCATCCATCTGACACACAGTATGTCTTTCTCTTTTTAAAATTTGCATGTAATATTGATTTTCTAAATTTATAATTTAATAAAATATAAATTTAAAAAAGGCAGATGAATAAAATAAAGTTAACAGAAAAAGATTTGAATTTATTTTACTTATTTTTTGCTTTGGTTGATGCACTGGTTATCACTGCAGAAAATGGAATTGGTGAACAAAGTTCACATTCTGGCCAAGGCTATTTGCATTCAATTTGCAATAATACACTTGGCTGATTAAAATAGTAAAGCAAACTGGACTCTTTAGTTTTGCTAGGGTGGCTATTCTAGGGGAATGGAATACTTTTTTTTTGATTTAGAACTGTTTGATAAGGAATAGTCACCATCAGGTTTCTTTGCCAAGGACACATCCATTACTGCTTCAGCTGCAGCACATGTGCTCCAACAACTCTTGAAAGTGTTACAGGATACTATTTCTCATTATATTTCTCTTATTTTTTATTAAAATTTAAGTGTTTTTTGTTTCATTTAAATAGAATAGTTATTCACATTGGTTACATTTTTACTGTTGCTATCATTATTTTGGCTATTGTACCCTCTGGCTGTCTTCTGTTGCCTGTCGATCCAGTTTAACCTTAAGAGAATTTCAAACTTGAGTCCTTTATTTAATCTAGGCATGTAGATTGTCTTCGTTCTGCTGTTTATGTCTCATTTTGTTCTCGTTTTAGTACTGCTCAGTTATTGCTAAGACTGTTTCCACTGAATTTGCGTCTATACTACTCAGCCTGGGGATTGAGTGTCTTTGCTAAAAAAATCACAAACTAACACTTTATTCCTTTACGCTATTGTCATTTAGATTAAATAAAAGGCCCAGTTTGAAATTCTCAAAAGGTTACTCAGATTGACAGACACCTGAAGGAGACCAGAGCACACAATGGCTGAAATGTTAAAAGTAGATGAGGATATTAGTCCAAATAGAAATAATGATAATTCTTTATCCCAGAAATTCATAAATAGATAGAAATGGTTGGTTTGTCTGATGCCATTTTTTCTCAACAACGTTATCAAGGGGAAAGAAAACTACAATGTATAAAAAAAAAAATGTATCTGTTAAAATATTACTTGTCTTATTTAGGAATTATAATTTGTCCAAGCAGTTAAATATATTTTGCTTGGCCATAAATTTCTTGTAAATATAATTTCAAATTATATAAATTGACTTAATATAGAAAATAGAATGGGAAATTAAGTTTCATGCAATTTTCAGTTAATCACATTTGTTTTAAATTTCTTTTTCAGAAAATCTGGTTTGCAATGACATTAGCCGAAGTAGAATGCAGCGCTTAGTGAGTGTTTTGAAGTATTATACAAACAGAAACAAGGAAAACTCTTCTATAAAAGTTACATGCAAGGATGGTTTAAATTTCACTGAGCCAATATTTGATAAGGTAATTCTCTGTCATTTATTCACTTATATCATGTCCAAAGTCCGGCCCGGGGACCAACTTCATATACCCATCCCATCCCCTGTCATAAAATGTATCACTTATGGCTCACCAGTATTGTCAGTCAACGTATATAAAGTACACACCTGAGAAATGCAATTTCATGTTTTACCAAAAGATGGCCACCCTCTGGTGGTGTGACCTTGACCAGCCAATTTCTAAAATCACTGCCTTTGAACCAGATCTGGCCTTTATACTGCAGTTCAGATCTCAGTATCACTCTTCACATTAGTGCAGGCAAGTTATTTGTTTTGGTCATCTGAGATGAATAAATTCTAAAATCTTAGTGAATTAAATTTGTTTTGTCTTGGTCAAAATCAGTTATGAATATATTTGGACACTTGGACTTGTGTCACTTCTTAATAAGATGAATGTTGGTGTTATGTTCCTATTCATATATTTTTAACTTAAAAGTTGACAGACAACATTAATTAACAATAATATGTAATGTCTAAGATTAACCTAAAATATATTATAGCATCCTGGAAATTCTTTCTTCTCAGACATATTTTACTTCATCCTAAATGGGCTTCAAGTATTGACAGGCTGAGTGATTTTGGTAAGACCTGTTTAAATTTGTCATCCATGTGAAGAAATGAAAATATGCCATTTGCAACAAAATTTTCATAAGATAGTTTATTTGCTTTTAATTTTAATGGTTCAAAGAATGCCAAGCAGAATGGTTGGCCCTCGTGCATATTCACTGCATCAAATCTGGCCCTCTTTGATAAAAGTTTGGACACCTCTGTCTTATATCTTCTTCTATGTGCCATGTCACTTCAGGATGTTAGCAATCATGGCTCTCCACAATTTCCTGTCCTTTGTAGTTCCTAATAAATTTTGCCTTTTTGTTATCCCTTCTAAACCTTGTTCCACCATCCATTTAATCAAGCTTGCTAAGTAGGTTATGCATTGTTTTCCTCTGTTCCTCCTGCCTTCAATATGTCCTGTGAGAACCAAATTTTCCAAGCTTTCTTTCCTCATTATATGCCCCAGAAATTTCAACTCTCTCTTTCTGATGTTAAGTACAAGTGTTCTTTTGTTTCCATTTTCTCTAAAATTTGTCGTTGCTTACATGTTCAGTCTATGGTATTCTCAGCATCCTTCTGTAGAATCACATTTCTATTGCTTCAAGTCTCTTTTTCATCTGTGAGGAGAATGTTCAGCATTCACTGTCATACAGGAAGACTGATATTATATAACAGTTCAGTACTCTTTTCTTTGTTTTTAACAACACTTATCTATCTTCAATTTGTAATTTGCATTTTAGGATGTTCCTTTTGCTAACAACCATGTATTCCTTTTTTTGCAATTGATGTTTAATCCTTTCTTCTTATTTCCCTTCACTAGCTTCTGTAGCAGTTCTTGTAGTTTTCATTTTGTATCTGCTATCAACACTATGTCATTTCTTATGTTGTAACATTGTGGCCACCAATAATGAATCCTGGTAGAACTGTGTCAGTTTAATAAGTCTGGTGAGAAGACCCATCATTGTTTTATGCATCTTTCTATTTTTGTATATTTGCTGAATTCATTTTCTACCTCTCTACATTCTAAAATCTACATTCTCTTCAGCACTGAACAAATGCTTTAATATTTCTATTGGAACATAGATTATTGTTTATATTTGATAAATGCAAAAGTTTTATTAGTGTCTTTATGAAAACCAGAAAAAGAATTTTCTCCTTAGGTCATTTTGCTTCCAGAGGATCCATACATCATCAGATATTAATTCTCCGTCAAACTTGGTTTTGGGCTCTCCACATGGTTTCTGTCTAGTTGCTTCTTCATCTATTTAATTTTCAGTGTTAGGTCTTCAGGTTTGTTTCTAGAATGATAAAATCAGTTATGAATATATTTGGACACTTGGACTTGTGTCACTTCTTAATAAGATGAATGTTGGTGTTATGTTCCTATTCATATATTTTTAACTTAAAAGTTGATAGACAATATTAATCTTACTTATTATAAAACGCAGATTGTGTGTGTGTATATGTGTCTGTATGCTTATATATTGGATCGGATTTCCTACATTTTTCAACCGATTTCAACAAAACTTCACAGGACTACGTAAAATTACCTTGCGGTGGTTCTGACAGCGCCAAAATTGGAAAACACAATTGTTTTTGCACGAAATCAATTTGAAAACACAATTAAGAGGCATTAATGAAACGGGGACAACTCATATCGAGTTATACTTATTAATATCGAGTTATCGAGTTATACTTATTATAAAACCCAGGTTGTTTGTTTGTGTGTGTGTGTGTGTTCGTTTATATATGGGATCAGATTTCCTACATTTTTCAACCAATTTCAACAAAACTTCACTTTTTTTTTGGCAGGTAGTGTTTCTTATTGTCTTGCACACTTTTTTCTTTATTTTTACATTCAGAATGCTTTAAAAATTCCATTTACAAGACAATTGTTTATAATAAAATTCTATTCAATTGGTAGACTCATAATGATTGAAAACAATGTTTTTCAGTTTGGGTTTGACCAATTCGTAAAAAAAAAAAAAAAAAAAAAAAAACTAATTAAGACGTGTGTCCGTCAACCTTAAACAATAATCTTTGTCAATTTTATTTTTCAGTCTTTATGATGGTCGATACTTGATCTATCTCTTACTGTTACATCTCCGAGCAACGCCGGGCTCTACTGCTAGTTAACTATAATATGTAATGTCTAAGATTTTGTATTCTTTTTTCCCTGCAGCTTCCAGGTCAGGGTGTAGCAGGTGATATTGGGTGTTGGTTTCCTGAGAGTGGATCCAATCCAAAAAGATTTGTTTGGTAATGGGATTATACCCTGTGCCTTGCCACAATTTTTCATTGATCTTGTTTTGCCACCTGGTGTTGAAAATATTCTTCAGGTGTATTGATAGATATCTGCAATTTTTGCTGCAAAACTGTGGTTATTCTCCATGACCCAGAACCATAGAGCAAAACTAATGTGACATTAGACTTAAAAATGTGAATTTTTGTAAACAGTAGAAAACTGTGTATAAATTTATTTATTTTTGATAATAATAAAGGAAAGCAGTAAACTATTGCACACACACCTAATATTTTCTGAATATTTAAAATCACTTTTGCAAACAGTAGACTCCTCCATTAGAATATTGAAAATTTTCCTTTTCCTAAGTGAGTTTGTAGGTAAGAAGTACCTCTGAACTTGGCTTGAAATCACAAAACCCATGATCACTAGTCTGTGGCATTTACTACAAAACCAGATCAAGCAGCTTTGTTAGAACTTAAAAGAAAACAAAATAAAATTAGAGACACAAACTGGATGAGGCAATAACCAAAATGTTGTGATAATAGCAACAAAGATGAGGAGATTAGTCCGTATGTAATTAATATATAGCTTTAATGTCTTTTTGTATTTTCCTTTAGGTTCTTGTTGATGTACCTTGCAACTCAGACAGACATGTTCTTCTGGATGAAGAAAACAACCTTTTCAAACCAGGACGAATTGAAGAACGCATAAGAATCCCTAAATTACAAAGTGACCTTTTGGTGTAAGTATTTTATTGCTTATTTGAAATTATTTAAATCTATTATTTTAGAACCAAAATTTAAAAAAATATCTGAAATGATAATTGTTACTCTGTGATGTTTTGTCTTATGACTTCACATGAATTTCAAAACTTCTCCTCAGACTTGACTTGAAGCAGAATCAATTTTACACAATAATTATCAAATTTATTAAATTCTTACAACCTATTTGAAATAATATCCTTTAATTTCTAATATTTTATTTTCATTCAATTCTCGCCTGTGGAACTCTCTACTGATTTCATGTTTCTCTGCCATCTACAAGCTTCAAAAATTTAAATGATTAAAAAAAACAAAAAAACATTTGAAATTTATTCAAAAATTCTTTTCTGTACTGCCTTCAGATTTGATCTAGTTTTTATCAAAATTTGAAAAATAAAAAAATTTATTTTAGTTTTTATATGCTAAACTGTTTTATAAATTTCAAAATTTTGAAAGATATTTTGTCAAAATTCAGATTGACAAGTAATCTATCCATACAGAAATAATCCAGGGAATCCCCACCAAGGTTTCTATAACTTATAGTTTAGAAGTGATAGATGAAAGTATAAAGTAGATAGTCTATTCATTTTTCATTTCTCTTTGATTTCTCTTCTTTCACTTTTCCACTTTAAATTTTAATGCTATTAGATTTCTAACAGATTCTTTTCTCGCACTTCTCACTTGTGGAACTCTCTTACAGCTTCTTGTTTCTCAGTCGGTTTTGATCTTCAAAAATTTAAATGTGATGTCAATTGTTATCGTCTGTCTTAATTCTTGTTCTTTTATTGTTATCTCTCCTTAATAATGGTTTTTTTTTCTCAGATTTTTCCACACTCAATAACCCCTTTGCATCTTAGTGGCTTTATTCCTTTGCTTGGCATGAAATGATTAAAAAAAGAATAAGATTCAATATTCACTACTTTTCCATCAGAGAATATTTTTGGTTCTTGCTGTTTTATTTTGTACCATACTTATCCATTTAAAAACAATTTAGAATGTAAAGAAGAAATAAATTTTCCAGTCAGTGTGTGCTCTCTAAATAATAAAAACTTATTATGGTTAGAATTGACTTGCTTTTAAGTAACCTATTTTTTCTTAACATTTAATACTAACTAGTAACTACCTTTTGTGATGTTGAACAGATTCACTTGTCACTTTTGCTATGTCACGGAAAATCTCATTATCACTTCCAAAATGCTTGTTATATTTGAGACTTTGTAGACACTAGTACTAGTAGTAACGCCTTCCAATAATATCCGCACTTGTAATACTCGTTCAAGTAGTAATTGCCAAATAGTATAATGATCAGAAGAGAATCGTAATCCATATAGTAGTAGAGATAGTAAACATATAACTATAGTGGATATACAAGAAGAGTGAACAGTGATTGTATAGTCCTTGTGCTACTTCCTATTTATTCACTTCCTTTATGATCACGTGATCTACTTAATAATGTAATCGCCCGTGTTATTCACTGGCGATCTAGTTTCAAACTGCAGTGTCAGCAATGATACTTACTCTTATACAACACTATTGCATGCCATAAAAAATGATGGTTGATTATAAAATTGATATTTTGTCAAGTTTTTAATATTAAGTTTTCACATATGAATCTTTAAATATATTTTTTCAATTATTATTGTTTTACTTTACTCTTTCATTCAACCTTTTTGCCTCCCAGTTTCATAAACATCTTTGAACAGTTGGCCATTGTCAGAACAAAGAAACTGCCACTTGGTATCATTAGTGCAAGGGAGATAAGTTCAGTACAGCAAAATGTTACAGACAACAAATATACAAATATAGCTGGTGTATTATATATGACAGTGTTGAAAAGTTATTGATTTGACCAAGGATCCCTTCCAATAGAAGTTCCAATGTTTGGCCATTAAGAGAACATTTTAGCACCCCACTGTATTTAGATTCACTGTCTTGAGACCAAGGTAAACAATTCACCTGGTTGTAATCTATGATGATTCGTTTAATATCAAGATGTACACATAGTGTAGTGGTTATCAGCGCAGATTGTGGGAATGGCATGTGCAGTTCAAATTCATGCTGAGGTTGTTGCATTCACACAAATATCCTTGGATAGGTATGAATTCATCTCTTTTCTCTCCCCAGCTATGGGTTAAATAGCAGAGTAGACTGGTCTGTCTCTAGCCTTGTTGGCAACCAGTTTACAAGAAGGACGACTTTAAATTCAAACAGGCTGGGCATGGGACTAGAAAATTCATCTTGTAAAAACCTACTATAGAAAACACAAGAACGACACACAAACTTGCATACATACAGTTTAATATCAGGACTTGTCCAGAGCTTTAAGCACTGATTTATTGTTCATAATTGTAAAGGTTTATGGATAATTTGGGTACTGTATATCTATTCTTGGTCTATTTTCTTTTAATATCATTTGATTCATAATTAAGCACAAGAATTGAATATTATGCAATGTACAGAGGCATGTATACAAATATTTGGGGAATTAACATAATCTAAAGCAATTTGTTTGCTGCTTCTCGGAAAAAAGACATTCACAACCATAATTATCAAATTTTATTCTTGGAATTGCATTTATGATTTTGGTGAATCTTTTACTCTAGGCTTCAGTTAATTCTAATTTGGTAAAAGCTTTCAGACTTCAATGGCATTTTATAAATAAACAGACCTTCTCCAAGTTCCTACAGAATTGTAACACAAGGTTGAGTTTAAAGTGAGAATCCCATGAATAAATGAGATCAGCCCCTACCATTTGTTTTTGCAATGAATATTGGCGTTATATCTGGTTCAGTGCTTCTGCTATATATCTTAAGATTTTTAACAAAACCCAAATGGTCTGTAATATTTATCCTGATCTGGCATCTTGATTTCAGTTAATTTCTCACCACTGTGATGTGGCTTCCCTCTGTATTTTCTATAAATATTTTCATGGCAGTTGTTTGAATGAGCTCTCCTTTCTTACCTTCACCATGTGAATTTAAACATATTATTAGATTGGTATAATGGGTCTCATCATTTTACTGTTGATGTAGCTAAGTTCTATTCTGATATAGGATGTTTCATTAAGACAGATCAAAGTCAGCAGTAAATAAATCAGTGTTATTGGTGAAATTTTATTTATTTCTCTGTTGGATCATGTTATTTAAGTCATAGCTGTTATCTGTGAAAAATAATATCGCCCAAATGTCCACCAAGGCTTCGGCAGCACACCTCCACTTGATGGTAAAAATTTTTGATGACGTTTCTGCACAGTTGCTGCTCGATCTCACCAATAGGCCTTATTATCTCATCCTTCAGCTGTTGAATTGTTGTTGGCTTGTTGGCATAGATCTTAATTTTGAGATGACCCCAAAGGAAGAAATCTAAAGGTGTCAAGTTGCACGATCGTGATGGCCAATTGACTTTGCTGTTTCGAGAGATGATACGACCTAGGAACTTCTCATTGCGTTTCTATGATAGGCTTCGATAACTTTAACACATTGTTTGATTGTTAATCTTTCCATGGTCAAAATTGCTAAAGTCTTAAGTTGTTAAATCTGAAAGAAAAAAAAAATCATTAGATGCTTAAACTTAATTCACATTTAAAATCGGTCCAAGTTATTTCTGTAATTCACATTTAAAATTGGTTCAAGTTATTTCTTTCCAGTTACTTCCTTCCATGCCGCCCGCAGTCTCCAAAAATTTAAATGCACTGTTAATCACCATCTTCTGTCTTCCAGAATTCTGTCCATTTATTGTTCTTTCTCCTTACTAACGTTTTCTCATTTTTTTTGCACTCCCAGTAACTCCTTGTGTCTTAATGGCATTATTGCCTTGCTTGGGGTGGAATGATTAAAAACAAAAAAAGAATTTCAATTTTTTACACACAATGGAACCAAATATCCTTTCTTTTATATGAAAACAAGAGAAAATTACTAAAATGCAAACTAAGTCTCTGATTTCAATTAAACCTTCCTGTAAAAGATATCCATAGTTTCACAACCTTTCCTTTATGTAATACCAATTCTTCCTTTCAGAGCTGGAATTAAAAGCTGTAAACCTGGTGGTTCAGTGGTATACAGTACTTGTACATTGTCATTCTCTCAGAATGATGGTGTCATCCAATCAGCATTTGAAACCATCTGGACAGAGACCAACATCGATATAGTTGTGGAGGATATCCAGCCACTTTTAAGTCATTTCCGTAACACTTTTGCTTTCTATCCAAAATGCAGGTTTGGTCAGCTTGTGCTGCCCAAGCTCACCTCAAATTTTGGTCCTATGTATATATGCAAAATAAACCGTCTAAAATAAAGGTTATTTTTTGGTTTTATTTCACATTTACTTTTTTATGGTTGCTAGATAATAATTGACAAAACTCAGTAATGTGACTGCTTTGATTAAATGTCAGAAAGAATATAACTGAAGCTCTAAGTTAGAACAAAAGGATGATAAATTGTTATTGTTATCAAAGTGTATTAAAATGCAAATATGATAGATCAATGTTCTTCTTCTTCTATGTGCCTGTTCCCTTCAGGACATTCTCAGTCATGGCTCCCCACAATTTCCTTTCTTTTGTAGCTCTTAATAAATTTTCTGCTTTTGCTATCTCCTAAACCTTGTTCTGCCATCCAATCTTATGGCACATCATGTTGAAACACTGGTTCCTATACAGTCACTAAAATTAAGCAATATTTAGCATGGTCAGTACCTAAATGGGTGACTACTTGGGAATACCATATGCTGTAAGCTTGGATATATGGGTGATGTCATGTAGTGGTTCCCAGCCAATTTTGGGCCATGCCTCACTTTGGTATTTCTAAAAGTCTGGTGCCCCACTGTAATGTTTAATTCTTACATATTCAAAATTTTACTGCAATTCACGTGAAGGAAGCTTGGTCTCTAAACAAGTTTCCCAAGACCATGGATTCTATGAAAGAGAAAAATTTAAAAAAATGAAAAGACAGTTAAATATATATAGTTTCAAAACATGATAGAAAAGTGAAAGGCAGAAATATAAAATATTTAAATGAAAGTTTATTCTGTAATATACTTTGATCATTTTAATCATGAAATAATGATGCAAAATGAAATTTGAGCTCCTGTTGGTATAGCAAGCTGAAGGGTGCACATCCTACGCATATCCCACCAAAATATTACCATGCCCCACTGGTGAGATTCAAGTTCCAGTTGAGTTCATTATATTCACTTATATACAAATATCCTTGGGAACAGTATGAATCAACCTCTTCTCCCCTCCAGCTATGGGTTAATTAGTGAGACTTTATCACTAAATCATTATCATCACCCACCCCGCAAAAAAAAATATTCTTACAATCTAAAATATTTACTTGCTTTAAATAACTTGCAGTGGGTTTATAAGCCATAGAAAATGAATCAATCAATTTTCCATCCATTTACTTAAACTTACTAGCTAGGTTATGTATTGTTTTCCCCTGACTCCCTTACCTTCAATCTATTCTGTGAGTATCAAAGTTTCCAATCCTTTTTTCCTCATTACATGTCCTAGAAATTTCAACTCTCTTTCTGCCATGTTAAGTAGAAGTGTCTTTTTTGTTTCCATTTTTGCTAAAACTTTGTTGCCCACATGTTCGGTCCATGGTATTCTCAGCATCCTTCTATACAACCCCAATTCTGTTGCTTCATGTCTCTTCTTCATCTGTGAGGAGATTGTCTCACATGAACTGCCTTACTGGAAGATTGAGGTAACAAACAAAAACAAATATTAGAGATTTTTCAGCTCTTTTGACATTTTGTACAACATAACAGGTTAGTGACTCAGAAAGAGAAATCAGTATCCAAGGTTTGAATTCATTTCTTTCTCCCCAGTGTTATGGGTTAAATAGCAGGATAGACTGAGCCCTCTTGCCTTGTGGTGGTAACCAGTCCAGGAGAAGGAAAATTCTGAATTCAGACCAGTCTAAAGAGGGATGAGCTATCTTGTCCCCAGATGTGCCACTGCTGCTGCAGCTCTAGTAAAGGTGCTGCTCCTATGACTAATGGGTTATGGGAATCATAACATGACTACATAATGGTAGCACTGTTTATTCACTGCATTAACATTTTTCTAATATCCTATTTAATTCAAAGCTTTAGCAACTGGGAAAAATCTTTGGTTTAATCATTAACTTTATTGAACCTATATCTGTACCTTGCAGATGGCTGTGTTTATTAATATCATATTTTATAAGTAATAGCTTTTTAAAAATGAATTGCAGATATTTAAATAATTTTAATGAAATAATATTTTTCATTATGGAAAATGTTAACTTTTTTATTTGTGAGTTCAATACCTGACTACAGCAGAAGTGAACAAAAACTTAAAGAGTTGAATTAAAGGGTTCAGTTCAAAATTCCAACAGCTGAAATGTGAATATGACAAGAAAGATGATGACAATAGTCCAAACAAGGTAAATAGTGTAAATAATTACAATACCTCATCTCAGAAATATAGACAAATATTTTTAATTTATTTTATTAAAATATTGGCTGAATAAATATGAATATTTTTCTACCAATATGCATTTTATGCTGTAGTTTTTGCTGGTTTTTTTTTAAGCCTTACTTTTTTTGGGAAACTGCTCTTTTCAAAGAAACAATATGTATGTAAAGTGGCTTTAATATACAATGTACTAACAGCATCAAGCTTAACCTTGACTTTGTGTGCACCTTTATATGTGTATAATTTGAAAGTATGGAAGTTTAAAAAATCTTTAAAAGTTAATCGTGGATCAGAGGTTGGGTGTTTGGAATTTAGGGTTTTCATAACATGACAATTTGTGTTTCTAGTCTCAGAGAAAAAAAAATACAACTTTATCTTTTTTTTATCTCTTTAGAATTTTATATATGAAAATTAAGGAATAACAGAAAAAATCCACTTTTGCCTAAAAAGGAACAGTGAGGATCCAGTTTACAATTAATCACATTGTAAATAAGTCCATATCAAAAAAAAAAACCCTTGAAAAACTTAAAAAAAAAAAAATTTCTCAAAGTAAAGGTTATAGCCATAAAAATGCTTAAGAAGAATACACTCCTTAATTGAACCAAACTTTACCCCCCCCTCCAACTTTTTCTTAAAAAGAACCAGGAATATTGATTCAGCTGGTTCTTTTGATTTCTTTTTTATGCCTTATCAACCTTTTGAATATAATAAACCTAAGTAGAATTGGAATTCAGTTCTCTGATTTTAAAATCCAAGCCGTCATACTTTACACCACCTGCACATTCCAACTTACAGAACCTGTTATTACCAAATGGCCATACATCTAGATTGGCTTAACAATTGCTTCAGTTTGGTGATTGGACAAGTATCAGTATTTCAATGTAATATGGGTGTAAGACCTGACTGCTGAAGAATGTTTTGGCCTTTCATAGTTACAGTAATTTGCTATGACTTGTGGATTTACCTCTGCTAAAAAATAATGGACTTATAGCCAACCATGTATTTAATAAATGAGACCAACTTTACTGCAAGGATATGTTGCTAGGAATTTTTGTGAGCTAATATAACTCACATATTGTCAACTGAGATACAGTTTGGAATGTTACTTTTTTATTTTGTTTTAGTTTCTTTCTCATAACAACCCCCACCATACCAGCCCATTGATGGATTAGGTGAGTATAAAACTTGAGCAATTTTTTTTTTAATTTTTAACATAATTTGACAATTAGAGTTATTTCCCTTTGTACAAGAAATCTTTTAGGTGCTGAGTCGTGTTAAAAAGATCGCTGATGGCGATGCGATATCCGAAGAAGGCAGTCACGGAAAAATAAAAATAAAATATTTTCTTTTAAGAAAAGTATTCATTATTATAAAAACGTGGCCCAATTTTTAGGAAACCAAACAATTTGTTGGTGCAAGAGAAAAAGTATCAGTCATTCGGTTCAACAAGCAGTCATTATTCCTACTTAAAAACACCACCACAAAGGGTGAGTCACACTCTAAAACTTTAAAAGCTGTCTGCTTCTGTGCTACCATTGTTATTGTTTGTTTACTACTGTAGATTATTTTAATACTATTTGCTTCATAGTCTATATAAGTGAATTTATCCACTATTTAATCTACTGTTGACAGATTACATTATTAGACTTTTTATTTAATGCAGTACTGTTAATTATAATAATAAATAATTATTACACTGCTCTCTCCAATTTTTTTTTTTTTTTAACATTCTGAAAATTGTGGGGAATAACGAATCTTCCTCTCTTTGATAAGTATCATTTTTTATTTTTTCATTTAATTTTAGCCCCATAATTGATTTATATTTATTTGGATAAAGCCAGTCAAAACAAAAGAAAATAATTGAATCCAGTGAAAGGAAGGAAATGACTTAAAAAAAAAAAAAGAAAAAAAAGTCAAGTGTTAACTTAAATCTGAATCATAAGAAGTTGCAAAAAGAACTGGAGTTACCAAAAAATTCAGACGTTTTTTGTTTTGTTTTTCTTTTAGAAGACTTGACATAATAATAACAAAAAGAAAATGTTTTAGCTTCGTAATTCGATATAGCAGTAAATTTATTTTTCAGAAAATTTACTTTCTTCATCGTGTGCCTACACTAAAAAATAAATAAATAAAATAAAAACAAATTATGGACTTTTTATTTTATGTGCAACGATAAAGTTTTGCGAAGAGCTTTTTACTTTTTTATACATTTTTTTAAAAAATTATTTAGTTAATTAAAAAAACGCATTTATTTTATTACTAAGATTTTTGGTTCATGTCCACAAAAGAACTACTCACTGTCTTCAGTTCAGGCCTTTAATTTAATCAACATACAGTCACTATCTTCGACGTTCAATTATTCGTTTGAGTTTTATTTTCGTTTACGATACTTTTTTTTTTTTTTACTACGTGTTTATATTTCTTAGATTTTACTTTTCTTTCTCTTTTTAATGCTTTTTTTTTTGTATTACTACCTTCCTCCCCCCTTAAATTAGTTCCCTGAATCTATTGCAATTTTCAAAACTGACTCCGTTAATCTTTACCAAAGTGTTCTCTCAACAAACAGACCCCGAAAATTCCGGATCCCAGTGGATCGCCGTAACCATCAGCGACGGGAATAGTCCGGATTTTGACTTCACCGCCCAGTTGAGCCCAACGCAATTATTAGTCTCATCAACTTCTTTACTCCCCTCTGCTAAAGAAAGTGGTAGATTTACTACTAACCATCCACTGTCAGCACCATGTCTGTTGCCTTATTCTATCAAACAACAACAGCACCATCTTCATTATTCCCAGCAAAGCAGCTCCCTGACTATCCAACAAACCGGCCCACCTGTACGAAAAAATACCGTTTCTTCAGGTCTCAGTCACAACAAATTATCAGCATTGCAACAGACTTTAATTAACAGAACTTTAATCGACTTTCCTAACAGTGACAAGAATTTTAACTTACCAGTTCACGGGGACGATAACAAGAAGAATTGCTGCGCGTGCGGCGGCAATTGTTCTGAGGACCAGGTACGGCACGTTCATAGCTGTGTGTGTCGTGTCATAACAGGGCAGCAGAACGAAAAGGCCAAGTGTAATTCCAGCAGCGGCTGTGAACAAGTTAAGCAAGTAAGTATATTTTTCCCTTGATATTTTCTTTGTTTTGTTTTGTTTATTTTTTGTATAATCTTATTCTTCTTACTTAGAGCACCTATACACGCACCCCAACCCGAAAAATATTTATCCAGGAGAAAGGCAGACAAAGGTTCTTTGCTAGAGTAACAATAATATTGTCAAATAAATATGAGAGATTTAAGTTAATTAATTTTTTTAATATGCTAAATCGAAATTTTCTTAATTTTTGATGAAGCATTTTCTTTTGTAGTGTTTGAAGAAATACTTATCTGTATAAATTATGATTTGATCAAAATGAACAAATTAGATACAAATTATAGTGAACACATTAATCAATTTCAGACAAAAAATAAAAAACCTTTTTATTGAAAATTAAGATATTCAGTCAGTAGGGATATTGTATATTTAAAATAAATTTGTTTTATAATTTACTGAGGAAGATAAAAAAAAAGTACATAGCATTTAAAACCTCAAATTATTAATCTGCAGTTTCAGCTTTTAAGCATGTATAGTTATTAAGTTATTAGAAATGTTATACTCTTCAAGTATTACATATTGAAATAGTTAAGTATTTTTGTGTTAAATATTTGCACATATTCAATTGTCTGTTACTACATCTGTGCACCCTTTTTAAATAAAAGGGCAAGCATATCAAGTCAGTCTAAGTAGTAGAAGTGGTCATTAAGAAATCTTCTTGTGTCTAATTTATTTCCTATTGTATTAAAATTGTCTTCAAAGAAGAATCTCGACTAAAAATAATTTGTAAAACACCAACAATATCTGGAATATAAAAATTTTCTATTTGAATTTTCTGTATTTATTTTCCTTTTACTTTGTGAACAAGTTGAATATTTTTGCAAGGCCAAATTTTTACCCCCTCATCTTTCCACACACTATTATTATTATATATTTTTTTATTCCATCTTGTTACTATTTATCCTAAAATTACAGGTTGATAGAATCTTTACCCACTTGGAACTAACAGAATGAAATCAGAAATAAAGTAAAGTAGCAGGTGATAAGCTTGAATTTGCATCCCATATCTTTTGGATGTCACTTTAGAAATTTAAGCCACAAATGTTTTAAGTAAAATGGGATTTTAAGAAGTTTTTTTTTTTTTTTTTTTAAATCATTTCACTCCAAGCAAGATGGTAATGCCACTAATATGCAGTGGGTTCAGGGAGTGTAATTGAAAGAGAAGATTGAGAATAGGGAGGATTGAGGAAAGGACAAAAGGTGAATGGGTTGAAGAAGACAAAAGATGGTGATATTTAAATTTTTGAAGATTGGAGTTATTAGGGGAAGCGCGAGTGTAGGGGAGTTATAACTGAATAAATAATTATAAACCCTCTAACATTTATATATATATATAAAAAAAATACTCATAAAAATTAGAAACAGCAAAAAGTAGAAACAAAAAGACTAGTATTATTGGTTATCTGGTTATGTGGTGTTGGAGAAAGGAGAGACAGTAATTGAGTAAAAGTGAGAGTTTGGTGTCAAATGTAGATCAAATATGGATTGGAATCCAAGATATAGAATAAGCAAAGTGTATACAGTCTTGTATTTTTTTTTTTGTTTTGTTTTTTTTTATAGATGTGTGTAATGTGTGTCCAGATAATTTATTTAGAAAATACAAGAAGTGTCTGGGGGTTTTCTTACCTCAAATTTTTGCTAAAAGATAAATGTTACTATTATGGCCTTAAAAAGAAAAGGGGACAAAATTTTTGTTGACATATGTGTTAATGACCTGTCCATATGAACTGCTTGTCTGATTGTCAGAATATCACATGTTTGTGTTTGCCGAGGAGATAAGGAAATGGAAGAGAGTTCTAATGGCGGGAAGTGCAAGAAAAGAAACTGTTGGAGTAGAAGTGGTGGTTGCGTTTAACTAATTCAACAGTAAAAGGGTGGGACCTAGATGCCAATCTAGTAGCATGCTTAAATTTGTGTATATGGAGAACCAGGGAAAGAATCTAATCAGAACAGCTGCCATGAAAATATTTGTTGAAAAGAAAGCCATGTCACATCGGTGTGAAAATGAGTGAAGTCTTTAACTGTAACATTTTCACTCATTTTACTACTTGTAACTTCTACTTTTTTAAAACAGATGGCATAATTTGAAAGGCGAAGCAGAATGGCTCCACATTTTCTTCTACATAACTGAAGTTTCCGTAGGGGGTTAATTTGATGTTCGTAAAAGAGAGATTTCTGAAGTGTTGAACATGAGTTCAAGTTTTATCTGAAACGACTTCTTTAATTTTGATTTTGCACTGTTTTCTCTTGTGATCAAGATTTGTATCACCTCTAGAGTTTTATGATAAAAAAACATTAACAAGATAGAGAAAAACTAATAAAATAATTATAATGTTTTTTATACTCTTGAAACAATTTTTGTTGTCAGTTCTTTTTTGAAAATATCAATCAAAGAATTAATGATTCATTAAATTATTAAAACGAGTGATACTTGATATAAATTTAGAAAACTTACTGTGAAATGACAGAACCTAATCTCCAGATAGAACCCAAATATCCATATATTTTTTTTATTTAATCATTTCACCCCAATAATGTCACTAGGATGGAGGGGGTTTACAGGGAGTGATAGAGAATGAGAAGACTTTAGAGGTGAGGAAAAGGACAATAAAGGAACAGGATTCAGGAAGACAGTTGACATTGCATTTAAATTTTTGAAGATTATATGTGGCAGGGAAGCAAGGAATTGGAAAGGAGTTTTGAAGGTGAGAAAGGAAACTATTAGAATAGAACTGATGATTGCTTCGTAGCTAGTTCAACAGTAAAATGATGAGACCCAATTACCAATCTAGTAGCAAGCTGAAATTCATGCAATCAAAACATTAAGGAGAATGGCTTATTTGAACAATTACCTTGAAAATATTTGTAGAAAACACAGAGGGAAACCATGTCATGTCGGTAGGAAAGTGACTGAAGCTGAGATTCCAGGTCAGGATTGATTACATTACAGACTCTTCTTTAAATTTTGTCAAAACTCTTGAGATATATAGTAAGAGCACCAGACAAGATATGGCAGTAGTATTCAATGCACAAACAAATGGTAGATTATAAATGTCCAAAAAAAAACTGATGTGAAGAATTGCCTGGCATGACTCATTTATGTGCCATGCATGATACATGCTTAGGTAATCATGTATCTTTCAATACATGACTGACGAGGCATACATTTTCCCGCAGTAATTGCCATTTCTTTCTGTGGTAGACCAGTTGCCGTCCAAGGCTATAGAACCCGATCTGTCCTGCTAATTACCCATAGCTGGGGGTGGGGGAGAAGAGGATTCATACCTTTCCCAAGGGTATTAGCATCTAAGTGAATGTAATGGATTTGACTGTAATTTGAACTCGGCTCTTTGATTCCTCACTCTGAGCTGCTATCCATTACTCTACTGTGCCTCTATGACTCTATAGAAGTGAATCTAAAATTCTTCCTCTTTACTTGACTTAGTTGGAAGGATCAAGGGATAAGAAAGACTGTGTTATACCAAATCTTCCAAGTTCAAACTGTCTGCCAGCTATAAAAATAAGCATTTGAAATACTAACTTCAACACCAGTGGTAAATACCGAACTAGATTAGTCAATCATATCTCTTCTTTTTTTTTTTTTTTTAATCTTATAATAGAGTGCAACCTTTTGTTGCAGGAGTTACAATACTGATGAGTATAAAAGAGCTCTGTTTGAGCATGTCATCTAGATTACCACTAACAGAAAACGAATGAAGTGTAACACATGACATCAGATTAGGCATTATTAAAGTGAAAAGGTAGATTTATTTATGTGTTCACCTTGGGTAATAAAATAAAAATGGTTAGAAAGTTTCTCTGGTTTGTACTGTATACGTAGGAGTGGGTATTGCATCATAGTTGTAGAGAAATATACTTATGTATGAGTTTTATTGCATACTAGGAATTGAAGTTTACATTGCATAGTAGTCTCAGCTACTGCTGTTAATATCAGATACCTGATGCCTCTATAGCTATCTTCAGTCATTGGCAACAAGCTTCATTGGATAGGTATATTCAATAAGTGCCTGGCCAAAATGGTTGTGAACGAGCAAATGACCATGGTAACTCAGATGAGTCTTCTGACTCTGACTCGAATTGATGGCTGTTTATAGTGTTGGAGTGATTCAGAAATTAACTTTTGGTTGAAGCTGTGTAGATCTTTTCTGATTGGTCAGAAAATATTTTCATGACTTTTTAATTTTTCTTTTTTTTTTGTCTTGGAAGTGGATGCATGGAGCTAGCCTAAAATTATGCCAGTTTGTTTAATTTGAACAGTGGCTGTTGAACTGAGCACTTTTGTTTTCATTGAAGGGTGGGTGTCTCAGTAGGCTATAATGCTTTTCAAATCATTGATCCAACAAGATCCAAATGTGACTTAAATGATCATTGAAACAAAATTAATCTAAATTCTTCTAAGTAAACTTAAAAATATTAATGTAGAATCTTTTTGAGGTCACAAAAAATAAATAAATTTTCCAACATAACATTCTCAAAAACTGTCTTATCCAAAAATTTTATATTTTGTTACCTAAGAGATTTTCAAATTTACAACTTATGCAGTTAAAACAAAAACTTCTTTATTTTAGATAAACTTAAAATATAAAAAAGGTTATCATTAGTTTTATATAAAACCAGTTTCAATAATTGCTTTTGATTTTATATCTGAAACAATTTCTGATTACCATATATTTCATAATTCATAGTTTCTTATTATTAGGATTGGGAAGCATGTAAGAGCATCAGACTCTAAATTATATATCAATGAGAAGACAAGTGATATTCCTGAATATTAAAGATTTTTCCCTATCAACTGGAGCCTTAACTGACCTTAATTTTAGTTATAGATTAACTGCATGCAAAATATAAAATTTTGAAATAGCTTAATATAAAATATATTTAACACAAAAAATTCTTTTGACTTTTTTTTATTTTGATCTGAGTTCTTTCATTTTAGTTTTTTATCAACTTTTTCTAATATATATATATATATATATAGCTTCTGTCACTTGGCAAAAATTGCTGATTTTATTTCACTAATCATTTGATAGTGTTTTGGAGGAGCAGTAGTGGCAGACACAACTGACTAGTTTTCATTTATTTTAATTTTCAGTTTTTATCACCTGTAACCCAATATTCATTGCTCTTTGCAATCTCGATTATTTTTGAATGCTAGTTTATTATTCATTTTTTTATCTCAACTTTAGAGCAGGCCTAGAATAACAGATTCAAAAGTTCTTATCCCAACTTTAGAGCAGGCCTAGAATAACAGATTCAAAAGTTCTTATCCCAACTTTAGAGCAGGCCTAGAATAACAGATTCAAAAGTTCTTATCCCAACTTTAGAGCAGGCCTAGAATAACAGATTCAAAAGTTCTTATCCCAACTTTAGAGCAGGCCTAGAATAACAGATTCAAAAGTTCTTATCCCAACTTTAGAGCAGGCCTAGAATAACAGATTCAAAAGTTCTTATCCCAACTTTAGAGCAGGCCTAGAATAACAGATTCAAAAGTTCTTATCCCAACTTTAGAGCAGGCCTAGAATAACAGATTCAAAAGTTCTTATCCCAACTTTAGAGCAGGCCTAGAATAACAGATTCAAAAGTTCTTATCCCAACTTTAGAGCAGGCCTAGAATAACAGATTCAAAAGTTCTTATCCCAACTTTAGAGCAGGCCTAGAATAACAGATTCAAAAGTTCTTTGTATCAGATTATTTGATTTTTATTTATTTACTTTTCTAGCAGGAAGGAATGTAATTTTCAGAAGTAAGACATTTCTGACTTTTGGATATAAAATTTGCAATATTATTTTCCAAAATAAAGTTAAATTGCAATATAATTTGAAAAAGAAAACAACTGCAATAGGTGAAAACTGATTGGATAAACAACTGTTGCAAAATACATGATAATGAATAGATAAATGTTTGAACTACTCTAAATTTAAACTAAGGCCACATTGATAGAACAATCAGTAATGAAACTTGATAGCAATGGATTTGTGAGAATAGCATATTGATAATAACTTTGAGAGTCCAAGTACCATCTCCCCCTTTTTCAAGAGGGGGTTGAGGTCATTATCCATTGCCTGAGGTATCCCTAAAAGATCTAGTGCTAAGGGAGGGGGAGAAATTTTTATATGAGTTGCCAAGTCCCACTTTAAAATTTAACCTTGTGTCACATTCCAAGTGACTAGGTGCATAGATAAATACTCATAGCATAGGGATTAGATGCTTGATGAATGTTATTGTAATATAGCTAATTGCTATTAAAGCCAATTAATTAGGAAAAATATTTTTCAGTCAAATTTTATTTGTTTGAAAAATATTTAATGATCAAATTATGATTAAAATCTTATTTGTAAAAAAAAAAAAAAAAAAAAAAAAAAAAAAAATATAATTTATCTTTCACATAAAGATAGATGACATTTTAATTGTTAGGTATCAGCCATATTAATAAGTGATTAAATGTTGAAAAAAGTTTCTTAAAAATCTTTTGTTTTTGTAAATTATTTTATTAAACTTGATTGTGCCAATCTCTGAATCTAACAATTAAAAATTTAAAAAACTAACATTTCCAAACAGTAAATAGTAAGTTACAAAATATTTTTCAATTATATGCAATAATTTTTCTTGCTAAATTTCAACTACCTACTTTCAGTAACCACTTTTTCTCATTAAACATCATCATATGATTAGCCACTTGTTTCTCATATGATTAGACATTATCAAAACTTCTAAATGGAAGTTTGATAATGTTTGTGACAAAAAATTAGATATTTTGAACATTTCTCTAACATTGTTTTAAAATATTTGGACAGTTGTATTTTTCTGATAAAAATTCATTAGAAAGTCCTTTTAAGTTCTAATAATTCTTGAATATTGTCAAAATAATATGCTTTATGTGTAAGATAGGACTAAAATCAAAATAAAACAAAGATTGTATTTCTATTTATGTTTGTTGATAATTTAAAAGCACGATGCATATTATATCTTTGATAATATCCCCATTGGTATTAACTTAGTTTATGTATAGACATAATAATTGAGGGGAAAAAAAATGAAGCATTAGAGAAAATGATATCTATATTAAAATGACTTATATCATTAAACATTTTCTTTTTTTTAAAATGCTATGCATGATACATGCTTAGGCGATCATGTATCTTTTGATACATGACTGACAAGGCAAATTTTTTTCCTGCAGTAGGTTGCTATTTCTTTCTGTGGTAGACCAGTTGCCATCCAAGGCTATAGAACACGGTCTGTCCTGCTACTTACCCATAGCTGGGGGGAGAAGAAGAGGATACATACCTTTCCCAAGGGTATTAGCACATAAGTAAATGTAATGGATTTGACTGGAATTTGAACTCGGCTCTCAGATTCCTCAATTTGAGCCGCTATCCATTACTCCACTGTTCCTCTTCAACTTTTATGAAAGAGTAAGACTGAAAAATCAGTTTAAAATAAAATAATAAGTTATATTTATTATACTAGCTGTTAAGTCTTTAAATTTAAGGATCAGTTTTAATCACTAATTTTTAAATTTCAAGTTAAAAATTCTTCAATGGTTGCTAGTCAATGTTTGACCTCAGCCTTAAAGTAACTCCAAAGAAAATAATCATAGTGGGCAAGATCAGGCGAGCATGCAGGCCATCCAATATCATCATGTAAGGAAATCAAATGTCCTAGAAATATTTCTCCAAGCTTCCATAGATCTTCTTGCTATGTGTGCCGTTGCTCTATCCTGTTGAAACCACATATCTAGACTTCCAAAGTCTCTGAGTTTTGGTTCCAGAAAGTTCCACAGCATCCCCACATATGAGTCAGATGTTACTGTAACTGAGTGATCTCCCTCCTTAAAAAAGTAAGATCCGTATACACAGTCATCCATTCACTGTGTAGAGGCCTTTCATGAAACTGTCTAATGTTATTTTCTGCCCAGTAGTGAAAATTATGCTTATCGATGTAGTAATAGAGATGAAAGTGGGTTTCATCATTTGTGAGAACAGCAGTTGCAGGAACATTTTGAAGGATATTCTCACAGCATACCATTTCCTAGTCATGTTCTTGCAGTTTCTGAACAGTGTGTAAAATTCTTCTAATTGATCAGTCAGACAATCCCAAAGCAGAAGCATGAGCTGAATATGTAGGAAATTGCACAAAAGACTGTCTCACAGCCTGGATATTTTCTGGAGTTTCAGTACATGTGGATTTCTTTTAAGTGCTGAACTTGTGGCTCTGAAATTGTCAACCTATAGCATTTATCAATTTTTTATCTGGAATGGCATCATCCTGATGTAACATGAAATGAGTACAAAAAGCTCTTTGTGTTGTAGTTACAGGTTCACTAGTCTTAAAAAAATGTTTTAACAGCAAACACGCAGTGTGTACCATTCCAAGCTATGTTGGTAACTGATGCTAAAACATTACCTTGATGACGACACCATTGCCACTTGCCTAAGTTTGCTAGCACCACACAGGTGATAGTTTAAAATGTGGGAGGTATTTTTGCCACACTCTGTATTTTGCCTTTCTAACAGTTGATCCATTCATATGCTTTTAAAATCTGCAATAATGTCTATGTCCAAATTGTAATGTGTGTGTTTTTAATTAAAAAATTTATTAGCCAAAGAATTTAACACATTCATTGCTACATTGGCTATTTAAACACTTACATAATACCATCAGTATTTTTATTAGTTACTATAAGGAATTGCTATATACACATAAATTTTTTATAAGCAAAGTTTTGACTAGTACTCAGGTTGCTTAATTTTTACACAAGAATTATTTCTCCAGTTTTTTTAATTTTTTCTCTGATTGTTTCTAAAAGAAATACATATCAAATGTAACTTAACTAGCAGATTAGGTAGAATTCTTGAATACAGAAGATAATAATTGTATTTAGTAACTGTTTTTGTTTAAATTTTAAATAATTAATAATGTATTTATTAATAATTATATGTATTTATAATTTAATAATGTATTTAGTAACTGTTTTTGTTTAAATTTTTTTAAATTTTACTTTTATTGTTTTTTTAGTCAAACTGATGGCAGTAATGGAGTTGTTTAAGATATAGTTAAATTTCAGTACAACTGCTTCCCTGCCAAACACTTAATTTTAGTAAGCAAAATTCTATTAATAAAAAAACAAAAAAAAGACTAATGTATCCTTGACACTGAATTTTTTTTCTTTTTATATCGTGTGACAAACATGTGCATCATTTTTTTTTTTTTTTTTTTTTTTTTTTTTTTTTTTTTTTAGGACTGCAAAATAATGATAATAATATATCTAAGAATAGTTATATTTCTGTAGCTATTTATATTGCATTGGAACTGTGGAATGGATGCGGCAGTTTTACATGCTTGTAGTCAGGGTCTGGTGCATACTGTGACCGAACCCTTCAACTGGAGATGGGGGCCCCAAACTTGATTGTAGGCTGCAGGTTATGCTTTGCAACCCTTGCTATCTTACCAACATTTGCTTTTTTCTAACTACATTTATATAAATTACAAATTAAGTGCAACCCACTAAGGAATGAAAAAATCTTGCAGGTTTTGACATTGTTGTTTTTTTTAAATCCAAATCCACATGAATTTAATTTGTTCATTCAGTTTTTTATCCACAATGTTGAATGTATTAAAATTATTCAAACTTTTTAACAAGAAAAATCTCAGATTGATGTCAAAAACTGCCACGAATCATTGTTGATTTATTTAAGATGGAATGATCTATTATGACAGGTCTCTAATTTGTAATTAGATACTTTGTATTATGTTGGTGCAAAAATAATGTCGTTTTCTCACATAGTAACATATGTGAGAAAACGACATTATTTTTGCACCAACCTAATATTTATTTTCAATTTTTCTAGTTGAAATGTTCACCTATATTGCATCTGATCCATTATTGTAGATTGTATTTTATATGAATGTTACCTTATGAAAATTGAGATGTAATAGAGTCACCCTCCCCCCCCTCCACCGTATCATAGATTCAGGGCAGGGACATGAGACCCCTACACCAGCCGTGTTTGTTGTAACCAGTTATCTTTCTTGACTTAGAAGCTGCATTTACTAAAATCTAAATTCTAATCTCAAATTAAAATTTTATAACCAATCAAATTTATGCTCACAAAATCAACAGGAAATTTTGTCAGATTAATCTTCCTTCAATCAAGAAAGTATGCTAATTTGGATACCATTAACTTAAACAAATCACTTAGCTCTTTTCATATCTCAGCTTGTATTGATTCTTTTTAGATTGTTCATCTGCAAATTTGTTTGTCATTCAAATGTCTTCACTTTTTCTTTTTAATCTTTACCACTTTTTAACTCAAGTTTGCTGCAGCTTATATAATTTGGATTTCACTTTTATCTTTACTTACTTACTAGGATCTTTTTTTTTTTAGTCTGGCAAAAGATTTTAAGTTGCTTACAGTAGAACTTCCAGGTGATATAAGTTCAAACATTTATATTTCACTCTTATTTATATCCTTTCAAGGTTTCAAAGTAAATATATTAACAAAAGCATTGTAACAATATATTTAATTATATACTTAGTTGTATATCAATCTAATATTTTTTAATATATTTACTTGAGATCTTAAATGCATTTTTATACCCAGTTCACACACTTTTTATCAGGAGTGCTTTTAGTTCTTATGTCATAATGTTTGGAGTAGAGTAAAAATTTTAACCCCCTTACCAAATCTAAATTCTTGTGCCAAACACAAAAACCGAGTTAGTAAAAAAAAAAAAAAAAAAATACTCTTCCCCTGAATGTCTCTGGGTCATATAACAATTTTGGAAATGTCTCTTTTTTTTATATTTACACTGTTCATGCTTGGGAAAATTTCTTTGAATTTTTTTCATTGTCCCATGGCAGGAGAATTTTCACTTGAACTTCAAAATTTTGGTGGGGGCTCTCTGCAGCTGACTGTTCCCTCCTGTTAAAATGTCTAGATGCTTTCAAATGTCTTCTAGTCCTTCATGTCAATTTCCTTCTAACAGCTCTTTTCTTGATGTCAAAAATCTTCTCTTCTTATCTACTGTCCTGACTTCTATTTATTTGAAAAAGAGGAAACACAAGGCCTCCCATATTTACTTGGATTTGAGACCATGTCTCTCATTGGTCAATAAATACAAAAAAAATATTTTCCATAAATTTGAAATGGATCCTTAACAATTTTGGCAGTTTTTAAGATATACACATTAACAATTTTTTACATCAATCATCTGGCTTTCTCTTTCTTAAAAATACACTTTTTCTCAAAAGAATGTGTACAAAAAAAAAAAAAACATCCTAGCCGTTAAAACATTTATTATTACACCAAAGATTAACACTAACAGTAATAAAAAAAATAAAATTTTTATAGTAGAGTTAGTATGACATTACAAATGCAACTCAGTCACTTTTATAGTATTTAAATGATCTGTGCAATGAACATCATCTTGGTTATTTAAAATATATACAAATTAAATATCTTTTAGGTTTTGTGTTGGTTCCAATGACTGCTAAAACGCCACCCTCCTCAAAATTATAGACAAATCCTACAGATCTATGTGGAGATTTCTTCCTAAACAATAAGACAAAATATAAATGGGACCAGATCAGGGCTGAACTTAGATGAAGAGAGGTCCTAGGCTATTCCACTTATGAGGCCCCCTCCAAAATACTCCATTCAGTATCATTTCTCTGCACAGAGGAGAGGTTAACCTCCCCTCCACACACACACGAATTTGTGAAAAATGATTGTTAATAAAAACAAAACTACAAAGATGTAAAATTCAGTTTCGCTTTTTAAATTTATGTACAGTATTTATTTATTTTTTTTTGTATCAATTGGCATGTAAATTAAATAATTACAAGTTTTAAGGAATTTCCAGATTTTTTATTTTAACTTTTTTTTTTTTTTTTTTTTTTTGAAGTTGCCATAATTGATTCGACCCAAGTTTTTTCATGCATTTCAAAATATGGGAATTTTTTTTTCTAAGTATAGCTAGGCTTAGACGTGACACAAGGCCGAAAGCATGGAGCACCCAGTGAGCGTCGGACTCACTAAGTTATTCACTTCAGTCATGCATTTTTTTTTTTAACGGTAACCTATCCCCTGCATAGAAGATGTGAGTATTTTTTTTTTTTTTACACTTTTTTGTCAACAGAAAATTTCACTACATTGATTATTTATATTTTTTTTTTTTACAATAATGTTCACCCTGTACAAGGCTAAAGACTAAAGAGTCACTCGAGATAGAGGGCTACAATAAGAAGGAGCACAGTTAATGATAGAGAAAAAAAAATACATATTTCCATCTTCACAGTGGACAGTCGCTCATAAAATTATTTTGGTAGCAGTAAAAAAAGAAGAATTTTAGATTTAAAATTAATGAGAAAATTAAGTCAAGAAGTTCATTCAGTGAGTATCGAACTCAAACAAGAAAAAATGCAGACCAACAGTTTTTTTTTTTTTGTTAAAATTAATTAATTGCTTAGTATCGCTGTCGGTTTTTGTCCTTTTTATTAAAAAAAATAAACAAGTAATTAAAAAAACATGGATATTGTCATAATAATGAACATTGTTTTTTTTTTCCCTTTTACAAGAATACAAAATTTTCAGTCCTAATTTTTTTTCTAATGACCTTAATTAATTTATATATTCGAGTCTTAATTAAAGTAAGAATTAATCTGGAAAATTAAATAAGTATAAATTAAAAAAAGCATTTGAAATAATTTTTTCGGTGTTAGTGTTTTCTTTTTTTTATTTGAGTGTGAGAAAATGAAGAGAATGAAACTGGCCGTATTAGAATGGGCCACGTGGACTTCTCAGACTTTTTTAGTTTACGTGGAGGATTTTGGTAGATCAGAATAGTCATAGTGATTGGTTTGTTTCTTTGTTTGCACCCTCCACCAAGATCGAATTTTCTAGTTATGAAAGTCAAAATACTTACATTTATTTCGCAAATATCTGTCATCAGATTATAGCTGTTTCTGAATAAATCGATTAGTTTTCTGATCAGAAATATGGTGATAAGTTCTAAACAACTGTAAGTAAGTAATTTGACATACCCGTATATTAGTCGATCGCCTTGTAATGTAAATGTCAGTCTCCATTCGTTTATTGAATTGATCAGTTTGCTCCAAAAATCATACTTTTTCTTTTTTTAAGGATGTATATTTTTTTATGAGATAAGTTGTTTGCTTAAGGTTAACCCCTCGGATTGTCACTAAAATTTCATCATAATTCTTTATTATTAACTAAAAAAATGTAACGAATAACCATTGAATTTGATAATAACAAAAAAAAAAAAAAAATCTCGTCTAACGTTTGAAGGCAAATTTTCTAAACAACCATTGAGTGTCTGAAATGAATATTTAAAAAAAAAAATTCCAGGAATACACTTTAGTTTTATTTATTACTTTTTTTCTTTTCTTTGCAGTCTTTTTTATTTTATTTTATTTTTTTTTTTTACAAAATTCGTCCAAAAACTCAAAAACTAAGAAGTGTTTGTATTGGGTTGATGATGATTTTTTATTTATTTATTGACTATTTTGCTTTCGTTCTTCACATTGTAAAAGTAAAAACTAAAAATAAATTCAGTAATTCAATTATTTTATCTTCAGTAAAATTCATGTTTCTTTAAGTACTACTTTTTATTAAGTAAAACTTTACTAAAAGAAATTCATTCGTTACAGAGACCATTTCATTAAAAAACATTTATCTCGAAATGTTGTGCTTTTAGTTTATTGTTATTTTTTAACTTAACATTTTTTCTTTGTTACACTTTTTTTTAGTTTTTAGTACACCCACTCAAATTATGTTGGCTTTTTGCGTCAAAGGCGTATATATTCCTTTCGCTAGTTTTTTTTTTTTTTAATTATTGTTTATTTTATAATTTTAATTTACTTTTTTTTTTTTTACTTTTAAAACTGAGACAGTTTGGGACACAAACAGAAACAAAGAGCAGTGATAAAAGAAGACTACCCAAATATTGTGGTATGGTCGGTTCTTTCTAACATTTTTTTTATTTATAATTTTCCAGTACCACTACCCACTAATTTATCGCCTTCAAACGTAAAACAAACAAAAAAAAACTTCTTGAATGAAATTTTCGGTATGAAATATGAAGTTTCATACGAAATAAAACTAAAATTAGTATCCGAAATATTATAAAAATGTTAGGTTTTATTTTAAATTTTTAAGGCACTTTATGTCGGATATTCCGAGACTTAAGGAAAGATCATTAATTATTATTAAATTTCGTTTCCTTCCATTTCTATTTTTAGTTTTTACACTTATGAGTGTAAAAATAAAAATGGAAAAAACGAAATTTAATATATGTATTTAAAAAAAAACAACAAAAAACGATCTACCATCTAGCAAGTTAAGGCCGGCCGGGTGGTTGATATGTTCAAGCTTCGAATGGCCGTCCTCGCAAGCAATATTTTTCTCTTGCGAGGTATCGGTATCATTACCTAGTGTTTCCAAAAGGGGGGGTGTTGAGAAGCCTGACCATTTTTGCCCTTAGTTCATGTACACCTTTAGTTTTAAACATTACCTTGTGTCACATTCCTGTGGGGAAATGAATTTAAAATCTATGAATAATAATAATGAATAAAAAAAAAAAGAAACACATTTTCCCATGATGCTAGTAATAAAGGTACCAGAAATTTCATTACCTCTCTTGGCTTTGTCAAACAGTCACCCCCAACAGCGTTTATGTCGATAAAAAGACAAACCATTTCCTTCCTCTCTTTCTTTCTTCCCCTTGCTTCAAGATGTAGTACCTCCGGGAAGTTATGTCCCTGCTGAGGCACGTTCGGTTCCCCCAGTCCCCTGATGACTGAACTCTCTTTCCAATATATGATGTTCGCACGTCTTCCAAAACCTTCACCTATGAAGTAAATCGACCTTTCCTTTATCTGTTCCATGCTTAAAAATCCAACGATGAAGTAAGCATAAATTTTTCTCTGATAGTTTCAACTCTGCACAAGACTGGCTTGAGTTTGACCATTATAACAATGTTTATCCTTACTTACCCTAACTTCTGGAACAAGGAAAAAGAAAATGGACATATGGTAACCATTTTTAAATTCCCCAATGATGAAGTAACTACAAACTTTTCGTATTTGTCTATATTTCTGAGATGAGGTATTATATACACTATTTACATTATTCGGACTATTGTCCTCATCTTTGTTGCCATATTTATTACGTTTCAGCCGTTGTACGCTCCGGCCTTCTTCAGGTGGTTGGAATGTCAAACTGAACCCTTTATTTCGCTCCCTAGGGTAGACTGTTCTAGTTTCAAGGATACATGGCACAGTAGATAAAGGTGTTGGTTAGATCCAGTGATAGGACCCAAAGAGTGTGAGTTCAATACCCGGTTAAGCAAGTGAAGAACTTGCAGAGGGGAATTAACAGGAGAAAACTGATATCCATTAAAAACATGGCACATGGAACTCTGGTTAGAGAAATGACCAAAGATTTATTTTCATTTACAAGATATGAAAATATATCTGGTAAGTTGTATAGTGTAGCATTTGAGTATATGGTGTACAAGATGTGAAATGAGAGTGTGAAAAGGAGTATGCTTAAACAAGCTGACTGCTTGTTGGCTACCAGTTTGGGCTTGTGGCATTGATAGTAGAGTCCGTTCTCTTTCTCTCTGCTCTTTCTCGCTTATAGCCTATATAAGGAAAATGTGCGGACATAGTTGCAGACATCTTTTCTTCGATAACGGCAAGCAATTTGGCTTTAATTTCTTATCTCTAACTATGTGTAAATTGTGTTTTTTCTGCTATAAACTAAACTGGACATTGGAATTCCAAGCTTTAGAAGATCATTTTCCTGGACTTTCATAGTGGCAGATGTCAACAATCCCCTATATGGATTGGATTTGATTTTCTGAATAACTTTGGACTCTTTGTTCACTGTAATGAGAAGAAAATAATAGGCCCTACCACTTTGTACACAAAGACACTTATCCAAGCCATTGTTAATGAATATCCTAACGTGATCTTGCCACATACACATACCGATAGTAAATAGTACCACACTGTCACCTACCTACATTTGCTGTCAGGAAAAAACGCAGCAATACATAAGGAAATTAAAATGTTACAAGCTGATGGTATAATGTCACCATCTATCAGGTCATCCCATAAGTTCTGTCTGAATTTTAACTTTTTGTTAAAATGAACGAAATTTTAAGAGTATTTTATAATGTCTAATGGAGCTGAACATTATTTTTATGTTTAGATGCATTTAAACTGATCAAATTTTATTTCAGAGAACAATAAAATTAAATTTTGTTTGATTAAAACCCTGCTAACATGGAAGTAACCAAGAATCATTTGAGGCACAATTATGCTTTATGAGTTCAAGAAAGGAAACTCAGCAGCTGAAGCAGCTAGAAACATTCACTCAGTTTATGGAGAGGAATGTGTGAATGAAAGAACTTGCAGAAGATGGTTTGCAAAATTCAGAGGTGGAGATTTCACCCTTGAAGATGAAGATCGAACCGGACGTCCTCTTGAGTTTGATGAAAAGCTTCTTGAAGCAGCCCTTGAAGAAAATCCTGCTTTATCAGTTGAGGAATTAGCAGTGGTTCTCAGTTCAAACCATACAACTGTTCATCGTCATCTTCAACAACTTGGAAAAGTTCCTAAACTTGGAAAATTGGTGCCTCATGAATTGTCTGAAAACAACCTCAAATCCCAAGTTGACATCTGCTCTTCTCTCCATTCTCGCCAACTTGTTTCACCTTTTTTGGATAGACTTGTGACTGGCGACAAAAAAATGGATCTTTTATTGAAATGTTAAGCATTGTAGACAGTGGCTTGGTAAAGGGGAAGGACCACAACCGAGAAGGGAACTTCATGGGCAAAAGATTCTTCTTTCAATCTGGTGGGATCACCAAGGAATAATCCACTTTGAATTCTTACCACCTAATGCAACAATTAATGCTCAAATATACTATCAGCAATTAGAGCGTTTGAACCAAACTTTGAGGAAAAAAAGACCTGCACTAGTGAATCGAAAAGGGGTGATGTTTCATCAGGACAATGCGCGACCCCACACAGCAAGAATCACGTCACAAAAGATCGAAGAACTTGGTTGGGAGAAAATTCCTCATTCACCTTATTTTCCCGATCTTGCTTCTTTAGACTACCATTTGTTTCGTAGCTTACAGAATCATTTGGAATTTTACAGTAATGGAATTAGTAAGCTTGTTAATAGATGGAAGGAAGTCATAGATAATCAGGGAAAATACATTGTTGATCGAATCTGTAATTAAATGTAACATTTGGTCACTTGTTTTCTTTATTCAAAATTTGGACAGAACTTATGGGATGACCTGATAAAAGTGAATGGCCAAGCCCTTTGCATGTGGTTAAAAAAAAAAAAAATTACAATGGCTATCACTGTTGCCATGTTTATTGTGCCCTAAATTGCATCACCAAGAATGGCAAATGATTGATCATCACTGAAGTCAGAATATCGTCTATGTAGACAAATACACAATGTCTTGGAATATTTTGTCCATAAACCATTGAAATGTAACAGCCGCATTCTTATGGCTGATATAGACAATCGTATTTGTCTATATACATGATATAGACAAATATGATATTTTGACCATAAACCATTGAAATATAACAGCTGCATTCTTATGACCAAAGGGCATGAAATTGTATTCATGGAGTCCAGGGAGTGGTACTATGGCAATCTTGTCTATATCAGCAGAGTGCATCCTGATTTGGTGTTAAGGAGACACAAAGTTGATTTCTGAAAATTGGGTTTTGTTTGCTAACTTGGCCATGAATTGATATATTGGGAACTGAGTATTTGCCATTCTTGGTGAGGTAGTTTAGGGCATGATAATTCTAGTAACAGTGATATCCATCATAATTTTTTTTTTTTTTTACCACATGCAAAGGGCTTGACCATACACTTTTTACAGTGACATTATACCATTGGCTTGTAACTTTTTAAATTCTTTAAGTACTGCTTCTGTTTTTTTCCTCTGACAGTTTCCTGACCTTAGCAAATGTAGCGGGTGACAGTATCAATTATGCGGTACTATTTACTATCAGTATGTGTATGTGGTAAGATCCTGTTAGGATATTCATTAACAATGGTTCGGATAAGGTCTGGCACATTGTCACTATGTTTTAAGTGTCTTTGTGCACAAAGTGATGGCGAATCATCACACAAAAAGACATTCACACTGTTATTATTAAGTTTTGCATAATAATAATTTTAAAATTTCACTAACAAAGTCAACTTTTGATGTTGCATCTATAGATTTCCTAGGATACAATATTAGTGTAGATGGTATCAAATCAACAACTAAAAATGTTGAGAACATAAAATCCTTCTCACCGCCTAATGATAAAAAAAGTTTACATAGATTCCTAGGCATAATTAATTTATATAGAAAATTAATACCCAATTTTGCAGAAATTGTATGGCTCCTTACTGAATGAATATGACAAAGTGTAAATGGTGCATTTACACTTAAAAAATGTAAATTAGTAGTCTATCATGACATTATTAAAAGTCTATACAACTACTCCACATTAGTACACTCTTAACCTGAGCACACCACTTATCACTTAGTGACTGACAGCAGTAAATATGCAGTTGGTGCTGCATTATACCAAGTCATTGATGGAAATCCTATTCCAATAGGTTTCTTTAAAAAAAAAAAAAAAAAAAACTATTGCAAACATGATTCACATATTCCACATTTGATAGAGAGCTTCTCACTGCATACCTTGCAATCTTACATTTTTGGCACATGATATAAGGTCAGTAAGTGTTGCTACTGATGGACCATAAAACTTTGTGGTGCCTTTCATATCCTCACCCCAGCAAAATCAGAAAAACAGCAGACAAATAGCCTTACTGAGTAGATAGCCAACATAGAGGATATTAAAGCACAAGAAAATATAGTAGCTGATTGTTTGTCACAACCCACCTTAGCAATTGAGGTTGATCTGTGTGACCTACCAGCAATAGCAGACACTCAAGCTGTAGATTCAGACCTGCACAATTTTCCTAACCTAAAAAAATATAATATTAATGATAATATATTTCTACTGTGCAATACATCCATTTCCTTTCCAAGGCCATATATACCTAGTGCATTGTATAAAACAATATTTGATAGTATATATTCCATATCATATACTGGAACAAGAGCAACTAGTAAGATGATTAAAGCTTGGTTCTTTTGGCCAAATGTAGATAAAACAGTAAAACAATTTTGCTCTGAATGTGAGGCTTGACGAGCAGCTAATGTTAACAGGCATACCAAAACACCAATACAGCTTATTGACTAACCCTCAGTTAGGTTTTATACTATTCATCTTGACATTGTTAGTTCCCTATCTCCAGTGAAGAATGATAATGATGCATATTGAAGCCTATATTTGCTAACATGCATGACCGTATGACTAAGTGAATTGAAGCTAAGCCACTCACAGAAATAACAGTGTGAATTATTGCCTGAGACTTAATGTGTGGATTGCACGTTGAGGTGTGTCGTTTCACATTATCACAGAGCATGGTAGACAATTTGAAAGTGAACTATTCACAAAAATAGCAAAAATAATTGTTTTTTGAAGGCTACATACAATCACATATCATCCTCAAGCCAACGGACTAAATGAATGAGCATATCGGATGATTAAAACCACAATTGTAGCAAGAAAAGTATCATGGCTGAATCACCAGTAATATTATTCAGCATCCATAGTACACCCAATAACAGCAATTTATTTTCACCCTTTTTCGCAGTAACAGGAACACATTATGATTCCACAATCGTTGATAGATAATACTAATGATACTATTGAGATTCAAAAGTTTGCAAAGGAACTAGATAAAGCAATATCTAAAATTTATCCAAGTAACGAGCTGCACATGCATAACAGTTATCAAAAGACATACATGTCAGAGAAATTGAAAACTGGCCAGAACATCTGGATTAGAGTAGACATGGTACGTAGACTTTGAAAGGGTCATATACTGGCACTTTCAAAGTTCTGCAAAATATTTCAAAGTACTACCTAATTAAGTTGAATGTGGTTACACATACCAGGGTATCTGTTGACAGGCTTAAACCATATGTAGAAGTGAGTAATACTTATGCTAAACAAATAGATAATACATCTACTAAAGAAAAAACTGACCCAATCTACAGAAACTCCTGAAAACAAAACTGATCCTTCTCACACAAAAGTAACAAAAAACGCTTCTGGCACATCGGTATAACAGAAAAAGAACAATGAATATTTACATTATTAACTCTGTTAGTAAAAGGGGAGCTTGTGTAGTGATCTTGTGATCATGGGAAATAAAAAAAAACAAAAAAATAAAATAACTTCCATGATTCCCTAGTAAAAAAAAGAAAAAAAAAGGAAACCATCCTACTGGTGGGAAATTTAGAATCTGGCCTCTTTTCAACAACTTCTCACCATAAGAGCACATGAAAATGGACCACTCTGGGAATGAAGACTAAAGATAACTTTTACTCAAATATTACTTTCTCATGTTGAATATGACTTTTTAATGATAGATTTATTGTGCAAAATTCATTTATTCATCAAGACAATCCAAAAGACACAAACATTTAACAACCATATAACAAGAACTTTCATATATCTACCAAACAACCAAAACCTTCTGATAAATCCTCCTACATATGTATAAATGCCTCACTTTGTTGTTATGATGTATATATGTATGTTTTATTAACTACAAAAACAGGGAGTTCTTATTAGGCCCATAATAACAAGAATAAATGGTCTATAGTAGAAACCCAAGTTTTTATAAGCTTCTTAATTATTTACATGTGAACACACATCCTACCTAATACTATACCAAGACACAATTTTGAATTCTATCTTCTGTTTAAGTTAATGTCTATCAGCCTCAGAAATAAAACACAAAATGTTTTAAGGGAAATAAATTGGTGTTTATTACATGCCTTGCTATTTAAACCAGCATGCTCTTAGTTGTTATACTAACAATCTTTCAACTGTTGTACCCTTTAGCCACCTTCATGTGTATTGTATTCTGTGATCTTCTCAAAATTTTGTTCTCAATCTGCTTTCCATACTTAAGTAATATTTTCTATCAGTTAATACTCAATAGTCTTATTCACCTTTCTGTTGCATGTCCATTTTTTCCATAAACCAAATTATGACTTGTGTCGTGTATCTTGCTAAGTAAGCGTTCGACCTCTGTTCTAGTTGGTGTCCATTTATCATATGAGCTACCTGCTCATATGCAAATTATACTAATTTGCATATCACTACATCTCCCTATAACAGAGGGGCCTTATGCCGCGAGTACTTCTTGTACTTCTTCTTGTGCCCTCCTGAACATCTTCCCTTATCTCTCTCCTTTCCCTTGGAGATCTAGATCTATCACGTCTTTCCCTATAATCGAACTGTTCCTCTTGCATACTCTGGTCTTTCTCTTCTAACTTGTCCCATTCTACTTCTTCCTCCGCAGTTTCATTCTGCATTAACTCTTCTGTTACATCAATAATGGGCATCTCTGAAGGCATTTCCTCATCCGATTCTTCTCCTTGGGATCTTATTTGGTCAGCATGAACTAGAACACTGTTCCCATTTTCTTTATTTAATATTGCAGTATTATGTCCTTTCTGCATAATAAATTCGGCTGACTCGGGTTGCATATTCCTATTTCTTTTATACCACATCTTTTGATTTGTGGCATATGACATTGTCAAAGGGGACCTTAATTGTCTGCCCATTAAGGCAGATGGACTTTCCGGCCTGCCTGCATGTGGAATTGTTCTGTAACTTAATAATAGTCTTGGTAGGAAAGCATCGATTTCCTCCTTCTGTTGCAAGCATGCTTTTATGCCCTTCTTTACCGCCTGGACCATCCTTTCCGCTGTCCCATTACTTTGATGGTGGTAGGGAGGGGTCTTGTAAGATCTGCATCCTATTTTTCTTAGCCATTCATGCAAATCAGCATCCACAAATTCTGGTGCGTTATCAGTCACCAATGTTCTCGGTGTCCCATTCCTCGAAAATATTTGTTTTACGGTGGTACTTTTTTTATCAGGTACTCTCACCACTTCAGGCCAACCTGAATATGCGTCTACTAATATTAATAATAGTCCTATCCCATTGACATAGGCATGGTCCATGTGTACTCTGCTCCATGGTTCTACTTCTCGGGGCCATACATGTATTTTCTTTTGCTTAAAATTCCTGAGTTCTGTGCATTTTTTGCATCTTTTTACGTAGTCTTCTACGTCTCTTGAGTACCCCGGTCACCAGGCTTCCAATTTTAATCTTCTTTGCGTAGCTGCCACTCCACAATGTACGTTATCGTGTACACTTTTTATAACCTGTCTCCTCTGTGTTTCTGGGGGGAACTACCAAGTCTCCATTACATATTATCCCGTTTTCTATAGTCATTTTATGTCTGATTTCTTTGAATGGTCTTTCAGCCATTGAACAATTTCCCTAGCGATTCTGTTTTATCCTCGACATTATTCTATTTAACACTGGGTCATTTGTAGTTTCAGTAGCCATTTTATCTACAGATATTACATCGGTTTCTACAAGGTGCAAGAATGTGTCTTCAAATTCCTCGTCGTTTTTGTCCTTCTCCTCTCTATAAAACCTCAATCTAGATAAGGCATCAACGTACAGTATCGTATTCCCTTTAACATATTCAGTGTCAAAGTCGAACGCCATCAGTCTAATCGCCCAACGTAATATTCTGGATGTTGTAACTTTCGGTAGCTCTTTTCTTGGGTTGAAAATAAATTCTAGTGGTCTGTGATCACTTTTCAACAAGAATTTTTTTCCCATCAAGAACTGTCTTGCTCTATCCGTTGTCCACACTATGGCTAGTGCCTCCCTTTCTATATTCAAATAATTGTGTTCAGTCGTTGTTAATCTCCTCGATAAGTACATTATGGGATGCCCATCTTGTGACAAAATACCAGATATGGACTGCTCACTAGCGTCAGTAGTTAGAGTTATGTCCTTCTTAGGGTCAAAAATTTGTACTATTGGCTTTTTTGCCAGAATCTGTTTTAAGTTTTCAAAGGCTTTCTGTTGGTGTTCTAACCAAATGAATTCCACATTTTTTTTTCTTAACTTAGCAAATGGTTCTCTCAACTCATTATATTTTGGTACATATTTTCTATAAAAATTTACCAAACCTAAGAAGGACTCCAACTCTTTTTTTATTTTTCTGTGTAGCAACTTTTCGAATTTTCTCTATTAGTACTTTATCTGGAGAGATCCCTTCTTTGATATTGAGTAACCCAAAAATGATATTTCATTACTGTTGGTTACACACTTTTTTGTATTTATTGTCATACCAGCATCTCTTAGCCGGTTCAGTATATTTTCAGTTTTTTTCTTTAAATCATCTTCATTTAAATCTCCAACACATATATCGTCTTGATAACAGATGGTATTTTCAACATTTCCTATTACTTTTTCAATAGCTTTTTGAAAAATTGCACTTGCCGTTTTTATGCCATACGTCATTCTTTTCCACCTTAACAGGCCTATAGGTGTGTTTATGGTCGTCACTTCTTTAAAATTTTCATTTATCGGTATTTGGTGGTAAGCTGATTTTAGGTCTATCTTTGAAAATACTTTCCTTCCAGCAAGTTTATGTAAAGCTACTTCCACATTCGGAATAGGGTACGAGTCAGCACAAACTTTATGGTTCACCCCTATTTTATAATCTCCACAAATTCTCAAGTTACCATCTTTTTTTTTTTCAATACCACAATGGGTGATGCCCATTTACTTCCTCCTGGAGGGGCAGGTTCTAATAAGTCTTCCTTTATTAGCTTTCGCAATTTAGCTATTACCAACGGTAATAAATGCACTGGTATTTTTCTCGCTTCGTAGTAGGAGGGGGAAACATTTTCTTTTAATTTCAGGCTAGCTTCATAATTTTTTAATTTTCCTGTTTTTTCCATTTCTATTTCATTAATCAACTTCGTTGAATTTATTTTTAACACGTCATTCCCCAGTAGTCCATGCATTTTTCGGCAATTTGTAACTATAATGGGTACTATTTCATATTTTTCTTTTAGTTCTATTGAACCTTCAAAGTAACCCATAATTGCTATAATCGAGCCATCAAACTGACGTAATTGTACGTTGTTTTTTTTTTAAAATGGTTTTCCCATTTTTTACCACAAATTTCTGGGTACTATCGTGACCTCACTACCTGTGTCGATTTGCATTTCGACAATACAGTCGTTGATTTTCACTTTTCTTTTTGTATCTCCGTTCTTAGATCCAGTATTTTGTATATTATCCTTTTTTACATTAAAAATCTGTCTATTTTCATCCTCTACTCTTTCCACATTTTTAGTTTTACATACTTCTTTGAAGTGATTTTTTTTTTTAAACACTTTGAACATGTTTTTCCAAAGGCTGGGCATTTTTCTTTTTTCATTTCATGAAGTTTTCCACAGTACGCACAATTTTTTCTTTTTGTTTGTACCGTATATGTTTCATCCATTATTTCTTTGTAGGATTTATTTTTATTTTGGTTGTAGGTATGTATTAATTCCTGCTGTTGTATAAATTCTATACACATATTCAAAGGCATGTTTGTAAGTTGTAACTCTTCCATTAACTTATATCTATGTGCTGAATTATGCATGCCTTCAATTAATCTTAGTTGGATTAATTCTTCTTCCGTTGTCTGCTCTCCTGTTCCTAGTTTTTCGAATTCACAGTATTTACTCGCACTTCTTAACCGGTGTATATATTTTACTATCGGTTCATCCACTTCCTGCTTCATTGCCATAAATTTGGTCCTTTCTGCAATCACCAGTCTTTTCTTTGGCCTCATGTTTCCCTTAATAACCTGACTTATTTCTTCGAAAGTCATTTCTTCTAGTTCTCGAGGGTAAACCATTGTAGCAACCTTCATAATTGCTTCACAACCAGCGGTAGCCATAAACAAGTTGGTGATTTCATTTTCCCCTCCTCTGTTTTTGTTGTCTTTCAACTTTTTACATCTTGCATTAGCAGCAAAGCAACGAATCGACGTATCTACATATTCTGGGTCTTCAAGGACCAGAGAGTATCCTATCGGCGACGCCATTGTTGTGTCGTGTATCTTGCTAAGTAAGCGTTTTAACATCTGTTCTAGTTGGTGTCCCTTTATCATATGAGCTACCTGCTCATATGCAAATTATACTAATTTGCATATCACTACATGACTTTTTTTTTTTTTATTTCATCTGTGGTAAAAGGGGTTGTAGGGTGGGTGGAAAATAATTTATCACTCACAAGGATGTGCAAACACTTTTGGATTCCATCAAGAGTGGAAAGTGAAGACTGGAGTATAAGAAGAATAAAGAAGAATGTGGACTGAATATCTGAGCAATGAGAAAAAATTCTAACGAAAATGAAAACAAAAAGGAAACTTATACTTAACATTAGGAAAAGACAGCAGAAATTTCTAGGATGCATAATGAGGAAATAGGGTTTGGAAAACTTGATACTCACAGGACAGATTGAAGGCAAGAGGAACAGAGGAAAACAATGCATAACATACTTAGCTTGACTAAATGGATGGTGAAACAGGGTTTGGGAGAAATAACCAAAAGACAAAGTTTATTAAGTGCTACAAAGGACAGGAAATTGTGGAGAGCCATGATCACCTATGCCTTGAGTGGACATGGCACATAAAGATGATGACTTCCAGAACAAAACAACCTATTTTTACTTTAAAAAAAATAGTTTATTTGTTGTGTCTTACAATAATTAATTTAAGCCTTCCCACATCTGCAGTGCCACGGTCTACTTAACTATGACTGGTTTGTGAGTTAATAGGTGTCTGCTTTATTAACAATGTATCTCACAACAACAGCAACACCTGAACTGGTGACTCATTGGTTCAACAATTCAATCAGGGAACTTTGATCTGGGGGCCTGCAGACAAAGTTGTTTTTTTTTTTTTTTTTTTTTTTTTTTTTTTTTTTGAAATGTGATCTCCATCTCTGCCAGTAGTTGACATTATTTTCAGACAGTATCTTATAATGGTGGAATAGATGGTGAAGGGGAGCAGTGATGTCAACAATTCTGTTATAATAAGAACTACCTCTTCTTCTCTGGTGGATTTCTGTATTTATAGGGAAATCCCCCCTCCCCTTTTCTTTTTTTCAGGTTTTGGGTTTGATCAGTTTGCATAACAGTGTCTGGGGGAGTGGTTTGGTGGCATCACCTTTTTGTCAGATATATCTGGGATCTACTGAATTCTTGTAACATATATAAATGTAGTTAGAAAAAAAGCAAATGTTGACAAGATAGTGAGGGTCACAAAACACTGCCCGGGGCCCCCCAAATCATGCTTTAGACCCTCTGGTTGGTCGTGGGGGGGTGTACACCAGCCTTGCTGATATCTAAATTAGGTAATTTTGATTTTATAAAGATATCTAGACTTTTTGCATCAATTTCTCTACTCCAACTGCTACTAATTATAAAATCACTTTACTTATAAAATCTATACCCAGTAACTTTGTTACAGTGTCATCAATCACTTTCAATCAATAAAAAATAAAATACAAATTGATATTTGTTTTCCATTGGTGTGGTACATAAATTTGTTTCATTTATTTTTTTTATGATAAGAACTATACTAATCAAAAAGACATTTGTAGACTTTATTAAATGTAAATTTTTAAAAAATCCTTGAATTACCAATTGCAACATTAATTACATCATTGAAACAATTCATGAAGGAAAAATCTTGTTGCTTGATCTTGTAAACTGTTTCAATCATCTTTATGAAGATTGCACATGTAACAAATGTTTTTGCAAAAATTATTTGAATTAAATAAATTGCTGGTCTGCATTTTAACTTTACTTTATTCTGAATTTGTCATTATTGTTTATTTTCATGTTTTGCTTATTACACTCAAACATTTCAATATTGTTGGTAGAATTTAAAAAACTGACTCCAATTAGGCTTTGTAGGAAAAATGCAACAGTTGTAGAATGGAAGAAATTCATAGGAAAAATATAATGGAGAGAAAAAGTTACTGTTCTGGCTAAGAAAAAAAGAAAATAAGTAATATTTTCATATATTTAATTTCTAATAATAAAATATCTTAATATACTAAGTGTTAAGTAATTTAAAATTTAAAAAAAAAGTAATATTTAAATACATTTTTAAACATTTACTTTATTAAAATATACTCTTATTAGTATAAATTAAATAAATAAAAATATCTTCCCAGACATAAATTAAGATTTTTCTTTTTTCTCAGTTAGCAAGGTAACATTTTTTCCTTGATCAACTCCTAAATTTGTTTTGTTAATTTGCAACCTGATTTTAAGAAAATCCTAATATTTTAATACCTGTTAAAAAATACAGTTTTCCCAGCTAACATGTTGGAGGAGGTTAGGAGAAGGACAAAAAGTAAGTCACATATTGTTTTGATTTCTATGACTTATCAAGTCTTTGGAAGTTATTTACAGCCAAAAAATATTTTTCAGATTGTAAGAATTTTTTTTTATAATAATGATTTTGTGATAAAAATCTTACAAATTAATCCATAGGTGTGGGGAACAGAGGTAGATTCATACCTTTCCCAAGGGTATTTGGGCATAAGGGAATATAGGAAACCCAACTGAAATTGGAACTCAGCTCTCTGATTAACAATTCCAAGCCATTACACCATCTGCACATCCAAGTTTACAGCACCTGATATTCCCAAGTATTCACCCATGTACTGACCAGTACATCTATTTATTAAGACTTTCAAATAGACAGATGTAAATTTACATTGATTAAAACACAGGGATTTCTACTTAGACATCATTAAATATAATGTTTAATAAGAAATAATATCAGATTTTAAATAAAAATCCATTAATTCCTCAGAAATTACTAATATTTATATAATAAATCTAATGCCTTTTACATCTGCTGATAACATTAATTATATGATTTTAAGTAATACTCATTGCACCTATAAGCTGGTAAATGACTAGTAATTTTCCTTTATATCAGTGTTTTTCAACTTTTTTATTTTTTACTTCAGGATACACTTGTAGAATAACTAAAATTCTGGGGCACACTTTAAATATGAAGACTTAGTCATGAAATTTGAAAATAATAGTCTCCTGAAATAAGCATTTATCTTTAAGACATTACATTGCTTGGTGTCTATTGATTTTTAAAAATAAAGATTTTTTTTCTTATATATAAAAATAATTAATTTTTACTCGTCTGTTAACTTGGGGTACACCTAGTTAACACTCAGGGTGCATTAGTGTGCCTGGACATATTGTTTGAGAAACTCTGCATTATACAAATATTGTCTAGTTTAAATATTTTCAGGAGTTACCTTCTATTTTATAGAAGGTCACATAAAAAAAAAATAGCATGACTTAGATAAAATTTAGTTCTTTTTCTATGTGCCATGTCTCTTCAGGGAGTTCATGATCATAGCTCTTCACAATTTCCTGTCTTTTGTAGCTCTTAATAAACTTTTTTTGTTTATTTCTCCTAAACCCTGTTCTGCCATCCATTTACTCAAGAATGCTAGATAGGTTATGCTTTGTTTTCCTCTGTCCCTCTTGCTTTTAATGTCCTGTGAGTATCAAATTTCCCTAGCCCTCTTTCCTCATTATGTACCCTAGAAATTTCAACTCTCTCTTTTTGATGTATAAGTGTCCTTTTTGTTTCCATGTTCTCTAAAACTTTGTCATTGCTCACATATTCAGTCCATGGTATTCTCAGTATCCTTCTGTAGAACTACATTTCTGCTGACTCAAGTCTTCCCTTCATCTGTAAGGAGATTGTCCAGTATTCACTCCCATATTAGAGGACTGATATTAAATAAAAATTCAGTATTCTTTTCTTTGTTTCTATTGCTAGAAGTCTCTTCATCATCTGTGAGGAGATTGTCCAGCATTCACTGCCATATTAGAGTAACAGTTCAATATTCTTTTCTTTGTTTCTAATGAAATTTTTCTATTTCTTAATACTTTGCCTACCTTTTGGAAGGCATCTTTTGTTATTCCAATGTGCCTTTGGATTTTGGTTTCGCATTATTTGTCCTCTGTTAAAATTCTTCTTAGATATTTAACAATTTGTACTTACTGGATTTTACTGTCTTCACTTCGTAGTTTGCATCTTGGGCTGTTGCCTTTTCTGACAACAATACATTCTGTCTTCTTATAATTGATGTTTAGTCCTTTCTTCTTCTTTTCCTTTACTACCTTCAGTAGGAGTTCCTGTAATTTCCTTTTTTGTATCTGATATTACCACTGTGTCATCTTCATATTTTATGTTTTAAGATTGTGGCTGCCAATAATGAACAGAAAAATCCAGAACATCAGTTAGAGATTCCATGCAATGCTTTCACAGTTTACAGAGAACTGAGACCAATCTCTCTTAAGCTCTAACGAAAGAGATTACCATTTGCCAGCCACTATCACTGGGCTGACAGGGAAATTGTCACATCCTTATTCCTATGGCATCCTTCTGGGAGTGTCTTTTCACAAAAATTGACTTTCGCAGACACCAAGACTAGGGACTCAGGGTTGGACATTGAGGATCTGGAGACGGCAATACAGGACCAAAAAGTGGGGGAAGGGATTGTCAATGGAGTTCTAACCAACCATATGACCTGCTTTTGCTGACAACCATACATTGTGTCTTCTTACAATTGGTGGTTAGTCCTTTCTTTTCTCTTTCCTTTACTTTGACCCTCCCTTTTGCCGACAACCATACATTGTCTTTTTACAATTGATGGTTAGTCCTTTCTTCTTGCTTTCCTTTATTACCTTGTGGAAGAGAGTTTGTAGTTTCTGCTATCAATACTGTGTCATCTGCATACCTCATATTGTTAAGGTTGTGACTGCCAGTAACAAATCATAGTAGAACTTGTAATTCTTTTAGAATCACCACTTACTCAAAAGGTTGAATAAGTCCAGTGAGAAGTCACATCCTTGCTACTAAATTGGATAGTTTATTTTTCATTATCTTTACCTCTTAAATAAAGTTCATGAAACTTAACCTTGGAAACTCATCTGCTAGAGAGTATCTCTCTACTGCACAAAATATGGATGCCAGGGTTTTTAATACAGTCTTTGTTTTGGTGTTTAATATATGAGAAATCTTAAAACAGTCAATGTCAACTGAATTTTAATGATACTCTTGTAAGCCTTGTTAATGTGTTTGTTTCTCACTGGATGTTCTGGTAATCTTTTATTGTGCCAAAGTTATGTAAATTTTCATTCAAGTACAAAGACTGAAGATAAATTATTATTCACAGGAAAGAATATTAACTGGAAAATGTCGTATTCATTGAAAATTATCTTGGAAATGTTTCAAATTATGGTATTCTATAATGTTACTAATTTTAATGTTATCAACAGACAGAAATTATACATGATAGCATTAAAAATAGATATTCATATATTAAATATATTAATATATTAAAACAAAAATGTTGATATATTAGGAAAAATAACTCTGTAAAGTTGTGAATCAAAAACTAGAACAAAAAGGAAACAAAAAAAAAAAAAGAAAGAATGAGCTAACCAGTTATTACTCCTCACTCTTCAGAGCTCAATTGAGGACAAAATATAAATATGTGCACAACTAAAAAAAAAAAAGAAGAGAAAAAAAATGACTATCAGACAGTCAGCAATACAAATCACATCAGATTAAATTTAGGCCCAGCAACCATTCTCTCTGCTTATAGAGGGAAGGCTGTTTAAACTTAATGTACAGGATCTGAAGCACTCTTAGATGGTAATCTGAATTTTCTTTTTACTGACTACTGTGAAAAGATCTCTGGTAAAAGTTGAGGGACAAATTGGATTATTTGTTAGGTATTCTTCAATTGCAAAATCATAAATATTAACAAGCATATGCAAATTTTTTTACTGCTCTCTATATCTTAGCTGGTAGGTGTGGTTCAATCCTCACCTCAAACCCTGGTTAGTTCTGCAAATATATTCAGCATTGCACTGAAATTTAAAATCATAAATCACCAAACTAACTTGATGGGGCTTGGCAGCGAGTTATATTGCTCAGTTTCTGATAGTAAGTTTGTTTTTCTTCCTTCTTTTTTTAGTCATTGTGCACATGTTTATGTATTTTGTCCTTGATTGAACTTTGAAGAGCAAGGATCAATAATTGCTTAACTTTTTCTTTCTTTCCTTTTTTTAAGCTATAATAAAATTTTATATTCTGTCACAGATTACTTAAGAAATTATACATATTTCATAACACTGTTTCTTCTTGGACTAAATATGCTTTGCAAAGAGTATAGCCATGAAAATTATATTTTTAGGCTAGAATCATAATTTGAATATTACCTCAAATTACACAGCACAAAAGTAAATATATTTAAAATGTAAGTATTACAAAATGAAAAAAAAAAAACATATACAAGTAGGTGCAAAGAAGTTTTTAGCCTGACCAAAAACCCTTCTAAGAAAAAAGAAACACATCTTTCATTCTTGGTCAGATTTTGGGGAGTTGGTTGGGCTGAAAATTTTTCAACACTTATATTCATTCATTAATTTCTTTGTGCCCATTAAAGTCAACAGGATTATGAATAGCTGCTCTCCAGTGGGATAATCCATAGTTGTGGAAATTAGTATTTTTTTGTTAATTCCTCTTGGTAAGATAGCAGTTTGGAAAAGATTCATCTACACAGGTGGCACTGCTAAGTTATTTGAATAAGAACAGTTATAAGATTTTTATTGCCCAATCATTGAGCTAACCTCATATGCCACCCAGAGAAAAGAGGGAAGCCATCTTGGAATGAAGGTGACCAGAGTGATAAAAGGTTAATCCAGCAAGAGGGAGAAGAGATGAACTCATATCTTTTCTAAGGATAATTTGTGTGAAAATAAATGTAACAAACTCTACTGGAATTCAAACTTGGCTTGCCAAGTTCTCATTTCAAGCCACTAACAACTACACTCTCCATACATCCCTCATATTAGATTGTGTAATATAAAGTATATGATTTATGGTTAGGAACTGTCAAAATATTTTTTTATGGTGCTACAATTCCATAATAGCAATCCCACCCATTTTTAAGTTGGTATTTTTTTTTCTTTTTATTGATAGATACTTTTAAAGAGGTTTTCTTTTTATTTCTAAAAGTTAATAAATCCTGAAGACTGGAAGTATATCATTACTAAGCTGAAATAAATTTCATTAAAGTTGATATTATCATTACTATGTTCAACTATATACTTTGACAAGCTTCAATGTCATATCTTTGTGTCATCTGAGACTTTCTCAAAACAATACATCAATGTCAATATTGGTGATTAAAAGTAACTCCTTGATCACAAAAGATCACATTGTTTTTTCTTTTCTTATCATACATTGTCAAGTTTTATTATGCAAGTTAATATTTTCTCGATAATATTGCTATTAATCACTTCTGGTAAAGTTTTCAGGATATATAAGCAATATATCATATCAGTTTCTGTTTACAATAAGTAACCTTACTAAAAGTATTGGTAATAACTTGTTTTAGCAGAGTTAGTATCATTTTATTATGTAAACATTTATGAATATTCAAATAGTTTTTTAATAGATTTCTTAATTTCACATTTCTTTATTACTATAAATGTTATTATTAATTGGTACACGTCTGAGTTGTTATCTCTGTTTCTTATTTTCTTAAACAGTGAAATTAATAGCAACTGACCTAGATTGAGAAGTCCTATTGGGAAGCACATTTTTCTTTACTAGGACTTCTCAATTAGGTGCATTGGTGACCACAGACGCATATATGCACACATTTATATATTTTTTTATTTATTCATTTTTTTTTTTTTTTTTTTTTTTTAAACATTTGTTATTTGGCATTATTTCTTATTCCCCAAAACGTTATTTTTATAATGTGTACATGTGTTTGAGTTGCTATCCTGGTTTTTATTTTATTAAAAAGTGAAAAGTAATGACCTAAATTTAGAAGTCCTGCTAAAGAAAATTGTCTCCGACTGAAATTGAAAATATATATATAACTAGCAGTAGAGCCCGGGGCTGCCCGGGGATGTAACAGTAAGAGATAGATCAAGTATCAACCATCATAAAGACTGAAAAATAAAATTGACAAAAATTGTTTAAGGTTGACGGACACGCATGTCTTATTTAGTTTTTTTTTTTTTTTTTAACGAATTGGTCAAACCCAAACTCAAACAAAAACATTGTTTTCAATCGTTATGAGTCTACCGATTGAATAGAATTTTATTATAAACAATTATCTTGTAAATGGAATTTTTAAACCATTCTGAATGTAAAAATAAAGAAAAAAGTGTGCAAGACAATAAGAAACACTACCTGCCAAAAAAAAAGTGAAGTTTTGTTGAAATCGGTTGAAAAATGTAGGAAATCCGATCCTATATATAAAGACACACACGCACACAAACAACCTGGGTTTTATAATAAGTATAACTCGATATGAGTTGTCCCCCTTTCATTCTTGCGATGCCTCTTAATCATGTTTTCAAATTGATTTTGTGCAAAAACAATTGTGTTTTTCCAATTTGGGCCGCTGTTAGAACCACCGCAAGGTAATTTTACGTAGTCCTGTGAAGTTTTGTTGAAATTGGTTGAAAAATGTAGGAAATCTGATCCAATATATAAACGTACAGACACACACACAATCTGCGTTTTATAATAAGTAAGATGTGCCTACTGGCAGGATTTGAACCTGCATCTTCTAGGGGAAGCCATCATTAGATCTGATGTTCCTTAGACTACTTAGCCACATAGAACCTCCTGATCAAACAAAGCCTGAATATTGCTTTTGAACACACATCTTCCAGATTCTTGAAATATACATATCTGCTCTATCCTAACATAATCAAAGACAATTTTTAGGAAATGGATTTATTTGTTTAAATGTTATTTTTAAATGGATATTCATATTTGAGTAGATGCTCTGTTTTTATTTATTTGTTAAACAGTACATTTATTTATTTACATCTACCAGCCCGAATATTCAAGAAATCTTGCTAGCCAAATATATACTCTCTAGTAAAATTTGAACCTGCATTCCCTTGGGGAAAACCATTATTAGATCTGACATGCATTAGGCCATTCTGCTACATAGGACAAAGCCTGAATATTCAGCTCAGTATATGTAAATAAATATATATGTACTTTCTGGAAGCTAACTAAAATATTACTGCTGAATCTTACTGCCAGCAACTGGATAAAATGCACATTCAGTTAAGGAAAATGTGATCCAGTGAGGTCCAATTCTGCTTCATTACAATGCTTGGCTGCGTGTTGCCAGGATAACACTGCAGAACCTCACTGACCTGGGATACGAGACTTTACCACATTCACCATTATTATCTTGATCTCGCACCCGCTGATTATTACTCTTTGAAGCATCTTTAGCCAAAAGATATTCCATTGCAAAGAAGATGCATAAGATACATTCATAGGTTCCTTGGTTCCATTAAAGTTTTATTATAAAGGTATAAAGAATCTTGTATCTTGATTGCAGAAATGTATAGATGTTCAGGGTTCCTATTTTAGCTGATTTAAATACTGTTAAGATACATCAGTTCAGAAATAAAAGTTGATTCTAAAATTGGACATTAGTTTTTGAACAGCCTAATATATTGAACATTTTATCAACATTAGTTGGTTAATATCATTTTTAGTGGGAAAATATTGAATTGCAAAATAAAATCTCTGACATCATATACAATTTTCCCTTTTCTCATTCCAAATTTTTTTTTTTTTTTTTTTTTTTTTTTTTTTCAGAACTGGCGGGCAGGATCTCATTCAGACCAGTCTGTAGCACATTCCTTTGGCAAAATGCCACTCCAAAGAGCAGCCATGTTCCAACTTGGTATGCTGCTTATGGTGGTGCCTCTCCAGTTTCTCATCACCAAAATGTCAGCAACCACAGAGTCCCAGAGGGTTGATCAGTTGAGGAGGTACTTTTTGATATTTACTATTTGATCAGCTCTCATTGCTAGTTCTATAGGATCATTTGCATATTTTTTTAAACTTTTTTCTTACAGCTTTAATGAGTTTTATGCTGTTGTTGCTTGATGAGGGTTTCCAAGTGGCTTCATGTTAAATCTATTCTCATCTAAAGTTTGACAATGTTAATGAGAATCAAATACACATGTTTATTTATATTGATATTTGTTTCAATTCTTGTTTGTGTTAGTGTAAAAAAAAAAAAAAAAAAAAAAAAACGGGAAAAAATGATGTACATTCACAAGAGGACAAAAAGGGAAATAATACCATAGGAAGAAATAAAAACCTGAATCCTTTGTCCGTTATGTTGGTCATTTATTTGTTTATTCATTTGTCACAGTCTCGAGCAGTGGTTACTAAACTTTTTTTTTACCTCTGGGCTGTACTTTTGGAATTAAAATTTGCTCGTTCATCACTAAACTTTGTGATAAAAAGTACATTTAAAAATAAAAAAACAGAAAGTAGGTTAAAGGGAGATAACTCGGATTCAAAGTCAGAACATTATCGTTGATAACTCTCTCCTCCAATTTGCGGAGGCTAGTTACTATATTCTTAATACTTGATATAATGCAAAAATATCACAATGATAAAATAATTATTTAATCTAGACTCATGCATGCAATTACAAGTAATCTATAATATTTTAAATTTTGAAATCATATTTATTTTTGACATTTTTTGAAATGGTTTGTAAATATTTGATTGTCTTTCAATCATTCTGCCTCACCTGCTATTCTCTTCTGCTGCACCTATGAAGTGCACCATATCATTTAGGAACCATTGGTCTAAGGAGTAGGTAGATGACACTTGAAACAACTTCACTACTTCTGCTTGGATAGAACAACAGATCCAACTCTATCTTTCTTAAAACATTTTTCTCTCTTCATTCAGATTGTCAATTCTCATATACAATCCTACTGCCCATCTCTACTTCAATTTACATTGTCTTTTCACTTTTTTTTTTTTTTTTTTTTTAATATATATTTTTTATGGTTTTTATTTGTTTTTATAAGTGATTATATTTATTATTATGTATTTTTTTTAGTAATGTTACTAATTTGATATTAAATTAGATTAAGTTAACTCCTTTTCCTTATATTAATAATTAATAGTTGATAACCCATTAAAAATAAAAAAAATTAAATTAATAATGCATAATATATACTTATCTTTTATACTCATATGGTAATACCTGTTATTTTAGTTGCTAGATTTAATGTAATGAGAAATATAAATAATTTAAAAAAAAAGTTTTTGAAAAATTATATTCCAATATAAATAATACTTAACTATGTCAGCCTTACAATAAACTGATATATTTTCAAATTATGTACAAATAATGGTCAGCATACACTCAGCACCTGAAGATTGTGTTTGGAATGAAACTTCAAGTAGTGCAAATGGTGTGGCATACTATCTATATTTATTAATATATATATATATATATATATATATATATATATATATATATATACACTTTATAGCTCTGTTATATAACATTGAGCACTATTTCAATAAAACCAGTGCATTATGTGCAATTCACACACACATATATATATATATATATATATATATAATGAGAGAACGTTAACTCGCAAAGTAGATAATTGTATAAATATCTGATTAACAAACAGGAAATGTGACCTGCTTTTTTTTATATAAATAAATATTAACCAAAATTTGTATCCTTATTTTTTAATTTTTAGATGTGGAAAGGTTTTCTAATGAAAAAGCAGTTTTAATGTTATATAGCATTCCACTGTGTAGATTAAGTGATATAATTTTCAGTACTTTGTCTTCAGCTTTAAGCTTAACATTTGATGTTTTACCATTATGCAGGTGGTATTTCTGGGAGGTATTTCTGCCGCACGCTGTATTTTATTAAATCTTCAATTTTTTTTTTTTTTTTTTCTTTTTTATGGGGAAAGGGTTCACACATATGCAGTAATGTGACACAATGGGACCTGGCAATGATTAGAACACAACACATGAAATAAATTAAAACAAATGTGTGAAATATGATTTTGAATTGAATAATCAATATTGAACAAAATATTTTTTCTTTTTTCAACTATGAACAGACTTTTTTAACTTGAAGAATTTCTAAATTACTTCCAAAAAAGAAAAATCAACTTATTTCTTTTACAACCCAATTCATTTCATGTAGTGTCTATACAAAAAATATTATGCTCTTGTATGTCCAATCCAATATCTTCTCTACTTAGCAGCTTCAATGAAATTCCCTTAAAACCTCTGTTTAATGTCCATTGTTTTATAAAACACAAAACATGTCTGCTCGTTTTTTTTTTGTTTTTTTTTTTTTTTTTTTGTAAAATTGTACACCACCAGATACACACTGTCCATATTTTGCATTCATAATGCCTATATATATATATATATATATATATATATGGCTTTTCTCAACTTTGCAAGTATGAAAAACATTTGAGTAGGTTGTTGTATTAATATATTGCTATATATATTTTATGTTTATAAACATAATTAGATGGATTTATAAAGCAAATAAAAATGACAAAAATCTGTTTATATATATAAACAGGGACATTTTGTCTATGTTCTGAAGAATTTTTTTGTTCTGAGCAGATTTGGTCAGAAATAAAGAATTTGTTTTCAAGAAAACAGACATTTGACAAGAGATTTAGTAGCCAAATATCGATTGACATTTTTTGCATGTTTTTAAACCCAGAAAATACTTTTAGATTGTAAGAATTTTTCTTTTTGAGATAATGTTTTAGTGATACAACACTTACTAATTAACCCACAGCTGGAGGGAGAAGAGTTTGATTCAAACTTTTCCCAAGGGTATTTGCATGTAAGTGAATATAACAATCCCCATGTGAATTGGGATTCGGCTTTCTAATTAGTGATTCCAAGTCATTATTCTTTATACCACATGCACATCCAAAGGTATAGCACTTGATATTCCCAAATGGTCACCCATCTAGCTACTGACCAGGCTTGATGTTGTTTAACTTCAGTGATTGTATGGGAACCAGTGTTTGAATGTGATGTAGCCATAAACCTTAGTAGCCAAGGTATTTAACATGAATCTGAATAAAGTGATGGATGATGTTCTAAAAATCTTTTTAGTAAACTAATTGCACATTGGCATTGTATCAAACTTAAAGAAATGTTGTCTATATTTTAATAATCTTAGACCATGATAATAAAATTGACTCCAGTGATATTAATAAAACCATTTTTTTCTGAAATTTCATTGTTTTATGAAATAAAGTTAAAACTATACAGGGGTGTTGATCTAAGTACACTATATATTAATGATAGTAAGTAGACAAAAAGATCCAAAGAAATGTAAGAAGAAACTGATGTTAATGTGGATTATTATTCAATATATAGAAAACAGCAAGAGCTCAGATTTTAAATATAATTGTTCATAATAGATATATCATTTAATATAAGGGAAAAAAATCAAATACAATTGTCATGAAGTGTGAAAATATGCTCCTTTATTCAAACTGAAGTATTTGCATAGACATTTTTCTTCTTTTATGTGCTGTATCCCATCAGGGCATTGACAATTATGGTTTTCCACAACTTCCTGTTATTTGTAGCTCTTAACAATGTTTTTTTTTGTATATACTATCCTTCTTGCACTCTGTTTTGCCATTCATTTACACAAGCTCATTAGGTATGCTACTTGCTATTCTCCTCTGACCTTCTTGCCTTCAGTATGTTCTGTGAGTGTTAAATTCTCCACACTCTTCCTTCATTGTGTTCCTCCAAAATTTCAACTGTCTCTTTATGTGACCATTTTGTTTCTATTTTCATGAAAATTTTCTTGTTGTTTGTATGCTTTGTCCAAGGTATTCTTAGCTTTCTTTTTGCAAATCACATTTTCTGTCTCCTGTTAAGACACTTCCAAGATGTTTTAAACTGCTGTACTTCCTTGATCTTGACATTGAAATTGGCCAGACTGAACACATTATATTGTCCATGACAAACCAATTAGATATGTTCTTTTGATGGTTGCAGTGGATTGTTGCTGGCTTTGTTTTGACAGTGAAGGTGTACTACTAACCCCTTTTAGATTAAAGTGAAGGTGATGTTGCAGCTGAGGTCAAATGAGAGAAAGGTAAAAAGAAATTTTGTTGTTATATCAAAATGAGGAATAAAATGACAAGATCTCACAACTTGAATACAATTTAATAACAACAATGGTTACAATTAGGTGAAAGAGAAAAGATATTCTTAGAAGGGTTAAAAAGTGTTCATAAAAGGTCAATTGAAATAAGGTTTGAGAAAACAAATCTCCATGTATGTGTGAGTGTGCATGTAATAGGTGTGAAGATATATATATATATATATATATATATATTGTATGTGTGTGAGCATGCATCTATATTTATGGAAAGAAGGAACTCACTCAGGTTTCTTTTTCTGTGATCAATATAGCTGGTGTTTGGTGCAAAAATTTTATCTTGTTGATGGTGTTCTGAATGCCTGAATGAGAGAGACTTTCTTTGACATGGTGTGATGAATGTGCTGTCTGTGTTTGCAACGAGTTCCCTCAGTGGCTGTGTGTGCATTGCTATATAGCCAAAATTTAATATTTCTTTGGTCATGTTCTCTTTGATTAGGAAGGGTCAGATGGTATGCTTACTGCTATGTCTGCATGGTGGTGACACCAAATTTACTTTGTGTCCATTTTGAGATTTGATGAAATTAGGAATTTAAAAATTTAGTTTTAGTTTTTAATTCTTGAAGTCCCAAAAGATGTCAAATATTTATTTCATTATTTTAGAGGAAAAAAAAAAACAAAAACCAATGAAATCAGAAAAGTGTGTAACATTACTTGACAATTACTCATATTTACAAATGTATATTCTTAACATTTATCATGACCTTGATATTTAGATGAATTTAAAAATAAAATGACTAGTTGTTAATTTATTTTGTTATATGAATTTTATCTTTCTTTCAAAGTGTAATGAAAGCAGTGTCCGGGTTCAGTCACAAATACTTATCTTGGAATTCATGGCAAAAATGGAGCTCCACCTTTTTCCAAAAAGGCATTCCACCTATGTCCCAAAGTAAAAAGTCAGATGATGAAGAGAATTTATATACAAAGGCAAAGTCCCGTAATGATTATTTTGCAAGTGAGTAGTAAAAAAAAAAAAAAATTTTTTCTTAAATCTACCAATTATGATGGGATTACTTTTTATATGAACCAAGGATCCATTTTTTTTATATTGTTTGAGAATCCATATCCTCAGCACAAATTTTCAAAACCTGTTCTTAAGTTTAACTATATATCTTTAAGAATCACTGTAACTTGATTTGCTGCTTCAGAAATGAGTAAATATATTCTAATCACCCCGCCACCCCAATTAACTGAATTTACAGTTGACTAAAAGAGGATATGAGAAAAACTGAGAATAAAACAAAGCTTTATCTGCAAGAAATTTTCTGTTGACCTATATATTTTAATCTATGGCTATTATGAATAAAATCACATCTTTTTTAGTTTTGTTTTGTCTATAAGAGAAAGATAAGTGATAAGTTTCATTGTCTCTATATTTTTCAATACAGTCAACATGAAAACTGATTCGTGTTTGTTTTTCTTTACATTTTTCTTTTTTATAATAACAGAAATATACATTGAAGTATAAACATTTTTTTTTTTCATAATTCTTTTGGTACATTTTTTTTTCACCCCATTACTAATTTGTAAATTAGTATATTATCTACCAATTATGATGGGATTACTTTTTATATGAATTATTGCTTCTGCCTTTAATCAAAGTGTTGCTCTATGTATGACTAGTGTTAACCCTGATTCAGAGTGGTAGCTCCTGTAAGGGTCCTAGCTATGGGCAAATAGTGAACACCCTAAATAAAGCACAATAAAAGTATAGAAATATATTTTCATAGTAAAAATATCAGCAATACTTATTTACAGTGAAATTATCTACAATATATTTTATCTGTAGTTGAAGGCATACAATTGCATTCAAAACATTTAGATTTTGGCATTAAATAGCCCATAGTTTGATATATCGCTAAACAAAATCAACCAATCAACCCAAAATATAACTAAATAAAAACTACAACATAAGTACACATAGCAATGCCTCTATTAACTATGTCTGCACAAACATGTGTATTCACAAAAGTTGAGTATCCTCTACCATGTATTTTACTGTGAAAGCAGAAAAGAATATATATATGTTTTATTACTTTAAAGCTTCACAGAAAATTAAATTTCACCATCAAATGACTCATAAGAAGTTGATATACTGTTAAACAAACAAATCAAATCTATGTCTAGTGTAGAATCTGTGTTCTTTGTTTAGGATCAGTGTGTATTATCTGTACACTGTATGAACAGTATTGTGCCTGTGTGTATTTACACACAGGTATGAGATAAGAACAAATGGAGTATAATTCCAATGTCTGTAGTGTTTAATTAAAAAAAAAAAAAGGCTCAGTACAGAGTACAGCTTAATATTATTATATTAAAGAAGCTAGAACTTGTAAATCTTTAAATGAACCTTGCTACTTATGCTTACATGAGAAAGTGGATATTATTAGATTTGCTGATAAAAATTCTCTATTAAACCAAAGAAGTGAATTAACCGTAAATTGTAGGCATAGTTTACTTTTCACCTTACAATATGGTTAAACTTTGAACTTGATAGTACTAATTCATATGGTCATAATTAATAAGTGAATTGTGATGTTCCTTCTATGAATGATTATTTTATTTTGTTTATTTAAATTTAATATAGCTGTGTATTACAGTTTAGATGGCATTATTAACATCTTATATGAATGACACATTTTTTTATGTTTAAACACTTAAGTTGTATTCACTGGTTTCTTAAAGAAGCTTTTAATTATCAACTACAAAATCTGTTACATTTGATTATTTTCTTACCCCTCTCCTTAGCTTATAAAAAATTGAACAAGTTATATTTGTTCATAATTATGATACAAGTTTGCTACTCGCTTATAGTTTGTATCAATTTTTTATCTGTCACTTATGACCTTGTCTAGGATTCTATTTCTGACCACATTTTACCATGATCAAAATTCCCCCCCCCCTTTTTTTTTTTTTTTTTTAGATTAATTTTGAATTTCGCATAGGGTTGACAACTAATTGGTTAATCATGATAAACCCACAAGCCTCTTTTTAATTTTGATTTGTTGTTATCTCATCTTCTCTTTATGATCACCTGAAGAGATACAACTTAGTGCTGAAAAATGAACACTACTGTGTAGCGATTATTAACATGTTTTTTGTTTTAATATACTATAATATATATATATAATATTTACTTATTCAAAAGTTAATTTTAGCAGATACTACCGTATTTGAGTAGACATGTCATTTTATTTTAACAAGTGTTTATTTTGTCTAGGGGCCTATACACTCGAGAAAATCTATTTAAGAAAATGTGTACATCAACCGGTTTTTATCCTGTGTCCCTCTTTGCAGGAGAAACCACCATAGGATTTGATGTGTTTTAACCACTTGGCTATGAAGAGGCATATAGAACCTTGCTTGATTTTGAAGCTCTTCATCATCAAATGGTTAAGACATGCCAGATCAGATGGTGACACAGATCCAAATCTTACTGGATGGCACATTTTCTTGAGTGTGCAGGCCAGTAAGCAAAATGCCTGAATGGCTTGAAAAAGCTGAACTTTTTACCAAATCTGCAAGATAAAAATATTGAAAAGCTTTTTTTCACTGCATCTGTGTGGTATGGCCTTTGCCATGTATCAAAGCAAGGAGGAAAAGTCTGTCATCCCAGTAATAAAGAAAACACTATGAATTACTTTTTAAACAGACAAATTTATGACCTACAGTTTATGGATTGTCATCCTCACTCTAAAAAAAAGTCTGTTGATGTATATCTTACAGAGCTATGAAAGCTTGTTTCACTGTTTTGGGGAATATTAGAACAGAATTTGGCTATAATCCATTGTGGTCAACTTGGAATCTTAAACCTAATCTGTCTGTTGATTACTGTTGCTGCCTATCATGTTTAAAATTCAAACAGAAATTTAAGTAATTTGTTTAATATTTTTATCAATTTCTACCTTTTACTTTTCTTTACTCTTTAAACAGCTTCCACACAACCAAGAAGTCCTCGTCCTAGCAATGTGCATTTTCGTGTTGGTCAAGTAATCAAGCATAAAATTTGGGGATATCGAGGAGTGATCATTGGCTGGGATGAAGTAGCAGTCGTAAGTTTGCTTTTGTTTTTCTGAGAAGTTTTCAAATTGAAGGCTCTTTGACATTAGCAGCTTAAGTAGAATTATATTTTTTTTTTTATTTTTTTTAAATTTTAAAAAATCTTAATCATACATTTAATAGCACTGATCTCTCGGTAATACTGATGATTCCATTCTGGTTGATTTTCTCGACACAACACAAAGAAATTAATAAAATTTAGGAAATATTTGGTGTTTAATTACCAAATTATTTTTTTCACTATGAATAGTGCAAGAAAATTAAGTGAAATAACAATAAGTTCAGTGTGTAGGAATACATTAACACTTTTGCTGCTGAATTGTTATAGCATTGTTACCTGTCTGTGCTGGCCTGTTTTGAGAAAAATAACTTGCTATGTACTGGAAATGAATAATGATAAAAATGCTGATGGTACTTTCTCATGGGCACTGCTATTTTGGCTTGAACTGGTTACTCAGCAGTACAAATTAAACTAAATGGTAAAATTATTCCCAAAGGAAATTTTATAAATTTTGATGCTAAATAAAATAAAAAGGATCAGTAGAAAAGATAATTTCATTTCTGATATGTAAAGTATTGATATTTATTCATAACTATTAAAAAAAATTATTTCAGTCATGTACAGCTGAAGAAAAATCTACTTTTATTTTTCAATTTGCCAGAGATGCAATGATATGAGTGGATTTGAGTATGTGAAGCTTGTCTGTGAAGTATGAATGATTACCAAGATTGAACGATCTTTCTCATTGTGTTTGACAGGAGGAACTCTTGTGGTACATCAACAACTGAGCAAAGAGCAGAATGCTATTAAACATGTTCTAATAACTACATTTGCAACTGACATGTTCATAGAATACAAAAAAATTATTATGCAACATTTGTGACTTGGTGAAATAGTGGATGTATGAAGAAGCTTGCTATCCAGCTTCACTCTGTGTACTTTAGCTCTGTCTCCATAGCAACAGTCCTGATACTTTTTCATCAGGCTTTATATATATATATATATATATATATATATATATATATATATATATATACATTAACAAAATAATGAGATTATGATAATGTTTTAAAATTGAAATCATCTTGTGTTAGACTTCTGTTTTTAAAAAGAAATAAAATGTCAGTTTAATGGAACTTGTTTTTCAAAATGTTATTTGTTAGTGGATTCAAGGGAACTGGGCTTTGAGTAAGTTTGTTGCTGAGTTCCAAAAAGTTATCTTGCAATATAAGATTTGTTTTGGATCAGCTGCTGACCACTTAATGTTGGTAAAATTTTCATGATATATACAAAATGCGATGGGTAAATTGTCGTCATTTTATATTTTTACTTCAACACATGCACATTGTTTTTTTTATTTTGCCAACTGCACAGTATGGTAGGGTCAGTTTGGTACCGTCTGTGAGAAAAAGAGCACCATGACTATTCACTTTGCCAGAAATTTGGAAATGGCATGCTGCACTGCTTGGCATTTGCACCAGAAGATCCAATATGAACATTTCAGAGTGTTTGGTTGTCAATGTGAGGACAATGCAGAGGATTCAGAAAGAGTTGGATGAGTCCAATGGTGATTATGAAGGTGTTTGGGGTGATGGCAACATTATACCACCCTTCATCTTCCCACAGGGCCTCTGACCCAACATGGAGGCCTACATCAAGTGCCTTGAGGAGGTAGTGCTACCCTGGGTTAAGAGAGTAGCTGCTGGAAGGCCCTATGTCTGGTAACAGGATTCTGCATCATGCCACACAAGCAGGAGAACCCAGTCATGGGTGTTAGACAATTTCTGTGACCACATCACCTCTTACATCTAGCCACCTAACTCCCCAGACTGCAACCTTGTTGATTATTATGTGTGGGGCGCAGTTGAGCAAGAGAATAACAAAACTCCTTTAATACTAAAGATGAACTGAAGGCAAGGATTATGGCAGCATCCAACAACTTAAAGAAGGAGACCATCCAGAAGAGTCGCAGGAGATTCTGGAGGCTGTGGTTGAAGCCAATGGCGATTTTATTGAATAAATTTTCTCTTTACTATTTCAAGATATTTTTGTGTAAGTTTGGTAAATATATCTTAAAATGTCATTTCATTTTTAGACAACAGTTTATTGCACTCTGTATATATGTGTGAATTTCAGCTTATGACATTTGCCTTTATTAGCAATATTGTTTTAACTGAGGCAGATATTGTTATGCAAACAAATACAATATAAATAATTTATAAATAAATTCAAAACCTGTAAGCTATAGGAACATGTAATTTATTAATGTAATACTTGAATAAATGCTTATTTTACATGTTAATCTAGACTCTTTGACATTCTATAATATTCATCAGTCTTCTGTTTATTGATTTTTGTTAAATTTTCCACTGTCTTTGACCTAACATTTGTCTACATCAATTTTGATGATCCAAGAGATATTCTATTGAATAGCGAAATGGAGTTGTCTATTGCTGGAGTTTTTGATAAATTACAGTGCTAGTGGGTTTAGACTTGAAAACTTGACTGCTGTAAATCTAGTCTTGTAACAAAGATATCCAGTTGCATGTCTTTCTCATCAACTAAAATTGCAGAATTATAAACAGTGGCATTGAGGATGTGATCTCAAGCCATGTGTCCCAGAGGTTGTCCATCATCATGCATATATTTAAGATGACCCATTCCATTTTCTTCCTTGTGGCATGTCCCTTCAGCACATTGGCAGTCATGGCTCACCTCAATTTCCTGTCTTTATAGCTTTTAATAAATTTTCTGTTTTTTGCTATCTCTCCTAAACCTTGTTACTCTAAACATTTAAGCCCTCTTACCTCATGTACCATAGAAATTTCAGCTGTCTCTTCCTGATGTTAAGTATCTGTCCTTTTTATCTCCATTTTCTCCAAAACCTTGTTGTTGCTCACATGTTCAGTCCATAGTATTCTCAGCATCCCTCTGTAGAACCACATTTCTGTTGCTTCAAGTCTCTTCTTCATCTGTGTGGACATTGTCTAGCATTCATTGCCATATAGGAGGATTGTTATTACATAACAGTTCAGTACTCTGTTCTTTGTTTACTCATGAATGCTATTCCCTCAAATAAGTGTAAATACATATTTGGTATATTATTATTCTGCAAACTCTATATATTTTCAAATCATCTATTCATTCTTTTATATATATATATATATATATATATATATATATATATATATATATATATATATATATATATATATCCTGGTTCACACAAACTCAAAAGAAACTTTTTTTTGAGTTCCTATGAACCATGATGAAAATATGTACATTTCATATACCCCCCCACCCCAATACAATCTTAATATCCTTGCTTTTCTCCTCCCCTTCTATTATGCTTCATGATGTGCATTTATTTATTTTAAAAAAATAAATCATTATGAAATTATTTAGCCCAGATTGCCTGAAGATACCAAAAGGTTGAAACCAAGGTAGTGTAATTAGATGATCTATTTTTTTTTTTTTTTTAAATTCAAAAGCTCTGCATGTTAAATTTTTCTTTTCTTTATATGTGTATTGAGCACTTTTTAATACTACTGTTTCCTGGTCCAATTTAACTTGAACCAATAACTTTTCAGAATTGTGTGTGTGTGTGTATGTATATATATATATATATATAAGGTTGTTGCAAAAATAATGACGTAATAATGTTGTTTTTTGACGTTAAAAAATACGTCAAAAAACGACATTATTACGTCATTATTTTTGCACCAACCTTATATATATGTTCTCTTCCATTGTTTTTGGCATATTTGGGTCCAGTAGCTCATTCCTAAGAACTAAACAGCCAGACTACCTGCGCATAAAATTTGATTAAATTGGTGAAGGCTTGTACAGAATTAGCTACACTTTTTGGAAGAACCAAATGCAAAGAACTGGTGCATACAGTGTGCCACAAAGTCTCCAAACAACCCTACTCAGATTTTGAATTCAAAGTTTTGCTTCTCCTAGATTGGTTGCCAACCAAGGTTATAGGTCCCAGTCTGTCCTGCTGTTTACCCATAGCTGTGGGGAGAAGAGATGGATTCATACCTTTCTCAGAAGGATTTGTGCATAAGTGAATGTAACGAACACCACTGGAATTTGAACTCTGATTCTCATTATGAGCTGCTATCCATTACATCACTGCTCATGCACACAAATATATATATACATATATATATAGGGTATTTGTACGTACCAGTACATGCCTATCAAGAAGGCTCATGTTATATCTTTCTGATCAATTAGGACCCATTTAAACAAACACAGAAACCTGCCAAACCCTCTTTGCAGCATTCTTGTAGAAAATATGACCATAATAGCGTCATCCACATGTCATAAAAAACAAAATTTTTTAAAAAATACCAAAAATAATAGCAGCATTAATTATAAAAAAGAAAGTCAACAATTAATATCAACTATAAACGATTTTGTTTGAAAAGTGAAAATACATTGCCATCACTATAGAGACACAGATATAAAAATCTACCCTTTCATTTAAAAGTATAAACCTCATTGATCATGGCTAATAGAATAGCCGAAAGCAGTCATATATATATATATATATATATATATATATATATATATATATATATATATATATATATAATCCCTCACCAGTACCATGACTTGGAGTTACATACACAATGCAATCTTTCAGTGCTGATTATGTTATGTAATTTAAATTTTAATAACTGGTTAACACAATTTTGCCACAGTTCACATATTGTACAGAGATTACAGTTTTTTTATTTTAAAAATATATTTTGCATTTAAAATAAATGGTATATATATATAAATTTTGATATAAAGTTGTGAATATTAATTCTATATTAAGCATAAAGTGAGATTACTGGTCCCCCACCCAACCAAAAAAAAAAAAACCCCAATAAACATTAAAATTAAGAAAAAAACAAAACAAAAGAGAACTGTCATAATTTACATTAAAAATTAATCTGGGTTAATGTATTTCAGTAGATATTTATTTTTATGCCTACATATAACCATCAATTCATTTCTCTTGTTTAATATGCAATATTTAATATGCATCATAACTAATTTTTCAACAAGTCATAAGTTACATCTATTGCCTTTCCCATTGTAAGATGTGGCTTTTGCTACAATACCCTTTGTAATAATGGATGCATTACCACCATTCTTTAATTGCTAGAAATGTTTGATGAGAGTAGTGCTGTTTATGTATCTTAAATTGCCTAAAGTCATTCAATGATAGTAGAAACAAAATTTCCAAGCATTTTCAGTGGAACCAAGATAAAATTTGACATCATTATAGGAATGTATGCTAGCTTGATATACGATATTATTAGTCATCATACATTGGTTGTTGAAGGGACAGATCATTTTTTTTCGACAGTTGCATTTATTTTTAAAACAATTAACTTTGTGGTCTCTGCTGGATATGTATCTGTTTAATATAATATTATGTTGGGATATTGATTTATCAATGTTATTAATGCAGTTATAGCTGATCTTAACATCATTTTTGTTAAAAATCTTTTTTAGTACTGATGAATGTATATATATTTATTAATATATACTTAAGAGCTCTGTTATATTACACTGAACACTGTTTTATTAACACCAGCACTATATGTGCAATATATATATATATATAGTGGTCTTTGGTTGTTTTTATATCTGTTATAATTTTATAATTTTATTTCAGTTTCAGTATTTATTAAAGCAATTACTGGTTTCTATCCTTTAAGTGGATGTGTGGGTGATGTTATGATAGCAACTTTGAATGAGAAATTGGTAGTGGAGGCCAAATTCAAATTCATTACATTCATTTATGCACAAATACCCTTGGGAAAGTCATGAATCAATCTATTTCCCCATGTAAGAGTTAAATAATAGGACTTTTATCTGTAAAAAATCATTATTTCCCAAAAATTGATAATGCAATGTTCACTTGTAAAAAATGAAACGTTCTTGCAATCCCAAAAATATGATTAAGCCATAAGTAGCAAATTGATCAATCAAACTATGCTTTAATTTATGCAAAATTACTGCTCCAATACCATATATATTATCACTGGAGGATAGTATTATTTGTAAAATTGGATCAAATATTTTAGTGACAGTTCCAAAGTTAAACTTTTTTTATTTTTTTATTTCCTCAAATGATATTTTTCATACTCTCTTGATCAATTCCATTTGTTCCCATATTTCAATAACATATTAATCAATGCTCTCAATTTTTGATAGTTAAAAATTATAATCAAAACCTAGAAATGATTAGAATCTTTGTGAGAGGTGGCATCTATTTTTAAAATGTATACTACAACATCCATAACAAGGATTCTTTTTTTTTTTCTTCTATGTGCTGTATTCCTTCAGGACATAGGAAGTTGTGGTGAGCTATGATCGCCTATCTCATGTGGCTCTTAGGTGTTTTTTCTCCCTTTGCTAAGGTCAAATGCCCCCACCCACCTATTCTGCCATTCATTCGCACAAGCTCATCAGGTAAGTGGCTCGGTGTCTTCCCCAATCACGCTTGCCTTCAATATGCCCTTTATAGGTTAAGTTTTCTAAGCCCTCCTTCCTCATTATGTGTCCAAGGAATTTCATCTGTCTTTCCTGATTTTGAGTATGCATTCTTTTTCTTGCCATTTTCTTTTAAGACTTCTTCATTGCTTACTCACTCCATCCATGGAATTCTCAGTATCCTTCTGTAGAACCACATTTTTACTGCTTCTAGTTTTTTCCTCATCTTTAGGGAAATTGTCCAACATTCACTGCTATATAAGAAGATGGATACCACATAGCAATCCCACACTTTTTTCTTTCTTTCTAACAATTTTTTTCCAAACAAGGATTAGTTATTCTATTGTTCTTACACTTTTTAAAATGGTAATATTTGTTTTTATGTGTAGCCTGTATATTTAATGGTGTTTCATTCTCTCTCCTGTATTTGTACCATGTTATGTTTTAACTTTCATAATCTCTGACATTCTTTTGCAACTGTGTTACGGCTGGTGCAACACAAAATAAGAAGAACCAGATTCAAAGAAATTAAGGTTGAAAAAAAAGAGATTACGTCTACTAACGAAATGCGGATTTTATTTTACATATAATAAATATATTTTAGAATGATAGGGATGAGGTTTAAAACAATATAAGTCAGAAAATTCTAACCAATTACTAAGCATGGGATAGCCCAAAAAGTAGTTGGCTTAACATGTAACTATACAAAGGAGTGGGAGAGGAAATCCACTGTAGTTAAGATGAATGGGAATTTGTTGCTAGTCCAAGAATTATATTATTTTTTTCTTAGAAAGAGTTTAATATTATTTTTTTCTTAGAAAGAGTTTAATATTATTTTTTTCTTAGAAAGAGTTTAATATTATTTTTTTCTTAGAAAGAGTTTATTATTTTTTTCCTTAGAAAGAGTTTAATATTATTTTTTCCTTAGAAAGAGTTTAATTAAATTCACATATATATATATAAAATAAAAGAGTTTGGTTAATAATATCAAGGAAAAGGGTGAAGTATTTACCGATAGTCTTTTCTATTGAGAACTGTAGGAATTTAGATTCTTTCAGCTGAAGTTTTGTTCTTGAATCAAAAGGACCGGAGTTGACCTCAATAGTCGTGGCTGTGGGTTCAGGAGGCACCTGGCTAGTTGGTATGAACTTCTGTTCTTATGTGTTTTTTGTATCCTCTAGAACCCAGTAGAAGTTTCTAGAGACTTCTAAAAAGTTCCATTCTATTATTACGAAATCTAAAGGGTTTGGTGAATGGTTTTTCATATGATAAAAAGGGCATCTACTAGCTACAGATTTAAGTCGTCATTTTAAGTTAGATTTTGTATTTTATAGTATAAGCGTAAATAAGTAGGACAAAATAGGGCCTCGTAACAAACTGGTCTCTCTTTTGCTTGAATACTGATTTTTTTTCCAGTCTCCTACACATCTCTTAATGACTGAGAGCAAGTTTTGTATTGGATTAATAGTTGATGTGTCTGGGGTGACATTTCATTAATTTAGTATTTGAAAATTTTTTCGCAAGGTTGGTATCAGTCATCTTTGTGTAATGGGGAAATAGCATTTTCTTGCATGAATCAATATACTTTTTAGCTTAATGCTTTTTGGCTATGACCTTTAACATTTAAAAAAAAAAAAAAAATCCAAGAATATGATGTAATTCTCAGCACTTGATATCATCATGAATTTTTAAAGGTTCTATAATTTCACTGCTTACAATACTAACCAAAAACAATATTCTGCCTTCACACTCTATTGTCTATTTATATAAAGGACCCAACCTCTAGCCCAGCCATCAGATCCATCCACTGTAACTTGACATTTAACATTAAAAAAAAATATTGTTTGGAACTATTTTTACATACTTTGCCCAACTTTGATATTTCTCTTGTGGGAATTATTTAAAGCTGGTAGTTTGATTGTTTTAGCCAATGTTCCTAATATTCTTCATTTTATCTCTCTGGTTACATTTGTAACACAGATTCTTTAAATATCTTCCTGCTGGCCAATCCCTTTTTCGTGTTCATTACCCTTTTAATTTTTCTTAAATGTATAGTTTTAGTGACATTTTTAAAGCTAGTATTTTTTTTTTCTTGTTCTTATCTTGCCAATGTTTTCAATTACTTTATGATTTCTGTTCAACCTTTTTTCAATTGTGTTCCCATCACTCAATCACTTAAAGTATTTTCTCTCTTCACATCACAAGATTCCAACTAGCTCACCTATATGCCCCAACCAATGTAGCATTAGATCCATCACTAAAATATACTGTTTAGAAATCAGTTTTCTTGTCGTTCTTTGCCCACTTTAAACATTCCTTTCTGTGATGTTTATTTAAAATTGTAGTTTTGATTCTTTTATGTCTGGCTAATTAAACTTCTTTTATGTTCTAACTAATTAAAACTATGTATATTTACATTTGCAACATGAATTTCTTAAAATATTTTCTTGCTGATCAATTCCTTTTCATTTTCATCTTTTTTTGTGAAATTCTTAAAGCAAGTATTCATAGCCTTTTCTTTTTATCTTGCCAACATTGTTCTATGATCTTTTTGCAATTTCCAATGTTGTGTTCCTCTCACCCAATAACTTGACAATATCTTGTTCTCTTTTTAGCTTTGGTCTTTCTTGCATTCCGTGGCAATTTTTTTCTGGCAGAAATAAGTATCAATAACTAAACTATTATATATACTTATTTACAATACAGTGAATTACCCCTGTTGCATAAATAAATGTCTTATAACCATATATACTTGAGTATAGTGCAAGGTTTTATGATCAGATTTTATACAAAAAACAGTAGTAGTGCACTACACACACACACACACATATATATATATATATATATATATATATATATATATATTTTTTTTTTTTTTTTTTTTTTTTTTTTTTTAAGAGATTAAAAATCAGGCATTTTTGGCAAGTAGTTGCACTATATGCATGCAATTTCTTTTTGGAGAAAGAAAAATTCAATGATCTCACTATACATGTAGTCAGCTTATACACAAGTATATACAGCTTACAGCCACATCATGTTGAAACACTGATTTCTGAATGATCCCCAAAGTTTAGCAATGTTCAGTCTGTTCAGTATTTAGATGGGTGACTGCTTAGGAATACCAGGTATTATAAGCTTAGATGTGTGGGTGTTGTTATGGATAATGGTTCAGAATTTTTAATTGGAGAGCAGGGTTTCAATTCCAGTTGGGTTTGTTATATTCACTGACACACAGTTACTCTTGGGAAAGGTATGAATTCGCTTCTTCTCCCCCCCCGCTATGGGTTAATTAGTAAGACTTGTATCACTAAAATCATTATGTACAAAAAAAAAAAAAAATCTGAAAGTACTTTCTGGCTTTAAATAATCTGAAAAGAGTTGTTAAGCCATAAAAAATGAATCCAAAATAAAAACAAGTATATACAGTAATTGTAAATATTTCTTATAAAAACAGTTATAAGCTGAAATTCACATGATTTATTTATCGTACATATATTTTACCAACATTACTTACTTAATGTCAATTTTATTGCATAATAAAACTTGACAGTGTTCTGCTATTCTGAAAAATTATGCAATTTAATTTTCTTGCTTTGGTAATAAATTCTAGTTTTACATATTTTCAAGGATGATATTAATGCCTAATAATTGTGCCTGGGACAATTGACAGGAGGCATGGTGGAGTAAAGGATAGCATCTTGAATTGAGGAATCAGAGAGCTGAGTTTGAATTCCAGTCAAATTCATTACATTCACTTACATGCTAATACCCTTGGGAAAGGTATTAATCCTCTTCTCCCCCCAGCTATGGGTAAATAGCAGGACATACCAGGTTCTATAGCCTTGGATGGCAACTGGTCTACTGCAGAAAGAAATGACAATCTACTGTGGGGAAAAAATAAGCCTCGTCAGTAATGTATCAAAAGATACATGATTGCCTAAGCGTGTGGCACATCACTGACTGAATTGTGCCTGTGATTTCTGGGGACAGCACAAAGTAAATAACATTTACTGGCATTTATAAATGACTGCACCAATGAAGACTTGTGCATATAAATCTAAGAAAGGTTAATTTTTTTTTTTTTTTTTTAACAAGTTCTCAGTTCCTTACTCTAGCAATGAAAGCAGTGATTATCCTGAAGCAGCTAATGAGTGACAGGGCACCAGCCTACTTGAATATGTCTCGCTCTGCTGGCATCTATACCTATGTGTTCAAAGATCTGCAAAAGGAATATTAATAAAGTTGACTGAAAAACCCATCTAGTTAAGCTAGTCCAGTCACAAAGTAAAGCATGATGTTATTAGCAACCATGGACATTTAGGTGAGAACTTAATGAATATAAAACGTTTTTCTTTTATTATATTATTTGGGTTATAATTGTTGGTTATCAACTCTTCTCTTGATACAAGTATTCTTAGCTCTATGGCCTAACTGCTTCAGGTTAAAGCACTAGTGTGGCAGTGATTATTGAGAATGGTTTTGAATAATAATGATGTCAACTTTTCAATAGGAAGTGGACAATACCATTTCCTTCAGTTCCATTCTTCGCCCACTGGGTTTAACTGGTATTTTTGCTGTTGTAACTTTGCTTCTGGAGTTGCGGTTTTAGGATGGTCCTTTTTTTTTTTTATTATAATTTTTGACAATTTCCGCTTTGAATTTTCTCTTCCCTTCCACTCTTATTTAAACTGAATAACATACCAAACACTTAACCCTTACTTTGCTTACACAACTTTAAGCCAGTCTTACCTCTGCCAAATGACTTTTTGATTAACAACTCCTATCAACAATTCATGCTAGTTTTTGATTTCATCAAATTTTGGTTAAACGGACATTTTTTTCTCTAAATTTTAAAACTTTTTTTTTTTATCCTTTATACATCTTATATACTTGTAAAATCTATACTACCAATTACATAGTAATATACATTTTTTAATATTTAATAAACTTTACTTAAATTTTTGCAATTACCTGTCAAGCTTTGATATCCTAAAATTCCACATACAGCTATAGTGTTGGTACTAATGGTATCAAGGAACTTTAGAAGAAGAAAAAAAAATTGACTTTTCAAAAATAAAAAACAAAATAGATTAACCTGGATTGATAGTAAAGTGAATGGTGGGGCTTATCTTTTCATCTCAATTTGTTAAATAAATACTTGTAGAAGAAAAAACAAATTTAATCTTTATAATATAAAAACTTGTTTAATGAGAAAGTGATATTTGCTTTCACCTTTTAAATAATTAATATTTTATAAAGGTGTTCTTATTTCTATACATATTTTCTTTTATTGTAGGCACCTGTATCTTGGATGAACATGAACCATCCACCTGACAAACCTGTTAGTATGCTTTCTATTTATAAAATTAATTACTATGAACATGGACACAATATCTTGACCATGTTTTGAAAATGAAAACATTATTTAAATACATACATACAACAAACTAATTCTTGTTAACAGTTAATATATTTCAAACTTGAAAATGGCTAAATGTATAGCCAAAAGCACTTGGAAAAAAAGAACAATTGAACAGTTTTTATATAATTTATCTGAAAAGAAAAAATTATTAGCTTACATGAGAAATTGTATAAAAAAACTAAATCAAAGCACCTTGTCTGTTGTATTCAAACAAGTGTATATATATATATATATATATATATATATATGTGTGTGTGGGGATATATATATGGTGTATATAGGAAGCAAGAATTTTTTCAAACACGTTTGGTTGAATAAAAATCAAGTTCTTTCTATCCAATTTTTTATTAACTTTTTAAAATTTCCAAATCAGTTGTTTTATATAATCATCAAATTTAACAAAGTTCATTGTTGTAAGCTTTAATGTGCAAGTTTGGTAATGGGTAACAACTCAGAATTAGAAATTGGAGACCCAAGTGTGTGTGTTACAGTTTAGATGGCATTATTAACATCTTATATGAATGACACATTTTTTTATGTTTAAATAGAAGAAATGGATTCATGCCTTTCTGTGTGAAGTAAATGAATTGTGGCTTGCCAATTCCATTTTCCATGTCAGCAACATGCACATCTCTTGTTGATGTATCATTTTTTTTTTTTTTTATTTAGGTACTTACTTAGGTTGTTTTCTTCAACTTGGAAATACTTAGTTTAATATCAAGAAATACCAGGATTTTCTTTCAAGATTTTAGAGGACATTTTCCAATCTTTTGATGTCAGTTCTTTTCAACATCAAGGATGACAGTTGTAAGTCTTCAACCTAATTAAAAGAATTGTTATTTATCAGATTTTACATGTCTTGCTGTAAAGTCCAAAAGAGGATTAAAAATAAAATATATTTGGTGGGGTTTGACACAAAGTTCCAATAATGGAAGACCAAAACTGCAGATAAAAACTTGGAAAATAAGCTTAAATGTTAGTAGGTACTCATTTAATTAGTGTGGCATACAAAAACTTACCTAATAGACTAAATTTTGTACATTTTATACTATTAGCTTTCTCTGCTAATGATAAATCTTTTAATGGAAGGAAGATATAGTAACTTATGATTTTAGGCAAGAAACAAATAAAGCTAGTTGAATAATTTTCTTAATTTGTTTCAATTGCTATAAACCCTGTTGTGTGTATAATTTCAGCACTGGCGAACAATGCCAAACTATTCCATTTTAGTAGATACACGTGACCGATTACCTCCTCAGATCACTTATGTGCCTCAAGAAAACATAGAAATTGCCTCTAAAACTCAGGTAAGAAATATTTGACAATCTTTAATCACCGACCTCACCCCCCTAAAAAAAAAAAAAAAAAAAAAAACTGTCAAAAAGGCAGTTTTTTTATCTATTATTTTAACTACCTTCACTCCTAGGAAATGTTTGTATGTATGTATGTATGGTTGGTTGGTTGTTAAAAAAACAAAAACAATGATTAGAATTTTAATAAAACAATTAAATTTATACATTTTCTTTGTTTTTGGCAAAAGACAACAAAAATAATAAAAACCCTATTTTATATTGTTTATTGGAATAGTTGGTCAAACATCAATTAAATGCCAATTGATCTAAACTTTATAAAATGGTGCATCCCCTGTGCCAAAGGAACCACCAAACCATTGCCTTGTAAATAATCTAATAAATAAATAGTGTAATATTTTTGTGTAAATTCTCAACAAAAACAAATGTATAAATTCACTTTCATCATATGTTTAGGTTTTATTACAATTCTTTTTACATTTCTTTTTGAAAAAACAAACATTGGCAAAGAGTTAAGGTAGCTAAAATAATAGCAGTGTCAAGAGAAAAACTATCCTTTTGACACGTCATTTTTTTTTTTTTTTTTGCAGGTATGAATTTTAAAGATTTTACCTTTATACTCATTTTTTCTCTCTATGGTTTGTGTATTGATCATTGTCTACAAATATTGGATTTTTCAAAGGGTTTATTTGGTTATTAAGTAGAAAATTTGTTTAATAAACCAAACACATTTTGGTTATCACAATATTTTTATTGCTACAAAATTTAAAGTGGGAGTATGTTGAGAATTACAAGGTGATGTAATGGGTGAAAGGGATAAACTGTCGTCTAAATTAGGCAGAAATGAAAATAATACTGACATCTCATTTTAACAGATATATTTACCAAAATGACACAAAAATATCTTGAAATATTAAAGAGGAAATTTATTCAATAAAATCTTCACCCAAGGCCTCCAGACGACTTTGGAATAACCTGCAACTTTTCTGGACGGTCTCCTTGTTTAAGATGGTGAATGATGCCACCATAATCCTTGCTTTCAGTTGATCTTTGGTGTTACAAAAAGTTTTATTGGTCTCTTGCTCAACTGTGCCCTATACACAATAACCATGGCGGTTGCAGTCTGGGGAGTTGGGTGGCCAGATGTAAAGGGTGATGTGGTTGCAGAAATTGTCTGTCAGCCATGACTGGGTTCTCCTGCTTGTGTGGCAGGATGCAGAGTCTTGTTGTCAGACATAGGGTCTTCTTTGACCCAGGGTAGCACTACCTCAACGGCCTCTGTGTTGGGTCAGAGGCCCTGTGGGAAGTTAAAAGGAGGTATAACATCGCCATCACTAGTGATCATTCCAAACACCTTTGTAATCACATTAGACTCATCCAACTCTTTCTAAATCCTTTGCACTGTCCTCAGATTGACACCCAAATACTCTAAGCTTCTGGCACAAATGCCAAGCAGTACAGACTGTGTCCAACTGACCCTAATATACTGTATTAAAAACAAGTGTGCAAAATATAAAATGGCAATAATTTACCCATTGCACAGTTAAATAGATTTATCAACAGAAGCTGGCAAGATTATCATTCTATGACTATTTAAATTTTCATTACAAAATAGACAAAGTACTTTTTCAACATATTTCTACTTCTTCATGCTATATTGATCATTGGCTAAGCACGATTAAATCTTAAGGAAATTTCTGATTTGCATCATTTTGCTCCTAATTAAGTAAACACTAACAATTGTACAAAAGAAAAATTATCAGTTTTCATAAGTTAATTACATATGTAACTTTTTTTTATATATCAGATATGAAAACTTGCTTGTCTATTTTTATTTTTCATATTAAAACATGGAATAAAAATCACAGTATAACTTCTGTAATATTCTTTGTTTAAAATGATAGTCTTGTCAGCTATTGTCAATAAAATTGGTAAAAATTTTGTCAATTACAAGGTGCCTATAATATATAGTAAAATACTTTAAATGTTCACAATTTTTTTTATGTAATGATCTTTATTCCAAATTTTAAAAACTACTCTTTTCTGAAAACTGTATAAGCATTTTTTTCTGTTATTGTTTATATATTTCTTACTTTGCACTTGATAAAAATAATCATGTATAAATTCCTTCAGTTACATACAAAAACTTTAAAAATAAAGTTTAAGAAAAGTTCCCAACCCAAATATTGGAATGTCTTCCACAACCATTTATGTATATATTGAGTTGGAACAAAATGAGTGTGTTCACTTCACAAGATATATAAATATTCAGAAAGGTGACATTCAATCTGTCTTTCTATACAATTTGTGTGTAGATTGTGAATTTTAAATATTTTTGCATTAAGTGGAAAAAAAAAAGGAAAATGTGATGCAGAAACAGCAAAAAAAAGTAGGTGCTATTGATGGAGATGGTGCCATAGCTGAGATTGATGTTTGTATGTGGCAGAAAGAGCAAGAGTCTTCTGGCAAGCCTGCAGTTGATGAAATAGTTGATTAAGCCAGATCACATGACATCAGATATCACAGAGCTACTCCATATATCTTATATGAGCATTGTAAGGCATTTGAAAGACAAGGATATGGGAATTATGCATCATATGCTTCTGTGGAGTGGAAAAAAGAAATGAGCCATTGTTAACTACTGACATAACTAGTCTACATCCAAAGAAGGTGATGCTGTGTATCTAGTAAGATTGGAAAAAGCATTGTGTTAGAACCACCTTCTACCAGATCAGATATTGAACTTGGACAAGTACTATTCCCAACTAGACTGACTGAAGGCAACAATTGATGAAAAGTGCCCATAACTGGCCAATTGGAAAGGTGGCATCTTCCATCAAGATAATCTGGAAATTGGTACATACTCACCTGACAATGCACCTTTAGGTTACCTCTTAATGGAAAGAACAATTTTCTGGAATAAAAATCATCACCTAGAAAAGTGGTAAATTCTGGAAATACCTCAAAGATGGCATAAAGTAGTGAAACAAAATGGTATATATATCTAAATAATGTCTTGGAAACACAATTATCCTAGTAGATATGGAGATTGTTTGCCTGGCATGTAAATGATTTACTCATGGTTTAGATTTTTTTTTTTTTTTTTTTTTTACACATTAAATGTCAAACAGTATAAATTAATGTTCCCCTTTATAAAATCCATGCCTTGTTTTCATTTTGTCCTCCAGCTGTGATTCGTACCAGTTATGGCATCCCCCCCCCTTTTTTACAAGTTGGCAAAGAAAATGTTAAAACTGGAACAATGTTAAAATAATGTATGAAAATAGTTTTTAAATGATTTCAAACATGTGTATTGTATTTTGTTTATTTTATATTTTTAGATATTCCACCCAGAAGTTGAACACTACTTTGAAAAGTTTGATGGAGATCGCTACTTACCACAGCCATCTGTCCGCAGAATTTATCCTTATGACTGATTCTGCCTGAAAAGAAAAACAAAATTCGTTTTTGCTTCACTTAAGAAGCATTTTATACATTTGCTGAAAACAAGCACATAAATTTGTTATTACTGCCAGCTTTTTCCATAACAACCAGTAATATAGCTATTATTATTGCCATTGTAATTATATCTTAAATAGAATTATTATAGCCATTATATTTTAATAGTGGCGGTTATGCTATGTAAAAAAAAAGAAAGAAAATTGAATTTAACAAGTGAATTATTATTTTTCTATATAAACATGCCACTACAAACTTGGAATTGGCTTCTTAACAGTTATTCCTTAATATATTTCAGATAAGAATTGAGAAATGTAAAAAAAAAAAAAAAAAAAAAAAGTGTAGATTATTATTATTATTATTATTATTGAACTCAAGTTGATTGGACTTTTAGAATAGCCAGTTACTGTAATATGAATAGTGAGCTGAATTTATAGTGTGCAAAAATACCTTGATAAAGAAAGAGGTTAATTTTGTTTTTAAGGTAACAGGTTAATTTTTGTGAAGCATATCTACATTATCCTATTCATGAGTTATCAACAAATGAATACCTTTCAAATATTATAACAAAGTTTCTCCAGGATTTCATTATATGTATAAAAGTGGTTTTCTGTGTGGCCAGGATATCATATAATTCAGGCATTTATAAATTAAAAAAGGATGATTTTAATTCTTAAATTAATACCGGTGGTTATATTAAATGACATAATGCATCTACAGTTTTAAGAGATGGGAGACAGTTTGATATCACCATTTCTTTTCTGATGTATTTGTTAAAAAATTTTACAATTATAACAAGAAACAAAACCATATCAGTTAAATAAAAAGATTCTCTCAACAGACTTGAAAATTGTATTTTTTTTTTTTTTTTTTTTTTTTTTTTTTTCGCAAGATCAAGAAATTAAAAATTATATTGTATTTATTTTTAACATTAGTTTAAATTTATACTCTTAATGTTAGAAAAAGAAACTCTTTTTAAAAATATTTTTTAACTTTTCATGTCCTCTTTGTTCTAAAATATCTCAATCTACCAAATTTTTAATAGCTAAACAAATACAGAATTGATAACAATAATTTTACTTTTTTTCTTTGGGATAGGAAAATTCTGCCTTAGCCTGCCAACTTGTTTTTTCAAAAATCCCTATTTTTCTGGGTACAGGATACAATTTTAAAAAGGCAGATCACTTACCTGCACGGGAGATAACCGAGGTTTTCGTATTCTCTTAAGGGAGACAACTCAATTTGTGAGCCATTTTATTTTAAACTGATAATATATTTATCATAAATTTTGCTATGTCAGTTAATTTCTAAACATACATGAAACAAATAACTTCAATATCTTGGGAATTTTTTTTTTTTTTTAAATATAACAAATTCAAACATATTTGGTTTAATATTTTCCAATAAAATGACTTGGTGCTCAGAAAATATGGTGGTACATTTAGCCTGGTTTATTTATTTTTAAAATGATTTATGTCATCCCATCTTTCAGATGGTTTATTTGGCATATTACTGGTAACATTTATACAGTTTTGGATGTCCATGCATATTACAAAACTTTGATGAATAAAGACCACACTACCAGAAGAACAATTATAATTAAACTCTTTTTCTTTTTCTTTTTTTAATGACTGGAGAAAATTTCTGCACACAAATACAATGGCATAATTTTAGAAAGGCAGAGACATTTTTTCTGATAATTTAAAAGTATATCTCTCTAGCTGTGCATTATGTGCTGTGATCGAACTGAAAATGTTAAAAACAAAAACTTTTTACTATGAGAATATATGTCCATTTTCTCATGTGATTGTTGTTAATAGGCAGATCTTCACTTCTTTTGAGCATGCTCAAAGGTAAAAAAGAAAGTGTTTTTTTTTTTTTTTTTTTTTTCTTTCTTTATCAATTTTAAATTAAAATTTGTGGAGTAAGTGGCCATGGTTAAGTGGAATTGACAAACTTCTCAATAAACAATAAGAAAAGGCACAAAAGAATATGGCAAAATAATAAGAAAGCAAACACTATACATGCGAGTCAAAACTAGACAAAGAAACAATAATGAGGCAAAATATTCACACAGTAAGAATTGTGTTTACATGAAAAAGGGATACAGTCAAGTGGTTATAAGTATTATTTTTCTTACCGACCACCAGTTAGAAGCTTCTATTTGAGGCTAATATCTATCTTTAAGAAGCAGTAATCTCAGTAATTCTTAATTCAAGATTTATTAAAAATACTATTTACCTTAACAATCAAGAAATGGCCATTAGCAGAAAATGCTCCATATTGTTCTGAATGAAAAATTAGTTTTAAAAACAGGATAAAATGTTGCATCATTTATGACTTAACCTCTTTCTCTCTTTTTTTTTTTTTTAATGATAATCTTAAAAAATCTGTAAATATCATTTTAAAAGCATATATATATATATAAACAAATGCAGAATGAATGGGGCTACCACAAATAAGTAGGAAAATATATTTATAGATATTTTAAAAGCTAATGGCCACAAAAATGGGGCTCATTTATTCTTACTGATGTAGATGCTTTCAGCTAACATTCTGTAAAATCTTTTGCTATTGCAGATGTTCATAGAAACATCCCCTTAATTTGTTTAAAATAAGGTAAAAAAAAAAGTATTTTTTTTTTTAATTTTTTTAGGTGGAGTGTGATATTCACCTAACATACAAACTCCCACTAGACAATCAGTCTAATGAGACAAAGTTTATCATCAAAATTCTGATGAGTGGAGAACACAGCTGAATTAGACCTGAAATAGGGCAAGAAACAGGAACATTATAGTTTCAGTAAAGACACTGGAACAAGGAATGCAATATTTATGCTCAGAAAGTTTCATAGATGATGTAAAATTTTTTGATAAAGTGCATCACCATGAACTGCTTAGTAAGCTTGGCATATTTGGGAAGGATATTAGAATAATCCGGAACTTATACTGGGAGCAAACCACTTGCATATGAATAGGAAATTAATTCAGTGCAAAAGCAGAAAGACGTTTAAGACAAGGATGAGACTTCTCATCACCAGACTTATTCAACCTTTACAGTGAAGCAATCCTGAGAGAGAAGTCCTACTGAGATTCATTATTAGCAATGATAACAACCTTAGATATGCAGTTAACACAGTGTTGATAGCAGACATAGAAAGCAAACTACAGGAACTCCTACATAAGGTAGTAAAGGAAAGTGAGAAGAAAGGACTAATTATCAAGTGTAAGATGACAGAATGCATGGATGGTTGTCAGCAAAATGATTATCCCAACATTCAGATTACAAATTAGACATAAAAATCAAGCAAGTACCAAATATTTAAATATCTAGGAAGTGTTTTAACAGAAATAGAAAATGCAACACCAAAATACGTTGAAACATTGTGATAGTGAAAGATGGCTTCCAAAAGTTAAGCAAAGTATTAAGAAACAGGAAAATTTTGTTAGAAATGAAGAAAAGAATGCTAAACTGTTATGTAATATTATCCCTCCTAAATGGCAGTGAATCCCAGACCATCTCCTCATGAATGAAGAATAAACTTGAGGCAACAGAAATGTGTTTCTACAGAAGGATGCTGAGAATGCCATGGACTAAACATGGTAAGAACGATGAAGTTTTTGAGAAAAAGGAAATAAAAGAATGTTTATATTTAGAATCAGAAAAGTAACAGCTGAAATTTCTAGAGCACATAAGGAAAGAGGGCTTAGAATATTTACCTCAATGTCGTGTGAGTGTCAAAGAGGAAATCAGTACATAACGCACTTAATGAGCTTGTGTAAATAAGTGGCTGAATGGGGATTAAGAAAATTAGCAAAAAGATAAAAGGCAGAAAATTGTGGAGAACCATGATCGCCTACATTCTGACGAGACAAGGCATATAGAAGAATCATAAATGATTTTAGCCAATTTGAATCTGTATACTTTCAAATACTTATGCATACAAAATCTGCACAAAAAGATACTAACTTTGATAGAATTATTTTATAAAAATAGAAAAAAAATATGGCCAATAGAAGATTTGTTCCCCGATACTGCTTATTATAAGGTTGGTTGGTTGGTTAGTTTTTGTGTTTTTTTTTGTTTTTTTTTTGTTTATTTCTTTTTGCCTTGAACTGTTCACCGCAGGAAACTTTTGAAAACCAAATGTATCTACGAAAAAAAATGATTTTTTTATTTGTAATAAACAAGTAAAGATAATCAGACCAAACAAAACATAAAATATTGCTATTTGTCTCCCTTTTATTAGATTATCTCCCTTGGATTTGGCTCAACTGAATCGTTTCTTTCTTTTATTCAACTAGAATTGTTTTGCAACCCGCTAAAACGCGTGTTGAAAATCTCACAGTATTTAGTATTGTTGATGTTATCGCTAACATTTTTATTGAGATTTACAAACTCTACGTATCGTTCAATTTCGCAAACCAATCGATGAAATTCGAATGAGCTGATTTGTTTGAAAAATTAAATACCTTGAAAAAAAAAAAAAACTTCTCAGTTTAATTAGTTTAGGACTCCATGGTAAACAATATAGTTTTTTTCCTTTTTAACAGCTAAGAATAAATTCTTAGGATTTCTTACTCTTGGACACGCAACATAACTGGCCATGCATAAATATTGCTTTCTGGAAATAAATCCCAACTATTTTAAGCCTTTGGACTGGTTAATTTTATTGCCGAAACTGCAACTAATTAAAATAAAAATGACTGAGGAAATACCTTACGAAGGTCAATCTTTCTTTATTGAAAGGTGTGTATGGGGGTTGGGATTGACGTTCGCGACTGTAGTCATTTGACGTCTGTATCCCAATATAGCATTTAGTGAAAGGGCAATAATAACGACACGGTGAACTTATTTTAGATGATAAATAATAAAACTTTTACTTTCACCAAAAATGGGATGAGAATTTATTGTACTTAAGCTATACATCCTAGTAAAATCAACTGTACCTTGTACCCACTTTTACTGTTCGCATTTCTCCCCAAAATTTGGTTTTGATCGGTCAATGTAGGTAACTCCATGAGATCGCTAAAAAAGAGCATAGCACGATGAAAAAGACGCCAAACTTGAAAACAAAATTTTATGAAAACTAGAAATTCGATCGATTACAGTTTAGTGATTACAATAAAAGCACAAGGCTTTGAGGAATGCAAATCATGTTTTTTTTTTTTTTTTTTTTTTTAATTGGACCCCCCCACCTGAAAATCAGCTCTCAATTGTAACATACAAAAGTAAAACTCAATAAAATAAAGACATTATTTCATTTCAAATGCTTTTATTTGTTTTTAGTTGTTTTTATGAATATGGACATTTTTATGCTGTTTTATTTTCAAACTACATCTTTTCGGCGCAGAAGCTAAGTTAAGCTTGGTTCAAAATATTTTAAATAAACATTATAATTTCTGATTTTCTTAAAATAAGTTTTGAAAAAATTATAATTGATATTGAAACTGAGATTTTCATATATTTTTTTTATAAAATGGAAGAAAATGGTTGACATTATTGATTATCTGTCAATTTTGCTGACTCAAAAAAACAAGATTTTTAACGAAAATTTCGGCCGTGCTAGGAACGATTAAAAAATGTAAAAAAAAAATACCCCCCAAATACTTTGATCTTTCCTCTTAATAATAACATAAACATTTAGAAGATAACATTTTGTTTTCGTTAAGTTTTGCGTCTTTTCATCATGCTATGCTCTTTTTTAGCGATCTCATGGAGGTACCTAGGTCAATGTATGGCTATTTTAGAGAGTGTGACGAACGGACTAAGGGAAGTCAAAGAAATATATATATATATATATATATATATACTAGCAGCATGGCCCGGCGTTGCTCGTGCTTGATTCAAAAATTGTACGACTCATACAGCAATCGCTATCACCTGACTTAAAATATTTTTGCCCTTCCTTGCCTTTAAAGGAATGCCCTTTGCCGTGCTGATTTTGCTACATGCCTTACTTCTTGCCTATCTCACACTGCGAATTTTTTCTAAGCTCTATACTAAACATTAAATCTGTTACGAAAAAAGAACTAAACAAAATGAATACAAAACGATCAGCTTTAAAAAAGAACACTTAACTGGAAAAACCGAATGAAAAAAGAATGTTAAGAACAAATACTTTTTCACACCGAACCCAGTTCTGCGGAATCAGAATCAACGTTGAGTTTAAGCAAGCGAATGAGCCAATTGCAGTAAAGTGCCATGCAGATTTAAATTTTTCCCACTTGTGACGAATGCAGCTATCGATTTTTTTTTGCATGCTAGTTAACATTCGTGTCAGTCAGCTGTTGACTCTCACGCTGGCCAATAGAATCTTCCTGCCTATTCGTGGCAGGCAGCTATAGGCTCTCACTCTGGCCAGTAGAAAATGGCCGCAAGCTACATGAAAACTGCCGTAGAAGCATGAAAAAATCGATTATTTCCACTATCGATGGAAGTTGGGAAATGCAAAGTCGGTCTTGGCCTTCCCACTAACTTGGAGTATGTGCATGTCAATTTTGGCGCAAATCCGTCGAAAATTGCGGCTGTGCATTCGTTACACACACACACACACATCCTGCCTTATATATATATATATATATATATATATATATATATATATATATATATATGTGTGTGTGTGTGTGTAAGAGACTGGAAAATATTCTTAGGAAAAAATAAAAACAAAACCATTGCGAAGTAATATCGTATTTCCTACAATAAAAAATATATTTTTGAAACGACAGAGACGTGGTTCTACAGATGTATTTTGAGAACTTCGTGAACAGGTTTTAAAGAGAAGAGGAAAACCACAGAAGCTACTGTTAACAATCAGACGACAGCAGTAATTTGTGGGACAATCAGAAAAAAAAGTTTGGAGCATTTAGCACTCATAGGGTATAGAGAAAGCAAATAAAATAGCAAGTAAATTGATTAAAAATCGATGTCAGAACAAGGATGACAAAGAGGCACGAAAAAAGACCTAAAGGTTGGATGACCCCATCTTGAAAACACACCGTCTACAAAATAAAGAGAGTTAATTTTATAAATTGTTATATTTACTAAATACAGTTTTATTATTCAATTTTTTCAATATGTAATGAAGGGCTTGACTGTTCAAAGGTAGCTCCAGAGACACTGACACTGCAAATATCTTGAGGGAATTTATACAAAACCTCTTATTGAAATTGGATAAAAAGCTCAGTTAAAACCGTGAAATGAAGAAAATTACTATTGTCATCGCCGTCGTCGCTTCCAATCTTAGCAAAAGGAATACTACCAGTCATTTGCATTCGTGATTGGAAATAGTAATAAATGCTGCATCGCACAGTCAGATGGGGAGAGAATTCGTAGAGTAGGGATCATGTGCTTAGAAGTTTTGCTGCGAGAGCTGAATCCTGTTGATTCGTTATGCGTTTACGTCCCCGATTTTTGACCATTGGCATTTCCGGGATTGTGATTTAAATTCAATGTTATCGCAATATTCAGATCGTTTTTTACATTCTACGACCATTAAGCAAGCAACATGAAACGAAGATAAAAAAAAAATTACCTCTGACTAGATTTGAACTTGTATCTTTGATTTTCCGCCATTGTGAACAATGCTTCGCCAATATCAAAAACGGAAACCAAAAGATGTGATTTATCTCCCTTTTTTAATTAACAGTATTTCCCCTTAAGTTTAAAAAAAAAGTTTTCTCCCAGCTTTAAGAAAACAGTAATTTCGTTCTAATCTAGTAAATGATTCTTTCTTAATTCAAAAACCTTTTCAGCGTAAACTGCTGCAACAACTCTACACTTCTTTCATCTCTCGTTGATTTATTATCTTTCGAACTATATTCCTCTATTTGTTAGAAAAAGACCGGCTTCCCAAATGACTAAGTACTCATCACGATATATTATGGAAGGTTTTACGTAACAAAGACATTTCTAAATCAGTCAAGTAAATCACCTGACTGGCTTGAAAAGTTAATATTACCACTGTCTCTGCAATAAAATGTGCTGGCTCATGTTAATGAAGTAAACAGAAAACAGGATTAGCTTAAGTCTACAACACGATCATGAATTCCTAACCACAAACAATTCCTTTCTTCCTGATTCGTGCTGGGACTTTCTCAAACGAACGTCTTAAAACGTTATAAATTTCGCCGGTTAAATAATTAAATTTTACTTTTAATTCCTGATATCTCTGTGTTGGCGACTCCGTACAATCTATGAAAAGAAAGAACAAAGCTCTGCCACCTAGCGGCGACCATGATAATGCCTTTCAAGAAGGTGTCTTGTTTGTACGTCTTCGCTCAGTAGAAGTTGTGACTGCAGTATCAAAGTTAGACTTTTTTTATCTTAAGTTGTGATTAGATTCTTTATCAGCTTTGAACTTTTGTGAATAATTCAATGATGGATTTCCGTGCCTATACAACGAGTCTTTTTTTATTTTTATTTTCAAATGTACGCTTTTGACCAGAAGTGGAGTAAACTGATTTCCTCATTTTAGACGGAAGATGTCCGGTCCCGGGTATTCTAACCCTACGGCAGCACCGTCCTCGTTCCACAAAGAGAAGTGGGGTCGATGTAATATCAACGACAACAGGACAGTAGTCGCGATAACTGGGCAATTTTTTTTCCTTGGTCCATATGCAGGGTTGATGCAAGGCTCTCATGTCCCTGAATCTATGATACGGGCCCTCACTATTACATTTGAATTTTCATAAGATAGTATTCATATAAAGTAAACATTTTATTGTAAACTAATTATTTACAATATTGGAACATATGCAATATAAGTGAACAATTCAACTAGAGAGATTGAAAATGAATGCAATGTATCTAAAAGCAAAATAGGGATGTCATAATAGATCATTCCATTTCAAATAAATCAACAATATTTTGCGGAAATTTTTAACAATCAACTTGAGATTTTTCTTATTATTATTCAGCTTTAACAAAAAAGCTGAATAATTTTAACACATTCAATATGGATAAGAAAATAGTGAATTTTATATAGTGGTTTTTCAAGACTTAGCATAAGCAAAACAAATTCACTGATTTGATCGAAAGAAAAAAAAAACTAGAATGACGTCAAAATCCGTGAAAATATTTCATCTTTTAATAGACATTAGTCAGCTGTTCTTGGTTTAATTTGTAATGTAAGTAGAAAAAGTAAATGTTGCTAAATAGTGTGAGTCACAAAGCACTGCCTGGAGGTCCCAAGGAGGCTTTCCAAACTCTGTCGGGAGTAATACGCACCGGCCCTGCTCACAGGCAAACGTACGCGTATGTTCTCCCGATCTAAAAATCAACCTTGTGTCACATCCTAACTTAGTGGAGAGGCCAGGTAAATATATTTAGAGAGAGAGAGAAAGAGAGAGAGATCGTAATCTAGCATGATCAGCACAAAGCCAATACTCTCACACACTCGGTCACGATGACTTGTGACTTCGTGCCAGCTTTGATAGCTTACGAACAGTTCTGTCTACCCAATTTCATTCACAAGACCGATAACATCAAGACATTTCCTTGGCAAACTGACCATGGTGCAATTCGAACCCGGTTATGGTCGGAAAGTTAACGTTATAACCACTCGGCCACACACACACACACACACACACACACACTCTCTCTCTTTCTCTCTCTCTCTATATATATATATATATTATATATAAACTGGCTACTCGTTTCTAAGCGCATCCACCTTTGAGTATATTTAGATACCTAATCAGGCACATTTGTAATGTCTTCAACAGCAGACATAATAAATTAAATTTGTTTATTTGCTTTTTACTTTGAAGTTTCTAGAATTATATCCATTCTTCAGGAGATTTGATGGTAAAATTATCTTGGTCGACTTTTTTTAGCGAGATACAGTCCTTGTTTTGTTATATATATATATATATATATATATATATATATATATATATATATATATATTCAAATTTATAACTGCCATGCTATAAAATCACTACAAAAGTTTCAATTTTGTAGTGATTTTATAACATGCGTATGTTATAATTTGAATAAATATTATTAGCTTTACTCCGTATTGAACACTCTTTTAAGAATAAAGTCTTTGGTTATTGGAATTTTATTCCATGTGCACCAACCATATATATATATATATATATATATATATATATATATATATATGAAGAAATATAATTTTAAGGTGTGCTATATTTATGGGATAAAGTGCTCAATATCAGAGATAGAGCGCATGTAAGTATAAATATGAAAGTGAACATTGAAATCAATACTCAGAGGTGACAGTCTGTTTCATGCTAGACGCAATCATCAGACCGACTGACGATTGCGTATAGCATGAAACAGCCTGTCGCCTCTGAGTGTTGCCTTCAATGTTCGCATATATATATATATAAACACTCTTGTTGTCTTTTGATATATGAGGGTTTAGTAGCTCAATCCTTAAAAAACAAGACATCCAAACTACCCCCCACATATAATTTGAATATAGTAATGAAGTCTTGTGCAGAACCGACCGCACCTTTTGAAAGAATACGGAGAGAACTGGTGCAAATTGTGCCATAAGGTTCCCAAACAGCCTTACTCGGATTTTGAATACCTGCTAATACCCTTGGAAAAGTTATGAACCCATCTCTTCTCCACCCACGTCAAGCTATGGGCAAATAACAAGACAGACTTGGTCCTATAGCCTTGGGTGGCAGCCAGTCTAAGAGAAGGACAAATCTGAATATATATTTGTGTATTTAGGCAGCAATCCTTCTTTCATGCACGTTTCATTGAATATGACAGATAAGGTGCTTTGATTTAGTTTTTTATACAATTTCTCATGGGATCTATTTTTTCTTTTTAGATGATAAATTATATAAAAACTGTCCGAATGTTCTTTTTATCCGAGCGCTTTCGGCTATACATTTAGCCATTTTCAAGTTTGAAACTATTAAATAAGAAATGGTTGCCTGTATGTATTTATATAATGTTTTCATTTTCAAAACACGGTCAAAATATTGTCTCCGTGTTCATAGTTGATATTGAGTGTTGGATTTTTTTGCTTTTATTAATAAGGCTTCCATTATGTTTAGCCTTTTTTTTTTGCATGTACATGATGCAATTATATTTGTGTTGTCAACAAGTATCTTACGAATCGGGTACGGTAGGTCTCCATGAATATTTAAATGAGATCTAACTGATCTATATTCAGAAAAGTGTAGAGTAAGTCTTCGTGTCAAACATGTTGTGGTATGGCCTATATAATTATTTACGAATTATATATATATATATTGTTTGTTTTTTTCCTCACCTCCACAATTTCCTTTTTATTGTACATTTTCTGTGTTTTTAATTTAAATTAAATCTCCCGTGGAAGCCTGAAGAGCGGGAGTGAAACCGGTTGCTTCGCCCGTTTTTAATATGTCTGGTAATATCAATCTTCACACTTTTATTTCTGTAATTAAATTTTGTACCTACAAAAATATCTTTATATATATATATATATATATATATATATATATATATATAAAGAAGTAATGGACTAAAATAATGTTTAAAGTGATGAAATCTGTCGGATTTATTAATCCGACAGATTTCATCACTTTAAACATTATTTTTTAGTAGATATTCATATTTCTGTAGACGTTGCATTTATTTATTAAATAGTATATTTTATTTATTTTCACCTACCGGCCTGAATATTCAAGAAATCTTATTAAAGATAAATATGCTTTCTTCGGATTAATAAACAAAAAATCCATATTAACAGCGTATATTTTTCTTTTACAAGATTTTCAGGTCGGTAGGTGAAAATAATTAAATATACTCTTTAATAAATAAAAGGAACGTCTACTCAAATATGAGTATGCAGTAAAAATAAATTAAAATTATATATATATATATATATATATATATATATATATATATATATATATATATTTATATGTAAATTTTCATAGTACGAATAGGTACTACACTCTGATCCTACGCATATGTACTAGAGAAGAACGCTGTATTCCTACGGAAAATCCGTAGATACCCTGATTTGTAACAGAAGTGCCTATCCATGTATAAATATTCCTATCATTTTTGGCGGTTACTATGCTAATAAATGAATAAAAAGTAAGCACATAAGATTCAACTCAACCCCAGATGATAAATAAATTCAAAATATAATCATGACTAAGACAATCTTATCTCGACTTAATTTTTCAGCGGTCATTGGTATGTTGAAATGAAAAAATATGTCGGTCAAATTAAGATCAGTTATCAAATAAGGCTTCCCTCTGCATTCACTGACTCCTTCATTCTTGGTTTCCGTTATGGCGTATCGACAGTTTCCTGTTATATTTAGAATGGTATGTTGCACACATCCTGTTATGCTAACAATGCAGTTACACTTATCTTTTCTTTTTTCTTTGGCATATTTAAAAGAGATGCGAGGGAGATTACCTTAACCACGAAATCAACTCACTCTAAGAGCATAGTAACAAATTAATCCCATTTCAAATTTTTCAAGGGTTTATTTACTTTATTTCTTGTAAAATCTCAATAATAAAGGCTTGGCTAATGGAGGTACACGTTAACTTGTTCATACATTGTAGCATTCAGCTCTATGAAAGAGGGAGATAAGCGGGCAAAGATACAAGAGATCTATCTTTGGCAAACTTTGTTTATCATAAGGAAATTCTTCATGTCAAAATTATTCTAGGCTCTTGTCGAAATTTAGTAAAATTATACTAGAATGGCGCTTAGGGGTTAGAATGAACAGTTGATTTAACCACGCCAAGATTAATGAAGGGTGATAATGACGAGGAAACGGGTAATTTTAACAAAACAAGATAAGGAACTTATTTACGAATTCACACGCTTGAAGTAGATCAATTTCTCACTTAAGGAAAATAAATAAGAATTCTTAAAGTTTGTAGTTTAAACTTATTGTCATGAAGAGTAAATATACATATAACAGATTAAACGATCTGACACAAAATAATATTCAAAACGTTTAAGAAAAAGATAAAAGAGTTCGTTGTTCACTGGGCGGTTATATAGTTTGCCCTTTCAAAAATAAACAAAGAAAGATAGTTTGAAATACTTAACTTTCTTAAATTGTAGAGAGAAAATTCGTTGAAGACTCGCGTGCTGCTTAGAGGCCGATAATTTGTAGATAATTTTACACTGGCGAGTAGTTTAACGATGGTCGCGAGGAACTGAAACGAAACCTTTCACATGACTTTAGACCAGTGGTTGCCCAACAGATTTTGGGTCATGTCCCACTTTGGTATTTCTAAAATTCTGGTGCCCCCTGTAATATTTAAGTCTTACATGTATGCCAATTACACATGTACGTACATACACACAAAATATTTTTATCTATGCATACTGTATATGCATTGTATGTATTAACACACATTAACATTAACACTCTCACTCTGACACACTTGAAAGCAATTCACTGTTCATAACTCATTCTCAAACTGCCGCTTTATTTTGTTGGTATAGCAAGCCGAATGGTGCACATCCTACGCATGCCCCACCAAAATATTACCATGACCCACCGGTGGAACATGCGCTCCACGTTGGGAATCATTGCTTTAGAGTCTCCTCTCTTATTAATTTTTCTCCTCATTTTATATAAAAAAGAATTTCGCATAGGCTCGCTACTTTTTTTTTCCTTTTCGGCTGACCGGCTAATTTTTGTGAAGGCAAAGTTTTCATTGGTTCCAAAACAATTTTACATAGGCTCGCGAATTGCTTTATTTCATCCAAATTTGAAGGGAGTAGGTGAAGGGTGTTATTATTATTTCGGACTCACTACAAAACCTAAGGCTGAAGCCGTGAAATGTAGCAGCAGCATCATCGATGGCAGCTACTACTAATAATAATATGAATCATCCTCGTTTCTGGCAAAAAGAGAGAAAATGATGAGATGTGAATTAAAGTCTCATCGAAGGTTATTACTTCATTGCAGTTTCACCCTGTTTAACTTAAAGGGTAGGTCTACTTGTGATATTGTAATAGAAAGTAATAATAAAATCACCGCTTCTTAAGAACTAATACAGAAAATACTTGTTCAGTTTGGTAATTCACTTTGCCTTGTCATGAGCAACCTAACTGGAGTCCACACTGACTCACTGGATGTCAGAAGCAAGTTTAGACATTTCCATAAGTAATTACTGATACCCAATGGCCTTTGGCACATCAGAGTATATACAGGAGCAGGAAATTCCTACAGTATTGGTAAATAATACTATCTATTATTTAAATAATCCGGAGGACGGGAGTTACAAAATTTTATTATGGCATTAAAAATAGATATTTTAAAATAGTATATTGTATGGTGTTGCGCACTTTTCTTTATGGTGTGCATACACGGCAGACACTTTTTACGAGCTGCTTGTTTTTCTCTCTCTCTTATATTAAATATGGCGCTGAGATGTTTTTCTCCGGTGTGCCTTGGTAGCATATTCTCTTAGGGTTTACAATAGTTCACCGCTATTAGGTGAACGAGTTTACCGCGGTACCCGGTGTACCGCGGGTGAGTGGTGGACCTCAAGATTTTGCTCTCGTATCCTTAATATCGCTCACTTTCTTCTTTTTTTTTTTTAAGAAATTTCACCTTATTTTATCAATTTCTGGGCCATCTTCACAAATTTTGATCAAATCTACATTTTGGAGTTATCGACAATAAAAGTTCGGGTTCATTCGCATCGCGGCAGCTATTACTGGCGTTGTTTGCTGTGGAACAGACATTCACTTGTTTCGATTATTGCGCACGCACTGATGCAAGCAACGCCAATAATGGCTGCCGTGCCGTAGCTGACAACGAAACGAATAAATCCGAACTTTTATTGTCGATAACTACAAAACGGTAGATTTGAAAAAAATGTGTTTGTTATTTTCGAATTAGGCATGTAAATTAAAAAAAAAAAATAACCGTTGGGGGAATTTTTATTAGATACTTATCATTATCTACGATATATATCGCAAAATAGAGCAAAAAGGGCCCAAAAATCAGTTATGTGTTCAACCTCCTATTATCGTCCCCCCCCCTCTCCAGCAAGCGCGATTCACTTGCAGCGCGGGTCAGCCATCTTGAACCCCAAGGCCCGCGCTATAGCGGTGGACTACTGTACTTACTTACTTTTTTTTTTTTTTTTTTTCTTCTTCTTCTTCTTCTTCTTCTTCTTCTTCTTCTTCTTCTTCTTCTTCTTCTTCTTCTTCTTATTATTATTATTATTATTATTATTATTATTATTATTTTCTTTGCTTTCTGGCGTTTACACATTTCTTTCCGGGTCCCACCCAGGGACCTAAGGTTAGAAATGGCATCATGACAAAAAAAAAAAAAAAAAAAAATTACATAGATAGAGCCCTTCGTAAAGTGTGGGCTGTACTTGTCAGAACAATTTTTTGTATCTCCTTGAGGCATGGGCTTCCAGGAATCCCTGCAATTAGTCTACTGCAATCTTTTCCAACCAGTCCTAGGGCTCCAACTACAACAGGGATTGTTGATGTTCCCATATGCCACATTTTCGAGACCTCTATTTCAAGGTCCTTGTATTTTGACAGCTTTTTGAATATCTTCAAAGATACATTGCAGTCAGCAGGGACTGCCATATCAATAAGGAGGCACCGTTTTTGTTTGTGGTCTTTAATAACAATATCTGGTCGGTTGGCCTTGATTGTTCTGTCAGTGTGAATTGTGTAGTCCCATAGAATTGTAACAGGTCCTATCTCCGTAACTGGGTCTGGGTGGTGTTGGTACCAGTTTCTTTCAGTTTCCTTCCCGTAGAAGTTGCAGATTTTCCAGTGCAGATATTGGCCCACTCTGTCATGTCGGGTTTTATATTCAGTGGGTGCCAACATCGTGCAACCTGATACAAGATGATCAATCGTTTCTGGATATTTATCACAGAATCTGCATTTTGGGCTGACACAATATTTTAGTATATGTGCTTGATAATTCCTAGTTAGCAAGCATTGGTCCTGCGCAGCAAGGATAAAACCTTCAGTTTCCGCTTTCAACCCTGCACTGCGTAGCCACTGATGGGTACGGGTTTTGTCTACATCAGCTTGGTTGATACGGGCAGAGTATTGGCCATGAAGCGGTTTATCTTGCCATCGCTTCTGTATCTGGTCGGTTGCATTCGTCTTTGCTGTCTTTTTCAAGTATTTCGCAGTTTCAGCCGGTGTATTGTGCTGTAGTTGCATCTCTACGCCCATTTGAAGCTCCAGTTTGAATTTGTTGGCTTCTTTCATTACGGAGTAAAGACGCTTACTACTTTCATGTTCCTTGACGCATACCATCATCCAGTCTTCTGTAGTTTCCAAGTATTTTTGGAGGCCAATTGTTGTAGTTTTGTAGGACAGTTCTAGTTGAACTAATCCTCTGCCTCCTTCGGATCTGGGCACATACAGACGATCAACATCAGCTTTGGGATGATGCATGCGATAGCAAGTGAGAAGCTTTCTCGTTTTGGCGTCCATTCGCTTAATTTCAGCTATGGTCCAGTTAAGGACATTAAAGCTGTAATGCACCACTGGGACAGCCAATGTGTTTATAGCTGATATTCTATTTTTTGAGTTTAGTTCAGTATTTAGTATCAGACGTACACGCCTGTAGTACTCTTTTCTTATTTTTTCTTTCATTTGGGTGTGTTGTATGCCATCTCTTTCGCTAATTCCTAGGTACTTATAAGCTTCTTCATGCTCCAATTCCCTAATCTTTGTGACAAAATCTAAATCTATTGAGGGTGTTTCTGTAATTCTACCTTTCTTGAATGTTACTTTTGCACATTTATCTAATCCGAAGTCCATACCTATGTCGTCACTGAAGTATTTTACAATATTGAGGAGGCCTTTCAACTCATTGTCGTCTTTGGCAAAGAGTTTGAGATCATCCATGTAGAGTAGGTGATTGAAAATTTTCTTATTTATTTTGTAACCATAGCTACTGTTGTTCAGTTCATGTGTAAGAGGGGTTAAGGATAAACAAAACAGAAGGGGTGAGAGAGAGTCTCCTTGAAAAATTCCACGTCGGATATTCAGACGGTTGGATATAGCAGTGCCCCCGGTGTGCCTAAGGTATAGTTTTGTGTTCCACATCCCCATGCTGTGCTTAAGAAAGTTTAATACCACAGGGGAGACTTTGTACATTTCCAAAGCCTTAAGGATCCAAGAATGTGGAACACTATCAAAGGCTTTACGATAATCAATCCACGCTGCACTGAGATTTCTGCGTCGTCTCCTGCAATTTTCCAGGATCATTTTATTTATCAGAAGTTGATCTTTGCAGCCATATGAATCTCTACTGCATCCCTTCTGTTCCAGCGGGAGAATGCTGTTTGTTTCGAAGAAGGAGTAAGTACGGTTCGTCAGTACAGACGTGATCAACTTATACGTTGTGGAAAGACATGTTATCGGTCTATAATTTTTCGGGTCGTCTGTTTCAGTTGTTTTTGGTATGAGGTATGTAATACCTTCAGTAACCCATTCCGGGATTTTATTGGGATTATTTACAAGCGTTGATAATGTTTTTGCAAGTATGCCATGGGTAGATGAGAGATGATACAGCCAGAAATTGGGCACCTTGTCATTTCCTGGGGATTTCCATTTTTGGGATTTCGTTAGTGCTTGCCTAACATCATCTGTGGATATATTTACCCATTCTTGCAGAGGTGTATCCAGCAGTCGTTCTTCTTCACGCCGTATCCATTCTGCATTTGGGTTACATTCCTTTGGTTTGCTCCAGATATTTTCCCAAAATGTCTGTACATTATCAATCGATGGTGGCGTTTCGACATGTATAGGCGTTTTTCCAATTTCCCTGTAAAATTTCTTAAGATCTGTTCGGAATGTTTTATTTTGGCGATAGAATCTACAACGTTTCTCGTATCGTCTTGTTCTCTGTGCTTTTAGCTGAAGTTTCTGTTTCAGCATTTCCTTGATCGATGGAATATCAATTAGGGATTTAATGCTATATTTCCGTTTGATCTTTTTGGATTTACGTGTGGAAATATTAGGGTTTCTGGTGAGCTCATCTAATATAGACAGCTCACATCTGATTTGTTCTATTTCTCGTATCAGTTTGGTTTTCCAAGCTGGTTCTCTGTGTCTGTTAATTCTATTTATTGTCTTGACACCAAGCTTCCGAGTCGCTGCTAGAGCTGTTGCGTATATGACGTTGTTAACTTCTGTTATGTTTCCCGGTGGTTTATCTGTTAACAGTGTTTCCAGGGCAGCATTGTATATTTTCACGATGTGCTTGTTGGGATTTGTCATATGGATTTTCGGGAGCTGGTCTCTGTCTGACAATTGTATGAAAGTTACTCTGCTGAGTACTTGGATGACGTCATTTTTCGCTTCGGTGATTTCAGCTTCGTGGTTTTCAAGGAATTCTAAATTAATGTACCTGGAGTCATCTTCAGTGACAATTTCTGGAGAACTAGAGGTTGTGTCTAAGGCAGAATCTTCGGTTTCATTTCCTGGGAGATGATTTCGTATTTCATTCGCTTTAGCGTCCACCTCATCCTCTGTCGCATTCTTTATTTCAACATTCATCTCAACAGAGTTTGAGTGATGGGTCATAGTATTTTGCCTTATATCTAATTTTATCTTATCTATTTCTGCCTTTGAGAGTCTGTTGTTTCGCATGATATCTCTGCGGACATTGGCAAGCATGTTTGGATTGAGGTTAGGTCTTATATCATTTCCCACCGTATTTCTCCATATTTGGTATGTTTGATTGGTGGTGTTCTTTGCTGGGTTTTCGAGTGCAGTGAAGAAGGATGTCATAACTTGTCGATACTCTTCGCGGCTCCATTTCGTTCGTTTCATTTTTACTAGTCGATTTGGCATTGAGACACTTGGTCCAAGGTTGGCGATAATCCGGGTTTGGTGACCTAGTGTCTCTTCGTGTGTGGAAGAGTTTGTTCCAGTGACAGACTTTTCGACCTCAGACTGGTTCCTCTCTGAGGGACGCGGCCCTTGTTGTCCCGGTTGACGGCCGATCCGGTATGAGATATTTTTCGTATTCATTGAAATTGGTAGAGATGCGTTTTAACCTTGACCGCCAAGGGGTAATTTTGTTCAGATTACCAGCTGTAGGACGAGCACTTGAAGAAGGTCCAAGAGCAAGACCAGATTTGAGATAGTGGGTTTATTAATATATCGAAGTTAAAAGTTATTATTATTATTATTATTATTATTATTATTATTATTATTATTATTGCATGTTTTGTTAAAGACTACGGAACTTTGCCGTTTAATAATCTTTTTCCTGTTTTTCTTGCTTTGCCGCAAGTTTTTTTTTTTTTTATATTTGGGTCTAAATTGTTAAAATAAGACCCATAAGTCCTTGGTGTTTTACTGAGCGCTTCCGGTTGTCGTCAAGCGTCTTCATAGTTGCATGTTTGGGCTTGAAGTAGGTTGCTTATTATTTTAGTTTTATACATAATATTTTGGGTATTTAGGCAGTGTTATTGGATTAGCTCATTAGCAATTAGGAGGGGGTTGGTATTTATTATTTGGAAGATTAGCTATTAAATATGTTTAAGATGTTTCTGCCAGTATTAAATGCTATTTTATTTATGTTGGTTTTTCGTTTTTAATTATGATGGCTTGAAGAAAATGTAATCGTTTTTTGCATTTGTTTTTATAGAGGATTTTGATGTTGTTAATTAAGATTTTTCTTATTTCGGACCCCAAAAATAACATATTCTTTGTTATATATATATATATATATATATATATATATATATATATATATATATAAACAAAGAAGATGTTATTTTGAGGGTGAGTTACCAATTTATGATGATTTAATATAAGTTCTCCCATATGGCAGTGAATGCTGGCCAATATTCTCACAGATGAAGAAGAAACTTGAAGCAAAAGAAAGAATAACATCGACTGAACATGTGAGTAACGATGACATTTCAGAGAAAATGGAAACAAAAAGGAAATTTATATTTAACACCAAGGAGAGACAGTTGAGATTTCTATGATGCATAATGAGGAAAGAATGCTTGGAAAATTGGAAACTCACAGGGCAGATTGAAGACAAGAAGGACAGAGTAAAACAATGCATAACTCACCGTGCGAGTTTGAGAACATGGATAGTGGAACAAAGTTTAGAAGAGATATCAAAAATACAAAAATTATTATGAGCTACAAAGGACAAGAAATTGTGGAGAACAAGGCACATAGAAGAAGAAGATTCCTTTTTTCTTATCCTGGCTCTTCCTCCCACTTTTTATATATGTATATATTTATGAATATCTACCATTTTAAATGGTCCGTTTTTGATGCAATATTTAGCCATTATTTTACGTTTGTATCTTCTCATTCTTTTCCTTATCCCATTCAAACTTAATTTCACATTCATGTTTTCTTATGCAGATGTCATGCAAACATAGATTAGGTTCATATGCTAAAAACCAATAAGATATTTGCTACTGCATCCTCTCTTTTATCTTTTTTTTTCTGCTTTATCTCTCCACAAAATTTTTCAATGAATCGCAATTTTCACCCCGATTCACCCTATGCTGAATGGTTAGCTGTAGCTAAATTTTCATACATGCTCTACCTCTACTTTACTCTACTGACCGGTACGCTACTGTTTACATGTTTGATCCAAGACAAAATCCAATACAACAAAATAATCAGTTCAAATCAAAAGCTGAAAACATTGCTATTTTTCCTACTCGCAAATTTCCCGACAATTTATTAGAAAATTTCTGACGAGAGGACAAAACTGGGGGGGGTCATAAATTATTTCTGCGAAACCCTGTGTCTCCACCACTGTTTTCAGACTATTTTTGGCACCTTAGCCTGGTTGAAAAATTTTGTTGGGGGTGACATTGTGTCACCCCTCCTGTGCTAGCACCCGACGAGGCAAGAAGTCACCCAGTATTTATAGTGTAGGGAGAGCGACCCCTAGTGAACAATTAGGGAATTAAGGAGGAGCTAACTCCGACACGTCTTCTGTTTGAAGTTATCCACTTCAGTGGGTTTTATAACGGAACCTCTTTCAGTAGTAACGATAGATACGTGTGTACGGTTCGAAACCTTTATCCCAACTATCAAATATAACAACAACAAAAAGTAATAAAACAAGCGGGGGGGGGGCATAACTTTGGTCCCGGAAATGATTTATCATCCCTACAGCTATTATTAGTAAGTATCCTTTATTTTATATAACAGTGATGTGGAATAGTAAAGTCAGATGTTAATGGTTTTAGTAGAAAAAAAAAGATCAAGTAAAAAATTATGTCTATATTTCTGAGATGAGGTATGATGTACACTATTTACATTATTCGGACTATTGTCCTCATCTTTGTCACCGTATTTATTACAACGTTTCGGCCGTTGTACGCTCCTCAAGGACACATGGCACAGTGGATAAGGGCGTTAGTTAGATCCAGTGATAGGACCCAAAGAGTGTGAGTTCAATACCCGGTTAAGGCAGTGGAGAACTTGCAGAGGGGAATTAACAGGAGATAACTGATAACTGACATCCATTAAACATGGCATGTGAAACTAGAGCAGTCTACCACAGTGAGCGAAATAAAAGGTTCAGTTCGACATTCCAACCACCTGAAGAAGGCCGGAGCGTACAACGGCCGAAACATTGTAATAAATATGGCGACAAAGATGAGGACAAAAGTCCGAATAATTTAAACTATGTAAACAAATTCTAGCGCCGTATTCTTCGATAAGGTTATTTATTACCTTTTCTTAAAAAAATCCAACGCACTTTCCTTCAAACAGGGTTTGTCTCTCATTCCGACCTGAAGACGCCTATATACGGAAGCAAAAAGTCTATAGAACCTTTTCCACTGTCTTTTTATCTCGTCTTTTGTTTGGATACATCCTACTAATACTCATAATAATATCTATAGCAGGGGTTCTCTTTTTAACGCCATCGTCCATTTCCACATGGGAAATTTTTCAATCGCTCACTTGTATAGTAAATATTCAAAAGCAAACCAAAATTGTTTGGTAAAAGTTTGTTACTAGTTCGTAAAATGATTTTATGATATAGTAAAACAAAAAAAAGAAAAAAGGGAGGTAACAAATAACGCTGGTTTCTACTGCTACTGCTACTACCGTATTAAAGAACAAACGAAAGTAAACATGACCATTGAGAATTGTATATATAATTTAGGTTTATGGCTAGGGATAGCATTACAATTGTTGACAAAAAAAAAATGAAACGATTTTCGTTTATAATTATAAAATTAAAAAGAATATATACTACCAGCAACTAATAAAAATTTCTTGTTTAATGGTGAAGAGCAATTTTATTTATATCTTATTTAGGAATGTGATCCAGTTATTCCAATTTCCCCTCCTGTTTTCTTATACAGGTTCTATGCATATCTCCTTTGAATGTTTTTTCTTCGGGTAGCATATGTTGAAATACCTATTGAATACCCAAGTCCTATATCGTCCACCATTTTCTGGTCAGTTGCCTATCGCCCACTCAACACTTAATATCGCCCAAGTTGGGAAACTCTGGTCTATAGCCAGAGAAAGGGACAGCCCAAGATCTAAGTTATATGTCGGGGGATATCAAAACCAAACAAGTGTGGAAAATCATGTGGTTAGTGTAATAATAAACATAAGATACTTCGTCAAAACATCAAAAGATACATTTCAGAATCTGAAAGGATCGAAGAATAACATTAGAAAAAGAAAAGAGTGTCGGACTGATAGGTAAAGTCTATCCTCCGATACGGAAGTGAATGCTGAACATTTCTGGTACATATGAAAAGGGGGAAACAAGACTTCAAGTGATGTGGTTCTACTGGTAAATGGTCAGAGCATACCGTGACTGAGGAAGATTTAAGGCGAAAAGGAACTACTAAGAAACCGTTGATAATTAAAAAGACAATGTTGAAATTTTGGGGACATGTGATGAAGAAAAAAGACTTTAATGCTCACAGGTCAAGAGAAGCAGGAGAAAGCAGCGAGTACAGCTACTTGATTAGTTTGAGCAAATTAATGGCGGGGTAAGTATCACAAAAACAAAGCGAGGTCTTAAAGAAGCAATAAAAAAGGAAGTTTTCTTATACAGGTTCTATGCATATCTCCTTTGAATGTTTTTTCTTCGGGTAGCATATGTTGAAATACCTATTGAATACCCAAGTCCTATATCGTCCACCATTTTCTGGTCAGTTGCCTATCGCCCACTCAACACTTATTGATAATTAAAAAGACAATGTTGAAATTTTGGGGACATGTGATGAAGAAAAAAGACTTTAATGCTCACAGGTCAAGAGAAGCAGGAGAAAGCAGCGAGTACAGCTACTTGATTAGTTTGAGCAAATTAATGGCGGGGTAAGTATCACAAAAACAAAGCGAGGTCTTAAAGAAGCAATAAAAAATGAAATTTTGTTGACTCATGAAGAGATATTGTACCGAGAGAGAATTTGTAAACTATCTATTTTGTCTGAA
>OZ010573.1:116363544-116576044 GCA_963932145.1 Acanthosepion lycidas
TTAATGTATATATTAGTTATAAGGACAAGTCGTCGAAGAATTCATCAAATTAGTTTTAGTCAAACAGCCCCCGCCCCAACTCCGCAGTTATAGAAAACCTGCTCTGATTCATAAAATAAAAAATACAATAAAACTAAAACATTATTTAATTAAAAAAAATCTTTTAATTGCTTCTAAGAATAAAATATATTATGGAGACGACTGTCTTAAGAAAATCTTTTTTGGTGAATAATTAAGATTTGTTTTCATTTTTTTCAAAACTTTAATTAGAATAATTTATAAACTTTTAAATCTTTTAAAATCTTTATAAATTTGCAACGGTCAAGTGATAATGCTATTAAATAAAAACTATATTTCCTAATCATAAATGGAAATCTTACAATTCAGCGATCTCCAGTATTTAAAAAAAAATGAATTTGTGTGTGTGTGAATAAACGTGCTGATTTTTGTAAATACGGGCGACCATACACGACATGATTAGAAAATAAGAGCGCTAACTATAGTAAATTTAAAATTTATTAGTAATTTTGTAGAATTTCCCAAATAAGCGTATTCGTAATTAATTCTATAAACTCAAAGTACATAAAATTCAATAACATATTAAACTGTTTAGAATATTTTCTTAAATTTTAAGAAAATTATAAAAAAAGGCGTTTACGTTGTACTTGCGCAATTTTATTTTTGTTATTCCTTATTTACTTAAATTTCCCAAACATCAGGCTGTTGATAAAATATGTTTTTTTTCGCTACACAGTTCTAACCATGTTTCATTTTTGAAACATGGTTAGAACTGTGTAGCGAAAAAAACATATTTTAAGTCAATTAATTTATAATATATATATATATATATATACTATTTTTTTAAAATATTTCTTATTACATTAAACGTTGTGAATTTGAGTGTTGACTTCAATGTTTACTTTTATATTCATATTTACATACGCTCTATCTCTGATATTGAGTACTTTATCCCATAAATATAGCACAGCTTAAAACTATATATATATATATATATATATATATATATATATATATATGCACACACACACACACACACACACACACACACACACACACACACACACAAAGGATAGTGAAATCTTCTCGACCTGACCCAAAATCTAATCAAATTACCAAACATCAGAATTGTTTAGGACATTCTTCTCTCTTCGGCCGAAGGCTTTTCAGTTCGTTATCATACGTGATAGCTGAAAACCTTTAAGAACCTCTGAACACACACACACATATAATGTACACGAAGTCTGATCAAAAAGTATCGGGACTGGTGCGATAAAAAAAAAATTACAGCATAAATCAATTCGGTATTTAATCTCCAACGTAGTCCCCCCTCCCTGAAGCCATATACTTTATCTAGCGTCGTTTCAACTGACGGAAGCATTCCTGGAGTTCATTTTTGCGATGGCGACCAGCTACCTAATCGCTATCTCTTGGATTTCCTCGACGTCTTGAAACCTTGGTCCATTCAAGTGGCATTTGATTTTCAGAAAGAGGAAAAAATTGCAAGGGGCGAGATTTGGGGGAATCTTGTTCTTGACCAAAAGCTGTTGCATAAGTTACGCTGAATGGACAGGTACATTGTCATGATGGAGGTGCCACTCACCAGATGCAAGCATTTCTGTCCTTTGCTGACGCACACCTCAAACACCGCAATATGTTTTACTGTCTGACCAGATGGAGCATACTCATAATGAACATAAGCACCTCCAGGCGGTGTAATGGTTAGCAAGCTTGTCTCGCTAGAACTATTACGACTGGGTAGTGAGTTCGAACCTCACTGGGTGCTCCCTACTTTCGGCCTTTTGCCACATCTAAGCTACGCTAGGAAAATCGCTACTCATAATGAACAATACCTTTGAAGTCGTATTCTTCAACTCCATGCAGATGCGAAACACATCATGGAATAGTCACATGTATCTGAAAAATTTAACTTTTGAAAATCATAGAACTGTGAAAACGGTAAAGTTACTCTAAATAAATATTCTTAAAGCCTCCAGTTGCATTTTCAATTTCTTTTTCATATATTTGATATTACATTAAACGTTGTTTTTAGTGGGTAAACGTGTTTGAGTTCCTATCTCAGCAATTATTTCATTAAACAGGGAAATTAATAACAATCGGCCTAAACTAAGAAGTCCTACGAAAGAAAAATTGCGCCAACCCGAACAAATACTGCAAAACACAAAGGGAGACAATCTATTGAGTAACTCAGAAATGTTGCTACATAAGTGAAATTTATAAACATAAAAAAGACGTTGTCATGATTTTTTTTTTTATTTTCATTCCCAAGGTGAGGAAGATGAATAGTCATGGTACACAACAATGATACATTCATAAGACATTGCACACCGAAAAAGTGAATTTTTTTTTTCGGCAACAACAATTTGTTATTTTATCTCTCCGATGTAAGTAAAAGTTGTCCAGATTCAAGCAATGTCAGTTTATCGCCATTTCCCCTTTCACACCCATTCTCCTTATCTAATCATGTGGCACGATACAAGTTGAGACAGACAAGCAATTCGTGCGGAACAGCTTGTAGTCACTGTCTGCGAATAATGGAGTCACGATCGGTCTCATTTTGGTTTACAGAAGCGAATGAACAGAATGCCAAACGTTTACCAACGATGTTGGATCTGTTTTAAGGTCTTGAAATATAGGTCTTTTTGCCTTTTTTTTTTTTCTTTATCTTTATTTCAAGGCCAAAATGTGAAGCACGTGAGAGTTCTCTTTTCGAGTAAGAAAAGATAAAACAGAGATAAAGAGAGTGTGCGGTGTCTGCTGGACTTTCTGCGAACAGCTGAAAACTCTGCGTGTTATTCAGTGATAAGCATTCCTGAGAGAACAGGAAATTCTTTCTTTCTTTCTTTTTTTTTTTTTTTTGATCATTTCACCCCAGGAAAGGCAGTAAAGCCACTAAGACACCCTTGTGTCTTAGTGGCTTTACAATCGTTACTGAGTGTGAAAGAATAAGAAAAAAAAAAAAGAAAATTTCTTAAGGAGCGAGCATAATAAAAGAAGAAGAATAAAAAAGGCGATAGATAACGATTGGCATTACATTTAAATGCAATGTTAATTCGAAAGCATTAACCCGCATGAGAGTTCCAGAAGCGAGAAGTGCGAGAGAAGAGACTGTTACCATAGAACTTGCTGTTGCATCTAACCATTTTAACTGCAAACTGATGAGACCCTGCTACCAAATTAAATTCATAAAGTCTAAGTACCATAGAGAAAAGTTAGAACAATTACCATGAAAATGTTTATAGAAAAGGTACAGGGAAGATGCGTAACTGTGGTGGGAAAGTGACTGAAGCCTAGATGCCGGGTAAGGACTAATAATATTGCGGATTCTTCTTTGAATTTTATGAAGAAACTCTAAATATTTAGCCGAAGCACAACACCATATGTTTTGAAGCAATATTCAAAGCATAGATGAATGGTAGATTTATAAATATGTAAGATAGATTCTGGAGATAAAAATTGTCTAACACAACACAGTGAACCAACTTTCCCAGCAATTGATTCAATATCATTTGTTTCTTTAAGGTTCTGTAGCAAATAAAACATTTAACAAAAGAAGAAAAGAAAAAAAGTATTTCTACGATAAACTCTTTAGATATGGAAAATATAATTATTTCGCCAAAATCCAAAGAAGGTTCTGTAATGTAATCGATCCTGACCTAATATCTCGACTTCAGTCACTTTCTCACCAATGTGAAGTGGCTTCTCTCTGTCTTTTCTACAAATATTTTCATGGCAACTGTTCTGATGAGCTTTTTTCTGAGTGCCTCGACTGTATGAATTTAAGCTTGCTACTAGATTGGTGACTAGGTCTCACCATTTTACTGTTGAGCTAGCTAGATGAAACCGTAAGTTCTATTCTAATAGCTTCTTTTCTTGCACTTATCGCCTGTGGAAATTTCTTTTGATTTCTTGCTTCCCTAAAACCTAAAATTTTCAAAAATTTAAACGCAACTTCAATCGCCATCTTCTGTCTTCCTGAATCATGTTCCTTTATTGATCTTTCCTCACTAAAGACTTATCATTCTCTTCCACTCTTTGTAACACCTTGCGTCCTAGTTGCATTGTCGCCTTGATTCGGGCAAAATGATTTAAAAAATATTGGTTGCTTTCATGCAAATACAAAAGGAAATAAAAACGAAAACTATGGCGCACGTTTTGTTCGATTAGTATTTTCAGATTTTGATTGTCAATTGCAAATGGATATTCTTTACCACTTTGATTTTCAAGACTCGTATCCCCACTGTGAAACTTCAGAAACCAGCGCCGGACTCTCCGATCACAAGTGAATCCTTCACCTCATACTCTGTTAATGTTGGCAGCAGTTTGGGAAGAATTACGTTTAAGCTTAAACACATACAAAAGAGCAAACACATCGCTTCTTTTTTTTTTCATTTGCAAGATATGGGGTATATAATGTTTTAGGTTAAAGTTTGAAAGAGATTGATATAAAGTTAACAGACGACACTTTAATCTTTAGGAATGAGTAATATATTTTTGTGAAACTATTATATTAGAACACAAAATATTTATTCTAAAAGTGAGATATTATTTTCTGGACAACCTTATATTACGATAAATTGCTATTGACTGAAACACATTATTAAATGCAAATATTGAATTTCTTCTATTTACGGAAGCTTTTCATATTTCAGCGGAAGATGCTGTAAATGTTTAATTGTCATAAAATCTTAAATCCATAAAACATAAGAGAAATAGATATTAGAAAACAAATTTGTAGTTTGCCTAAATATTATCGGTTTGCTGTTTGTATATTTGTATAGTTTTTCATATAAGCAAAAAACAGTAAAGAAAGTGAAAACATACAATCCATCTTTGAACAAAATTCTGAGCTAAAATTCACATATGAATTTACTGTTAATATAATCCCGTTCCTCGATGTTTACGTAGTATGTATTTGACACTTTCTTATACAAAATCCCACTATCAATTTTTCTTGCTGGAATCTGTCTTACACGTTTATAAGCCTCCTATTCGCCCATGCATTGAATATGTCACATCTGGTTTAGTAATTCTACTATGTATTTAGAGATTCTTGATAAAATCCAAAGGAAAAAAATCTGCAATGTTATCGGTCCTGACCTGACATCTCGGTTTCAGTCACTTTCCCACCGCCATAACGTGACTTCCCCGTGTCTTTTCTATAAATATTTTCATGGTAATTGTTTTTGGTGAGCCTTTAGTAGCCTTGTGGCCTGACGATTGCGTTGAAGCAGTCGACACGGAGCCTCTGACTGTGTGCGACTTCTGTCGAACTCTCTGCTTTGGCAGAGAGGAACCCGGACGAAGCTTTGTCGAAGGGCAAAGTTTCGTCCGGGGAGGTAGACAGATCAAGAACCCGCTTATGCGGGTTCTAAGGGAATATTTTTTTGGCCGAGCCTACGGGCTCGGAGAAACCCACGTTAAACTCGGCCTTGTGCCACATACATTCCTCGTGGGGGGACTGTTAAATATCGGCCTATAGTAATCTTAATTTCTATTCTTTTATCACCCGCTCTCCTTAATAACTTTTTTTCTCAGTTTCTTTCGTCTTAGGGGCTTTATCGCCTTGCTTGGGTGAAATGATAAAAATGGAACTTGTACCATCTCAGTTATAAAAGAGAATGCCTACATCAATATAAATAGCAGTATAAATATAGTATAAATTTTTTTTATCAAAAAAAATTTTCTTAATCGAAAATACTTAACCTCTTTCCAGAAAATATTTTTCAATGAATTTAAACATATAAAATACAGATTTATTAACAACAGTTTTCCCAACTACACGATCGATAACCAAGTAAGATTATTCCTACAGAACTTGAGCATCACCAACACTGAAAAATTCACCGCAAAATATTATCTTCTACTGTAACCAAATGTATAGAAATTATAAAAAAGACAAATTCGCCAAGCGTCGCATCATAAAACAATATAGTGTAGACGTACGGAAAATTAAAAACGACCAACTTCATAATGACAAATAATAACTCGAGTATGAATTCCAAGCTTCAGACCACCAAGCAGTCTAAATTCCAGTGCAAGGCTGTTAAGCATGTAATAAAGATAAACAAGAAACAAATGAATTGTTCACAACAAACTCTTTAAGCAGACGTTAAACTTCTTGATTGATCTTAGTTCGATAAAGAAGCACTTAACCACTTATACCCAATTCCCATTACACATAAGAAAAATCTTTGTAGATAATACTTCAATTTGAAAAAAAAAATCTAATTGTAAAAGACGTTTAAAGATAATGGAAGCACATTTTATTAATAAAAAAACAAAAGCAGAAAAAATACAGGAACTCTTAAGGGCCTTGAAATGTAGAGTTTAAATTAATCCGGTGAATGAAAAGAAGTATTATTTTATTTACTGTTTTCCTTCAATGTTCTCTATTGCCCCCATATTCTATTTATGGTATTATCAGAATTTGTCTGTAGAAGCACGTTTCGAGTTTTTCCAGTTTTTTCTTCATCTATGAAGAGATTGCTCAGCATTCACTGTCATATAAAACAATAGGTATGACACAACATTTCAGTACTTTTTTTTCCTAGACGGAATTAATAATTTCGCTGGGTAGAAATCTGTTTCTCTGGGAAGAACGGATATTCGCTCCAGGCAATTAAAAAATATTCACCAAATACAAAAATAATTGTATTATAACAACGTAAAATCATGAATTAAATAAATATTAAATAAATCGAAAATATCTCGACTGTAAACCTGACACGTAAAGCATTAAAAATGATAACTAAGCTAGCCTTTCAGTTGAAATAGTAATTTATTTCCACACCAGTGACAGCGATCAAAGTTCGAGTTCAATTAAAATTCAAGTTTTCTAAGTTAAACGTAAGATTGTTAAACCCTGTAGAATCTAAACTCGATGTTGCTGGGGTGATTTCTATAGCAAGAAGGTTTTTCGAGGTGGATAAGCTCATCTCACACTCAACTGATTTTTTTTTAATTTATTTTTATTTCAGAGCCGTCCATTTCCTAGATTAGTTGCTAACCAAAGCTAGAGAACCGAGTCTCCCCTTCTATTAATCAATGATGTCCCTTAAGCTTATTTATACGAAAACAAAGCCAACGACGTCGGATGGAATTTGAACTCGGCACTCTATAATTTTCCGTGCCTATAATCACAAACACACACACTATATATATATATATATATATATATATATATATATATATATATATATATATATATGTATGTATGTATGTATGTATATATTGTAATAAAAATGTCGAATTAAGAATAAATCCGTTAATTCTTTAGAAAACACTTTGTTTACGTTATTGATATGAAACTAACCAGAAAAATAATCTGAGTAAATATGTGCTTTTATTCAAAAGGAAAATACAGCCTTGCGTAGTGGGATGCTCTTCGTGCCCGAGGGTTAAAGCACGCCGGATCAAAACATAAAGTCAAACATAAATTCATTATTAAAAATAGGTTAACTAAATTAAAGGAATAATAATAATAATAATATATATATCGCTCTCTATATACATATATATGGCGAGATTATATATATATATATATATATATATATATATATATATATATATATATATATATATATATATGCAGAGAGAGAGAGAGAGAGAGAGAGAGCAACAAATAATATTAAATGCTCAATTTATCTTTTTCGATATTTCGCAGATTTTATATCCACTCCACAGACAAAGACTGCTTGCCTTAAAAGCGTCATTCTCATAAAAATTCGCAATGTGGAATTAATATACGAAACACTTCAGATACCTTAGTGCATGCATCAGTTATAACAAATTTAGTATAGGAGATAAAGAAATTGAACATAGAAGAGGCTACGTTGGGAATAGTTTTGTATAACACAGCAAATGCGAAATATTACGTTGATGCAAAAATAATGACGTAATAATGTCGTTTTTTGACGTATTTTTTAACGTCAAAAAACGACATTATTTCGTCATTATTTTTGCACCAACCTAATAATAAGCTAATAAGACGAATTATGTTCTGAAATATTATCATCAGATCGAGGCTCTTATATTAATGTCATGCATAGCGTCTGGGTTGGACGCAGCAATGTCTAAACTGTCAGCTATATACTATCGTTTTCTTAGATCAATTATTAAATCATGCTTCAAGTGAATGATCCAAGTAGGTCTTAAAAGAAGATTATCCTTCAACAGATCTCAAAAACTGGCGATACAGAATCAACCCACTACCGAAAAAAGTTTAATAAAGAATAAAAATCACATCAGTTGAAAACCCCCAACAGCAGCAACAACGAAAATTGGTAGCACATGTAGCTAAAAGACAAAATAATGACATAATCAAGATGCTGACTTTCCCCACTACTTTAAATAAAAGATCAGGAAGGAAACACCCATACATTCTAGACAGAGCAAAAGAAAGATTTTATGAATTTCAACTGGCAGTAATGCTAACTGTTCGGACAATGAATGACGAATGTTTCCTGTACAGAAACGGCTATTTCCACGATTACCATTATCAGAAATTAACTGCTCAACCGTTATATATATATATATATATAGATAGATAGATAGATATGGGTGAAAGTGTTCAATATCAGGGATAGAAAGTATATAAATATACAAGTGGACACTGAAGTCAACACCCAGAGGTGACAGATGCGTTTAAGTATGAAAAAGACTGTCCCCTCTGGGTGTTGACTTCAATGTTCACATTATATTGTTATATTCGCATTCATCCAACACAACAGTCAAAAACGAGTGAAGATGGAGTGTTATAGATAAAGCGATAATTAGAAAGTGAAGATCATATATATATATGTGTGTGTGTATATGTATATAGTCAAAGTAATAAATCCGTTGGTACATAATCCAAGTGGATTCTAGTAATATAAAATATTCAGACTTTCACAAAAAAGCTCAATGTATTTATTATTACAGAGTAAATAATTAGTATACAATAAAATCCAAAATTACGCCATATGAAGTAATTTTGGATTTTATTGTGTACTAATTATATATATATATATATATATATATATATATATATATATATAATTTGGTTTCTCATGGAGGCACAAGGAAATAAACAGGACACCTTGTTAAACTTTGATGACCTATGCCCTTTGTGACTCCATGAGAAACTGCATATTATTAAGTTTCTAAATAATAAAAATCTATTAAACAATAGACACGAGTTAACGGTTTTTTGCTGACATCATCAAATTTATGCACTGAATAATTAGCTAAAAACAAGCATACAATAAAATAACTGTTATAATCCATAGCCCAAATTAATAGTTTAAATACCCTACAAAAAAAATAACCCTTTATGAAGTCGTCAAAAAACAAATGTTACGGCAGTTTTTTTATATACACAAATCCCTTTCATAAAGAAATAAAATAAAAAAATAAATAAATCTCCATAGACACGTAAACCAGACTAGGCGAAAACATCTTCCGTTTTAAATTTAGACACTCCCACCTTACCCTGACTTGACATCTATGAAAGTAACTCTATACTGATACAAATTATTAACACCCAACACCCCCACCTATTTAGACAATTCGCCCTGGCTGTTACCATGGATATTTTGATTTCAATTATGAATATACTATTAAAACACGTAAATTTCAGAAATAAGTTATTTAAAAAAAAATTTCGCTTGAAGATGGAACAGAGCTTACTTTAACTCAATTTAATTCAAATAATTATATTGAAGTTTTCGGCACTTGTTTTGAAACATGAGACCTCTTATGTAGCGTGTTGGAATCATATTTTTAAATAAATAATTATATGTGTGTTCTACTTTTGTATCGAGCACTATTTTTTAAAAATAATAACAAAAATACTAAAGAACTTTCGATTATTTACCTAACCAGTTTTTTCCTATTTTCTATATATTTTCACACACACACACACACACACACACACACATACACACACACACACATATATATATATATATGTGTGTGTGTGTGTCTATATATAAAGATAAAAGGAAAACTCATCTTAGCCGACGCGTTTCGTCCTCTGAGAGACTTTAAAATGCAAATGCTAGGATTTTATTTTGTAACAAGTATTTATATCCATTAGAAAAAATGTTATCGCTTTTTCAGATTTTTTTATAAGTATAGAAACACTCTTAAATATTCCTAAATAAACTCGCTTTGCTGTCGGTGCTGACTGCTTTCATTTTTACTGAATATCAGTTTGTAAAATGTCGGAGAAAATTTTGGTGAAACTTAATTTTTCACTAATATTTATTTCTTCTTTGTTTTAGCTGATTTTATTCTCACCTGACTCTGACCGTCGGTCTACGGCAACAGCGCGGATCGGAAGTAAGCTTTTAGCATCAAACAAATATTCGAACTCACATACTTTTTACCGAGGGAATTCTGGCTATGTGAAATAGTTGATCTTCCAATTAAGCTACCAGACCTTTTCAGACCCTTAAACGCATTCTGTGTTTATCCAGAATATCCGCCGCTACATTTGTTACTGTTTTATTGTTCACTCGTCTCGCTAGACTTATTCTGCCTTTGCAGTGAAGCAATCCTAAGAGAATTACATGTCCTACCAGGATTCATTACTGGCGGCAACAATATTAACAACATTAGATATGCAAGTGCCAGAGTATTGATAGCAGACACAAAATGTAATAAATGAAATCGAGAAGGAAAGTCTAAACGTCAATTGTAAGAAGACAGAATGTATAGTTGCCAACAAAAAGAAGGGCTCAACAGACCAATTACAAATTGGAAATAGCAAAATGAAGATAATATAAAAATTTAAATATCTAGGAAGTGTTTTAACGGAGGACGGAAAATGCGACACTGAAATCTAAAGGTGCATTGAGATAGGGAAAGGGGCCTTCTAAAAGCTAAGCAAAGTATTATGAAACAAGAAAATTTCGTTAGTAACAAAGACAAGAGTACTAGTCTTATATAATATCGGTCCCTCTATACGGAGTGAATGCTCACAGATAAAGAAGAAACATGTGGCAACAGAATTGTGTTTCTACAGAAGGATGCTGAGAACATCATGAACTTAATACGTGAGCAACGGCGAAGTTTTAGAGACAATGGAAACAAAAAGAAGAAAACTTATTCTTAGTATCAGAAAGCGATAGTTGAATTTTCTAGGTGGCGTAATGAGGAAAAAGGTTGGAAAATTAGACACTTAGAAGACATATTAAAATAAGAGTAACAGACAAGAGCCGTTCTGAACCTACCTAACGACATTGTATATACAGTTGCCAGAACAGAGATTAAGAGAGACAGCAAAAAGACAAGCCTTAGAGTAGGGGAGGACAGGAAATTGTGGAGAGCCATGGTCGCCTATGTAGAGATTACGAAGAAAAAGAAGTAGTAATATTATCATGTAATCTAAATAATGGTTGACAATGCTTCATCGAATAAAAATAAAATCAGGCTAATAGTACCTTTATTTGATGTTCAATTATCTTTAAAAATTCTGGGGATGTCATAAATGCTTTATTCTAGGCTTCTAAAACTCAAGGACTGACCTGTACAAATGATCGATTTTTACCTGATACAGCGTAGTAAATACAATATATCATTACATAAAATCAATAAATCTGTAGGCTAATGATGACAAATATTTATTTTACGGAGCAAATATTTTTCAAAATAATCTACCTAAGGCATGTCAAACTATGTTGTCATGAGGTCTACACATAATAACCAATTGTGCACATTACAACTAATTGGAGTCATTTAATAAAATTTATTGCAGAATATTATTGTTACTTAAATTTAGAAACACACAATATGCATACAAATGCTTTAGCAAGATTCATGTATACAAAACAATCAAGTAGTTTGATAAAAAAAAATTAAACAACATATATTTGCAGCTTACAACAGCAACAAATACATTGTACAAAAATGACAACAGTTCAAAACTAAACATTTATTTGCCATTATTCAGACAGTTTTAGTTTTTTGTTCTGAGGTTTGACATCTCTTTTTTCTGACAATTTTTGGTATGTCTGGCTGAAATGTGTGCGCAGTTCCTATTTTGATCATAGATGACATATTGATCAGTTAGCCTTGTTCTCTGAGAAGTTTTTGTTGAAGTCATGAAGGAATATAACTGTTCACGCACACAGGTAGAACCAAACATTTCCATAATCTTCGTGGCAAACTTTCTGAAGTTTTAAACGTTTCAGGAAAGTATGAAAAGAACCCAGGTATTCCTACTTCAAGATAGTTTGCTCTGAGTGTAGAATCCAACTGCATTTCTTATAGTTCCATCTGCAGGCTTTCTTCTGTCTTGGCAACATCAACGGTGAACGGTGCTGAGAATAATGCAAACCCATGTTCAAAAGATGAGAAACCCCTAAATCTTTTCTGAATTTACTTTGACAACAATTCCAGATGACTGTCATACTTAAAGCTAAGTACAGTCTCAGTATTGGCAGTGTTTTTCAGATCTTTACACGTAGGATAATGAACTAAATTTTCATTTGTCAAATGTGACTTCCATAATCTTAGTTTTCTAATGAAGCACTTGACATCATCATACAACTGAGTGATAAGTTTGTTATTAACTTGTACTTTCAAATTAAGATCAGTTAATTATGCAGTAAAAGCCAGATTTTGGAGCCAAATTTCATCTTTTATTTCATCTGTGTTTTGATCTTTCATCTCCAAAAACATAATCATTTCTTGTCTTTTCAGCACTTTGTGACATGACAACCAGCAGATTTCTGTGTAGAATGGAACATCGGTGAACTGATTATCCATAACTTCCAACAACTGACTGAACTGACGGTGGTTGAGAGTATGGCCTCTGATATAGTTCACTGTCTTTGTGAACAAGCTAAGCAAATGATCCAATTTTAATATATTTAAACACAAATTTTGCCGATGAATAATACAGTGAAAATGTGAAAATGATGAATCTGGATGTGAGTTTTCTAGTTTTTTGTAACTTTGCCAACCATATTCGCAGCATCGTCAGTAGAGAAGCATGCAAGTTTACTCAAATCAAAACTATATTCATGCAGGACCTGTTCAACGCTCTCAAAGATGTCCTAACTTCTTGTAGTGTCATGCATGGGGACCAATTCAATCAGTTCTTCATAAATATTAACTTCACTGTCACATGCCCTGATGAAGACTGCAAGCTGTGCTATTCCATTGATGTCAATAGTCTTATCAATAGAAAAATATTCAAAGGTTGATGATACAGTCTTCAACTGTTGTTTCAACTCACCTGACATTTCATCAATGCGTTCAGTAATAGTGTTCCTGGTTAATGAAATGTCTTTGAATAAGTGTGCTTTTTTTTATACATAAAATTTCAGCTGTTTTTACAAGGTATGGCTTTACGAAATCTCCTTTACTCTAAAAGTTCCCATTCATGGATATCATTCGGCTGAGTTCATAGCTTGTAGTAGCGGAAGCAATATTCTGCTTCTGAATTTTCGTAAAAAATCTGTTGCCGTGTCAATTCCTTGAGTTTTGAAATGCGCATTGTACTTTCATATTTATTGTAGGATAGATACTGTAATACCCATTTTTCTTGAAATACTCGCCTTTTTCGTTCAATTCCCTTTTTCTCTTAGCATTAGCCATTTTAGAGTTGAAGTAATAGGAAACAAAACTAGTTTTCAAAATTGATGACGCGGAATCTGAAAACTCCGTGACAGTAAAAATAGATAAAGCAATTTTGATAACTCCTCTAAAACTGTTTTTGGCTGACATTTCACCTTTAAAAGCAAAAACTTTTGAAATTTTGAAAGAAAGTTTTCTGTTTACAACTGTTAATGAGATGCCGTATTGTTTTTATGGTGTGATGGTTGGTGGCATGGCTACTAGAGAATTTGTTCCCACGCTTATTTTCTCAGCCACCAAAAATATCGAATATTTGCAAGAATTTTAAAAATAATATTAGATTGGTGCAAAAATAATGACGTAATAATGTCGTTTTTTGACATATTTTTTAACGTCAAAAAACGACATTATTACGTCATTAATTTTGCACCAACTTAATAGCTTAGTACTGTACCAACCAAAAGTTTGTCGATAAAATTAAAATTATTTTAAATAAATTTATGCAGTAAATGGTATTCGTATTTGGTATTCTATAAAAATAAATCAAAATGTAAAAAGCACGTGATTTATTTTCTTACATACGGTTATTTCTAAATGATAAAAACTGCAATTTTGACCGTTAAATTACCAAATTCATGTTTTATATGCTTGATCTACCTTGTCAATGCACTTGATTCAGTGGTAAATATTAATAAAATATATCAAATATTATACAGTGAAGTCTTCAGGTAATAATTACGTGCCAGTCTACAAATTTACTGATCGTTCCTGGCATACAGTTTATCGTCGCATAATTAGAAAAAAAATAATAAAACCTTCCAGTCAAGTGGTTATGTTAACGTATATGCTGAATTTTACGTAATGTCATTACAATGTTTCTCTTGAATATCCATTTAATTTATAAAGTAATGAGTCTATTTATAACAATACTATCAGGCTATTTCAAAGAGTTTTTTTTATCAAGTGTCTCTCATTTTCCTTTTCGAGGCTGAAACTCAAAAATTTAATAAGGCGCCGAGAGTAAGAGTATTATTTCGTTACTCAAAGTAATAAAAATGTATTTTTTTAATTCAGTCGGATATTTGAAAATATTTAACTTTGGAAATGCAATCTTTACAAAACGAAGCAATAAAGTGAAAACTCAAGTCAAATTCAGCTTTCCCCTCCAAAATCATCGATAACATCTCTTCCATGAAAGATGTCAAACGATCAATAAGAATGGCTACATTAGCTTAATTTTCACGTTTTATTGTTAACTAGTTTGTGACGGTGTATTTAAGTGATTTTATAATGACATTATATATAGGCAAATATTTTACGTTCCTCTACACTGTCTTGTTTAATACTTTCCCGAATTTTAAACTAAACGAAATATAAAAATGAAGTAAATATATCAGGTGCTCTGTCATTTTCCCATATTAAGAAAGTCATTTCAATATTTACAATAATAACCAAAAGATGAGGAAAAATAACAACACCAGAGACAAAATAACTTTGAAAATGGCCATAGAAGTAGCCAAAAACATTTGGGACAATAAAAATTATGAACAATTTTTATATTCCTTAACTCCTACAAAACGGAAAAAAATTTTAGGATATTGAAAAATAATAATAAAAAATTAATTCAATCTTCCTTGTCGGTCGTATTCAACGAAAGATGTTTGAAAGATAGGTTGCTGTCTATATATATATATATATATATATATATATATATATATATACTTTAAACGTTTGCGAATCTAGAGAGCCAATTGCAATTTAAAGTATTCCTTCAATATTTATAGGATAAAAGTGTTATGGCATTTTTACTACCTCACCAGGAGAATTTACGACAGATGACTGGGAAATACGGCCATCTCATGTAGTGGATTCTTCCGGTGAGCTCAAAAAATTATATTCTCTCTCTCTTATATATATATATATATATATATATATATATATATATATATATATATATATGTGTGTGTGTGTGTGTGTGTCTAGATTCTGCCTCTTATATATGTAGATTACATATAATTTTCTCTTTTGTTTATTAGACTTCGTTCAATAATAAATGAAAATTACGAAAGTGATTGATTAGATGTTTCGAGTTCATAAGATTATAGCGTTTGTGTAAGTGAACGGTAGATGCACTTCTAAATGGGTTTATTCTCACTTTCAAACTGTATATGATGGTTGTAGGGATGCTATAAAAATTGATCTTGTTAGCTGTTTCGTTTCGATCAAAATATTGTTATGGTGTTATCGTCCATTCCCTTTTTGCGTTGCATCGTCATCTGTAATCTTCAAAACAGTCCCGTGAGAGATAATATGAAATCTATCATATACAGATGGTATAGCCCGAAAAAAAAAACAAAAAAAAAAAAACAGTAATTTAAATGCTAATTATTTTTGTAAAATTTTTGGATACAATTCGTAGCAAATCCTTGAAAATATTTAGACTCCTTAAAATATATTGAGGGATTGAGAGATAGCAGCATAATTCTGTGGTCTCCAATTAAGGAATGGCAGTTGATAGATAAGATTGTTCAAGATTCTAATAAAGTCATTTATACTTCTGGTGATGAATGGTCTTCTGTACCACCTACCAGATTCATTTGCTCAAAGCAAGTTTTAATCACTGATCTGAAAAACCACTGGATACGGCTGATAGTTTAGATATTTCTTTCGAGTTGGAAACCATACATGGCATTCATATAAGAATCTATCTCCGACGAGGCTCTTTAATATTATGACTCATGTTTTCAGGTTAATGTTTTGGTTTTGTAGCAACTTGCGGTGTTGGGCGAAACTACCTCTATAGATTATTGTCGAATACACTCCAAATATTTTTGAACCGTCTTTTCCATAATGCAAAAAGAAACTGGCCTTAATTTAAACCTAAAAAAAAACCTGTTTCAATAACAACAGACGAAGCACAGACACAGCTTAGCATCAAAATAAACGGAACAAAATTGATCAACTGACAAATTTTGTATATAATGGTCACAAGCTATCTTACACGAAGACCAAAAAACTTGCAGTAAAATATCGAATAAGCTTTGAGTGGGCTGCTTTTGGAAATAATACATTATTTTGTAAAGCATACAGCTATACTGTAATCAACAAGAATATCAGTCCACAGTAAAACATAAATATCTTATAGAAATTCTTCCCAGTTGTTTTAGATGAGAAATCGGCTCAAATTGAAACATTCTAAAACGTATCATCAGAGGTTACAAGTTGATGGACAAATTAAAAACAACCACTCTTAAAAGCGTAACCATTTTTTTTTAAGCATTTCACCCCAAGCAAGGCGAGAAGCCACTAGGACGCAAGGGGTTAGAGCAAGGTCAGATAGGAGTGATAGAAGAAAGGATGAGAGTAGTGGATAGATCAAGGCAACTAGAGATGTCGATTGACATTACACTTGAATAACTGGAGATTATAGCTCACAGGGAAACAGTAATAGGGAAGGGAGTTCGACAGGCGAGAGGTGCGAGACATGAAGCTATTAGAGTAGAAGAGACGGCTACATTTAGGAGTTTCGACAGTGAAGGGGTGAGAGCGGGATGCCAGTCTCGTATGGCGCTTGAACTCATGACGTCTGGGAACCAGCGAATACAGCTCCTCGGAGCAATTTCCATGGAAGTATTTGTAGAACAGACAGAGGGAGGCGACGGCGCGTCTGTGAGAAAGTGACTGTAGACGAGACGCCAGGGCAGGGCCAATTATATTGCATATCCGCCTCTGGAGCCTATCAAGAACCCCGAGGCAAACAGATGGGGCACCAGACCATATATGGCAGCAATACTCCATGCAAAGGCGAATTGTTGTTTTGTAGATCTGGAGGATCGACTCCGGGGAGAAAAATTTCCTGGCGCGACTCAGGGAGCCAACTTTCCTTGCAGTGGACGAGGCAATTGACTCAATGAATTTATTCCATCTCAGGTCAGCAGTCAACGTGTCAGGTGTCATCCGCGTATATGCCAACTTGGGAAGTAATTGCGTCAGGGAGGTCATTTATGTAGATAAGGAATAGAGTGGGGCCTAGGATGGAGCCTTGATGAACACCTGCGTTCGTGGGATAGGAACTGGAGGAGAATCCATTGAGAACGACCTTCAGTTTACGGTTTGACAGGAATGATCGTATTAGGTTATATAATCGACCCGTAATGCCATAACCCCGGAGCTTGCGAAGAAGGCCGGCATGCCAAACCCTATCAAATGCTTTGGAGATGTCTAGTGCCACGGCTCGGGCTTCCCCGTTATTTTGAAGAGCTCGGTAGACTGTTTCAGTGATGGCCGTAAGCACATCGGCTGTAGATCGGGCAAATTTACCTCCACTCTTTGATATCCTCCATAGTAAATTCTTGAAACTATTTGGACACATTAAAAGATCTAATGTAGAGTTTGTTAAATTGTGTCGGAAGAGTATAGTACCTGTAAAAAGAAGTAGAAGGCAACTAAAAACACAGGTGAAGGGATAAAATAATTATGTGGTCACCAACACATGAATGGCAGATACTAAATAAATTTATTCCAGATCATAATAAATGACGTAAAATGTAATGCTAGAAAACAAAAGGTCGCAGGTGGAATCAGCGTCAACAGACTGAATAATCAAATTAATTCAATTTTTATAATTTATAATTAAAGCTGATTTCACACTGGCCAGCAATTATAAAAACACTTATGAATTTGAAGCTTTTCTGTAAACCTAACGCCGAAAGCTCTCTAAAAGAACTAACTGAAAGGTCTTTTGCTTACGCCGGAAGAAAAAGCATTCTTACTTGAAACCAAAATAGGTGAGGATGGTACCCCAACATCTCTACGGATGCGACACAATTTCCTACAGCATTTATAAAAACTAGGATCTACTGTTGATCCGCAACTTTTTTTTTTTTTTTTGAATCCTGATGCTTACGGCGAAATAAGGAAACGGACTGGCAAGTAACTGAAGATTTCCAAGATGTCAAATTTAAAAGAAGGAATTAAAATTCATCAAAATGTATTCGAAAAATTGTACTATCGTGTACTATCGAAGTCTTCCGTCCACATCATTTGGGTTCGTAGCTCTCTTGATTTATTGTATAAAATATACAATTCTAGCACATTGCCGAAAGAAGGGGATTGGGTTGAGGCTAATCCGATTCATGACCCATTCACTCTTGGTTTGTCTCTCTCAACGACACTATTTACGTAAATGTCTTAAAGAAGCTACTTACGAGGAGGTAGAAATGGTATTCACTTATTTGCATAATGTAGCCTAGAAAGACGAAAACGAGATTACTACACATTATTTTTTATTATAGTGATTTTCTAAGCGCAGCTTAATGTGGCACAAAGTATGAAGCACCCGGTGAGGATCGAACTCACTATTCAATCGTAATTAATCCAGCAAGACAAGCTTGATAACCATTGCACCACGTCGAATTGCCTAAGCACGTTTTTTGTTATGCTCGACAACAAGCAGCAAAAAGGATTTCTTGTAGGTTTGGTGATGGAGGAACCATGTTGCCAGTTGGATTTACTGTCTTTGGGCTACGCTATCAAGTTACTTCTAATGGAATTTTGACAGCACTCAGCAACCAAGAGATGCTAGAACACAGCTTGATCCCAAAGCTACCAACAGGGGAGAAAAGAAAAAGAATGATCTTTTAGCAAGACAACTCAAGTTGACATTCAACAGAGACTACTGTTTCTTCCTTAGTGAGCTCTTTTCATTTGGTAATGAAGTGGCCTGCCTTGTCTCTAGACACCAGTCACGCAGAAAATGTTTGGAAAAATGATGACAAGAGATGTTTAAATTGACAACACCCAATACTTCACTTTTGAAAAGCTGAAATAGGCTATCATGGATCCACGAGAGAAAATTTTAATATCTATGTTCTCTAAACTAACAAACTTGCGAACATATTGTGCCAATCAGGTTTTGTAGGAAGAAGGTGCATCCGTAGATTATTATTAACTATTTTGCTCAATAATGTTTTGTTAATGAAAACAGTTGGCGTTCCTTTTATTTTTATAATGACTTGAAATTATTTTTTACTTAAACTAAATTACTCTCGTAAACTGAAGAATAAAAATTAAATTTCCCAATCAAGGAGAAAATACTTTATAAAAAATTAATACATTTATTTTTAATCAGACATTTTATTACATTTGATATTTAGTGGATACCCGTGTCTGAATAGACGCCACATTTAAAAAAAGATTTTGTGATGTCAACGAACACTTGCTGCCACTTTTGTAATATCAACGAATACTCGTTATCAGTTTCGTAAGATGAGCCCGAAATGCGATTTGAAGGTCGGAAACACTAGAATCAAGCAGACGCGGAAGTTTAAAGATCTGGGAAGCGTCTTGACAGAGGACGGTAAGTGGGACACTGGGATCCACAGGCGTATTGGGATGGCCAAAGACATATTCCAAAAGCTGGGCAGAGTACTGCGAAACAGGGGGATTTCTTTGGTAATAAAGAAAAGAATACTGAACTGTCACATCTATCCTTCTTTACGGCAGCGAATGTTAGACGATTTCCTCAAAGATGAAGAAGACACTCGAGGCGACAGGGATGTGGTTTTACAGAAAAATGCTAAGGATATCATGGACCGAGCGTGTGAGCAACGATGAGATCTTAGAGAGGTTGCAAACAAGGAGGAGGCTTACACTGAATATCAGGAAGAGGCAGCTGAAGTTTTTGAGACATAATGAGGAAAGAGGGCCTGGAGAATCTGATACGCACAGGTCGAATAGAGGGAAAAATAAACAAGGAAAAACAAAACATGATATGCCTAGCGGGCTTTATCAAGTGGATGACAGAACATGGTCTGGGGGAGGAAGCAGAGATAAGGAACTTGTTGAGACCTGCAAGAGATAGAGAGGATGGAGAGCCATGATCGCCTAGTCCTGAAAGGACATGGCACATAAAAAGAAAGAATGCTCGTTGTAGTAGAGACTTATAATCGCAGATATAACGATAGTACACCATTGAACAATACTAGTGATAGGCGCCTTTGAATAGCACTCGCAATCATAGTACTTGCTCGAAAATACTGGCTCTAAAGTAACCACCTTGTAGTGATCCGAATAGAGAAATAGTATAGTGAATAGAACACAGAATAGCGGTCCGTATAATAATAGAGTTGATGATCCATATAGAATAGAGGATAGACTAGAAATAGCGATCATTAGTCGTCACGATACTTTGTACCTATGCGTTTCCTCGATGGTCACGCGATCCACTTAATTCAATTTTGTGGTATTTAAGGAAATGTGCTACTTTCATCTCTTTAGCCAAAGTTTTTAATACGTTGTCTCGCTTTAGATTACGAAGACCAGCTTCCTCTAAGCTGTATTTTCCTGATCAGGACACTTCTATTTGCTGATTGAACTTTTTATATATTTCCCATTTCTTTGTATGACCAACTTTAAGTACTTTAATTTTTTGTACATATCTTACCAATATTTTATTTTACATTTTCTGTGAGATTTCTCCAAAATCTTAACAATACCACATATCTTAAATCTGGGTACCTGAAGACCTATGAAAATATTAATATATCTAAAATAAACCGAAACACACACACACACACACACACACACACACACACAAACACACACACACACACATATATATATATATATATATATATATATATATATATATATATATATGATGCCAACGAATACTCGTTGTCACTTTCGTAATGCTCGTTGAAGTAGAGACTTATAATCGCAGATACAACTATAGCACGCTTTTGAACAATACTGGTGTTAGGCATCTTTGAATAGCACTCGCAATAATAGTACTTGCTCGAAAATACTGGCTCGAAAGTAACCATCATATAATGATCTGAACAGAGAAATAGTATAGTGAATAGAATAGAGAATAGCGGTCCGTATAGTAATAGACTATAGAACAGAAATAGGGATCCGTATTGTAATAGAGGATAGACTAGAAAGAATGATCATTTAGACGTCACGCAACTTCCTATATATGCGTTTCATCTATGGTCACGTGATCTACTTAATTCAATAATGGGATCGCCCGTGTTTGCTCACTGGCGATCTATGTTCAAACTGAAATGTTCAGCAGCGATACTTTATTACTATATAACAAAAAAAGTCTGTATTAAGTCTACCAGCTTGTTCACTCGATAAAACTTAAGAAAATGTGCTAAGGGTTCGAAGACGGTCGTTTCTCCTATAAAGAGGTCGCAGGTTCGAACTCTGTCGGGAGTAAGGAGTAAAAATCGATTTCTCTACAGTGGTAATGGTATACTAGGTTAATCTGGAAACAATTACACCAGATTGAATTTATTTCTTCCTTTTATTATCATTGTAATAGCGTTGATAGTAGACACAGAAAGGAAACCACAGGAACTCCTACAGAAGGTAATAAAGGAAAGCGAGAAGAAAGGACTAAGTATCAATTGTAAGAAGACAGAACATATAGTTATCAGTAAAAGGAACAACCCAACGTGCCAATTACAAATCGGAAACACCAAAATTAAGTACAAAAAATTTAAGTATCTAGAAAGTGCTTTAACAGGGGAAGGAAAATGCGTCACTGAAATCCGAAGGTGCATTGGGATAGTGTAAGATGCCTTCTAAAAGCTAAGCAATGCATTAAGAAACAGGAAACATTTTGTAAGAAACAAAGAAGAGAGTACTATTATGTATTATTGGTCTTCCTTTATGTCAGTGAATATTGGACAATATCACAGATGAAGAAGAGACGTGAGGCGACAGAAATGTGGTTTTACAGAAGGATACTGAGAATACCATGGACTGGACATATGAAGTTTTAGAGAAAATAGAAACAAAAAGTATACATACTTAGCATCAGAAAGAGAAAGTTGAATTTTCTGAAGCAAAATAATGAGGAAATATGGCATAGAAAATTTGACACTCGTAGGAAATATTGAAAGTAAGAGGGACAGAGGAAAGCAGAGCATAATGGACCTAACGTACTTGTGTAAATGTTTGGCAGAATAGGTGTTAGGAGACAGAGTAAAAAGACAAACCTTTCTAAGAGCTACAAAGGACAGGAAATTATAGAGAGAATGGAAAAAGCCCATTGAAGAAGAAGAAGAATTTTTCTAGTCAATACTAGCTATTTTCGCAACTATAGTGAAAACGGGTCGGAAAATATTATTATAATGCCTATCCCTATTACGTCTTGGGTATGACGATAAACTACATCCGCGTCCTGGGTAAGGCGATAAACTACATCCACGTCCTGGGTAAGACGATAAACTACATCCAAGAGGAAGGCCGCTGATCAGGAGGTTTTGAGGAGCGTGGAACCACCTCTTAATTATTAGTGTTCCCAGGTCCACCCTTACCTGGGGTGGTAGCACTTGTTAGGATCCCAGCTATGGGAAAATAGTTAACCACAAACTGGGGTCAAAACGTGTAAAAATGTTTTATTACAGTTTTGGAAAAAATACCAGCAATACATTTCTGAAAAAGAATTATTACCAGTAATACATTATTACCAGCAGTACATTTTTGAAAAAGAAAAATATTACCAACAATACATTTTTGCAAAAAAATATTACCAGCAATAAAAATCTTGTCGACATTAAATAACCCATTAAATAACAAAACAAACCAAACGAAGACATATCACTATTATCCAGTCGCAAATTCTGTTTCAAGCATTATAATGGAAAATAAAATTATTATTTTAACTTTTAGGCTTTATTTAAAACTGGGACTGAAACTGCTCGTGGAATTCTAGAAATTGAAAAATTATGTAATTGATCTATCCAAAACTGGTTCTTGAGGCAAAACATAAAAGTGGACGGCCATCAGTTGACGCATTAAAACGCTTGTTTCGAGAGAAACCAACAACCAACACGCGTCAAATTTCATTTCGAAAGATGCATGTTGAGTTAAAAGAAAAACAATAAAATAAGGTAGTTCATTAAGACTTCCGATTCTGCTGCTGGACAAAAAAAAAAAAAAAAAAAAGAAGAAAAGAAATGTTCACGGCTCAGTAAAATGTTGATCCTTAGTACTCGCTCGGCGCTATTTCCAGCATAGAAATAAACTAGCTTAAAATACGAAATTGACTGCAGAATATCCCATGGAAACGAAAATGTTTCTGTCAGAGTCTTAATAGTCATTAATTTTCAGTAAATGTGAAGTTCCATTTTCTTTTTCTTCTCAAAACGTGCCAACACAGCCAGGCAACAATGTTATAACAATACAGCAACGAAGGTGATTTTTTTTATACACTTAAATGTTTTATCAAGATATTTGGTCATAGGATAGACCGCAGAGAAAAAGAGGATTCTTGACTTTCCCGGAGTCATTCGTGAACAGTGAATATACTGTAGTTTCATCTGGAAATCGAAATTGCTTTGTCGATTCGGATGAGAAAGACGTTACTGTTTCAATCACGTGTCATATATGTGTCATTTTCAAATATAAGAAAAAAAAATGGTTTCTCCAGGATTTGGTTTGAGCCGCATAAACGCTAATAAGGAATGCGTCAACGCAAATATTAAATGATAAAATTAATCGGGTTATTTGAGTTATTATTGCCTCAACTAAGATAGTGTTTTGTCGAACATAAAAAAGTAAACAGGAGCAGCTCCTTAAATAAGTGATACAAATCTTTGCCCTCACATAGTGCTTATCTCATTCAAGTAGCACTCACATTTACTTGAATATGCGGGGGCAATGGTTTCTTTAAACTTTTATCAATATATATGAGAGAGAGAGAGAGAGAGGTGTGATTGAAATAAATTGGCATAAGAATAATCAAGTCTAACTGCAGCTGGTTTCTAAATGCTTTGAAAGAGATGCCATTGACTGTGAAGAACCCGGAAATGATATCATGTTCATTTCGAAAAACAAGTTAACAAAAAATAAATAAATAAATAAATAAATAAAAATAAGTAAATTCATTTCGACCAGAAATAACTATAGTCAATACTAAATCATAGCATTTAAGCTCCAGTCTATTACGATCTTCTGGTCCTGAGAAATGCCAGTTATTGCTGGTCGAACTCAAGATGATTCTAACACGTTTTAAACTAGGTACTTAGACTTTTTCGCTAAAAAAGAGCATAGCATGATGACAAAAGGCTCCAAACTTGATGAAAACAAAACATTATCGTCATTATTAAGAGGAAACACCGAAGTATTTTTGAAAATTATTTTATCAATTTTTTTTAATCCTTTCTAGCACATTCGAAATGTCGGTTAAGAAACTTTATTTTTTTTTGCGTCAGATGTGGAACAATGATTACTATGAAAAATATAGCATCTTTTTTGCGGTAAAAATCACACTAAAAATTCTTTTTCATGCCATTGAGATCACTTAGGTGGTTTGTCGTCCATCTACTGACTGTTGTCAATGTATATCCAATATAGATAATCGGTTTATGACAGGAGACACAGTCTTGTACTGAGCAGTACTGCGCATAATGCAGTCAGAAAGAGAGGGTTAAGTCTAATCAGTGACACCTGAAGTGTTTCAAAAGGGGAGTACTGAAAGAGGCAGATATTTTTTGTCTCAATTCCACGTACAGGTGGCGGAAAACACATTTAAATGTCGTTGTGTGAAATTTGCCATTTGCAGAGAGTCAGGTGAGAAAAATATTTGACGTCACAGTTTTATGTAATATTAATATGCACACTTGGACCAGACAACTAAGTTCCTGTGTTTAATTTTCAGGGCTTCGAATGGGGGCAAACACGCACAAACACTGAGCTTTAAAAATTAGATGGATGAACATTGAGAATGTACATATTGTGATATTCAGTATGCATTTTTCTTTCACTTTCTGCTTCCATACTTTCAGCCTTGTGCCACAACTGAACTATTGAAAAATTGACACATTATAAGTTGAATCGGCGAGTGCATATGCACAAGAATAAATTGTAATTTCATGAGTCAGGAAAATGCAGTCGGCAGACGATCGTTGATTTTAAGCATGAAAAAGAAGCGCTGCTGAAAAACACTCAGAAAGAAAAACACATCTGTTAACAGCAACAGCAGGATTGAGGTATCTGTTGACTGTAAATATTCTTTTTAAAATTTCAATAACAAAGCAACAAAAAAATTCGAAAATGACGAAGCGCTGTATCAGCTGACAGCGGGAATGTTAATTATTTAACCTGACATATTTTTATACTTATCACATGCGGCAGGTTTAGGCAAAATAATTTGCTATAATAGCAAATGATGGGAAAATCATGGAATCGCTAAAGATAAAGTCTTTTTGTTTTTTTTTCGAAACCAACCCCACTCTCTGAGTGACTGCTACCTTGACCCCCAAAAAAGAACAAGTATACATCATTAGAGACCACAGTTGTTATATCAGAGTTTTCCTTCTCTTAGATGTCTGCTTTGACGAAGGCTGAGGGGGGATATCTTTACTGGTGGTTTTACGGTTCCCTTAGATATCAACCTGAGCATTTCTTGCAATTTGACATGAGATATGACAAATAAATTTGCGCCCATACATATACAGATATATATATTTGGACATACAGACATGAATTTATATATACATATATAAATTCATGCCTGTATGTCCAAATATATATATATATATATATATATATATATATATACACACACACACACACACATATATATATATGAACAGATATATATATATATATATATATATACATATATATATGTATAGATATATATATACATATATATATATGCACATATATATATTTACATACATATATGTATATATATATTTACAGACATATATATATATATATATATACATATATATGTATAAAAATGTATGAAAATATATGTATTTATATACATATATATATATATATATGCATAGATATATATATATACATACACACATATATGAATAAATATACATACATATATATGTATATACATAATAGCTGTCCACTCGTATTCGAGAATACCCGTATACTAGGGCGGCTAGCTAATCCCTATTGCAGACGCTCGCTCAGGCGTATTTGTGTTTGTTCAACACCCACATAGCCCACCTGTGGTTTATACTGTAACTATGCTGAATAGACCTTATAGTTTCTGAGAGAGATCAACAATCTGAATAAGGCCAGCACACTCAATCCCTCGGTCACGATGACTTGTGACTTCGTGCTAGCACAGCTATCGACGGCCCCCAAAGGTTCCGCCTACCCAATTTCACTCACAAGGCCTGGGTCAACTCGTGGTACGGTTTTCAGGCGTGTGGCCGAGTGGTTAGAACGTTCGTTTTCTGAACACGAAACCCAGGTTCGAATCTGACCACTGTCTGGAGGAGGCGATCCCAGATTAAATGTTAGTCAACTCAAATGCATTTTAAAACATTGTTACAATACCTATAATAATTTTTTTTTCAATTTTGGTTGGTTTCTTTTGATATGGAATTCCTCGAGAATTCGAAGTTTTTGTTTATTATTTTCGTGGTGTAGTATATAACACTAAAATATATTGGGAACTCATGTTCACAAAACATCATAACCACAAAAATTAATTTGAAAAAATTCGACCATACTACCGGTTGAATGCTTTTTACAATAATAAAAAGTTACCTCTCTTACATCCTTAACTTAAATTGAGTATAACAGCATGTGGGCATGCGAATAAAAAAAATCCACAATTTCCAATAAAATTAATATTTGTCTTTGGAACTCGTCACTGATTGGATAAGATTGAAAGTACTTTGGAGAATAAAAGAAATGAGAAAAACTACAGCCGCTTTCTTACTCAGTTTTGTAAATGCACAAGAAAATTTATCCGTGAATTTGAGAGGATTAAAATAAAAATAAATAGACATAATATGTAAGGATTATTCAAACAAATATATATATATATATATATATATATATATATATATATATATATATATATATATATGGGTTGTAACCAAGAAAGGGTTACTGGAGGAATAACCAAAACGGAAACGAAATGGTAATCTTTATAACATCAACAAAATACATTACTCGCTAGAGGCGTAAAGTAGGTAAACTACTGCTAGTGGTGGACTACTTAGTCAGCATATTACCTCCACTTACAACAGTGGTCAATGTATTTATGAGAAGTGGGACATAGCCATTAGTGTTTATAGGTACGGTATATAACAATAAATATAAATGCATACATATATATACCCATAAAAACATATATATATATATATATATATATATATATATATATATATATACACACACACATATTTATATCTATAACTATATATAAATATATTTATATATATGCATATAAATATACATATATTTATATATATATATATGCATATATAAATATATTTACATAAATATATGCATATATATACATATTTATATATATATGCACATATATACATAAATATATTTATATATATACATATATACATGTATATATATACATATATACATGTGTATACATATATACATGTGTATATATATATACATATATACATGTGTATATATATATACATATATACATGTGTATATATATATACATATATACATGTGTATATATATATATACATATATACATGTGTATATATATATACATATATACATGTGTATATATATATACATATATACATGTGTATATATATATACATATATACATGTGTATATATATATATATATATATATATATATATATATATATATATATATATATATACATATATATACATGTAAATATATATATATATATACATGCATATATATATACATATATATGGTGGACTCTCCTGTTGTATTCGACGTATGAGGATCAAGCTGCTCAGTTCCTAGGAATCGACAACCCAGACACCAACACATATGATTTGATTTTAGTGGTGAAAGCTTTGGGTAGAACCATCCACACTTTTTGAGGGGCCGAATACAGAGACCTGGTGCACTACGTGCCACAAGGTCCCCAAACGACTCTACGCAGGTTTTGATTTCAGTGTTGTCCTTCTCCTAGACCACTTGCCATCGAAGGCTTTAGAATCCAGTCTGTTCTCCTATTAGCTGGAGGGAGAAGAAGAGGATTAATACCTTTTCCAAAGGTATTATTACGTAAGTGAATGTAATGGATTCGACTGGTATACGATTGTTCAATCCCAGCCGCTATCCACTACTCCACCGTACACACACTCACACACATATATATATATATATATATATATATATATATATATATATATATATATATTGTTTAACAGAACAAAATACTTCTTAGAAAAACATCGCCATGTACAAAATATTATTAAGATATTGGAAGCCATATATATTAAAATGAATCAACCCACTCTCAACAAAATTACATTTCAAACTAGTCACAACACACTACATTACATCTAGACATTGATTCTGTTGTAATACTTTGGTCTATCACGTCGTATGACGTCATAGAACCGAATCTAGTACTTACGATCTGCGTATGCTATTCTGCGACCGTTAACGCCGCATAGCAATCTTCTATATCAAAATAATAAAATATAATCTTTGACGGTGCATATCGTTGTTTTAATGTTTGTATAACCACTCTGAGGATGGCTCATGTGAGCCGAAAGCTTAGAACCAATTTAATAAAAAAATATCCAAATGTTGGAAATTTTTGTCTTTATTTTTACCAGAAATTAAAGGAAAATTTTCGAACATTAGAACGGCTCATGATCAGACATAATAGACCTTCATTGTCTGTTATATTTAATATGTTTAAATAATGATCTGCTGCCATAATACACTATATATATATATATATATATATATATATATATACATGCACACACACATATATACATATATATATATATATATATACAAACACACATATATACATGTACACACACACATATATGTATGTATATATATACTCGTATTTACATATACACACACACACACATATATATATATATATATATATATATATATATATATATATATATACACACTCACAGACATATACATACATATATACAGTGGGGGAACGATTATTTGTACACATACAAATCTTTAATATAGTGTATTCCCAACTAATGAATAAGCATACTTTTCATATAATTAACTGTACACAGATGCATAATAACTAAATATGCATAGAAAACAGAAAAAAATATTGATTTTATAGAAATGCCTATATATATATATATATATATATATATATATATACACGCATTCACACACACATATATATACATATATGTATATGCACAGTTACATATATGTATACACACATACATACATATATGCGCACACACACACACACATATATATATATATATATATATATATATATATACAGACACACACACACATATATATATATATATATACAGACACACACACACACACATATATATATATATATATATATATATATATATATATATATATCGTTACTAGTTTATAAATTCTATTCGTTGAATAAGCAATGTCTGCAGCGATCTCTCAGTCTAGTAACAATATCATATTCATTTCTCGCGTGATTTTCAGATTCCCCGGACATTAAGATAGCACCTCGTATAATAGATAGAAGAGAAGTGGCTCGACAGACATTATATATACACTATAGGCCCAAAGTTTGGTACCATTCTCTGGATTTGAAGCATCACCTAAAGGCTGAAGGGTAGGTGTCTTTTTCAAAACTAATTCACAAACTCTTTTTGGATCAGAGGTACATTCTATTGTTGAAGAGTTTTATCATATATTCAATAATAATAATAATGAAATAAACCCATTGCTGCATTAAGTATCTTTAAAATTATAACGTTTTTTTTTTCTCTCTGCTCAATTTAATTGTCTGCATAATTTTTTTTTAGGGTTGGCGCACTTTAAATTTTAAGTAACCAATACTCTAAAAAGTGGATGCCATGCATCCAAGCTTAGTAAGGTTTAATTAAACCAAAGAGGGTATTAGTTATTAAATCAAGTGAATGGTCCCAAACATCTGGTCCATAGTGTGTGTGTGTGTTGTGTGTGTGTGCCGTCGTTGGCGGAACTTGTTGCCGAGTATTGGTATGTTCATCGACATTTCCTTCTGTTTTTCTTTGTTTTTAAGTATTTCACCCCAAGCAAGGTAGAAATGCTACTGGTTAGCAAGGGGTTACATAGAGTTAAAGTGAGAGAAAAACTGTATAGGGGGACCGAGGAAAAGATAAAAGATGGACGGGTTTCAAGACACCAGACGATGGCAGTTGACGTTTCATTTAAATTTTTGAAGATTGCAGTTATTAGGGAAGAAAGTAAACTGAATGGAATTTCACAGACAGGAAGTGCGAGAAAAGAAGCTGTTGGAGTAGAAGTGATAGCTACATTTAACTATTTCAACGGTAAAATGATGGGACCGAGATGCTAGTCTAGTATCAAGCTTAAATTTATGTAGTCGGGGCAACAGGGAAAAAAAAACTCGACATATGGTAGAGTAGGAAGGTTCAAGGGTATGGAGAGCGCTTGGATTTTGCGTTGTTTTATTTTCCTTTCTTCTATTTGTTTTCTGTTTCTGTTTTTTTCTTTTTTTTTGTTTTTTTTACAAAGGATGTTGTTTTTTTCGTAGATTGTTCTTCTCCAATTGGTTCTTTCTGCAGCTTCCATCTCCCAATTGAGCGGATCGATTTCTCTCCTTAATAAAGTGTTTCTGAGCTGATCCTTCAATCGTCGACGTGGAGCTCACATGGCTTCTTTCCAGATGCGAGCTTGTTTTGAAGACCGACGAAAGTTCATTGCTAATGTCTGCACCTTCAGCTTTCATAAACCAATTCATGCCAACCCATTAAAATAGTCCGAAATATAGGAAAAATGAACAAATTATATATATATATATATATATGTATTCAACCCCTTCACATGATAAGACGTCAAAGTGTTCAACAAAATGGCTATTTTTGTAGTGATTTTATAACATATTTATGTTATAAATTTCGAATAAATAATTATAGTTGCTCTACTATATGTATTGAGCACTCTTTTAAGAATAGTATTTGTTGGTTATTGGAATTTATTCCGTATACACCAATCCTATACTTGGGTATATATATATATATATATATATATATATATATAGTAATTCGAAAAATGTTAACACTTTCATGAGTTGGAAAAGCAGAACTAATATAATTTCAAACTGTCATTGTCTTTTCAACACATTCTTAAAACATTCTACAGATGGTTAAAAGATGTTCACATATTGTTGAATTACTATATATATATATATATATATATATATATACAGGTAAAATGAGAACAAATTGACTATAATTCCACTGCTCCTAGCATTTAATTTAAAGGAAGGCTCAATACAGAGTAGAGCTAAATATTATTTATTTTAGGATATTAAAACAAAAAGATGTTAAAAATCGCTACACGATTACAATCATGTTTCAACACCACAGATATGTCTCATAGGTCAATGTTAAACCACTGGCGAACGAAAGATTAACTTAATTTCAAAAGCAGAATACTTTTAAAAAATAGGTTTGTGGTCTTTGCCATGATTGACCAATCGAATGGGACCTACGCTAAATTCAAACCCACCGGAATTTGTTTTTAATATAGGTCACGACACGAATTCGTCTGCATATAATTGCTAGACAATTTATGGACAGATACAAGTTCTTACATTATTTCGTAAGATGTATCGACGTCTGATGTTCAACTTTCCTAATAAGTAAAAGCTAAAAGGGGTAGGTAGGTAATTGAACACATTGCAAACCAGTTATATGGTCGTTCAACTTCTTAAATAAAATTTTGTAGTTGATAAATAAAAGATCTATTTAAGAAATTGGTAAATAATTGCTTAAAAATCCCAATAAAACAGATAAAAAATACAGAACTACTTTGGCAAATTAATATGCAACCGTTAAATATAGAACATCTATATAAGATGTTAACAATACCAACCAATCAATGTAAGATGCTAATAATACTAACCAAACATCAATACAAAGCAATATTAAATCAAAATTAATCTTACAAATAGAATAGTAAGCCATATTAGGTGCACCAGAGTTCATCTACTGATTATTATTATAACAACAAGTATTATCAAATTCAAAGTTTAAACATATTGTAAAGTACAAGGTAGTTTAAGCCTACAATTTAGAGTCAATTCACTTCTTTTGTTTAATCAGATAATTTCCAATTTTTTTATGTAAGCATAGAAAACGGGGTTCATTTAAAGATCTACATGTTCTCGCATTTTTTAAAAAAATTACATTTTTACCTTTAGGAATTTTATTAGCTTTTTTTAAATTCCAAAAATATTTAGAAAGCGATTTACTATTTTTATAGGTACTATTGGTGAAGGATAAGACATGTTGACACTTAAAATAATTCTTAGTACTACCAATATAAAAGTTTTCAACAGTCGGATTCTCTATTGTAGAAATAGTACATACATAAACAAGAAAGATAGTTAAACGTTGGTTTCGTAATGCGCATTCCTTAGAATTCTTGCAATTATATTGGCTAATATTATCAACAGTATTTATCTTTATCCAAATTTTTAAATTGGTTTAAAATTTTATTATTATGTTTCTTTATAATCTTCTCAAGATTATCAGTGCGGCCATAACTTAGTTTTAGTGTGTTTCTGTTAAATATTTTATTAAGAGGTTTACTTTTAGGGAAATATTTATCAATTAAATGGAGGAACTTCTGGCCTAACTTAATACTGACAAATTGATTAAATAGGGGTGTGTACCAAATGTATTTCTTATACCTATTCTTTTTTAGATAAATATTATCATATTTTCTATACTTGATTTCAGCATACTTGTAACCACTATTTTTAAAGGAGTATTATAAAGACTGCTATATTTATCAAACATATCTTTGTCAGATGAGTTGTTGCTAATCGTACATTCTATAGATGAGGGTATATGTTTGATTACAGATGGAGGGTGGTTTGAATTGGGGTGAATATATATTGGGTTAACACTATTTTTCATATAAGGTTGAAATACATCATTAACAAGATCTAACGTAACATCAAGAAAATCAACTCGTTTAACATTAGTAGTTATCTTAACCTTAAGGTTTAAGCTTTTTAATTCCCTGAGAATCAGTTTCCTTAGTTTGTCAACCTTAATTTCAGTAGAATTTCTTACTACCATAAGACCATCATCCCTGTATAACCCTATATTATCAACATTAACATAAGCGCTAAGTTTATATAGGATAAATAAACCCACCAGGTCGAAGAATCTAATGATCCCATAGAGATATCAAAGTGATCAGCAGAGTTTTTAACCCACTGCTCATTGTTGTTAATGACAGCAGATCTTCTACAGTTCATTATTATACTTAGGTCTTCATTGAAAATGTTAGAGTATTCCTCGGTAAATTCCAAAACAGATCCTTGGAAATGGAGGGGTAAAACCCACAATATCAAATTGGATAAAAGAGCACCCTCTAATGTGTTAATTCATTCGAATCAATTAATGACATCTGCGGTTCAAGTCCATTGTAAAAGTCCAAGGCGTTGTTTAATTTGTTGACTCTATCAAGGATAACTTTGCTTATCCTTCTGATTTTCTTGTAGGTAGTTTGATCTAAAAGTCTGGCTTATGATCTTTAATTAGGACATACGTTTCTTTGGCACAGAGCTTACTAACCTTATTGCTAATTTTAACTTTATCAGTTACATTTTTACAGGCAATGTTAATTCTATCAACTAAATTAATAGTGTTAATATTGAACTTCTTATAATTTTTAGTTATTTTTTTTTTAATTAAAGGATTTCGTGTAGCGATTTTTAACATGTTTTTGTTTTAACATATATATATATATATATATATATATATATATATATATATATATATATATATATATGATTTTCTACAATCATGAATATGAAATAATCCCAACAAGTATCAAAGCCGATTAGACCAAAGAGAATGTTGGGCGTTGTTGGCAGACAGTTATGTATATAAAAGAGCGGGGAATGTTTGAAGCTATGGGTATCAGAGGAAAGCAAAAAAAAAAAAAAAAAATCTTTCGGTGAGTGGCAGTCTAGGAAAAAGACAACTGACGTGGGTCTAGCAACTCCATCCCTACTTGCCATGTGCAGTAACAACGCCGGCCATATTCCACATTTGAAGTGTACAGGATTTGAGGAATAGAGAGAAATTTGGAGAAAAAAAAATACAAATAAGCATTGCTGAGGAAGTGAATGTCTTACAAAATAACAGCGGTGTCAATGGAAACAACGTCCCTTTGATACACCGGTTCAAATTGCCGACATCTTTGTTTTTTTTTTTTGTTTTTTTTTTTAACAAGGAAATTAATGTTTTCCTTCCGAGTGAGGTAAAGTCTTACTATAGAATATGTGCCACTCGACTGTAATCTTCCTTAATTTCTTTTCAAATCTGTGGAGGGGTGATAAGGGGACGAAAACTGTTTGGCGTTATGAAGGATTAGAACTTGTAGAGATGCATGATCACCCAAGTTCTGAGGGGACACGGCATATAAAAGAAATTGATTTAAGATTTCACCCCGACTGGTTCTCATTGTAACACAGTTTCTGTATGTTGTAAACTAGGAAGGCTTACTGAATGAGGAATAACCAAAAGTTGGATATCAAATGGTAATCTTTATAACATCAACAAAATACAATACTCAACACCGGCGTGAGGTGGGTAAAACATCTGCTAGTGGTCGACTATTTAGACACTTACAATAGTGTCCAACGTATTTATGAGGATTGGGACATAACCATTAGTCTTCAGGTACGGTATATGTTACTGTATAAAATAGAGAAATAACAAATATTTTGCTATTTTATTGCTAAAGAATCCGTGGTTCATTTTATTAATAGATTACCCTTCTTTTGCCTACATATAGACTTAACACTTGATTTCTTTAGTAAGCTGCTTATAGAGTGAAAAATATCCAACATAAGCTGAAAAGCTTCGAAACATGAGAGATTGCCTGTCACACAAATTAATTGCAGGAACTTCATGTTTTATCATAGATTATCCGTTGTGCCTTAGACCACTCAGCCACAGAGACCGTCACAGCAAAGTTCTATTTTCCATTTTAAGGAAAGCACATTTCCTCGTTCAGATTATTTTTCTAGAAATATCTGTGCAGTTTCGTATCCGACAAAGGGGGACGCAGGTCCCAATCTTGCTGGAGGGCATATTTTCATTATTAAGCTTTTCTATAATTATATAATTATTTATTCAAAAATAATAACAGAAACATGTTATAACATTACGACAAAAATAGCCATTTTGTTTCAACACTTTAAGTGATTACTCGAGAAGACACCAGAAGTGTTGAAACAAAATGGATACTTTGGTAGTAATGTTATAACATATTCATGTCATAATTCTTGAATAAATAATATTTGCTCTACTCTGTGTTGAGAACTCGTTTAAGTATAGAGTTTTTGGTTATTGGAATTTTATTCCGTCTACACCAATTCTATACTTAGGTATATATTTCAAACATGTTTCTTTGACTAATATAGACACATTCTGTCTACTTATTTTTTATAATAATCCTTCCCCGTTCTCTAATCAGTTTTTTGATGCTAAGGTGAAATTCAGGAAGACGTCGTAGTTTTTTTCCGACCGAAGTACTCTTAATCTTCTCAGTTACTTGGGTAGAAAAAAATCTACGGCAACTTCTTTGATAAATTTCACCGTAATATCAAGAAACTAAAAACTGGAACGGATTATTATAAAAATAGAAAGATATATCTATATTATTCAATGAAACATGTTTGAATGTAGATATGCTGCCTATATATATATAAATTTGGGCAGCAGCCTTTCTTTTAAACATCTTTCGTTAAATATGGCAGATAAGGAAAATTTAATTTTTTATTTACTTTTTTTCCAGTGTTCTCACATTTTCCCCTTTAGTGTGAGTTAGGGAGTGCAAAATTGTCCATTGTCCCAAGCACTTCCAGCCATTTTCGGGGGTGGGGTTTAAGTGTTGTTAATTTATCTTCATGTTTGACATTTTAAGGTGTATTTTTTGTTTTATTTTGAATACCAATAGGAAAGTTTATTCAGAGCCTTTGCGTGTTAAGTGCAGTCGGAATTCGTGTGAGCGACTTTATTTGTTTTAAAAACTTTCAACATGGCGTCCCCACTCTTAAATAAGATAAAGTTGATACTGGAAGAGAGGTGTTTAATATGCTTTCACTTTTATATATATATATATATATATATTAGGGGGAACCTCGAGCAAGCTTGTCTCGCTAGAACAACTACGACTGAGTAGTGAGTTCGATCCGCACTGGGTGCTTCCATACATTCGGCCTTATGCCACATCTAAACTACGGTTGGAAAATCACTATATATATATATATATATATATATATATATATATATATATATATATATACATGTATATATGTGTGTGCGTGTGTGTGTGTGTGTGTGTATGTGTGTTTGTGTGCAAAATTTTATTTCTTGGTAAAATTCTCTCAATCTTTTGTTAACACTACACACTCGCATAAAATTTACATTTGTACAAAAATGTTCGTATATATACTTTACTACTTTGTACGATTCCTTTATGTGTTTCTTTAGGACGTGGTCAATCAAGGCTCTCCACAACTTCCTATCTTTTTTTGCTCGAAGTCTCTCTTGAATCTTTATGATCATTCTTTGTCCGTTTTCTGCCATCCATTCGCACAAACCCGTTAAGTAAGTTATTGCAGTTTCCCCAACCCACTTCACTTGCCTTTAGTATATCCTGTGTGTGTTAAATTCTCTCGGCCCTCTTTCCTCACTATGTCGCCGAGATATTTCAGCTGTAAGTATAAGTGTCCTTTTAGTTTCTATTCTCGTTAGAGCTTCTTTGTTGCTCCCATATTTAGTCTGTTGGATTTCAGAGAACCTGTCATTTGCAGTCTTTTCTTCGTCTTTTGCCCCATCCCTTCAAGACGTAGGCGATCATGGCTCTTCACAACATTCTATACCTCGTAGCTTTTAGTAACGTTTGTCCCTTTGCCAAGACTTCCGCCCCTTCTTCTGCCATCCATTCACTAAAACTCGTCAGGTCCACCTATCGCCCGGTTCACACTCCTTCCTGGTCTTTTGAACAGGGGCAGAGGTTGTCTATCACTTGTTTCCTGTTTAGGATTGGGCTTCCGGTTTCTTCGTTATACTTTTCTCATTCTTCTTAACTACCGGTATCTCCTTGCGTCTTAGTGGCATTATCGCCTTGCTTGGGGTGAACTGATTAAAAAAAAAAAAGAAGGTAGGTGGCCCACTGCTTTCTCTTTTGATTTCGATATGTCGGTGAGTGCCAAATTCGCCAAGCCTTTTTTCCGCATTATGTATTCAAGAATTTTCAAGCTTACGGCCACGTCACGTTTAAACACCGATTCTCGTACGATCACCGAAGTTAAGCCACGTCAAGCCTGGTCAGTACCTAGATGGGTGACCGCTTGGAAATACCAGGTGCTCTAAGTTTGAATGTGAGGTTGGTGTAATGTCTAATGGCTCAGAATTGTTAAACGGAGAGCCGAGTTCCAATTCCAGTTATGTTCGTTATATTCACTTACGCGCAAATACCCTTGGGAAAGGTATAAATTTATCTCTTCTCCCCCAGCTATAGTAAAACTTGTGTCACGAAGCCATTATTAATTTTAAAAAAAGGTGTACAAAATATTTAGATTTCGGCATTAGATAATCTGCAAATGGTTGATATGCCGCTAAACAAAAATAACCAAGAAATTTCAAATGTTTTTTTATCCTGTGTATTCATATCCTATTTGTTTCCATTTTCTTTATCACTTCATTATTAATTACGCGTTCCGCCCATAGTATTCTCATCAGCCTTCTGTAGGAACAAATTTCTGTTGTCTCAAGTCTTCTCATGTGAGAATATTCTCCAACATTGTGGCCGAGCGATCTAAAGCAATGTCGTATAAGAGATTAGCGATTACATTAATATGGTATAGCAATTCATTATTCTTCACTTTTTTTTGGTTTCAAAGGATATTTACTTCCTAATACTTTTCTTTGATTTCCTTCCACTTACACATGTATATACTATTGATAAGCGAAAATATCAAAGCCACCCACTGTCTCTGTTACTCTCTCAAATACATACATATTCGCTCACAAAGGAATACGTATCCACTCTCGTTTCCTGACGTCTGCACTCTTTGGAGAATTTCCCGTTCATTCTTCTTAAATAATTCCACCTCCCCCACTTCTAATCACTTCTGCGCATGTCTGTCTAGCCCTGGTCCTACCTTCAATTTTGTATCTGACACATTAGGACATTCTTCTTCAACTTACACCCAACCTCCTTTCCTCTTCAACTTGCCCTGAAAACATATTACACTATCACGAATAAACCAGCCATTAACATTCAAATTACATACTTTGGATTCCTGTCACAAGTGAGTATCGGTAAATTTATCTCGTAAGCTATAAGCGTCTCGTTGTGGTGTATCAGTAAACCTATCTCGAAGAACCTTGCGAGTGATTTCGATTCTAACTGGGTGCGGCTTTAATAAATAGTATATGGTATATAGAGATGAAGTAAAGTCCAAATTTACTGTCTATAGTACCATTTATTGTCACTCCATTTGTTTACAGTGTTTAAAATGGTTGACTACCGTCATAGTTCTTTTTGTGATTTGAGAATTGTCGTGCTCCTTCTGGTTGACGGAAATTAATTCGTTGCATTCATCCTTTCCTATACTTTCTCTTTTTGAGTTGTACGTCAGGTAAAACTCACAGTCGATGAATCACCAACCCTTGCATCTTGAACTGCTACCTCCACTGCGGCGTCTCTAGTCTCGTACGTAGTTTTCTTCTTTTTATTAAGTCTGACGCGTCCGTGTTTCCCGTTTGATTTTTGGCGGTACGTGTTGTCGTTGGTTGATATTTTTATGACATTCACTGACCCACATAAATTAAGCGCGGGTTCATGTCCGTTACCGAGGATAGGAACGAACCTGGCTAAATATCTCTATCCATGGATTTTTTTTTCGATTGACATAGGTCCTTTAAGTAGCCATAAAACAATAAATGCTTTTTGTTTCTCTCACTCAAAATTAAGTTAGAATATATTACAATCCTATTAATTATTCAGATAAGTATTCTCATCTTGATCGTTTTCACTACAATATATCAACGTAGATGTTCTTCGGCTTACATCATTGTATTTATAACTAATTTGCGCATGTCACCAAAAAAGATGGAATGTTAAGAAATCCTTAAAGTGAATCTTTAAATATTTTCCAGTTACTTTTGGTCTCTGATCTTTCACAGGGTTGGTTCTTTCACCTTTCAACTTGTCCTGAAAACATGACACCATCAAAAACAAATCATTCATTAACATTTAAATTACAAACTTAGGATTCATGTTCACCATTTTCAAATTACACAATTTGAGTTATTGTTCACACGCAGACACCTAATGTCTCTAGATCAAAAATCTAATTCTAGTTATCTCCCTTGTATAAACGAGACTGCAAAGAATCACAAACATTACAAACATAAGCTACACAATTTTATTTGGTGTACTCTACATTAAAAAATCAAAGTTTTACTGATTTGAAAAATAATGTCTGAAATTTCGATATGGAATATTGTCATTAACAAGTCCTGTCACAGTGGGGGCCTCAGAAAGTGATTCAAGACATAAAATAGTACTGAAATCCACTAACAAGAGACCCATACAAATGCATCTGCAAAGATAAGAGAAATTAGGAAGGACACAAATATAAAATACGACAAATCTGGTAGCGAGAAGAAAGGACTATTAAGTGGAAAAAGCTCACAAAGTATGATCATTAATTAAGTGCCATGCGTGATACACGCTTAGGCGATCATGTATCTTTCGATACTTGACTGATGAGGCAGATTTTTTCTCGCAGTAGATTGCCATTTCTTTCTGCGGTACACCAGATGCCACCCAAGGCTGTAGAACTCGGTCTGTCCTGCTATTCACCCATAGTTGGGAGATGGGAGAAGAAGAGGATTCACACCTTTCCCAAGGGTATTAGCACGTAGGTGAATGTAATGGATTCGACTGGAATATATATATAGGATTCATATATATATATATATATATATATATATGTAGTATTCATATATAGTTATATATATATAGTAGTATTCATATATAGTTATATATATATATATATATATATATTATAGTATTCATATATAGTTATATATATAGTATTCATATATAGTTATATATATATATATATATATATATATATATATATTATAGTATTCATATATAGTTATATATATAGTATTCATATATAGTTATATATATATATATATATTATAGTATTCATATATAGTTATATATATAGTATTCATATATAGTTATATATATATATATATATATATATATATATATAGTATTCCTATATAGTTATATATATATATATAGTATTCCTATATAGTTATATATATATATATATATATATATATAGTATTCATATATAGTTATATATATATATATATAGTATTCCTATATAGTTACATATATATATATATATATATATATATATATATATATATATATATAGTATTCATATATTTGCTCACAGGTAAGGCTTGTCAGTGTGTTCGTGCAGAGTTACAATTAGTACGCCTCTTTGGAGTAACGTCCATCGCAGACAATGGCTCTATGACAACTAATCGATAGTTGAGACAATAGTGTCTAGCCGTGATAAAAATCTGATACAAGCACAAATAACGCAATATTTTTCAAGGCGAAACAAATTTCATTATAAACCCTGAAAATAGATTCATATTACTGCGCAACACTGCAAATAACTTAATCTGAGGAAAAATAGAAATCGATTACACACTGTCACACCAGTTTGTCTTGTTTGTTTGTTTGGATTTTATGGCATATCAACGACTGTGGGTTTTTTAATGCCAAATCCAGTTTATCTGAATTTTAAATACCTATTTTGCATGGAATAAAAAACGTATAGCTGGCAACATTATTGTTTCAAAAACGTACAGCTGGCAACATTATTTTTTACAAAAAACGTATAGCTGGCAACATTATGGTTTCAAAAACGCATAGCTGGCAACATTATGGTTTCAAAAACACTTAGCTAGCAACATTATGGTTTCAAAAACGCATAGCTGGCAACATTATGGTTTCAAAAACACTTAGCTAGCAACATTATGGTTTCAAAAACGCATAGCTGGCAACATTGTTTCAAAAACGGATAGCTGGCAACATTATTGTTCCAAACACGTATAGCTGGCAATATTATTGTTTCAAAAACGTACAGCTGGAATAATTTTTTTCCCCAAAAAACGTATAGCTGGCAACATTATTGTTTCAAAAACGCATAGCTGGCAACATTGTTTCAAAAACGTATAGCTGGCAACATTATTTTTAACAAAAAACGTATACCTGACATTATTTTTTTACAAAAAAACGTATAGCTGGCAACATTGTTTCAAAAAAGTATAGCTGGCAACATTATTGTTTCAAAAAAGTATAGCTGGCAAGATTATTGTTTCAAAAACGCATAGCTGGCAACATTATTGTTTCAAAAACATATAGCTGGCATCATTATTTTTCTGACAACATTATCTGAGGCCTTGCTGTTGGATGTAGTTTATCGCCATACCCAGGACGCGGATGTAGTTTATCGTCATACCCAGGACATACCAGGTGGTCTAAAACTGACCGTATAGTGTAAGAAAAGAAACTAAAGCCGTTGTTTTAATTAATGTGCTCAAAGGTGTATTTCTGATGTTTTCGTTAGACTTTCATGCAAAACATTCTGGCAGCTGTGGAAAAGCAAATTTTTATGTGTATTTTTTAGGTTACAATTGCTTTATGGTGCATGTGATAAAAGAGAGAATATACCCTAGTATTACAAGCCATATTATAGAGAGAAGTTGAACACGTGTTGCCCGTATCAAGGTCTATGTTGAAGAGGTTGAATTTAATGTCTTTTGGCAGGATGTCCGTATTTCCGATAGGAACTGTTTTTGTTATATGCTAGGAAAGTTTTTGTTATTTTTTAATTTTTACTTATTTTATAGAACGTTTTTATGTTATTGTTTTTTTTTATTTATAATTTTCATTATTATAATTATATATTTTACTTTTATTTATTTATAATGATAGTAATAATAATTTCCCTACCTTGTTTTCCTGACTGCTGGAAGTCCTCTTCGATCGTTCCTGTCTTCAAGAACTCCGGCGACCCCTCTGACCCTTCCAACTACCGTCCTATCAGTCTCCTTCCCCTCTTCGGCAAAGTCTTCGAAGCCCTAACCAATACCGGGGTGGTTAACCACCTCACATCCCATAATCTGCTCTCATACAAGCAATATTGTTTCCGCTTTGCCCGATCTACAGCCGATGTGCTTACGGCCATCACTGAAACAGTCTACCGAGCTCTTCAAAATAACGGGGAAGCCCGAGTCGTGGCACTAGACATCTCCAAAGCATTTGATAGGGTTTGGCATGCCGGCCTTCTTCGCAAGCTCCAGGTTTATGGCATTACGGGTCGATTATATAACCTAATACGATAATTCCTGTCAAACCGTAAATTGAAGGTCGTTCTCAATGGATTCTCCTCCAGTTCCTATCCCACGAACGCAGGTGTTCCTCAATGCTCCATCCTAGGCCCCACTCTATTCCTTATCTACATAAATGACCTTCCTGACGCAATAACTTCCCAAGTTGGCATCTACGCGGATGACACCACAATTTATTCCTGCCTCAAAAACAAATCTAGTCTCGCTGACAAAACTCGCCTGGCCGTGCGTCTCGAAAAGGACCTCCAATCGATTGTGAACTGGGGCATGAATTAGCTGGTCAACTTCAACGCTTCCAAGACAAAACTGCTCTCTATTAATCACCACAGAGATCCTTCCCTCCATTAGAATGTCTGACGCTCAACTTCTCGGGAGCAACTCTCTGCGGCTTTTCGGTCTCACGTTGACTGCTGACCTGAGATGGAATAAATACATTGAATTGAATTGCCTCGTCCACTGCAAGGAAAGTTGGCTCCCTGAGCCGCGCCAGGAAGTTTTTCTCCCCGGAATCAATCCTCCAGATCTACAAATCAACAATTCGCCCTTGCATGGAGTATTGCTGCCATATATGGTCTGGTGCCCCTTCTGTTTGCCTCGGGGTTCTTGATAGCTCCAGAGGCGGATATGCAATGTAGTTGGCCCTGCCCTGGCGTTTCGTTTACAGTCACTTTCTCACAGACGCGCCGTCGCCTCCCTATGTCTGTTCTATAAATACTTTCATGGAAATTGCTCCGAGAAGCTGCATTCGCTGGTTCCCAGACGTCATGAGTTCCAGCGCCTTACGAGGCTGACAACTCGCTCTCACCCCTTCACTGTCGAAACTCCTAAATGTAGCCGTCTCTTCTACTCTAATAGCTTCATGTCTCGCACCTCTCGCCTGTGGAACTCCGTTCTCTTTTCTTGTTTCCCTGTGAGCTATAATCTCCAGCTATTCAAGTGTAATGTCAATCGACATCTCCAGTTGCTTTGATCTATGCACTACCCTCATCCCTTCTTCTATCACTCCTATCTGATCTTTCCCTAAATTTTCTGTAACCCCTTGCGTCCTAGTGGCTTCCCGCCTTGCTTGGGGTGAAATGCTTAAAAAACAAAACAAAAACAAAACAAAACAAAAACAAAACAAAACAAAAACAAAACAAAACAAAAAAAACTCTTTTTGATTTGGTAAAAAGGAATAGATAGGATTCGATTTATTAGCAGCAAAGTAGAACATTCGAGAGAGTAACCTACTGAGAAGAATTCGGAAGAGCTAGAAATACGAAAAGATAAAGTATTGGAAGAGACGAACAGGAGCAAAACAGCAGGGCGGGATATGATCATAAGTTCATAGAAGTAATAGATGAATTATACAACAGTGGCTACATACCAGAGTACCTCACTAAATCCATCTTCGTAGCATTACCTCAAAGACCAGGGCCAAACGAACGTAAGCTCCATAGAACGGGCAATCAGTTTAATCAGTCAGATAACCAAACTAATGATGCCATCCTGATGAACAGAGTGCAAAGTAGAATTAGACCAGAAATAGGACAAGAACAATGTGAATTTGTCAAGGACACTGGGACAATAAATGCGATATTCATTATTAGAATGATATCAGAGAAAGCAATAGAAATGCAGAAGGATATATATTTCAGAAGACGCAAAAGTATTTGACAAGGTACGCCACGAGGATTTATTTAAACTAGGTACCACCACAGAAAAGACGATATCTAAGGTTTAAAATTAATTTTTTTAAATGAAATGTCTTACTTGAAGCTTTTATTTTAATTTCAAGCTAATAGATTAAATTTCATATTTCTAATAAAGATAAAACACATAGTATTTCGAAAACTAAATTGACTGAACGGAGTTTTTTTTCTTTTGTTAAAATCGATGATTAGCGCCCTTTTTAGTCGTCTTCATCTCAATGAAATTCTCTTTCTTAAAAAATCTCCCCAAAATAAAATAAACTTTTCTGAAACTTTATCCGCGGATTATTAACTAATTTAAAGCATAATTAATCTGATTTGAAACAAATATTATTTAATTTTAAAATATCACAGAAATGCATCTTTTAAACACAGCGGTAGCTGTTTATTTAAACTGTTCAGGTGTTGACAGATTGACGTTTATCTAATTTTGTTCTACCGGGGCTTTATCCGTAAAAAAATAATTGAACACTATAACGTGAGCATGATTTATATATAATTTTAAAATACTCAGGAAGGAACACAATGTATGACGACAGAAGATAACGAGTGACGTTACATTTATATTTTTGAAGATCAACGCCGGGTATTGAACTCACATTCTTTGGGTCCTGTCACAGGATCTAACTAACGCCTTTATCCACTGTGCCATGTGTCCTTGAGGTTAATACCTGGTTAAGGCAGTGGAGAACTTTCAGGGGAAAATTAACAAGGAGATAACTGATAACTGACATCCATTAAAGATGGCACGTGGAACTAGAACTGTCTACCACAGTGATCGAAATAAAGGGTTTAGTTCGCCATTCCAACCACCTGAAGAAGGGCGGACCGTACAACGGCCGAAACGTTGTAATAAATATGGCGACAAAGATGAGGACAATAGTCCGAATAATGTAAATAATGTATATAATACCTCATCTCAGAAATATAGACATATATTGAAAAGTGTGTTATATCGTATCGCTTTGTAAAAAATAAATAAATAAATAACGTTAAAACAAGTTTATTGTTGCTTTTTAATAAACAACTTGATTGAGTTTTTCTTACATCGACTGGAGTTCGTGACGGGGCTGAAGCACAGCTCAGCGTATCACGAAGGTTGTACGTGATGGAGTTCATGTGCAAGTCAGGATGATGCGTACAATTGTTATAGGTAAACGACCCCACCCACCGCCAGATGTAGCCATTTGGAAGATGTAAAAGATGGCGAAAGGTTGTTAGCAGGGATGTTTGTGCTTAAATTTACTGACAAATAAATCGACAACTGCAGGAATCCTTTTATGACCGAAAACAGGAACACAAGATCGATGCAGTGAAAATAGATTGATTGGGCGGACATACATTCTGTTTTTTCCTGACTGATCAGAATCAGTTATGTGCCATGCGTGATACACGCTTAGGCAATCATATATCTTTCGATACATTACTGACGAGGCAGATATTTTTCCCGTAGTAGGCTGCCATTTCTTTCTACAGTAGACCAATTGCCATCCAAGGCTATAGAACCCGGTCTGTCCTGCTATTTACCCATAGCTAGAAGAAGTGGATTCATACCTATCCCAAGGGTATTAGCACGTAAGGGAATGATATGGATTCGACTGGAATTCGAACACGGCTCTCCGATTCCTCAATCCGAGCCGGTATCCATTAATCCACTGAACAGAATAATAATTCAATAAAACTCTTTTTGGAGGTCGATTCTAACTCTCGACACTACGTTGGTCAATATTCAATCGATTAATAATTGATTAATAATCATAAAATATTAAGTACTTCCCATTATATATTTTGAAATATGTTCTGAAATTCCTTCATGGACAAGAATATTTTATTGGATAGAATTATTCGCGTATTGTATTGTCATTCGTTCTTGTTCTTGTTTTGTTTTGCTATAAGTATCTTCAAGTGCCATTCTTTCTGAATGTACAGATGCAATTTACTACATTAAACGATTTCAACACATTCCTTTCTATACAGTATTGTTCCAACATTCAAAATCCACTGTTCATAACTTATAATGAATTATATAATGAAATAGTTGTTTCAGTTTATTTTTAATGACATTAATGAAAGTGAGAATATTTGTCTACGATGAATCGTCTGACTTTTAAAGCATTTCACTTTGTTTACAGAGTTGTGGTCGTGACAGACATGTAAAAATAAATATTTGTGTGTGTGTGTGTGTGTGTGTGTGTGCTTACTCTCTTTAGGCTTAAGGCCACGTTGAAACACCGCTTCCCGTACCATCACCGAATTTAAGCAACGTCGAGCCTGCTCAGTACCTAGATGAGTGATCGCTTGGGAATACCACGTGCTAGGATGTGCGGGTGGTACAATAGATACTGGGTCAGAATTGTTAATCGAAGAGTCGAGTTTCAATACTCGTTGGTTTTCTTATATTCAATTATGCGCAAATACTCTTTGGGGATGTATGACTCCCCAGATGTTTTTACAATAAGGTTCACCCTGTACAAGTCCCTGGGGCTACTTGTGGTAGAGGGTTACGTTAAGAGGTAGTTTATACGTATAGGAGGGAAAGATAATGGTTAATCCTAGACTTGAACAGGTTAAGATTGTAGTGATCAGGGAAACATCCTCTTGGGAGTCGGTTCCACAGGGCAGTGGTTCGCGGAAACAAGCTGTTTGAGAGAAACTTATTTCTCAGCAATGGAATATGAAGAGAATGTGGGTGGTTTACTACAACCTAAATGGCGGAGCGGGGTGGGTCTTGGTCGTGAAGGTTAGGCTTTGCGGAACCAAGTAATGCAGTTCGTCCGAGCACTTTCCATAGAAGTAGCGATAGAGAAGCGAGAGTCTCGCCAAAGCCTGCCCGTGAGAGAGGTTGGGTGGTGGAAAATAATTCTTCTGTAGCAAGGCCTCGGAGACGCTTTTGAACTCTATCGCGACTTGAAAGTGAAGACTGGGCAGCCCCTGCCCAAATATGACAACAGTACTCCATCTTTGGCCTGATCTAGCTGTTATAAAGGTACTAGATAGAATGAGGAGTCGTGTACTTAGTGGAGCGTTACAGGGAGCCGATCATTTTACCTGCATCTTTAGCGATGGATCGTATGTAAGAGTTCCACTCTGGGGTGAGTTTGAAGCCCAATGTTCCATCAAGGCATGGACCTATTTGAGGAAGACATCCGTTCATCATGACTGGCAGTAGTTTGGGGTCTGATTGGCAGTGATGGAATGTAACCAGTTTGGTCTTACAGGCATTGAATATAACCAACTAGATTTTTCCCCACTGGGAAGTTAGTGTTAGATCGAAAGAGAGGTCAGCTACCAATCTCTGATCGTCAAGAATTTTAGAGGTGTGCTTGTATATAATCGTATCATCAGCATAAACGTTTACAAATGATTGAAGTATATTCTTAGGTAGATCATTTATGTAAATCAGAAAGTGGGTTGGTTTAGGAAGTTACCCCTGGGGGATAGCTACGTTGACTGCCAGGGTCTCAGAGGACTGGTTGTTAATAATTACATCCAGGTATCTACCTGTTAGTAAGGATTTTATAATAGAGAAAACCTTTCCAGTGATTCTGTAGCTGGAGAGCTTGTGTAGCAAACTTTTGTGCCACACCTTGTCAAAGGCATTCGAGATATTTAATGCTATGGTCCTTGTGGTAGGTGTGTCATCAAGGGCCTCACTAATTATATGTGTAATGGTAGGATGTCAGCAGTTGATCATGCTAATATATATATGTGTGTGTGCGCGTGTGCGTGAATAAATTCAAAAGGAAAACCTATCTTAGTCAACATGCTTCATCTTCTGATGGATTTTGTCAAGGCAAATGTAAAGATTTTATTTGATATATAGGAATCTCATTTGAGGTTGGGTGTGACTTTGCCGCCAAATATCCTCTCAAGGCACGGTACCTCCTCGAAGGTACATCCGTTCATCGTGACTGGCGGTAGTTTGGGGTCTGATCGACGGTGATGGAATGTAACTAGTTTTTTTTTTTTTTTTTTTTTTAGGCCTTAAATGTAACCAGCCAGTTTTTTTCCTCACTGGAAAGTTAGTGCTAGATCGGGAGAGATGTCAGTTGCGAATCTCTCATCATCAAGAATTTTTTAAGTGCACCCGTATATCGTCTCTACATCGGCATAAATGTCTTAGGCAGATCATTTATGTAAACCAGAAAATGTGTTGGTCCGAGAAAGGACACCCGCACTGACCACCAGGTCCTGGGAGGACTTGTCTCTTCTCGTAGACTATTTGCTAACCACGGCTAGAGATCCCAGTCTATTTAATTAGTTGGGGTAGAGAGAAGAGACGGATTTGGAGACGGGACAGTCAATCAAATGCCATCCGTGGTATCCGTTTGGGCGATTAGGCCTATTTCGATTCATGAGTATGTAGGCTGCCGTTTCCTTCTGCGGTCTATTGGTTACCAACTTGTTCTATTATTTAACCCATAGTTTAGGGAGAAGAGATGAATAAATGCCTATCCAAAGGTTTTTTGTGCGAAAGTGAGTATTACGAACTCCGCCGTAATTTGAACTTGACTCTTCGATTCCTCTTTCCGAGTTCCCAAACATTACACTACAATTATTAAATTATTAGTACAATGGTTTATTAAATCTTCCGCTGATATGAAGTGTAAAGATTATACCGAATCAATTGCTCGGTCTGCTGCACAGAATGTTCACTGTGTCGTGCTAGTCAATTTTTCTCAACAGAATCTAAGCTACTCACAAACCTACTATTCTATTCCTGGCTTTGAATATTTCTGCCACATATAGTCCGGTGCTCATGCTATATAATTAGACATTCTTGATAAAATCCAAAGAAGAATCTGCAATGTCAGTGGTCCTGGCATCTCAGACTTCAGTCTTTCAGTGTTTCCCACCGCCATAATATAGCTTCCCTGTGCCTTTTCATGAGAAGTGTTCTGCCTACTGGCCTCTTTTATTTCTGTCCCCACTTTCTTTAGTTTAATTCCCCCTCCCTTCCATCGTTAGGTAACAGAGATGTTAGTTTTCAGGTAGATGCGGGACACTTTTCGTTTTCCGAGTGTGTATTTCATTTTTATGTCTGGATGTGTGAGTATTTGGTCGAATGATTGTTGCCAGTTCTCTAGTCCCGTATTAATTTCGTCCAGTTAACTGATGTTTCTGCCACGATTAAGGATTGTGTGAGCTTTGTTATTAACATTATTTTGTTTTGTTTTTATCTTGCATATAAATTGTATTCATTGTAAATATTCATTGAGGTTTCATTTTTAAATGTTGATATTTTATTCCCCACCCGCAAGAGGCAAATTGTACATCTAGAAACTAGTTAGGACTACATAGAAACTTTGCTGTATTATGGTGGCTGTAGTAAGAATGGTAAGTAAGAAGATGTAGTTTGGGTGTAAGGAATACTGAGATATGAAAAATTTCTCAGAGTCAACCTGTAGAAAAAGACAATAGAAAAACTGTATTATTAGCCGACGCGTTTCGTCCAATGTGGACTTTTTTAAGGCAAAAACGAAATGAATTTATTAAAAACAAAGTAACCATTAACAACAAACAAAATGCCCTTAGCAACTAGAAGAATTTAGAAAAATGCTGTTGTATTCATATTGTCAACTGAAAATTACATTAAGAACATTCACTCGTAGAAATATTGTTTTCATTGTTGTGTTGACGGATTCAACGATTTTCTTTTGATTTCTTGATATAGTTGTGTACGTTGTCTTGGGAGAGTAGTAATTCACGCGTAGAAATATTGTTATTATTGTTGTTTTGGCGGATTCAACTGTTTTCTTTTGATTTCTTGATACAGTTGTGTACGTTGAATTACTACTCTCCCAACCCTTTATTTCATCCACTGGAGTAGATTGCTCTAGTTCCACGTGCCATGCCTCTTCCAGTTGTTTTAGTTATTTCCCTTCAATTCAACTCTCCAAATGAGAACTGGTTAAAATAGTTGCTGAGACATTAGCTTTATAAGTCCCAACTGTTCATACACCTCAAGGACATACGGCCTAGTGGATGAAGACGTTAGTTAGATCCAGTGACTATACCCAAAGAGAAACTAACAACTTGGAAAGTTGATTTAAAAGGAAATAACGAAAACATCCGAAAGATGCATGGCACATGTAACTAGAATCTAATGGACAAAATAAAGGATTCGGTTCGAAATTCTAATCACCTAAAGAAGGCCGGAGAGTACAACGGCCGAAACGTTGTGAATATAGCAATAGAAATGAGGATAACAGTCTGAATAATGTAAATAATGTAAGTGATCATGATACCTCATCTCAGAGATATAGACAGATACTCAGTAACTGCTTGCGTGTTAGTGGCTTTGCTTCCGTTCTTCGATTGAAATTATTTAAAAAAATATGAAAATAATGCTAACTAAACGATATATAACTATAGGTGAATATTCAATAATCGCATTATTTTTAACTTATCCATAAATATTCCTTGCTAAATTCTAGATGCATGTTATATTGTGTATATTTGTACGTGCCATTTGGAAAGTCACACTTTATAGAAAGTTATCTGTAGTGAAGAAACAGTTTCTTTTACAACTTTCTATTTCTTAGAACAATATAACTATGTACTGTTGTGTAAATCTTAGAGTTGGTAACAACAAGAAACGCGTCTGGTACCATCAGCAGGAGTCAAGTGAATAAAAAAAAATGCAAAGAATTAAGTGATGAAACTGCAGCGAGAGGCAGAAGTTAAGAGAGGACAAAAAAAAAATAGAGAAACATTATATATGCTCCGAGTGAGAGGCGAGGCGGAGGTAGTGAGAGAAAACTAACAAATAAACTAAAAGTCAGCCAAGAAGGAAGGGGAAGAGAAAAAAAAAATACACAGTGATTATACATATACATATCTGTATAAACACAGAAAAGTTATGAAAGTGGCTTCACTCGCTGCCTAGCTGTAGCCCTGCGTACGTACAAGCCTTAAGTCAGTCGGCTCCTTTTTAGTTTTTCAACAGTTTAGGCATGTTTCTTTGAGGGCCAACACACAAAGTCGCACGTACGTCGAAAATCGATTCAGTCAATTTTTTTGTTCACACCGATCGATTCAAAAGTATAAATCTGATTAACACGCAGGGCAATAAGTACATATATTAAAAAAAAAAGAAAAGAAAAAAGGGTGAAAACAAAAAGGATAACGTTCTGACTTCAAACTAAAAAATAGTGGCCACTTTGTAGTGTTTTACGTTGCCGACCAGTCACGTATTATTTTTGTTTTAAATAAAAAGAAGCGAGGAAAAAAAAAAAAGAAGGGATATTACGATGGCTGTAATTATCAACCTCTCAAGGAGTCACAGTGATCAGTCCTGGGGATTTCGGTTAGCCGGTGGTCTGGACTTTGGACAACAGCTTTCCGTTAAAAAGGTAGGTGTCTTTTTTTTCTTTTTTTTTTTTTTTTTTTTAGCTTTATTTTGATTAGTTTCAAAGGAATATTTTTTTTAGTTTATTATTAGGTTGGTGCAAAAATAATGACGTAATAATGTCGTTTTTTGACGTATTTTTAACGTCAAAAAACGACATTATTACGTCATTATTTTTGCACCAACCTAATATAAGAGGACTTAAGAAACAACGTTACAATATTCAGAGAATCGTAACTGCATACATACGATGGCTAATTTGTAGGATTATTTATTTATTTATTTTTATTAATCATTGAGTTGTTTTGGCAAGTTACAGTTTCACTTTTAAAGTATTATTCATGCAAAAAAAAGAAAAATAAAGCAAGAAAGAAGAAAATATATTTTTTTTTATTAAAAAAAAAGGAAGCTTTCAAATATAAAAATTAACATCCTCCTTATGCACACGGATGCTGAAAAGCCCTCGTCGTCCCGAGCACTGCATAAAATATGATCAAGCATCATGTTTTTTATGTTATTTGAAACCCATTTTTGGACAGGCCGGGAACTTTTCAGCACCACCTCGTAAAACAGACCTTCATGATGCTGAGCATGAGTGATTAATTCTGGAAGTGTCATATTTTTTTATTTTTTTCAGATAATATTCTTTGTCATAATGAAAAGCAATTATTTCAATATACACACCTTCACTGCTAATTAAATTTATCAAAACTCGAGTTTTATAGCGCATGTCGCCATTTCAAAAAAATTCCAAAATATAAACTTCACTCCTACCAAACTGGGCAGAACACAAATAAGAGAAACAAAAAAAATATACATGCGCAGGTGGATGTTGTTTTTTTTTCTGTTATTTACACATCTTGTTTAGTCTGACACAAGGCCATAAGTGTAGATAGCTCAGTGAGGATAGACCTCCCCGCGGAAGTAAAAAAAAAAAAATGTCAGTGAAAATAGATTTTTCTTTAACCATTGCTGTATGGGTTGGCGACCCAAGTTAAAGCATCCATTTTTTAATCGCTAGAGATTGTTAATAGTAATACGATAAATTGGCAAGTAGCGTTAAAAAGGCGTATAATTTGTTTTAAGCAATGTCATTATAACAAGCAGGGAAATACTCGTGCGGAGTAAATACAAGTTCCGGCTAGATTGAAATATTTACTGAGTTTTACTCCTGTCGCCCCGAAGTAATATTAATTTACTATGGCACGCTTTTTCATAGATAATTTTTCAGAAGCACGGTTCTAGTTTTATACGTTGAAAGATTCTCATCGGCATGACAGTTCCAGACGGCACTTGCGTTTGGTACAAAAAAAAAACAAAAAAAAAAAAACACCAAACATCCACCAACCCCCGCAAAAAATGGCGTTCGTAGATAATTCAAATAGAGATAAAATCACATCTTTTTCTTTTTTTTTTTTCAGCATCTATTTTTTTTTTTTTTTTTTTTTTTTTTTACAAAGGAATTTTTCGGAAAGGAAGTCAATCTAAATTCAACATGGTGGCCGAGATAAGTGAGTTTTTTATCCGGCACCTTACATGTTGAACGCCCAAACAGGTAGGAACTCCTTATTAAGAAGCTTGTCACAAAAACAAATTTTGATAAGCCCTTGTAGTGAACAAAGTTAAATAAAATAAATATCTATGAAATCAGGAAAACTGTCTTTTTTTCTGAATAACTGTAGATATACCAAACGTCCTTGCGTTTGTGTTAGTATGGAATAGACTATATGGAGAGAGAGAGAGGCATAGCAGAGATCATATCTGTAAACGGGAATGTAAACATTAGAGCCATCAATTTCACTGCTGATTACTTTTCCTTAAATGTTTAGGAAAATGTGTCCAACACGGTGTTGACGAAAAGTAAGTCCAGCAGAAACCCTTAGCCGTATCAAATGATTCTGATAAGCAAGGTGCTAATCAAATGTTCAGTGAATTCGAACAGCACGCGCGAACTGAATGTACCACGGCTATCCGTTGAGTGTCGCCCTCTTTGGCAATCAGTGTATACAAGCCCAAACGGACTACACCTCGGAGAAAGTATGGTGGAGTATGGAGTAATAACTCCTTCGCCTCACCCTCTTCCTTATATGTGAGGTATCAGTGGAAAGTGCTCAATATCCGTGATAGAGCTAACATATGCAGCTGCATGGAGAGTTGTTTGTGACCTTATGTTTCACACTTTGGCGATTTTCAGTCAAAAAATAAACCAGTTTGTCTGAAGAACGCGAAAGCGTGAAACCTAAGGTCACTAACAACTCTCCATGCACTCCCTACACACACACACACACACACATATATATATATATATATATATATATATATATATATATTAATAAAAAGAAAGAACAGTAAGATATATAATCTGGTGTTCTTATAGATATTTTTATTTTTACAAAATAGTGCTCAATGTAAATTTACAGAGCATTAATATTATAAATTAATAGACTTAAAATATGGTTTTTCGCTACACAGTTACACAATTAAAGACATTAGTTCCATTTCATCCTCAGAGGATGAAATGGAACTAATGTCTTTAATTTAATTATAAAATTAAATTTGGGGCTTTTAGCTTCCATTTTTGAAACATGGTTGGAACTGTGTAGCGAAAAAACATATTTTAAGTCTATTAATTTATTATATATATATATATATGTGTGTGTGTGTGTGTATGTCGGAGGCTCAAAGTTACAAGTCATCGTGTCTGAGGTTTTGAGCGTACTGGTCTTGTTCATCGGATAACGCCAGATTATGCGCGGTCTCTCAGAGACGACAGCTATGGTCCGCTCAAGATAGTTGCCCGTCGGATCTAATGACGGTTTCTTCTGTCAAGTCGGATACAGATTCGAATCCTGTCGTAGAGCATATATTTTTCTTTAATATGATTTCTCGAATATTCAAGGTCGGCAGACGAAAATAAATAAATACACTGTTTAATAAACAAGCAAAGCGTCTGTTCAAATATGAGTATCCACTAAAATAATTTTAAAGTAATAAAAAATAAATATATATATATATATCGCTATTTTCGCACGCAGACACATTTATATGTAATATGTATTTCAATTCATACAAACACAGGGGTATGCAACATCTATGTTTTATATATAACTAGCTTAAAAGCCGCCATATCAGGTGGCATTTACGTTTGCTCCTGCAGAGGGCGCTTGATTGGGCCTTCATCACAATAGTTAGGAGTAGATGCGATAGGCAACAATAAATATACTATAGAAGAACTCAAAATTAGTCGCTGCCCTTAAGCATTGTGTTAATATTTAAGTTTACCTTTTAAAAGTTGAACGATAATTCTTGTGCCGCCACTTAATTTAAAGACAACTTAATGTACGTTTGTCCTTACTTTCCGTACAAACAATTATATTTTTTATTTCATGACTGACTTTCGTTGTATTTCGCAATTAATTTCCATTATTCCCAAATTTATTTCCAAGTTATAAAAATTGTTACCGTATAAAAAATTTCGCCGTAAAAAAAAATTAAGAAAAAAAAAAAAAAAAAAAAAAATCGCATATAATAATTGAAATAATGAAAATTTGGAAAAATCACAAATTTCAGGATTGCGGGTCCGGATCCGTTCCGGAAAGTTTTTAATTTTCTCACGGAGTCGGCCTGATTCCAAAATGGTGTGATATGTTGGGCTACGGCCTCTAGGTGTAAAGTTGAAAAGGCGTGACACAGTGACACACTGACATTCGCATTTATTATATTGATAGAGAGATACGTCAGAGGTTTGAGATATCTTTCATTATATCAACATTTCGACGTGGTGGAACGCTTATCAAGCTTGTCGCGCTTGATTAACTTATGAATGAGTAGAGAGTTCGATTCTCTCTAGGTGTGTTATACTTGTTGGATTGTATCACATCCCCTGTGACACTGCTCAGGATTTCCGACCTTCGGCCTGGGAAGAAAATGCAGTTTCTGTTCTCCCTCCTCATTAAAATGTAAGGGATGCCTGTTCCCGAGGATTTCAATCTTCTAGTAGCATCTCTTGCATTACACTAAAGAGGTATGGTAGCGGAAAACCGACGACAGGGCGCGGGGAGTGGGTAATTTTTGTGCTCGGTCCATATCTACACGAATAGGTACTGCACATTAAAAGTGACTTTGTGTCACATGCTACAGTTTTCGGGTTTTCGGGAGGTCGGTTAAGTATATATCTTTTACTGTATGTATATTTAGGCAGTTTCTGATGAGCTTGAAAGTACTTGGGAAAATAAAAATTATTTGAAAGAAAATTTTGGTATTTTTCTTGATCAGTTTTCTACAGCCACAAAGAAATTAATTTGTGGACTTAAAAGTATTCAAACTGAAATAAATAGACATAATACGCCTAAATTATTTAATCAAACATGCTTTAATGAAAATATGCCGCCTAAATATTATATATATATATATATATATATATATTCACTTGGATGAGTATAGTTCAATCTCAGAGCATTTAAATTAACTCTCATGTTCACATTCACAGTTCAGACAGATATTAGTCCAAAATACATTAGTACTTCATTAAAATAACAATAAGCAAAAACTGAAAATTCTGGAAGCCCTTTATATAAGAGAATAGCAGCCAAAATTAAAGTCAGCTACAAGTATAGCAACATAGTTCCTAAATGTTTGTAGCAGCAAAGTGTTATATAAAATTACTAAATTAAAATACTACAATTAAAAAATCTTTTAAAAAATTACATAAGTTACCTCCCTTGCGTAGCGGTGAAAATATATTTCGCATTTACGGCGTTAATGCATAACACATTCATCTACTGATGGTGATGTTAGATGAGATTGAAAGTACTTGGGAAAATAAAAATTATTTAAAAGAAAATTTTGGGATTTTTCTTGATCAATTTTCTATAGCCACCAAGAGATGAATTCGTGGACTTGAAAGGATTGGAACTATAAATAAACAGACATAATACGTCTAAATTATTTAACCAAACCTGCTTGAATCTTTTATTAGGTACATGCCACTATTTTATTTCATCTAAATCTATTTTAGCTGTCCGGAAAATAGAGTCGGTATGTTGCCTATTCTGCTACGTGCACATTCGGAAAAATATTTGTAGAAAGGCATGCATCCACACTTTCAACTCCCAGCTATGGGTTAAACAGTAAGATAAACGTAACCCCCACGCCGTGGTTTCAATAATAATTAAGTAGCAGTAATAAAACAATGATTGGTTGGTTTTACAATCCTTTGTTTTGTTATTTAAAGCCAAATTTTGTATGGGGAACATAGTGCGAATCAGACTCACTACTGGATGGCAGTCAGTCAAGAAGTACAACACTGAACTGAAAATAACGTGGAGTAGCGGACGGGAAACCACTCCACTATTTTTCCAAAGAAACTGTCGTAATTCAAAAAAACAGAATTTATAGAGTCATGATTGCCGACGTCCTTCTACTACTATTTCTATGTGCCCGTGTCACTTCAGTACAGAGAGGATTAAGGCTCTCCACAACTTCCTATCTTTCGCAGCACTAAGCAATGTTTGTTATTTTGCTATTTCGATTTTCAATACTACCATCCAATTACATAAGCTCATTAGGTAGGTTACTCGTTGCTTTTCGCTGCTCCTTTTGTCTTCAGTATGTCCTTCTTTTCTTATTATGTGTCCGAGAAAATTTCGACTGTTTCTATAATTAAAACTGTTAATATAAATACGATGTTCTCTGACTCTGAACCTATGCTTTGCTGTCTTTCGTAAATCTCGAAGTTGAATGCTAACTGTAGTTAGTCTATTTGTGTATTGCGGTAACAACAAGTAAAATTAACAACATTCCCCGGTTGTTCATGCATTTAAATGAACCTTCCTATCTGTGCGAGTCTGGTGGTTGGGGCTATGACCATATTTATTCCTGTTGCTAGCATAAGCTTTTCTTCTTTAAAATCTTCCCTGCTCTTTGTAGATCTTAGAAAATATTGACTTTTCGCTGTCCTTCCTAATCCCTATTCTACACAAGCTTATTAGCTAGGTTAAGCGCTGCTTTGCTCTGCCCCTCTTTCCACCAATATGCCCTGTCAGTGTCAAATTTTCTAAACCCTCTTTCTTCATTATATGCCTTAGAAATTTTAATTGTCTTCTTCTGTTCTTAAGTAGCAGTGTCTTTCCAAAAATAAGCAACAAAAATACTTGGGAACTACAACACGTACATACTATTCCCCATATCTGTCGTTCAAAAGACTGAAATACTGGTTTGAGAAAACGGTAGAGCCGAGAACATTTCAGCACCACTTCGTGTATGTATATTAGGGTGAGCTGTAATTTCCTTTTAGGGAACCAATTATAATGATGAATGTATTATATTAACTACTAATCATTCGCGGTAGTTAAAGAATAAATCTGGAATACACTATTGACTAACGCATCTTAGTTTTTATACGACAGTGGCAGCGTACACCGTGGATTAACAGTCATATATTGAAAGATACATGATCGGCTAAGCGTGAATCACGCATGGCACATAACTGAAAATTATAACAGAATTTTTTTGGTTGATTTTGTTTAGCAGCATATCAACGGGTTATTTAATGCTGTAATCTAAATATTTTGAACGCAATTGGATGCCTTCAAATACAGATAAAATATATTGCTGGTCAGTTTGTTATAAAAGGTATTGTTTGCCATTCTGCATTAAAATGTATTGTTAGTAATTTTACTATAAATAAGTATTGTTTGTAATACTTTTATATAAAAATATATTGTTGGTATTTTTACAATAAAAATGTATTTTTATACTTTCATAGTGTTTTGTTTTTGCTTGGGGATCACTATTTGCCCATAGCTGGGACCCTAACAGATGCTACCACTCTATATAATAAAAGGGAGAGCTGGAAAGCCTGTATCGCAGAGTGATTCCGATGGAACATATGGCCACGCCAATTTTAGTAAATAACTAAAGAAACTCGTGTTTGGAATTTGATTGTTGTGTATTACCAAAACTAGATTACAATACATGGATGTGATATCAGCAGCGATAAAATTGATCACACAGCCATCTCCGTACTCTACAATATTCTTCCATAAAACGATTGACAAATTAAATCAAAATAGCGCTTTACTTTTTAGCTAGGAGACAGAGAATACGCACGCGCTTGCATGAACATACCGCTGAGTAGCTGTTAGAATGTCTACCTAGTAATGTATTTTTTTTCTTTGGCTTCTGTGTTAACTTTGAGCATTCAGGTTAATAAAATAAATGGGTTTTGCACTAACTGGTGATAGGGCTTCTCTTTCAAACAAATAAAACATTAGCTGTTACAAAAAAAAAAAAAAAAAAAAGGTCCGTACATACTAAGGACAAAATCCCGTGTTACTGACTCAGACTGTCTTCTCGCGCATGCCGCCGAGATTATTGGAATCGTAGACGTGACGCTGGGGATAGAGTCTCTGAATTCTTTCGCCCCATACTTTACCACTGATCTACATTTGTAATTACAAAAAAATATATTGGTTGTTTGATTAATCACTTAAACGGGTTGATTCTTACTGGCGTTTTGGTTTTAAACAAAATATGTATATAACCCTGAAATTAATTTATTTCAATAATCATCGAACTGGAAACATTCTAATGACAGTACCAATTGCTGAAGAGGATTTTTTTGATGTAATCAATATGATCCCGTCGAAAACACAAAGCAAAAAATTGTTTTAGATTATTTACAGACTATTCTCCTCGTATTGTTATCTCAACATTTCGACCGTAGCGTTCTCCGGCCCTTTTCAGAGAATTTCCAACTTAACGCTTTATTTAAAGAGTTCAATGGGAACCGGGCGAGTAATAACTGAGCAATACTAAATAAGAACATGACTACCCTAGGCACGGTGGAGTAATGGATAGCGGCTCGGACTGAGGAATCGAATCCATTACATCCACTTACATACTAATACCCTTGGTACGAGTCCACTTTTCTCCTCCACACATCCAGCTATCGGTAAACAGCAGGACAGACCGGGCTCTATATCCTTAGGTAACTGGTCTACCACAAAAAAAGTAATGGCAAACTGCTGCGGGAAAAATATCTGCCTCGTCAGTATTGAAAAGATATTTGATCGCCTACGCGTGTATCACGCATGGTACATAACTGACTGACTGACTATCCCTAGTGTGACGGGTATTAAAAGCAGATAAGCTAAACACGCATATACGCACATATGAAGGTAAATTTCCGCCTAGCAACAGAATAAACATTACGTGAAGTCTTATGACATTTTGGGAAGGCAGGTCAAAAGGGTCGACTGACCCAATTACCCGTAAAGGAAAACGTCTAGACAGAAGCTCGACAGGGGAGGGAAGTAAGTTAGAATTCGCGCCCAAAACCTAAGTCACGTGACAGTCAAAGATTCACTCGAGGATCAGTTGTTCTCTGGACTTTGAAAAGGCAAGACCGAAGCCGAGGCGCTAGTGGTTCACGAACGGAGAGATAAGACGCATTTGATAGTGATGACTTATCCAGTTCGATCCAGGCAACTCCGGACAGAAGTGTAAAGAAATATTCCTGTTCGAGAATCCCAATTTGAAGACGCGGATAAAAATATATGCTGATGGTTCAACCTGCGTAAAGAAAGTGTACATCCCTGTTGCAAATCGAGCCGTCTACAGAAGAAAGGAAGGAAAGAAAAAGACGAAACAAAGAGAGAAAGAAAGTGTATACCTCTATTACAGACTAGCAGTGTGTGAAATTGTGTTTGTGCTGAGAAAAGGAAAGAAAGGACATTGATATAAAAAAAAAGAGAGAGAACTGAATACAAAAGATAAGTAATCACATTTTGGACCCGTAGTAGAAAAGATATACACACACACACACACATGAATATTATGTTTTTTTTTCGTAAACACCTTCCACATGTAAAACAATAATTGTAAATCCTCTCCCATGTCTTTTGTATATGTGTGTTGGCTTCTGCATTCAATTCATAGTAATTCATACTTGTATTTTGTATGTTCGGGTTCAGTTGAATCCATTTGGTGTTCGGCGAATTTGATATCCCAAAATAAGTTCGAGATCCGATCGTCGGATGTTTTAACTCATACTTATCTGTTCGTTTATTTTTGATATATGTATATTTGTATATATTAAAATTATTTATCAAAAATCGCTAAGCCTTATAGTTCATCCTTGTATTGTGGAACTCGTGTTGAAATCGAAGCGGACCTGGGAAAGATTACTGTTCGATTATCCCAATCGAACAGTGGTCTTAAAAATATTTTTGTTTACCAATTGTCCACTCTCACGATCTGAGAGAGATAGCTTGTATCTCTCCACAGGTGTGAGAGTGTATATATCTCCTAATCGGCGTATGATCGCCCTCTAACCCATTCGTTGACTGGGGCATATGACACTAGGCATAGATAGTGAAACGAGAAACAATGGAACAAGACTATCCATAAGCATTTACATTAAATAAAGGATTCAGTTCGAAACTCCCTGAAGGCTACCTGGAGCGACATGCACCTGAAGAAGGCCGAAACGTTTCGATAATAGCAACAAACAGCTGGACAATAGTCATAATAGTAACCCTTCATCCCAGGAATTCAAACGGAAATTACTTTCACTCTCTCATCTGCTAAAATTATTATTACCCTTTTCTTTAGCAGTAGTATTCTTTTAATTTATTTGACTTTTTAGCGGGAAATTTTTATCCCTTCAAACTGAGACAAAGAGACTGAAACAAAAGATAGGAAATCATGAAGAGCCATGATCGCATCAGTCTGGAAGTTAATTTGAAAAGTACATGTGCTTTTTGTATTTGGTGTTGTCTGTAAGGCGATTTATTTTGTTCTCACGGATTACACCTGTCGATGGCTAAAGAACAGACCGGTCGAAACAAAGAAGAGGGTCTAGCGTCCATGAAATGCTGGATATCAAATAATCTTTTTTTCCTATCTTCTCTAAAACTGAATTTATAAATCTTCGGCTACATTTTTATAGTCTCAATATTTTATTTATATAAATTCATAGCATTGTTATTCAGTCATCAAATATTTTCTCAGATTTCTATGGTCATACATCTCCTTTCAGCGAAAGTAGGTATTCCATCACGAAAGAATTATTAGTTTTGTTTCGGAGAATTTTTCGATATGCTTAAACTCGTTGGAATTAAAAATTGTTCCAATTAGCAAAAAAAAAAAAAAAAAAAAATGAAGTTGCCAGATATGAAGAATACAATAAATGGGTAAGAACTTCCCATACAAGCTTTATCATCATGTACTGCGTCGCATTTGCAACATTGGAATGGGTGTTGTAATTCAGTGTAATAAACAATCGACTTCCTTATGCAAAAAAAAAAAAAGAAAAAAAAGATATATTTTCTATTCGAATGCGTCATTGAAAAGTACTCATTCCTCCCTGTAGTGTTAAGTTCGTTCAGGTGCCAGCAATTTATAATAAATGAACTCCTTTTAAATCCCACAAAACATGAGAATATTTTTCTGTTGTGGATCCCGCTAAAGGTGAAATCTTTAATCTTATCTTGGACGTACTTACAGTTTTATTCTTTTCTAGGTTTCTCATAATAAATTCATTTCGCATCGCCAGTGATTCGTCTTCAGCTTCTTTTGTAGCATACCTACGGATGATAATGGGTGTGTCCCCATTCACATAAATACAGTCTACAGTTGGAGATTTCCAGCTGTGCTGGTCAAATTCTCTGCCTCCAAGCACAGAGGATCCCCAGACAAGGCTATGTCGAAGGGTAGAGGCTCGTCTCGGGAAACAGCTACCGACCTCGTTTTATACGGGGTCAACGGGGAATTTTTGGCCGAGCCTACGGACTAGGATAACCCACATTAAATTCGGCCTTGTACCACATCTGACCACGTGGGCGGTTAGTAGATATTCTGCAGTTGGAGATTTATTGTGGAATTCAGTTGATTACTAACTACTACGCGCCACTGGCGAATCTTATATGTGTTGTTCTTGTCTTAAGTATTATCGTTCATTACCAACCTTCATGTGATTATTCTATTCAGTAACTTTCCCTACGTTACAACATCTTCTATGTATTGTGTTCCTTCAGAACGTTGCCGATCATGGCTTTCCACAATTGTCTGCACTTTGTAGCTCTTAATAAATTTTGTCTTTTTGTTATCTCTCCTAAACCGTGTTCTGACATCTATTTACCCGTTCGGTAAGTTATGCGTTGTTTCACTCTGTCTCTCTTGCCTTCAATCTGTCCTGTAGGTATCAAATTTTTCAAACCCTCTTTCCTCATCATGTGCCCTAGAAATTTTAACTGTCCTTCTTTCATGTTAAATATAAATGTCTTTTTCGTTACCTTTTTCTTTAAAACTTTGTCATGACACACATGTTCGGTCAATGGCGTTTTAAGCATCCTTTTGTAGAGCCACCATTTCTGTTGCTTCAAGTCTCTTCTTCATCTGTGAGGAAATTGTCCAGAATTCACTGCCGGATAGGAGGACAGATATTATAGAACAAGTACTCTTTTCTTTGTTTATAACGATTTTTTTCTATTTGTTAATACATTGTTGATCTTTTAGAAGGTATCCCAATGAGCCTTCGGATCTCGGTGTCGTACTTTCCGGTCACTGTTGAAACATTTCCCAGATATTTAAATTGTTGTACTTGTTTGCTTTAAAAAAAAAAAATGGAATCCTTATCTGTATTTAGAAAAAGAAAAGAAAAACAAATGACTAAATCGTGACAGATGTTCGTTTCTATAAACTGGTGCAGTGACTATACGTATCTTCTGATTCTTAATGACACACTACAGTTGATTGGCACAAATAAAACGTTACTTCTTTTTCATATGCCGTTCTCGTTCAGTATGTTAGCAATTATGGCTCTCTACAACATCCTATTTTTATGAAAGCACTAGATTACTTCTATCGAAAGCATGCCGTTCAAATTCAACAAAATAACGACCGGTCAGTTTGTTGAGAACACTGGAAAAAGATTAAATCTGAAACCCCTGAATTTGAGGTCAAACTGCTGGACTGATTTTCTTCACCATAAACAAATCATCTTTTTACACTTTTGTTTTATTTATGCTTCGTAATTTTATCTTATACCCGAATCCACCGTTTATTCTGTGTGGTTTGTATTTATTTTCCACAGTGTCACTTCCATTCAGCTGATATCCCACTATTTCTTTGAGGTCAAAGTTTCGACCAGTCAGTTCTCCGACATTCTTTAATATTTGTTTCTTCCATCGGAAGATCGTAAATTTGAAGAAGTCGTTCTGAAGAATACATTGATCGAAAAGTTGTGCTTAAATCAACAAAGGTGGCGATAATGTTCCCAATAAGTATAAAAGTGTGGAACTATCAACAGAATTTAACACGATTCTGGTACAACACTGATTAACGAGGTGTATAAATTTAAATTATTTTAATTTTTAATTTTATTGTTAGCTACTTTCCGCCATTTTAACGTAAGCAATGTCCAGACGATAAACGAAACTTTTAATAAACAATTTTTTTTTCATTGATTTCACAGCCCTTCCCGAATTTTTAAAAATATCTCTTAAGTGTATGCTTCATACCAATTTGTAAGTACTTCTCTCGTGATATTTTTGAAGCTGTTATCTCAGATATGATTAAGCAGGCATTCACTTTCACTTTATAATTTAACGCCAAATATTTTAAGCAATCGTGTGTATAATGATTATTATTATTATTATTATTATTATTAGGTGTGGTTCAATGGTTAGCAGCTAGGAAAGAGAAATAAGCGAGCCGAGTTTGTTACATTCACTTTAAAAAATACTCTTGGTGGGGAAGGTATGAATCGTGTCTTCACCCCCAGCAATGGATTAAATAGTATGGCAGACTAACAACCAGTCTCGTCGAAGTTATATCTGTTTGAAGAGCTGGAGCACACTATGGGCATCATTTCCCTGTATTCAGTTCTTCCGAAAAGTGTGGATAATTCTGCACAAGCCTTCACCGCTATAATCAAATCATATATGCAGGGTAGTCCAGTTCTAGAAGCTAAACTGTTGGACCCTCATATGTTGAAAACGACGGGAGAGTCCATCATTATTATTATTATTGTTAATAAAGCTATGTTATGTTTCCAAAGTTGAGGCTCACCGGTGTAGACTAGAGAAGATTCTCAAATGGAAGGAGACATCGTCACCAGTGAAGGTGATATGTCCCGGAAAGGGATATATTTGAACGAAGTAGCTAAGTGGTTTTGGCTACTATAACCAAGTAGAATATGGTAGCAGTAATCGACTGGTACGCGTCGTAGTCGCAGGTGAGAAGTGTAGATCAATGGCGTAGTCCAATGGGCGTCATTATGGACTTAACTCACAGACTAAGGCTCTTCGGCTCTCCTATACGTCCGTCGGTATTTATGACGGACACCAGCCAATCATATTCCAGTGAGGGGGGAACTCAGGTGTATGCATATTCCATTATATCAGAAGGTGTAAAAAAATGACATAACTGATGGGAAAAAGAGTATAAGATATAATTAAAATAGAAAAACCGAATGGATTCAATGATGCTATTTGCATGAACAGTCTGTTTTATGCAAAAACGATATAAGGTCGTAAAGGAAAGACAGAAGTAAGGACTAACTATCAATTGTAAGAAGACAAAAATGTATGGTCGTCAGCAAAAAGAAGGACGGACATGCCAATAAAAAATAAAGACGCCAAAATTAAGCAATTACAACAATTTAAATATCTAGGAAGTGTTTGAACAGAGGACGGAAAATGCGACACCAAAAATCATTGCACTTTCAAAAGATGCCTTCCAAAAGCTAAGCAAAGTGTTAAGAAAAGGGGAAAATTCCGTTACAACAGATGAGTGTGGTTCTCCAGAAGGATGATGAGAATACTATGGGCTTAAAACGAGAGTAAGGTTTTCAGAGAAAATGAAAACAAAAAGGATACATACTTAACATAAGAAAGAGAGAGTTGACATTTTTAGGGCGCATAATAGGGAAAGAGAGTTTAGAAAATTTGATTCTGAGAGAACATAGTGAAGTAAAGAGGGACAAAAGAAAGCTGCGTATAACCCAACCTGGCAAGGCTAGGGTAACTGGCAGGAAGAATAGGGATTAGGGAAGATAGCAAAAAAAAAATAAAAAAATATTTACTAAGAGCTGCAAAGGGCAGGGAATAGAGACGAGATATGATCGCACACGGCTGGAAGAGGAGAAGAAGAAGAGGGGGAAGAAGTGTTAACTTGAAGAAGTAGTAGTAGAAGAAGAAGCGATAAATTAAGAAGAGGAAGGAAAAGAAGCGTTAAATTAAAATAAAAGTTAAAATAAACAGAGAATGAGTTCTCCCTTCCAGATGTGATTACTTACATTGCGAGTGTCGTAAAAGTTGAAATTTGGTTTCATAAATCAGATTAGAAAGATGTGAATATAATGAAAACTTTCGGTTAAAACTAAAACAAGAAATTATTTTCTGGTACAAACAGCGTTATGGTTATAAAACCATAAGTTACTTTATGTTTAGAATAACAATTGAATTGGTTATATATATATATATATATATATATATATATATATATATATATATATATATATATATATTAATTAGTCTATTTTATAAAGCCGTTTTTTGAATGACTTCATGAATCAAAAAGAGTTTTCGTTTTGGTTGAAAGCCCGCCTTCCTTCTCCATGGGGAATAATGGTTGTTTCCAACAATACACGATTAAGCAAATTTATATTTATACAGATGTGCTGTCAAAAATGAAGACAATATAGAAGTTTTTGATATTTTATGAATACAATGAAATTATAGAATTCCTGTTCAATTTTATTTGCGAAAAAACAAAAACTAAAACAGAAATAAATTAAGGCGTTTTATTTGTCAAATTTATCATCAGAAGTGATCAATATATAAAGATGAGTGAAATGGGCATTTCTGTCATTTGAACTCTTCTGGTGACGTGATCAATTATCGCAAACATATAGCGATTTACTAAGCGTACACTATTTCAATTATTCGGACTATCGTCCTCATCTTCGTTGCCATCATTATCACAAGGTTTCGGCCGTTGTACTCTCCTGCCTTCTTCAGGTGGTTGGAATGTCGAACTGAACCGTTTATTCCGCTCGCTGGGGTAGACTGATCTAGTTCCACGTGCCATCAAGGATACATGGCACAGTGGATAAAGGTGTTAGTTAGAATCAGTGACAGAACCCAAAGAGACCCAAAGAGTGTGAGTTCAATACCTGGTTAAGGCAGTAGAGAACTTGGAGAGGGAAATTAACAATAGATAACTGATAACTGACATCCATTAGACATGCCACGTGGAACTAGAACAGTCTACCCCAGTGAACGAAATAAAGGGTTCAGTTCGACATTCGAACCACCTGAAGACGACCGGAGCGTACAACGGCCGAAACGTTGTAATAAGTATGGCGACAAAGCTGAGGACGATAGTCCGAACAATGTAAATAATGTACATAATACCTCATCTCAGAAATATAAACGGTTACTAAGTGTAGCTTAGATGTGGCAGAAAACCGAAAGTATGGGGTACCCAGTGAGGATCAAACTCACTACTCAGTCGTAATTGATCTCGCGAGCCAAGCTTTCTAACCATTACACCACGCTCAAAATTCCCAACACAGAATAAATATATATATATATATATATATATATATATATATATATATATATATATATATATATCTCGAACTATATATACTTTTATGCATCAACAAACAATATTTAGAAAATATGACTGGAAAGGCTTCACTAGAAATTTTCAAGTTTGCTATATATATATATATATATATATATATATATATCCGTCTGTGTGTGTGTGTGTGTGTGCATGTATATATAGTGTGTGTCGAAGTACCCAACTTTAAAAAAAAAGACAAAAAGTGAGATTAAAAGAGTCTACAATTACGGAGAGTAAACAAGAAATGGGAGGTTGTGGAGAACCATGATTGCCTACTCCATGAAATATTACGGCATACAGAGGAAGGCGAGTAGCCTTACTAAGAATAAAATATTTTTTTTTACTAATTCCTATTCAGTATTTGCAAAAGACGTTTTCACTGTTTATTTCGACAACCTACATGCACATATTGACGTTCTTATGCAATATGCAACTCGGAGCTGAAGTCACGGAGAGACCGAGTTGATTTTGTTTTAGAGTTCTTTAAAATGCACAGGTAATTATTATCTTGAAATCGTTTAAACTCCGAATAGTTTTATCTTTACACTTGTGTGGGCGAAGTAGGTGATGTCACCATTGACCAGTGTTTTATCAAGTGATGGTCATGATAAGACACCAGAAGTATTGAAACAAAATGGCTATTTTTGTAGTGGTTTTGTAACATATTTATGTTATAATTTTCGAATAAATTACATTTGCTCTACTCTGTATTGAGCACTCTATTAAGAATAGTATTCTTGGTTATTGAAATTTATTCCGTATACACCAATCCTATACTTGTATGTGTCTGTGTATATATATTACTGATGGAAAACACAAAAGCAACACTTTGTATTTGATAAAATTTTCAGCCTTTAGCCAACTTGTGGCGTAGTGACAATCATGTTAGTGCATCGTCTTTAGAGAGTGATACACACGTGACCCTTTTGTTCAATTAAAGTCGTTTGATAGAGGTTGGAATGACGTCCTTCGAGAGACAGTATGGGCATTTCGTAGAACTGCTACGTGCATATTGGACGTGATGAGTCGGTGATGCTCTTCTATGTTGGCAGCAATAGTCAATTTAACATTCCTACAAGCGTAGACCGGTTTCTAATAAGCCACGTAATACTGACTCGCCTTTGGTGCTTCTTCAAGTAATTTTGAACACTTCTATGGATGCCTAGAACATTATTCAACCAGTTCTTATGTCATTCATACAACCGGAAGGTGACATATTATTCTAGCAGTATAATGTCTGTCAGCGTATACCCTTGCTACTCGACACGCTATACAAGATGTTCGACTACTTTTCTGTTTGGAACAGTTGCCAGAAATCCCACTGAATATGTATGAGATATGATGGGATAACACTTGAGTTTTTCAATTAACCCATCTACATTTTAAGAGATGCGAGTCGTACAGAATAATGTATCGTAAAGCGGTATTCATATACATGTGAAAGTACAGATCTGTGTAAACACCCAAAGAGGATATACAGTATATGGTGTTTGAGTCCTGTTGATACACCACTTATTTTTTTTAAAATGTTTCTGTATATGTAATTATTTATTTTAATCCAAACCATTTTTAATGCCTTGGGATATAATTTCCTTTTATCTACTATGTGTGAAACACAATGACTTCTTGGAAAATATACTGGGATACTGTTTTGTCTTGTCCACAATTTTGAAGTTATACTTCGAGACGAGAAGGTAAACAAGACAAAAGAACCTATTCCAGCCTGCGTATTTAACTCATAGCTTTAGGCAGAAGAAATAGATTTACGACTTTCCCAAGGTTATTAGTACGAAATCCACGATATTATTATTAGGTCGGTGCAAAAATAATGTCGATTTAGACGATTTTTTTTTATTATCGTTCACCCATTTATCCAACTTTTTTGACTTCCCTATTTGCTTTAAATGGCGAACGACTGTTGAGTGGTCGACCTCGAGTTCAACAGTAACTTCTCGTGTGGTTTTGCGAGGATCGGCTTCAATTAAGGCTTTCAAATGTTCGTTATCAACCGCAGTCGGCCGGCCGCGACCGTCTTCATCTTCGAGGCTCTCGTCACCATTGCGAAATTTCTTGAACCACCGTTGTGCCACACGTTCGTTAGTGGTTCCTGTGCCAAACGCATCATTGATATTACGAGCTGTCTCGGCAGCTTTTCGGCCTAGTTTGAACTGGAAAAAGAAAACCGTGCGGATTTGAATTTTGTCCATGCTGTCAAAAAGCCTGCAAAATTCGGTAACGAATAACACGATTCGATAGAGCGAAAAACGCGCTTCAAAATGATATATAACATGGCGATATATATCAATGAATTAATTCAGAAATCATATATAAAAGTAACATATGTGAGAAAACGACATTATTTTTGCACCAACCTAATATTTGTACGTTTAATTATGAATAAATGGCAATCCATTGCAGTTTTTTGGTCAATATATGTAATTGACACATACACACGGGTGTGTATGTAAATCATTTTCAGATGGAGTGTATATGTGAAGGGTCAAAATGAATAAAATGACGAGAGGGAAACTGTTCTTAACCAACGCGTTTCGTCCTCTGAGGGACTTTATCAAGACATTTGCCTTGATAAAGTCCCTCAGAGGACGTAACACGTCGGCTAAGAATAATTTTTACTCTCTCTCTATATATATGTGAACATTGAAGTAAACATTCAGAGGCGACAGGCTGTTTTATGCTAGACACAATCGTCAGGCCGCCTGACGATTGCGTCTAGCATGAAACAGCCTGTCACCTCTGAGTGTTGACTTCAATGTTCACTTTTATAATTACATACGCTTTTTTTTTTATATTGAGCACTTTATCCCATAAATATAGCACACCTTAAAACTATAATTCTGATATATATATATATATATATATATATATATATATATATATATATTTACGTTTCATTAAATAATATAGACAAGTTGTCTATTTATTTTATGTAAATTTTTTTTCGTAACATCTGATAAGTTTAATAACATTATCGTTGAACGAAGAAAGAAATTCACAATAGTGATCCATATTTTTTTAATACAATCTAAGCTTTCGGCTTACTTAAGCCATTATCAAAGATGTCAATTACTACATATTAAACAATATACGGACAAGACAGTGATGATAGTCTGTCAATGTTTACATAGATGATTTCTAAGCAACGATAAACATGAATGAAAATGATGAATGAAAAGATGTTGCCTAAATACACACAATTTAAATAATATATATATATATATATATATATATATATATATATATATATATATATATATATATATATATACGGATTATTATTTTCACTACTGTTCCTATGTTCACACCAAAAATGATAATTGTTTTGGGGATTGAGTATCAAGAATTTTCTTTTAAAACTCTAAGTATTTTCTCACCATTTTGGCAATGTGATAATCTAAGTCCTTCCTCCAATCCGATTACTAGTACCTTTTAGAAAATGACTCAAATTTCTACGTATGAATTGGCATATCTGCCTGGAATTAAAATATCTATGCGCTCTGCCTGGGATCAAAATGTATTATCTGTGCGCTCTGTCGTGGATGAATGGAAATGAAAAAGAACAATAATATAAAAGAAACGAAGACAATAATAATTAATATTCATAATAATATCTAAACAAATAAACAAATGCTCGAGAACTGAAGAAGCAGTGAACTATTAAGTTTAGAGTTGTACTGATTATATCTAGCGTACTTGCATGTCTCATAAATCATTATATAGAATCAATCTTCAAGTAATGATGACCTAATTTAAAAATGTAAATTCTATTTGCAATTTTCAAATTATATATATATATATATATATATATATATATATATACAGGGTGCGATGGATAAATTATCGTCTAAAATATGCAAAAATGAAAATAACACTGACATCTTATTTTACCAGACATATTTACCAAAATTACACAACAAGCAAAAAAACGTTTAAAACATTATATATATATATATATATATATATATATATATATATATATATATATATATATATATAAACACAATGCATAAAACAGGGAAGAAAGTAAAAATAAAGCTGGTAAGGGCACATAGAGGGAAGGAAAAGTCTGTAAAAGAAAGTGTGAAAAAGAGAGAGCGAGAGAGAGAAATCTAATGAAAGGAGGTTGGAAAAAACGAAGCAAGCAGAAATATTTCTCCTCCCGATGATGGCCATTTCGGCCGAAACTAGTCGAGGAATCTAAATGGAATAATAATAAAAAAACGAAAGAATATTAATCTACAACCCAGTGTTTCTGAGGATTTTAATTTTTTAATTTTTATTGTTCAAAATATATATATATATATATATATATATATATATATATATATATATATATAAAGAGAGAGAGAGAGAGAGAGATTTAATGAAATGTTATCGCTTTTAATAGTATGGTCCCGGTCATCGTTTCTCCATAGGTTACCATTTTTAGTAACCTTTACTTTTTCTCTTTTGCGTACTTGTTTTAATGGTCACTTCCGGGTCCGCGCCTACCTGTCGGCCTGACTGACTACTTCCTTGATGGTTAGTCAGCCATAGAATTGCCTGAGAGAACTATTTTTCATACAGCTTATTTAGAAATTTCAGTTCTGCATATAGCTTATCTATTCTCGCCGACTCGGTCTCTTTTTCGCGCCTTTTCATTCGTTCATTACGTAGATGAATTCATGTCTATCAGCATTTATACTTAGGTTCCATCGTTGATATTTTAGCCTTTTAGTTTTTTATTTCTCTTCCACTTCTCTTTATCTTTTCAAATTCGCGATCTTCTTTACCATTTATCGTTCTTTATTTTTTCTACAAGTTTCTTAATTTTTCTTTTTCTTTCGTGTTCATAATTCATTTTTGTTTAGTTTTATATTCTTATTCTTTTTTGAAGCCTTTCTCTTTCGTTATTCTTTCCTTTCCAATAATAACTTTTACTCCCTCACTTTGTATTTTAATATTTTCCTTCGTTTTTTCCAACCTCCTTTCATTAGATTTCTCTCTCTCGCTCTCTCTTTTTCACACTTTCTTTTACAGACTTTTCCTTCCCTCTATGTGTCCTTACCAGCTTTATTTTTACTTTCTTCCCTGTTTTATGCATTGTGTTTATTTCCTTTTTATTATCAAACTTTCTTTTCTTCGTTTAGATGTTCTCTCTTTAAGACGTTTTTTTTAATTCTAGTTTGGTTGTTGCTCTCCATTTTCCTTTTTCTCATCTCATCGTTTTACAGTGTGACCTGGATATAAGAGAGATTTTCTCTGGTCCCAAATTGTTCCCAAACTTACCTAAACAAAATAGACCAAACCCGGATATAAGATAAACACGGATATAAGAGACTTCTTCTCCGGTCCCGACAACTCTCTTATATCTGAGTTACACTGTATTAAAAAAAAAACAACCAAACAAAGAAAAACGGTTTTCTTTTATTCAGTCGTAATCTAATCTTTTTTTTTAATCGGTTTATCTCTCCCGAGTATTTCCTTCTTCATTTCTGTCTTTTAAAAATATACTTATCACTTTTATTGCAAATTTTATACAATTCTGTGTTCTTCGTCAATTCTTTTCCGTTATTCCTTTGAGTTTTTGCTAATACGCATTTTCTTTACTTTATTTCACATTTTCCATCCTTTTCTAGATTTCCTGTTCATTTACTTTACTCAGTCTACCATTTTCTCTCTTTTATAGATTTACTCAGTCTACCATTTTCTCTCTTTTATAGATTTACTCAGTCTACCATTTTCTCTCTTTTATAGATTTACTCAGTCTACCATTTTCTCTCTTTTATAGATTTACTCAGTCTACCATTTTCTCTCTTTTATAGATTTACTCAGTCTACCATTTTCTCTCTTTTATAGATTTACTCAGTCTACCATTTTCTCTCTTTTATAGATTTACTCAGTCTACCATTTTCTCTCTTTTATAGATTTACTCAGTCTACCATTTTCTCTCTTTTATAGATTTACTCAGTCTACCATTTTCTCTCTTTTATAGATTTACTCAGTCTACCATTTTCTCTCTTTTATAGATTTACTCAGTCTACCATTTTCTCTCTTTTATAGATTTACTCAGTCTACCATTTTCTCTCTTTTATAGATTTACTCAGTCTACCATTTTCTCTCTTTTATAGATTTACGCTTTTCATGACTTCTTTCTTTCCTAATATTCTTTCTGATATAATCTTTTTCTTTCCTTTCCTTTCTTTCATTTTATTTCTGTTTCTTTTCGCTCCAGCTAAAACTGTTGCGATGAATATCTGAACAGGTTGTGTGGAATCTCTTACGTCAATGAATCCCTGTGCATCTCTTCACTCCGATCCTGTGACTTTGGTTTTAGTAATACCAAATTCAAAACTAACCGTAAACCTAACGTGGAATTGTAAAAAAAAAAAAAAAAAAAAAAAAATACTAAGATGATTATTAGAGTTCTTAAAAGTTGGCCAGAAAAAGTTTCAAATGATATTGTAATCCCGCTAGGTTAGTCTGTAATTATATATAAGTTTGCCGATACTAAGATCTTAATAATTCTCAACATGATCGACATCAAAGCCATATTAAATCTGAAAGTTTCGAAAAATATCAGCGTTTCTTATCGGAAATTATGTATGGAATTTTAGCTCAAATTATAATGAAAGAGATTAACATTTCACAGAGAAATACAGAAAAATTCAGTATGAGACTCAGGAAAACAGCTTTTTTTTCTCTCTCTCTCTCTCTCTCTCTCTCTCCCATTGTACTCTTGTGGGCTAAATACAAGTACCGGCACGATTAAATTATTTCCTTGAATCCTCACCTCACGTAACTGTGATTATTTGGTGTGACACACCATTATTATTTAAAATATTACCCGCTTTCATATAAAAATTCACAGCGGAACGTTTATTTGAATCGATACCATGACGTTCTTTACTAAAAGCCAAGTCATAGTGTAACTGACGCCCAGAACTAGAGGCATGTCCTTAATCCCGTCATTGTACGGAAAACGAAGATTTTTAGTTTCAGCTTGGATTTACGACAGTTCGCTGCTGTAGCTAACTTGAAAAACTTTTGATTTTTACATTTGGAAATAAAAAAAAAAACAGCAAGAAAGATATTCGTAATCAAATGATTGCATTGTGATTTTATCTGGGTTGGCGTTTTATGACTACCCACAGTATCGCTAGTAAAATCGAGATGTCAGAGTTTCAAATCACCCCCCTACTATTATCTAGAAGTAGGGAAAACAAATAAAACAGATAAATATATGAAAGATTTCGGGATCAAATAAATACTCGGGCGGAAGTTAAAGAATTCAGTCAGAGGCCTGTCTGTAGAGATAGACCAGGAAGAGAATCGTCATTCAGAGTCTAGGTTACAAAAGAGAGTTTGTTAGAGCGAGAAGGGGAGATCTTGCAAGCCGATAGGAAGATCTGGTCCGTTTGTCTGTCGTGAGAGAAAACATATTCGCATAGTAGCAATAGCGAATATGCCCCAAGTGTCACTAACCTAATGCACATACAGTACTAGGTTAATCCACGAATAAAGAATCCAGTATATTCTTTTCTCGCTTTTCACTTTGTTGAACGTACATCGATTTTCTGATCGATTCCTCGATTTTGTTCACACCGACGCAAACGGGGATCGAACCACAATGTGAGACACAAACTGACCAGTCGGTGAAAAACTGCTCGCGTAGAATGGCCGTATGTCTACATCACCACCGAACGTGATCTCTTGAGAAGTCGTCGTTAAATCAGTTTTATTTTTTCCTGGGATTATAAAATCAGCATAAATAATAAGCAAAAGCTGGTCATAATTTATTGATTGTTTATGAATCAACTGTTCCATCTATCATCAGACTAAGAATTGTATACCAGTAATATATATATATATATATATATATATATATATATATATATATATATATATATATATATGCACCAATTAGCGCCTTGAAAAGCGCCTGGCTGAGTATTAGTACCCGTAATACACATCTGACTCAGACGACAAAAGATTTTGCGATAGGCCAACGCCGCTTAAATAATCTAGAGTGTGCGTATAAATAAACGGATTCGTGGTTTTCTATTTTCGACAAAGCACGGACGGCAAAGCATCTGCACACCTTTGAGGTAGTATACATTAAATTGTGACGAAAGCGTTCAAATCGTCTGAAGGTCGCGTGAGGGTAAAATTCAGATTATGTCTAGGGTCATTCTTTAAAGGATTTAATGTTGTTAAGAACTCCCTCGCCAATTATTCTGGGAAAAGTGTTTCATTTTCAGATGAATTTTTAAATTTTTTTTCAATATAGTGACTAAGAAAATAAGGTACCTTGAAGTACCCGAACGGTGGTTAACACCTCTACCAGACGTATGGGTTGACAACTGGACTCGTTTCGAGCTTAGAAGAGTATAAAAAGAATCAAGATCGACGTATAAACACGTCTGTAGCTGTTTTTTTTAACGTTATGTTTATTCGTCCGTGTCTGAAAAAGACACGTTCAGCATATACGTATATACACGTCTACGCCGGGGAAGGGGTGAAACGATTTTGCTCAATCAAGGCAATATGGGCTTCGAGCAATTTATTTTGCAGAGTAGGTAGCTTTACCTTTAGGCCTTTTTTCCTTTTCCTTTTTCAGTACTGTCGTTTGTGTTCGAGATGTTGTCTAGATAAGAGTTTTAGGCTGAGAAGTTGTCCGTTGGCGTCATCAAACTTTTTTTTTTTAATGAATGACTACATATACATTAAAGGAATAATAGTAAAGAACTGAGGAAGCGATATTTTAAAATGAAATTTCAAATCATTTACTAGTCAAACTTCGTCGCTAGGTTTAATTTGGTATAAAATAAAAATCAGGGACTGAAATGGTGCATTTGTCTCTGAGACGTTTTTGCGAATTATTGCTTTTCGGTATTAGCCTCTACAAAGGGTGTTGAAAATTGAGTTAAATAACTCGGGTTTATTTCACCCTGGGGGTCACTCGAGGTAGAGGGTTAGAAAGTAACAGGTACAGCTTATGCGGATATGTGTGAAAGATAACGGTTACCCCTAGACTTGAATAGGTTAAGATTGTATTGATCGGGGAAGCAGAGTCGGTTCCATAAAGAAGCGGTTCGTGAAAAGAAACTGTTTGAGTGGAACTTACATTTCACAAGCAGGGATATAAAGGGAATTAGAGCAGTTTGCTATAATGCGCGTAGAATGGCTGGCCTTAGCCGTGAAGGTTAGGACTGGTGGAACTAAGGTGTAGTCCATCTGAACACTCATCATGGAAATAACGATAAAGTAGTGAGAGGCTTGCGACGTCTCGTCTGCGAGAAAGAAGTTGCAGAGTGGAAAATAATTCGCTGCCTACAAGGACGTGGAAACGCTTTTGAACTTTATCGAGAGTGGAAAGTGAAGACTGAGTAGCTCCTGTCCAAATATGGCAGCAGTACTTCATTTCCGGCATCACCTGGCTTTTGTAAAGATAAAGGATAGCAGAAGGAGTGAGTTACTTACAGGAGCGGTAAAGGAAACTGACCATTTTCGCAGCATCTTTAGCGATGGATCCTATGTACACGTTCCACTTGAGGTTTGGTTTACGTCCCAAGAGGTGCTTATGGCAAGGAGCATCCCCGATCAGACCCAGAACTTTCATCAATCGTGATGAACCCATCCGTTCATTACGATTGGTGAAAGTTCTGGGTCCAATCGACGAATATTTTAAACAACAGTAATTTTATTGTCTCGATGAGAGCTCACAGAAGACAAGGTAAGGCACCTGATTTGCCATAATAAAATCGCAGAAGATTTTGAGTCGATCCCGAAGCCGAAAAAAAAAAAAACAAGATATAAAAAGGTGTAGCGAGAGCGATATATTTTTAAGGAGCTGACGTAGTGAAAAAAAAAAAAAAAAAAAAAAAAAAATGGACGACATCCAAATATTAACGTCTGACAGAAATTTCTTAATATCTTTCTCTCTGTCTTTTATCTCAATTTATTCATTTCTTTTTCTCTACAAGTTTTTCTTCCGGAGTTCATATTTCATTAAAAGAACTTTGTACATTTTTTTATTTTGGGACACCATAATCCTAATATATTTTTAGAAGTAAAAAACGATGTCAATTTATTAAATTTCTTTTAGTCTTTACTGACGCCACCTAAAAATTGATGGGGCGTACCTTAAACTTCAGATAACTGCCTTATCCGCCAGTGCGAAAGGTCGGTATGCGAACCGGGATTCTGAAGATTGTTTTTGCAAGGCAAGCGGACTGTCTATTTGTTAGATTGGCGCAACACAGTTTTTCTAGACTTTTGTCCATCAACTTTCATACTAAGCAAAGAAAGTATAAAGATGGAAAATTATTACTTCCTAAACATGGGAAATCATACACAGTTGTTTTAGTAGGGACACTTTAACGTGGTGTAATGGTTAGCAAGCTTATTTTGCTACGACTGAAACGTAGATTCGATCCTCACTGGGTCCTCCCAAAAATTCGGTCTTGTGCTGCATCTGAGCTACGCTTAGAAAATCACCAAAATTTGTTTGAGTCATAAATAATTTAACTTTATTCTTTAAAATATTAAATTTGGTTTCCCAAAACGGAAATTACTTATGACTCAACCTAATATTTTGGAAATGTTTTTATCGTCGACTTCTCAAGTTCTCAACACCAATGCGTTATATTCCGTCCAAATTCGTTCTGTCGTTCATTTTGTTTTTTTTTTCATTTTGTTTTTCTTCGTTTTTTTTCTTTCTTTTTTTTTTGCATTTATTTCTTTATACTCTTTCCCATTCCTAAAAACTTTTTTTCTTTTTCTTTCTCCCTCACCTCCATTTCTGGTATCGCATCTTTGATCACCTAACGATTATCAAGCTGAAAAATAAAATTCAAATTCTGATCGGATGTGTATCGTTCACTTCCAAATAAATGCCCTTGTAAAAAGGCATGAATCCCTCTTTCTGTAGGCAGAGTTTAAACAACAGGACAGACCCGTCTCTCTTGCCTTAGTAAGGCAACTAGTCTAAGAAAAGGACAACTTTGAATTCAAAACCAGTATGAAGAGGGAAGACTTTCGACAGACGATCTTGTGATATCATGATAGATTGGGCTCTTTTGGTGGCAGCTAATATAGAAGAAGGATAACTTTGAATTCAAAGCCGTGGAGAAAGCAACGGGAAACTACTCCACTGTCTTTCCCAAGTAGTTATAATAATAAAGAAACGAGATATCTTATGAGTTGAATGGACATGCCATTAAGAAAATCTTTGATAATTTCTCCCCTTCGTTATTTTTGTCTTCACGCACAGGCGATTTTCCCTCCCATCGTAGATTTCATTTCATTTATTTATTTTTTATTTATTTCTATATTTCTCCCTCCTACTTTATTTGTTCCTCTTCTTTCTCTCTCCATTCTTCCTCACTTCTTTCTTCTTCTCTCCCTCCCTCCCCACTTCTTTCTCTCTCATCGCTACTATTTCTAATTCTTTCTTTTCCCCCGTTGCTTCTTTCTCCTCGTCCTTACTTCTCTCTCTCTTTGTCCCTCCTTCTTTCTTTCTATCTCTCTCCCCAATTCTCTTACCGTTTTCTTCTTTCTCTCTCTCTTCCTCCTGCCACACCTCTTTCTTTCTCTCTACCCCTACTCTTTTTTCTGTCTCCGTCCCTACTTCTTGCTTTTTCCCACCCTCATCGTCACTGATTTCTATCTTTCTTTTCACCTCCCTTATACTTCCTTCTATCTGTCTTTTCACCTCCCTTATACTTCCTTCTATCTGTCTTTTCACCTCCCTTATGCTTCCTTCTATCTTTCTTTTCACCTCCCTTATACTTCCTTCTATCTGTCTTTTCACCTCTCTTATACTTCCTTCTATCTTTCTTTTTACCTCCCTTATACTTCCTTCTATCTTTCTTTCTTTCCTTCCTTCCTTTATTTTTCCATTCCTACTAATCTTTTTCTTGATATTTTCCTTCTTAAGGGATATCTATGTTCTTTTTTCCTTTTTAGATATGAGCGCCTCAAATATTGAACAAAATAAATTATTTAAAAATGTCTTAGTAACATTCTCCTTCAAGTTTTATGGATTTCACTAGATATTTCCCATGACAGTGTTGTTTAAAACATTTCGCTTCCTATATAAATGCTCCCTTCTTAAAACTTGTCGAAAAGGACAAAGTTGTGTTTGTGCTTCACTTAAAGCTAATCTCTTGACCATTGTGATAACTTTATCTCTTTATGACGACGTACATCTGAATGCAGTCTTTCTATATGAAAAAGACCTGGGCAATGTGAGAATTGTGTTAAAGAAAACTCCTTTGTTACTTGCTTATCTTTCGTTCCAACAAGATGATGATGCATTTATGATAAACATTTACGGGGTCGAAACATAAAAAAGCGGGGAACTTTATTCAAGGTCAATGCGTTATGACTGAAGAACTTTTTATCTGCGATTTGTAAAGACAAGGTTGGTACTTAGACAATGCAAAGTATTAGATTGCTTGAAAAGTAATGTACTTTTTTTGAAGGCGGTATAAAAACAAATGGTAAAATGTAGCAAACTTAACTTATGTGAACAAAATTTAACAATAATTATAAACAATGATAAAAATTCTCTGCAAAACTAATTTAGTGACTTATTTATTTGTTGACATAATCTGGGATCTGTTATTTGTGACTCAAGTTAAGGAGATTTGGATTAATCGTTTCTGACATAAGTATTAGTTTGCGAGATAACTAAATGGGGCCACCAATTTGTAGGGGTTTGCTATTTTGTTGTATAATTTAGAGATAGCATGTATATTCATGTGAGAGAGATAGGATAGTGTTAGTGTGGTCGCATGGGGTGTTTTTTCTTGAACAGGAGATAAGAATAAAATTACAAACAATAAAGTACATATAACATCAATATTTTATTGCCTTAGCAAAACTCAATACGAAGAATATAAAACTAGGTTAGTATAAGTATGTAAATTTGGATGTCCTTATTCATACATACGGTGTATATAAAGTCCTATTAAGATGTTGAGAGATTTATATTGGGGAAGTGTTTCTAGTTGGCTTGGGAGTTAGTAGCTTCAAGTATTTGTATGCAGTGTTGTGTACAATGTGACACGTGGTTCGCTGGAGACTAAGAAGTACCGCTCAAAGGAAACGAGACACATCTTGTCGCTACAGCATGTGTAAAAAGAGTGAAGCTGTGCTACGAAATAGTTCTTTTTTTTAACACATGTTCGCCTGGGCAAACAGGAGTGTAGTAAAGATTTATGAACAACTGAGGGGAGCGGACTTTATGTTTATAAAAAATAAAAATGGAACTAACGTTTTTTTTTAAGTCTAAACGAAGGAAAGCGAGAAGAAAGAAAGAAATATAATCTACAAGAAGACAGAATGCATGGTTGTCAGCAAAAAGATGATCTGAAAATGTAAATTACAAATCGGAGATACTAAAATCAAACAAGTACAAACATTTAAATATCTGGGAAGCTTTCTAACAGAGGACGGAGATCCGAAGACGCATTGGGATGGCCAAAGATGCATTCTAAATAAAAATCAGAGTACTATGAAACAGAAAGAAAAAATCGTTAGAAACAAGGAAAAGAGTACTGGAATATCACGTGATATCCGTCTGCCTATATGCCATTGAACGCTGGAGACTCTCCCCAGAAATGAAGATGTGACAGGAAGCAACAGAAATGGAGGCTATGTAGAAAGATGCTGTGGATATCATGGACCGAATATGGGAGCAACGACAAGGTTTTAAAGAAAATGGAAATAAAAAGGAAACATACTTAACATCAGGAAGAGGCAGTTACAATTTCTGGGGCAAATAATGAAGAAGGAAGGCTTGGAAAATCTGACACTTACAGGACATATTAAGGGAAAGAAGGACAAGGAAAGCAGTGCGTAACAGCGTGTTTGAGTAAATGGATGATAGAACAAGGTTTGGGAGAAATAGCAAAAAGATAAAATTTATTAAGAGCTACAAAGGACAGGAAGATATGGAGAGCCAAGATTGCCTATGTCCTGAAGGAACATGGCACATAAAGAAGTCTTATATTGTACTGAAAGAGATGATAAAATTATTGCGTTATCGTTGTGAAGAAGACATTTTAAAACAAGAGCTAGATCAGGTCGGATATTGCTGCCCAGTCTCGATAGACTCCAAAAACATCCCCGCATCCCTGTGGGTGACGAATTATTTTTCAGCATGCAACCCCTTTCTCACAGACGAAACGTCGCAAGCCTCTCTCTGCATTATCGCTATTTCCATGGAATGTGCTCAGACGAACTACAATACTTAGTTCCACCAGTTCTAACCTTCAGGGCTAAGACCCACCTTGTGACGTCCATTATAGCGAACCACCCTCATTCTATTCGTATTCTATTGGCGAGAAGGAAGTTCCATTGGAGTAGCGTTTTATCGCGAACCAGTGCTCTGTGGGATCGACACCCAAGATGATGTTTTCCTAATCACTACAATCTTAACCTGCTCAAGTCTAGGGTTAACCTTTATCTTTCGCACCCATCCGTAAAACCCGAGTCATTTACCCTGTAACACTCTACCGTGAGTAGCTCCCGAACCATGTAAAGAGTGAACTTCACTGTAAAAACATTACTTGGTTCAGGGATACGTATACATGAGACGTTTTATAGTTTATTTTATAAATATTTGGTTGGATCGGGAACAGATAAATATTGGTTGTTTATATTTGAGTTTATAAGCATTTTTTTCTTAATCAAGTTCACACCAAGCAAAGCATTAAAGCCAGTGAGACATAAGTGGTGTACTGAATGGGGAAGTATTAGAAAACAGAAACAACTCAAGGATTGAGTAAAGAAGAAGAGTAATCAGGAGGACAATAAATAGTGATTGACATTTAAATGTTTCAAAATTAAAGTTGGCTGGAAAACATGAAGCCGGAAGGGAGTTCTGCCAGCGAGAAATACGAGAAAAGAAACCGTTAGCATATGACTTACGGTTACATCTATCCAACCAAACTGTATATCGATGAGACTACGTCGCTAGTCAACTACTGCGCTAATATTTATAAAGTTCAGGTACCTTAGCGAAGAGCCCATTCGAACAATTACCATGAAAGTATTTATAAAAAAGGGAAGCAACTTTACGACGATGGGAAAGTGACTGAAACCGAGACGTAAGGTCAGGACGAATAATATGTGGGGGTAATATGCTGTCTAAATAGTACACCACTAACAGTGGTTTACCTACTTTACGTCGCTGACGAGTATCATATTTTGTTATAAAGATTACCATTTCATTTCCAACCTCCGTTTTGTTTATTCCTCATTCAGTAATCCTCCCCAGGTTACAACAATATTGCAGATTCTTCTCTGGATTTTTATCAAGGATCTCTAGATATATAACAGGAGGACCGGAACATAATTGGCAACAATATTCTAAGCATGGACGAATGGCAGACTTATAGATATGTAAGATAGATTCTGGAGAGAAATATTGTCTAGCACGACATAGTGAACAAACTTCCTTAGCATCTGACCTAGCAATGGATTCAGTATAGTCATTCCACTTAAAGCCAGACGAGAACGTTAGCCCGAGAAGACGCAACGTGTCACTTTCCTGGAGGTTAGCATCAGTCATGCTGATGAAAGGCAGAAAGGAGTCTCTCAGATGATTAACAGAGAGCAGTTTAGTTTTTGAGGCGTTAAAAAATACTTTGCTGAAGGTTGTTTTGGACATCAGCAGCCAATTTGACTTTACCGAGCTGATCAGAGTTACTATCGAGACAATGGTTGTGTCATCAGCGTAGATACCAAGTCGAGAGCTGATTCCATCGGGAAGGTCATTAATGAAAATTAAAAACAAAGTAGGACAAAGGATATAGACTTGGGAGACACCTACGTTTGTATGGAAGGATCTGGAAGAGTGGCCACTCAGGATAACATTGATTTCACGATTTGATAAGACTGGATCAGTTCAAACAGTCCGGAGACATCGTTACTTTTCAATTTGTGAAGAAGACGTGTATACCAAACCTTGTCGAACGCTTTCAAGATGTCCAAAGGTACAGCCTGAGCTACACTATACTTATCTAGAGATTGATAGGCTCTTTCCGCAATTATTTTCAGTACACCAGCAGTCGACCTCGGAAAACGAAAGCCACATTGTCTGAAAAAAGGCCCTGCAATGTGAGATGCTTAACCAATTCAGCATTGATTAGGGCCTCTCTTTTTTTCTCCCCAAAAGATAGAAGGATAATAGGCCGACTTGGTTTGGGGATAGTTTTATACAGGCCGTTTATGTTCAAGTTTGTATGCATTTACTGTCTTACCTTTCTCAGAAGATGCAGGCGGCGTCGGACGAAATTAGAACTCATTTGACACTAATTTAACATGGACACACGCTGGGACAATAAATACTAAGGCATTCAACAAGGCGTAAGGACACACGGTAACGTACAAGCAATTTACAGTAAGTTTAACTCTTCTTGGTTTGTTGATAAACCACGCCCTGTGCGAAAATTGCTTTGTGCAAAAAATACGTCAACACCTGCGTTAATGCGTTCACGGACAAGGAAGCAACGTGTATTTTGGGAAACAGAGAATGAGAGAGGCATTGTCAATCTGACAATGTCTATATATAATCTGTTTCTTTCTCCTTCCTTTGACACCTACATTCTTTTTTTCTCTTTACCTCTCTCCCCCCCACATATATATATATATATATATATATAAAATAAGAGGACATTGAGGTTAACACCCATTAGCAACAGTCTGTTTTATGCTTAAACGCAATCGTCTGTTTAACCATGAAACAGACTGTCGCCGCTTGGTGATGACCGCAATATCCATTTTTATATTTACATACGCGCTATCCCTGATATTGAGTACTTTAACCCACAAATATACCATACATTAAAACTATATTTTTATCATATATATAAGTATAAAGTTAATTTAAGAGCGTGCATTTATTCAGGTAGGGTGAGTTAATTATGTAATCACCATTCCTGAATGAATTTTAACTACTTATTTAGATTTTAAAATAGTTTATATATTTTATATATATATATATATATATATATATATATATATTCAAGTAGTAGGAAAAAGCAGTCAGATTTATAACCCAGAGTTATTTAGCATTTACTTTTATAAAACAGTGCTCGATACAAAGTAGAGCATAATATTATAATTATTTTTTAAAAAAATGTCTCCATCGCGACAAAGGAATAACTATGAACTCCGAATTCGAAGTTTGAACTTTAATGATACATTTTAAGATTTAAGCTTGGGTTTAGAAACAGAAATTTCTGTGTTACGATGGAGACATATTTTTAAAAAAATAATTATATATATATATATATATATATATATATGTGTGTGTGTGTGTGAGACCTACAGGTATAAATGAAGGTATTCCTATTTTTCTTATTTTCAATCTAAATGTCTACATACGAACGTCTGAGATAGAGGCAATATGCGTGCGTGCGTAGGCTGAGAAAGGATAAACAGGTGCGGACGTATGGATGCTAGATAACAAGACAACAAAAGAAAAACAGAATATTATAAATAGATAAACTGCTAAATAGAAACACAAGCCATTTCATATGACCCAAAACTTAAACTGAAAATATGTGCACCGTATGCGAGCAAAAATAATCTCCTGCACTTCCCAGAATGTTTTTCTTTTTTATTCCTTTTTTTGAGTGTGGAGAGGCAGGGGGCGGGGGTTGGTTCCTTTGTGCTTCTTAAGAATCTGAATCGAATATAATTTAGGGATCAACGACCCGAGAATTAATTACTTTTAACTTGAAAGGAAAACGTTATTTGGTGCCAGTAGATATTACAGAGATTTCCGAGATAATAGTAATATTAGTTGTTTCCTTATAGGGAAACATTCAGCATTCATTGGCCAAACAGCCAGTACTATTCACGTCAGGTTTTCCTTTTTTTTCTTCTGGTCATCGAGCTGGGATCAAAATGTAATATTTATTTTCTCATTTCTAATGGAAACATTCACAATTCATTGACTAATCATACTTTTCTTCGCTACCAAGTCATCTTGCTGAGATCAAAATGTAGTATTTGTTTTCCCCAAGTCTAATGACATTAGTAATATTAACCATTTCCTTATATGGAAACATTTGCAATTCATTGATCGAGAAGACAGTGCTACTCTCGGTTGAACTTTATAAAATCTTTCTATTAAAACAATTTCTCCGGAAAATAGGTTTCTCAAGTCTATTGCCTTTTCCAGTACTGATGCGACTTTCCTACCTTTTGTTTGAAGTAGTTGCTACATGTGCTATCCATTTTATTTGTTGCTGCTGTTGAAATTCTCAAGCGATATGGTTTCTGTTATTTGTTATCCAGTTCTTTATTGGGATTCTGTAGCGCAAATTCCCAAAATTCTAAGAAGAATGGTCCTTGCTAAGACTTACAGGCTTCATTGAGCCGAAGCCACCTTTAACAATCGATCTGAGAAAGTGGTCGCATGCATCTGTCAGTTTAGATAGTTCTGAATGTGTTTGGCGGTGTTAGGCGAAACTAACCCTAGCGCATCCTCAACTTCTTTATCTTCTATACTAAATACTGTTATAACTGATCCATACATCGATGTATTGGAAGTGTTAAAAGGAAGTTATAGTAAAAATTTACAACTAGGCAAATATTTGTCGAAATTCAGCCCTTTTTTAAAGTATGCTTTGTTTTGATTTTGTTTAGCGGTATATCAATCTCTATGCGTTATTTAATGCCAAAATCTAAATATTTTGAACACAATTTTCTCTTCTTTGAACGCAATTGTAAGCTTTTAACGACAGATGTTTTGTACATAATTTTATATTTTCATAGTAAACGCATGTTTTATAGATATATAGTTTGGTTTAGTTGATTTTGTTTAGCTGCATATCAACCTCTATGCGTTATTTAATGCCGAAATCTAAAAATTTTGAACACAATTTTATGGATTCAGCTGAATAAATTTTGAAAGCAGTTGTATGACTTCAAAGACAGATAAAATATACTGTTGGTAATTTTACTATCTAAAAAGGTATTGTTGGTATTTTTACTATAAAAATGTATTTTTATACTTTCATAGCGTTTTGTTTTTGTTTGATGGTTCAGTCGTACATAGGGTTTTAAGTATGCAATTAAGTTTATATATAATCTGTGAGAGCTATTTAAACATTGTCTTCGTTCGGTTAAATTCATTTCGCTAATTATATATATATACAAACTACTCCATTTTTTGAATAAGACGCAAGAAACCATACAACTTGTTTTTTTATTATTTGTATCAGTCTCAGAAGAAAAGAGTTTAAATGCTAATAGCTATGTTTTGAAAGTAATAATTACACTGAAATATATTAGGAAATTTCAGTTTTTCACGTGAAATCGAGAAAATATGAACTTTAAACAAAGTGATCACAATGTATATATCGGGTGTAACAGTAACATTGTCCAAATCGTGTAACAGCATGCAATAATTGTCCATCCCCCAAAATGTTTAATATCTAAAAAACAACAAAAAAAAAAAAAAAAAAATCCCACTAAACTAATTAAGCTACTTTTTTTTTATAGCTTTTCAGATAAGACATTTAGCCATGTTGACACCATTTGTCATAAGAATCATTGAAAAATCCTTTGAGTTATTCAGCTAGAAATAGAGCAAGTTAAAATCATTTTGTGTCATCCCGACTATATCTTCCCAACTGAGCAATGGTGAGAGGATAAAGATCATTCAGGCATTCAATAATGGTACGAACATCTGTACTCTGGTTTCCATCTTTAAAGTCCCTTCAAGAACTATCAAGAGAATGGTGAATAAGATTAAAAAAGAGGGAGCAATAGAAAGGAAAACTGGATCAGGAGGTCACAACAGTAAGAGGGATCATCATTTCAACTTAGAGCCAAATGCATTCCTATTATTCAAAGTAGAGCCCAATAGTATTATAAAAACCTCGGAAAATTCCAGTAAGATATCTTTAATCATTTCTAAGATACAATGGTTCAAATCTTAATCTAAAAATTGGACATTTTTGTTGTTTCACAATTTGGACAATTTTGCTGTCATATCTGGTATATAAAAATGAAGGCGCCTGTTTAAAAATGATGCGAGTCGGATATGAGTTACATAGAGAATAAAGTCGATCCCAGATTTTTTGCCAAGAAATTGATATTATTATAAACCTCATGAAATTGTTCATCCCATTTTCAAAGGATGACAAATCGTCCATGTTTTACATCATATAAAACATTTTTTTAAAGAAATTCTCGAGAAAGATCCATCGAAGTCTTTTAAAATTTTGTTCGATGAGCTGAGACATCGAACTCTAAAAACAAAAGGTTCCCGCCTAAATACTACGCCATTTTACAGTGAAAGGCAAAAACGTTTGCTTTTCACTGTAAGTAGAATAATGTGCATTTTTATTCAAGTTAATTCTAGAATATCTTATTATAAGACAACATTTTGAGAATTAAAACTATTCAAAAAGAGAATACGGTAATATTTTTAAGCTAACGAAACGTGTATAGGTCGAGCCTTATTTACTGCCCTGTACTTGGCGCTTATATAACTGAGACACGAATACTTAGAAAATTTCAGAAATTAGCTGCTCATATATAAATATATTAATAATTGCAAAAAAAATAAAAAAAAATACGTTCGTACATAAAGCGATAAGACAGAAGAGAAAAAGACATCGCATACACTAGTGTATAAAGATATCAAAAGTCCGAAAAAGAACAGTGCATACGCTATGTCTATAATTTAAGTGTCAAGTGATCATGTCTCTTTCGATTTATGTCTGACGTGGCAGAAGATTTTCTCGCAGTAGGTTGCCGTTTTTTTCTGTGGTAGGCTGGTTGCCAACCAAGGCAATAGGACTCAGTTTATGTTGTTATTTAATTCATAACTGGGGAGCGTGGAAATTAGACGGATTCATATACTTCCCAATGGTATTTGCGCGTAAGTGAATGTAACGAACACGACTGGAATTCGAACTTGGTTTACCGATTTCTCATCTCGTGCCGTTATCCATAACACAACAACGCACATCCTATACGCTATGTACAGATACCAAAAGACTGAAAAAGAACAATTGCTGCTTCATGTTATCAACAAACATAATATCTGTAAAGATATCAACAATACATATCAATAATATTAATCAAAATTAATAAAATTTAAAACAATATTCTACGTTTTCACTCTTTAGACACTCTGAATAAGCAGGAATGTATTAGCGCTTTTTGGTGATGATTTGTTTAAAACTGTTGTCACAATCACAGAGAGTTGTCGAATGGGTTAAATAGTATAGAATTATGATAGTATCTCATGAGACAGTCGTCGTAATGATTTGATTAAAGCTACTGTCACAGAGTTTTAGACAATAATGAATTGTAATTGTATCTCATGATACAGTCGTCGTATTAATTTGGTTAAAACAACTGTCACAGTTATATTTTTAGACTGAATTAAACAATGAATTGTAACCGGAGCTAATGAGATGAGCATTGTATTGGGTCGCAAATTTATTTTCGAGTAATTTAGCATTAACACAATTCTCTTAAATTCGCGCCAGAAGGTTTTTCTTGCCTGAGTCTATTCTACAAATCTACCATTTGTCCTTGCATTAAATACTGTTGCCATATATGGTCTGGTGACCCCGCTGTTCATCTCGAGGTTCTTGACAAAATCCAAAGACGAATATGCAATGTGATAGGTCCTGATCTGGCATCTCGTCTACAGTCACATTCTCACAAACGTGATGTGGCTTCCCTCTGTCTTTTCTACAAATATTTTCATGGCAACTGCTCTGACTAGTTAATTTCACTGGTGTCCCATCTGCATGAATCTAAGCGTGCTACTAGGTTGGCATCTCGGTCCCACCTTTTCACTGACGAAACAGTTAAATATAACCACCTCTTCTACTCCAACAGCTTCTTCTCTCGCACTTCCCGACAGTGGAACTCTCTATTTCCTGCTTGCTTCTCTGAAAGCTATAATCTTCAAATATTCAAATGCAATGTCAATCAACATCTTCTGATGCCTTGATCCTGATACACGCCCTTCTCTGTATCCTTTCCTCGAACATTCCTCTTTACTCTTGCTCTCACTCTCTGTAAACCCTTGCGTGCTAATGGAGTTCTCGCCTTTCTTGGGTCGAAGCGTTTACAAAACCCCTCAGAAAACTCTTTTGATCATTCACAGATACAAGCTGCGTCAGCGTAAGCAACGGTAACAGACGATGTGATAAATTCTGACAAATACGAGTTAAGTGAACAAGAGTTAAAGATAATAAAACTGTAAAGTGATAATCCAAATTCCCAGTAAGTGTTGTAACTGATGTCCCCATTGTTTTAATAACACTGAATGAGACCCTGGTTTTTATTCAGATCTACTCAACCATTGCCGTCAAAAATGACTGCAACTGTTTCGAAAGTTTACTATGAAATGCAATGAGATAAAAGTCTTGAAATAATGTATTGAGATTCAATTAAACGGAGATAAAGAATTCAAAATTAAAAAAAGAGGACAAGGAACCGTTTATTTAATCCACTTCCTTTATATTTTTAGACGTTCAAGGATATACATGATTCATTGAATACTCCTGGTATTATATAAATCGGTTTTGCTCAATATCTTTTCATGTTAAAAATGTTATGATTTAATATAACAGTGAGATGGAAATATCTATCAGAAGAAAAAAGACAAGCAACAGAACGACGAAGACGGGGACGACAAGACCAAGTTGAAGCAAGACAATCACTTAATAGACAAAGGTATCCGAGTGCTTCGCATGAAAGGCTTGAACAGATAAGACTCTAATCTAAGAAACGTAAATGAACTGATTAATTAAATCGTTCATTTTGCTTCGGGACTAATTCTGTCTAAATGAAAATAAATATTTTATTTGTACAGATTATTAAAGCGACTAAGTGAAGTAAGCGCTCATAAGTTTACTAACTTGATTATCCCCCTTCACAGTACAGATGGGACAGGAAATATATAAATGAATACACATTAATAATTATTATATGATTTGCTTCATCTGATCATAACAAAGACGAGCGTTAATTGCAGTCTATATTAGGATACTGCTCATTACAAAATATCGATTGCCATTAGGAAATATATAAAATTTCCTTTAACTACGGATAACTTTTGATGTTTCACTGACATTTTTCTTTTATATTTCGTGTTCCCCTAGGCCATGCACTATCATGGCTCTGCGGATTTGCTAAAGGTTGATAAACCGTAAAAAATAATCAATCAAAATCCAAGAATGCTCTCTTTTTTTCATATGCTTCTGCCCTCGGCATAGTATCATCAACGTGTTAAGATTATGCCATCTTATAATAAATCCTGGTAGGTCTTCTAGTTCTCTTCAGAGAGTTTCGTTAATGTTAAACAGTTTTGGTGGGAAATGCATCCTTGTTTTAGTCGTCTTTTTGCTTTTGTGCATTTACTGAACTCATTCACTGTCCATACGCAGCCTGTTTCTTCCCAGTGGATGTTAGGGATCAGATAAGATCTTTCGCGTATAAATAAAGATTTCATAGTATTTCAAGCAGCTCATTGTGTTGTACATCATCAACTGCCTTTGTAATTTATGAAATACAGGTATAGGTCTTTCGACATCTTTATTAAATGCCGAAAACCCTATATTTGTATTTCATTGATTGGCAACATTAAGCTTTCTGGTGTTTGGCGTATATTACTACAAAGAAAAGAAGAAATACTTTATTGAACACTAGACAAAATTCCTTTTAAAAATCCGAATAACTTTTAATTTATCGATAAAGTGATACGATATTTTTTACTCCGCTTCATACTCTTTTGTTCCAAATAAAAAAGCCGATTAAAATAGTCATTTTTATGAGAAATTTTTAAACTTTGAAAATGAGCAGGGATTTTTTTTATTTTGGGAGCAAAGGACCGTGTTGCCAAGAAAAATTTGCGGAATTATTTGCCGTACCAAATACGCACCGTGGTGAGGTGGAGGCGAAATTGAAGGAAATAATTTAATCGTATTAGTATTTGTACTTGTCTTGAAGGACCAAATGATGCTTAAATAATCCCGTCATTTTTATTGGTACTATGCTAATTAACAGTTCTCATTTGTGGAACACTTTTCCGCCTTCTTGCTTTCCAATCAATATCGATCTTCAAATATTTAAATGCAATGTCAATCGTCATATTTTTGTCTCCTTAATTCCGGTTCTTTTATTGTTCTCCCTACTTAATAATGTTTTTCCTTTTCTCATATTCTCTCACACTCAATAAATCCTTACATTTTAGTGTCTTCATTGCCTTGCTTGGGGTGAAATGATTAAAAAAAACACGAGAAGGTATTCATTTGCCGCTTTAAAAGCGTGGCAACAAATAGGCCAACCAAAAATTACGAAATAAATTAAATGGCAGTTTCTTAATAAATAAATATCTCAAGCTTGGTCGAATACTGATGCTTTGTAAGTTTTCAATTGTACAAGGACACTAGTCGGTAATTAGAAATAACTTCCGAGAAATTGTCACGATATACACCTGAAAGGACTTGAATCCTTGTTATTCATTCCGTGTCAAAATAGCGTCTCCTGATAGAAACGGTGACAGAAGCTCCTTATAAAAACTAATTAAAATGCCTATGTGTAGGCGGCGACTTAATTACAGTTTGATACAAACGGCTAAGTGATAAATTATGCAGCATTTCATTGAAATACGAGAAGTCGAACACATGTTTAGATAAATGATTGCAAATCAGAAAATGATTCACGAGATGAGTATTTTCTTAACCTTTCTTGAGAATCTTTACGAAGAAGAAAGGCCGTGGATTCAAGCGAAAGGGTAAAAGAGGATGTGCGTCTGACAGAGGAGAAGCATATTTGTGTGAAAGAAGAAAAAAAAAAAGGGGGGAAAAATGTGTGAGTGGAAGAGTAAGAAGAAAGGAGAGAAGGATTTCTGTCGAACAGAAGGGAACGACAAAGAAGAAATGGATGCTTGAGAAGAAAAAGATATGCGTATGAGAAAGGAAAAAGCAAAGAGAGAGATATGCTTGTTGTGCGGGAATGAAAGAGAAAATGAAGAGATATGTGGAGGAGGAGGTAGAGGATAGCGAGTAGAAAGATTTGTGGGTGAAAGGAGAAGAAGAAGAAAAGAATGAAGGGTGTTAGAAAAGAAGGTTGATTAGTTGATTTCGTTTAGCGGCATATCAACACCTCTATGGGTTATTTAATGCTGAAATCTAAATATTTTGAACACAATTTTATGGCTTCAACTACATCTATTTTGAGCGCAATTGTTAGCTATCAACTACATATAAAATGTTGTGTTAGTCATTTTTCTATAAAATGTATTGTTGATAATTCTACTATTTTATTGTGGTAATTTTTACTATAAATAGGTACAGTTGGTAATTTTTAGAGAATATGAGACAAACTACTATTAAGGAGAGAGGACAATAAAATAATAAAAATTAAGAAGACAGAAAATAACGATTGACACTGCATTTAAATTTTTGAAGACGAAAGTAGACTGGGAAGCAAGAAGCCGGAAGAGAGTTCCACAAGAGAGAAGTGCGACAGAACATGTTGTAACCTAGAAAAGGTTACTGAATGAGGAATGACCAAAACTGAGTTTGGAAATGAAACGGTAATCTTTATAACACCAATGAAATACAATACTCGTCAGCGACGTGAAGTAGGTAAACCACTGCCAGTGGTGGACTACTTATATTACCCCCACTTACAATAGTGTCCAACGTATTTATGAAGAATGGGACACACCCATTAGTGTTCATAGGTACAGTATATAACAGAATAAATTGTTAGCGTAGAACTTATGGTTACGTCTAGCCATTTCAACTTGTTGTCAATGTAGTGTTGTGCTTAAACTTATAAAGTCTAGGTACAATAGAGGAAAGTTCATAAAAACATTTACGAGGAAAGTATTTATGGAAAAGACACAGGGAAGCTACATTACGGCGGCGGGAAAAGGACTAAAGTCAGAGATGCCAGGTAAGGACCAATAACATAGCAGATTCTTCTTTGGAATGTATCAAGTGTCTCTAAATATATAGGAGGAGCAATAGACCAGATGCGCCAGCAATATTCAAAGCTTGGACGAATGGCAGACTTATAAATATGTAAGATAGATTCTGACGAGAAAAAATTGTCTAGCACGACATAGTCAATTAAGTTTCTTAGCTGCAGACTTAACAATTGATTCAGTATACTCTTTCCATTTAATGTAAGCTGAAAACTTTAGTCCGAGAAACTAGAATAGGTCACTTTCCTGGAGGTTAGCATCAGCCATGCTGATAGAAGGTAAAAAAAAGGGTTCTTTCAGATAATTAAAAAAAATCTTGGAATAGGTAGATATAATCAAGCACAGAGAAATAGTCACGGTAATACTGACATAGATAGGATCAGACCGAAATGAATAAAAAGGTAGATACGATCAGACTAACATCACACACTGGTAAGTCTATTTATCTATTTATAATTCCATTTATATACCTGAGCGACTAAATACGATGTTCCCGAGGTTGCTGGCACTGAAGATGCAAGCAGCGGAGGGGACGAGTCGGCAGTTGCATCCCACAGCGATGATGATTGGGATGTCGGCTGGCGAAGGTCGGTGCAGAATATAAGGAAGAAAGGAACACTGACTGGGAATACTACTGTGATATTTGCTTTTCTACCCCGGATAAAAATATCTTTTGGCAAGCTTCGATGCGAGGAGGCTGTCAGGGGTGCAAACACGCGTGTAAACTGACAGACACGTCTAAATTGGATATATCAGTGGTGATAGTAAATCGTTATAAATCTTAATAGTAGATGACTAACATCGAAAAAAGTAGAATTCTTATGTATTTTGTTCTATTGTAAATTTGTTTCAATATGACATACATAGCACTTGAAATATAATACATACTGCTCAACGCAATTGCTTTCTGACGCTAAGTAAACTCTTACACGTTACCCGTTATTAAAGTTGTCTATATATGTTTATAAATGTAAAAGACAATAGGAAAACTGTAATAGTTGGCGACGCGTTTCGTCCGAGGTGGACTTTCTCAGGTCAAAATGAAATGAATTTATCAAACGAAATAACTAATAATAACAAAACAAAATGTCCTTAGCAACTGGAAGAATTTAGAGAACACTATTTTCATGCTGTTAACTGAAATGACGTCATTTACTGTCACGTGTGGAGATATTGTTTTTATTGCTGTATTGAAAATGGTTGAATCCGTCAATATAGACTGCCGCCACTTGGTGGTGACTTCAATGTCCACTTTCATTTTTACATACGCTCTATATTTGATAATGAACACCTTAACCCATAAATATAGCATGCCTTAAAATTATATTTCTCCACACACACACACACACACATATATATATATATATATATATATATATATATATATATATATATATGTGTGCGCGCGCGCGTTTCATATTTATTTGTTCAACAGGAACTATATTAAGTCGATATTGCAGAATGATAGCAAATTCACTATCTGTCTATATTTCTGAGATGAGGTATTATGTACACCATTTACATTATTCGGACTATTGTTCTCATATTTGTCGCATATTTATTACAACGTTTCGGCCGTTGTACGTTCCGGCCTTCTTCAGGTTATCTCCTGCTTAATTCTCTCTCCATGTTCTCCACCGCCTTAACTAGGTATTGAACTCACACTCTTTGGCTCCTGTCACTGGATCTAACTAACGCTTTTATCCACTGTGCCATGTGTAACTGATAACTGACATCCATTAGACATGGCACGTGGAACTAGAACAGTTTACCCCAGTGAGCGAAATAAAGGGTTCAGTTCGACATTCCAATCACCTGAAGAAGGTCGGAGCGTACAAAGACCGAAACGTTGTAATAAATATGGCGACAAAGATGACAACAATAGTCCGAATAATGTAAATAGTGATGCCAAATTATTTGAATATTTTAAGTTCAGCTGATTTTCTGTTGAATATTATTTGAATGGCATGGGTGCCTGATGCATTCTTGTATGCGAATTATATTTAGAAATCACAAGAATGGATATCCAGCGTACATACATATATTCAAATATATATGCAAACCTCCAAGCCCACAATACACTCTCACAAATATTGATATAGTTATGTACATGAATATATTTGGAAAAATATTTCATTCAAGTAATATGAAAATCATTAAATTTAGCCTGTGATTAATGCATCTAATAATCACAGATAAAATTATGTCTATTACCATGCAACATTTTCTTACGTGCCTGCTTGTTTAATATGCTAAACCTATACGTAATATTTACACAGAGTATGTCTCTTTCTGAAAATATATTGTGCACCGTATTACACAAAACAAAAAACAACGTTATATATATATAGGTAATTATCCGTTGGTATAATCCAAGCGAGTCCTATTAACACAATATAGAATTTTAAATATTAAATGTTAAAACTGATTCACAAGGAGTGCTCAATGTTTATTTTCATTAAACAGAAGATTTTTTTTTTTTAAATTTAAAATTCTCATGATTTTTCAAACTGTTTATGGTGTCAAATACAAACTGACACCATAAACAGTTTGAAAAATCATGAGAATTTTAAATGTTAAAATGAAGGAAATTATTTTAGAAACAATTCTTTTCTTTTTTTTTTCTTTTTTAGAAAATCTCTGTAAATACATTTTTTTATATGTGTTTCCCTCCCCCCTACTTACTTAATTTATCAAATTCGAGAAATTCCTTTTTGTACGGCTTGGAGCATTTGAATCATCATTTTTTGAAAAACAGAATTCCTAATTACCAAAAATCTGCTATGAATCGTGAAATAAAAAATGTAAAAAAAAACAAACAAAAAACAAAAATCAAAAAACAAACTAAAAATTAACAAATCTTTTAATTGTTTTATAAGGAAAATATACAGTGTAACCCGGATATAAGAGACCCGGATATAAGAGATATTTTCTCTGGATCCAAATTAGAGCCTGTGTTAATGTATATAAAATAGACAAAACCCGGATATAAGAGACTTCTTCTCCGGTCCCGACAACTCTCTTATATCCGGGTTACACTGTATTATCGATATTGAAAGAAAAAAATAATTTTTTACATTTTTTCAAAATAGTAATTAGAATAATTTATAGTTCTAAATCTTTTAATATTCTGTACTAATTTGTACGGGTTAGATTATATTGTTATTAAGTAATAACTATATTGGCTAATCATAAATGGAAAACCTTACAACAATTCAGCGACCCCAGTATTTTAAAAATAATTTTTATGTGAGTATATAAACGTGCCGATTTTTTTAAATACGGGAACCCATACACGACATTATCTGAAAATAAGAGCGGTAACTATAGCAAATTTAAATCCAAAGTACCTAAAATTTCATAATACAATGCATTATAGAGAATATTTTCCTAACTTTTTAAGATTACCGGGTAGTTAAGAATTACATAAAAAAGGCTCCCTCGTTATATTCTTGAAGTAATTTTTTCTACTGTAGAAAAATTAGATAAACGTTCGTCTGTCAATGAAGCTGTCAAAACTTTAAATACACACCTACCGCTCTGTTAAAAAATACATTTCTGCGATATTTTAAACTTAAAGTAAAATTTGTTTAAAATCAGATCAACTAAACTTTAAATCAGCTTATATTCCTCAAGTAAAGTTTCAGAAAAGTATATTTTATTTTTGAAAGATTTTTCATAAAGAGAATTACATTGACAGATGGCTATAAATAGTTACAACCAGTAATTTTTAGCGATTAAAAAAAATCCGAACAGTCAATTTAAATTAACTTTGAAATACAGAAAAAAAAGTATTTTGTTTATTAGAAACATTAAATTTATTAACTTGAAATTAAAACTAAAAACTAAAAGCTTCAACAAAGATTTTTCTTTTTTAAAATTCAGTTTAAGCCTTAAGTATCGCGTTTCTTTGGAGGTATATATCAAATAATTCAATTGTCTCTCTCTCTCTCTCTCTCTTTATATATATATATATATATATATATATATATATTAAAGTATACTCATATTCGGTTATACAGAAAAAAAAAATGTGTATTCAATGAAATCGCCCCCGTCCTCGATGTGGTCTCAAAACCAACCAACCGTCCGTTCAGATCAACTGCTTCCCGGTAATCCTGCCCATGATGGCGACCATTTATCTTACTACTATGGAACTGCTGGTTGGTCTACTTCTCAGAAACGGCCTCAACATCGTAGTCCAAGCGATTAAAATCGATAGAGCTCGGTGGTGAAATATTGGATTTGATATGAACGTAAAAACTTTCAATTAAGTCACTTGTGGGCCAAGTAGGAAAGAGCAAATCACTCACGAAACACGACGAGCTACGGCCTTGATCGGTACTTTGACTACTGAATACAGCGGTGGCCTTAACTTTGAAGCCCTGCGGGAAAAAGAGCGGTGGCATAATCTGATCCTTGTTGTTCACGGACCCAAGAACAGTCAGAGATGACGTGAACATCGGATGCATTCCCTTAAGATCCTTACAGATACACCTGTCTTTGCTTCTGATCAATTGCGTTCTTTCAAGTCGGTTGCTATTTCGAAGTCGATGTGGTTGGCGATGTGAGACATGCGCGCAGTTGGTCTTTTCATTTCAGACTGAAATGGCAATGTTAATGCTCTTGATATATTTGAAAGAGAAATGGGAATGTAAATATTTTTTACCTATCACAGAAAATTACGTAACATCGTTTTCCATTTATGGTCCGCTAAAGATAGGTCCTCAAATACCTGGCGTGCACTCGAACAAGTTTTAGTAATTTAACCGGCAAGGTCTATCTGCTTATTTATTCCAACTTGCGGATAACTAGTCACACACCCAGACCAAATTAGTGGATAATATATATATATATATATATATATATATATATATATATATATATATCCCAAACATTAACAATCTGATCACAATTTAAACAATATTCATTTATTAAAATTATGTATATATATATTCGAAGATTGTAACATAAATATGTTATAAAATCACTAAAAAATAGCCACCAGAATTGTTGATTTTATAACATATTTACGTTAGAATCTTCGAATAAATTTATATTTGTGGTACTCTGTATTGACCACTCTTTTAAGAATAGTATTTTTGGGTTATTGGAATTTATTCTGTATACACCAATCCTATGGCTATATATATATATATATATATATATATATATATATATATAGAGAGAGAGAGAGAGAGAGAGAGAGAGAGAGAAATATTTGGAAAAAACAAACAAAAATCCTTAAATGCAATTATGTTGTTTTAATATGAATGAAATGTCAACGTCTGACGTTTCGGTTTAATAAACCTTCTTCAGGACAATATTCATTAAAATACAATTAACATAATCAGTTCAACATGACAAAGACGATGGACATAAAAAAAAGACTTATTCAAAACCATTTGACCGAACGTATTTCCAATAATTTAAATGCGTTAAAAATTAAAACTACAATATTACCTACTAGAACTCTCCGTAATTTATTAAATAGCACCAGCAAACAACATATTACATCCGATGCTTGCATCTACCAAATCTCATGCATAAACTGTGACCTAAAATATGTGGGTGAAACATGTAGGTCCGTAAAATCTCGTGTTTTCGAACATAAACGAGATATTCGCCTCGGAAATTTGAACAATGCTTTAGTTGTACACATAACTAAAGCAGATCATAATTTCGATTTTGATTCAGTGAAGATTTTAAAATATTTTCATAATAAAGATCTTAGGAGGATTTATGAAGCAGGTATAATATCCATCTCACGCACGGTGAATACTAGACCTGGTTTCTTTAGTATTTTCCCCTTTTTAGCGAGATTAATGCTCGACAAGCGTACATACAATTTTCCATCATAATAGAATTCTTTTCATTTTTTCGTTTTCATTCAAAATACTCAAATTTTAGGAATTCGTTTTGAAAGCGTCGCCCATTTGACGACAACGTGACCATGCTTAAACGGAAAGCTGATCATTTAAAATTTTCAGTTATCTGTTTTGAATAAGTCTTGTTTTTATATCCATCGTCTTTGTCATGTTGAACTGATTATGTTAATTGTATTTTAATGAATATTGTCCTGAAGAAGGTTTATTAAACCGAAACGTCAGACGTTGACATTTCATTCATATTAAAACAACATAATTGCATTTAAGGATTTTTGTTTGTTTTTTCCAAATATTTTTCTCCATTCTGTCGGGTTTATATCCATTTATATTTGCTTATATATATATATATATATATATATATATATATATATATATATATCTTGAATATTACACGCTTACTTTTACTTTACCAAACATTGAATTATGGCACATTGTGCCCTCCATATGTTTTGACTGACCTTTCAACCAGCTGATTAATATTGATAAACGTTATCATACGTAAAAACCCTGATAAACCAATGACATCCTTGCTTTTGTATATAAACGCGTTCAGTAAAATAAATCCTTCGTTAGCCTTGATAAAGTCTCTCAGAGGACGAAACGCTTTGGCTAAGAATAGATTTCCTCTTGTCTTTTTATCCATATATATATATATATATATACATATTATCAACTAACTTGATACAGGGCAACACTAATTCTACTAACTTCGCTCTTTCTAGTATTGATGGAGCTTCCTTCTTAAATGTTTCTTTAAATTAATTTCGAAAGTCAGTATCTTGAATATGTCATTATTTTCTCTTCGAGTTACATGTGCTAGCTATTTTAGTAGTTACGGCTCTTGCAAGTCTTCGTGTGATTTGGTTTTTGTTATTTAGTAAAGTTCAGAATACAAGATCTTGAAATGGAAATTTCAGTCAAGCGGTACACGAAGACGTCAATAATTTCAGTCATAGTTAGGGCCCTGTGTATGACTGGGATAAGTTCTGATGGGTCCATTGAAAATCTCCCCGACAACCAATGTCTTAAGGAAATACAGAAAAAATATTCTTGCCAGCAAAGAGTAAATGTGTATGCATTTTTATGCGTTTTGAAATATCCATGAGTAAATGTCATGGTGCCATTTCTGATCTTAGGTCTCTGATTGAGACCCAAGGGGCAAGTGAGCAGACAAACAGAGATCATAGAAAATACTACTATTACTAACAAGAATTTTATGCATACCCTCTTGTTTCACGATTATCCGTGGTGAACTGATCAGTTGCAGATAAAGAAATCGTACAGTAAACACTTTGCGCATGCGCGTGTGTGCATAAGATTTAGAAAATAAAAATAATAATGTAACTTTTGAAGTACTTCAGCTCTTGACAGGGATTTTGAAATTTCGTTTTTGTACGGAAACGATTCCCATTGAGCAAGTAAAACTTTCACTTACATCAGTATATTGCTCTTCGATGGTGGAAATAATAATAATAATAATAATAGCAGTAGTAGCTATCGTAAAAAAAGTGTATGATATGAAAGAAGCCAACCACACCCACGTGGGATCCAATGTTTCTTGGTATGTAACATTTCAGATCATGGCGTCATCCACATTTATTCTATCTTTATCGCCTCACCCCACCCTGCTTTCTACTTGCCTTGTAACATTCATCCATCTAATCAGTCTCTCTCTCTCTCTCTCCCCCCACTCCTCTTTCTTATTTCATTATAGTTCAAGTTTACATTTGTTCCAGTGTTTTCTTTCTATTTCTCTCTCTCTCGAAGTGTAATCACTTTGCCTGTTTCTATCCCAACTTCGCTGACTGAGAAGACCGACTCTCACACACACACACACACATCCGTGTTTATTTATATATAGGGCAGGTATAAAAGAAGTGTCTAATCGGCCATTCTCAAGCAGACACAACTTTCTATCGTTGTGACCGTTTAAGGCGAACACACAAAGCGGTTTTCATACTTAGGTTTTTGTTCTGAAATTGTGCCTTTCTTATGTTTTTTTTTACAATCTACCTTCATTGCTACGATGTCTCAAGCAGAGGAGATTTTTCTTCGAGCATTTTATAGTGGAATTTTCCTCTTTATCTATCAACTCAGGTGAAACAGTTTCGCTTTTATCAACAAAAGTATATTGAAAAATTTGCCAACAAAAATCCAGGTGATTCTGACATTAAAATCACTGACCGTAAAACTTAATTTCCACCGCTTTCATTGAAGTAGTATTTTGGAGGAGATGATAGACAATAAGTGTTAGAAAAGTGCGAAAAATAAGTGGCGGCAAAAGTTTTGTTCGGTTCAAATTTGATTTTTTTAAAAAATCATTTCACCTCAAGCAAGGCAATAAAACCACTAGGATGCAATTAATGTTAGAGAATATGAGAAAGCTACTATCAAGGAGACAGGACAATAAAAGAACAATAAAAAGCCAGAAGATAACGATTGGCATTGCATTTAAATTTTTGAAGATCACATCTGACTGGGAAGCAAGATGACTGAAGACAGTTCCATAAGCTAGAAGTGCGAGAGAAGAAACAGTTTGCATAGAACTTAGTTACATCCAGCCATTTCAACTGTAAAATGATGAGACCTTTCCGCCAATCTAGTACTGCGCTTAAATTCAGAAAGTATAGGATAATAGCGGAAAGTAATATTTAATTTGAATAATACAAAGATGTGGCAAAAGGCCAAAAGTGAGGGGATATGGGAAGGCTGGTCTTCAATCTGTGTTAACTTAAAATTAGCTAGCCAGGATTACTGACCCAAAATACCACATTATTCCTTACACGAAAACAACACATTCTTACTTACCATTTTTACTACAGCCACCATAATACCTCAAAGTCTCTATGTACTGCAGAGGACATTTCAACAAAATAATTATCATGGAAATATTTATAGAAAAGGAACAGGGAATCTACGGCATAGTGAACCAACAGTCTTAGCTGCAGACTTAGCAATTGTTTCAATATACACTTTCCACTTCATGTCAGGTGAAAATGTTACCCCGGGAAGGCACAATAAGCCACTCTCCTGGAGGTTAGCATCAGCCATGTTTTCCACATTTTTATGTCTGTTTGTCTGGATTTGCTCAACACCATTGATAATGATTTAACGCTTGTAATATGGAGTTTGAACGGAAACGGAGAAGTTTCATAGAGGGACTTATCATTTTATAACGCATCACTCTGTGATTAAAAGAAAGATCTTCGGCACATCTTTTTTAAGGAACTATTTCTGTTCTTATAAACGATACCAATGATTTATAATACTTTCCGAGAATAGATTATGCACTGCTGGGAAGTGTTTCACCAGAGGACGAAAAAGCGACAAATGCGAAAGCCCATTGATATAGCGAAAGATGCCTTTCGAAAACCTAACCAAAGTATTAAGAAACAAAAAAAAAGAGTACTGACCTGTTCATAATGTCAGTCCTCCAATACGGCAGGGAAAGCTGGACAATCTCTTCACTGATAAAGAAGAGACTTGAAACAACTGGAATGTTGCTATACAGAAGGATGCTGAGAATATCATCGACTGAACATGTGAACAACGATATTTTAGAGAAAATAGAAAAAAAAAAAAGAAGGATACTTACGTTTAACATCAGAAAGAAAAAGATGAAATTTCTAGGGTACATAATGAAGAAAGTGGGCTTGGAAATTATAACACTCGCGGGACATAGGGTAGGAAAGAGGGACAAATGATAACAGCGCATAACGTGCCTAACGAGCCTGCTAAATAGATGGTAGAATAAGTTGAGGAGAGAGCAAAAAGAAAAAAAAAATTACTTAGAACTGCAAAGGGCGGGAAATTGTGGAGAGATATGATCGCCAACATCCCGAAAGGACATGACACATAGAAAAATAGTGAAAATGTGTACGAAAATGGAAAATAATGTAGAGAAAGATTTACTATTAACTAGAAAGACCCATGAAAATTTCACGGTTTCCATATTTGAATTTTCTGATGAATCTTAATTCTTAAGTTAATAAATGAATAAGCTCATGGCGAATTTTACAGCAAAAAAAGATCGGTAGAAATTCTTCTATCACATCGTTAAATATTTAAGTTTAACAACTTTAACAAAATATTGAATGATAACCATAAATATGAATGCAGGTCGTTATTTTAAGAAGTGGGTACAAATAAAATAATTTGAAATTAATAACTTTCTCCATTTCACTGAAACAGCCGTTAAACATTTCTATCTTACCTTTTTCCTTTCTTTCTTTCTTTCTTTCATTCATCCATTCATTCATTTTCTCTCTGAAACCAATTAATGTCTTTTTCTCTCTTTTCACGCGATCAAAACGGAATAGTTTGTAGACTCGTCCTTTTCTACCTATCACCCCTAGTAGCAGAACAGTCTATACCTTACGCCTACTTACTGAAAACATCGACCAATAAAAAACCGTACTAGGCGAATCAACAAATCTAATTGGTTAACGACACAATAATCTGAAAGTTTCACGTGCAAAACAAAATTGCGCCAAAACTTCTTTGAGCCGATTTTGGACTTTGAAAGCATATAAAAGAAAACACCAACTGACCAAAGAGTCAGAGACGAACATCCACAGAGAGATCCAACCAGAGATCGACTGTCGAACTCTATGCATTAGCATAGAGGAACCCGGACGAAGCTTTGCCGAAGGGCAAGGTTTCGTCCGGGGAGGTAGACAGGCCTTGAACCCGTCTAGGCGGGTTCGAAAAGGCTATATTTTTGGCCGAGCCTACGGGCTCGGAGATACCCACATTAAACCAGCCTTGTGCCACATTTTATCCTCGTGGGTGGATAGATAAATACAGAGACAAACATCCACAGAGAAATTGCCAACATACTCCACGTCACTCGAAATCATGACTTTACCGCGCAAAAGTACATCAACACTGACTCACTTGCAATTTAAACTCGACCAACTCTGTGGACATCAAATCGCAAACCTAAAACAACTTTACTTATCCAAAGTGAACTATATTCACTACATTATTAAGTAAAAATCAACATTCGAACGATTCAGAAATATTACACTCAAAGGTAGACCACTCTATAAGAACTCGTTCCTAAAAACACTTAACATCGACAGTTTTAATATTAATTAACACAATTCCAGAAATACTGTAACTGAACATACAAATACAAAAAGAGACATACCGAAACCTCAAATATCACACACACTTTGCCATAGTAACATATACCAAAATATCCTGTATATATATTACTTTTAATTGTATATAAATGTTTTGTTGGTTTCTAAATTGAATATGTCTTTTTTTTTATTGTATTTAAAATTCGTTTATTTATTTGTGGATGCAGAAAGTCACGCAACTTACACAAATTCCTTCTGATTCACTCAATTACAATTAATTCTGCACATCCCCAAGAAGTTCATTATTTATGAAGTATTGGCAGGGTGACGGTAGCGCAAATTAAAGAACTATCCAACAAAGGGAGAAGCCCATTTATTATATAGAGGGAAAAGAAGAAAAGAAAATAACATATGATAAAACAACGGATAGGGTCTAAAGGATTCAGCATAACGAAATTGCGTGGGGGAAATGCGAAAAAATCTATTTTCAATTGTTGATGTTTGCATTCCGAGGAAAACTACACACAAAGACACACACTCACCTTGCCCAAAAAATGCTATTAAAAACTAGTGCCGTGACTCATCAGTTAGCACATTTTTAGCCACAGATTTTCCGGCATTTAAGTGCCAGGATATTTTGGCACGAACAGGTCTGAAGATCCACACTGATAAACCCCTCATGCTATTTACCTAATCAATACGATCTTAGATATTTCTGTTTTAACACTGATCACCTTTTTTTTTTTTATATATATATCTGCAGATTATTAGCGTTATACAGACACACTCATACGCTACATACATTTCTTTAAAGAACACCTTAAAGTGAGTTATGTTTTCATTAAAATAAAAGATAAAATTTCAGTAACTATAGTATATTTGCTTTCATTTTTCAGTCTATCTTCAGGCCCCTTTTACTAATAAAAAATTCATAGTATTAAGAGAACAGTGTACGTGAAAAGAAAGCCCAGAGAACAACTGAATGATGAATACGTGGTTTCAATAGTTAACCATAGTGTGGTGGGGTCTGTTATAGTGTGGGGTGTTTGGTGGGGAGAGGGCTGGAGATTTGATTCGAGTCAAGAGAATCATGGGAAAAAAGAAAGAAAACGAACAAAATCATTTGATTTTGTAAAGAGATGCTATCCCATCTGATTTACACCTAATTAGAAAAAAAATCAGCTTTCAACAAGGCACTCTTCTAAATTAAGCCAACATTACCTCGAGGCAAAAAAAAAAAAGAACACAATTTTGTAAATTATGACTTGACCAACTTAATCTCCCCACTTCCCTCCCATTGAATTAGTATGGAATGAATTGAATTGGGGAGTTTGACAAAAATCCTCAAAAACGAGTGTGCTTGAAGAATTCTTGAGAAGGTCTGCCATCTTTTTTTTTTCTTTTGCAAAAACTGTTGGAAAGAATGCCAAGAAGTCGCAAAGCAGTAATTAAGGTAGGTGGTGGTTTTATTGACGAAAACAAAATATGATGCTGTTATATGATAATTCTTTTTATAGTTAAGTGCTTATTTTGTATCAAAATAAAAGCAAATACACTATAGTTACTGATATTTTCTTTTACATTAAAAATACAAAAAAATATCACATTTCAAGGTGTTTTGCATTTAGTATACATTTATACATATACATTGTGTATCAAAAAATACTTTACAAATTTTGGAGGTGGGTCCCTCACACCAAAACAAAGACAAAAGTTCGTATAATCATATGTCCGCAAATTCTTCGTTTTTGAGCTATTAAGTTTAAAAAAATGTACATTTCAATTAAACCCCCAACACCGATACGTTTATAATAATACCCTTGCTTTTCTTCTCTTCCTCCTTCTCATTCTTCTTCGCATCCAACGTCGTGTGTTTGTTTGTTTATTTTTTTTTTAAATAATATAGCGCTCATTAGTTTTTTTTAAATAAAGCGTTGAAAGGTCAATCGATAAAAATCGCCTGAGGATACTGTAAGGTTGATAACCAAGGTAGCGGATTCAAATGATCTAATTTTTAAAGTTAATTTAAAATTTTTTTTTAAAGCTTATATATATATGTGTGTGTGTGTGTGAATTGGGATCAAATAGAAATCCAATATGGATCGTAATCCAACAGAATGATAGGATAAATGACAAATAGGAAACGTTTATAAATCTAATAAGAGAATAAGATACGGAAAAAAATCTGGCATTTTTATTTTCGTTGCGGAACAAGTTAGATTAACAAACGTTTCCTGTTTTTTTTTCTTTTTCCTGTCAAGCACTGAGGGGTAACAAAATTTCAACACCATGGAGAATGATGGATAATGTTGAATATGGCCTAGCACGTCACTTGCTAGTATTCAGGTTGCATTCTATTAAAACATGACTGTTTTTCGGTCATTCAGTGCTGTAGTAATAACCCTCGTATTAGTACCTGACTTGTGTCTTAGCTTTAAATAGTGACTAACACTGTTGCAAGTTTTCAATCCTTTGTTCTAAAAGAGCTACATTTTAAAAGGTTTGGATATTTGTATCTTCAAGAGTTGAAGGGTCATTTCGGAGAACTGCTACGCATGTTGGATATGTCAGTAGTGATTCAATGTTGGTAATAGTGGTCAATGGATATTCCTTAACTTGGACGATCATGTAGTACATATTCTCACCAGTTCCGACGCATTGTAAAGGCAACAGTGACAGCCCGCACGGTGCTCACAACACAGATAAGAGCAAATGTGATCACAGAAAAGTCAACAGGGACGACGAGCACTTGCACCTCTCTAGTCTGAATACAACTAAAACTAAAACATTGACATGCACACCTTCAAAGGTGACGTGCATCTGGGGAGATTGAATGACACTTTGTACTGTGCAGTTATAAGAGCAGCTTTTGATAAACTCTTGCGTGTGTGTTGTGGATCGAGGGAGCGACATCTAGAATTTACTCGCCCGCAACAAATAGAACTAACACCTGGCATCATGGCGTGGGGTGTTATAAGTAATTGTTCTCGTTTGCCTTTGATATTTGCAGAGGGAATGTCGAACAGCGCTAGAACATTGTTCATCCCGTTCTGCTGTCATTTTTTTTACGACAGAAAGATGGTGTGCTGTGCGTTAACAGGTGCGAAAAGCGCAGGATGGTAATCACCAACTGTAGGTTCGCATACGTGCGAGAGCACAGGCTCGTATTAACACCTAAAAAAGATATACTGTATATTAGCATGGGGTCCTTTCAGAACGTAGGTTAGTCCTGGGAATGACGTTAAACTACACCCAACAGCAAGGAGCGTGGAACCACGTGTTAATGTTGTTCTGTTATACTGGAACACACCTATTCTATAGTTAATAGACTCTCCCACCTATAATAAGTAGTAGTAGCAGTCGCGAAGTCGCTCAGTGAGTCGATGTCGGACGACCGTTAGTCGGATATTAAAGTATCTGCGACCACAACTAGATTGCTGCGTCATTAACTATTATATCAAGTTCCTAACGTTTTGTACGTCGAACCTTTTTAGGACCGACTTAGTGAAATACAATCCTCCACTGTGAAACTACTCTATAACATGTTCTCCATCATGACCCACATTGGTAGCACCTGTTAGTCTCCTAGCTATCGACAAACAATTACCCCCCGGCAACACGCCACAAAAAAAAAAAAAAAAATCACTATCAAAGTATAAAAATACATTCTTATAGTAAAAATACCAGCAATATATTTTTATATAAAAAAAATACCAACAGTGCATATTTATAGTAAAATTACTAATAAATTTTAACTTAATTTACAGTGTAACACCCGCGCTCAGTTCGCATTAAAAATTTCCAGAATACTTATATTTATGTGTAATTGTACATGCTCCATTCGAATCTGGCTTGATAAATTTGGTTTAATCTAGCGTTCGACAGTGAAAGTTCGGATTCATTCGCGTCGCGAGCAGACATTACTGCCGTTGTTTGTATACATGCGCTGCAGAATAGCTATCAGTGTAGGTATCATTGCTCAAACTGAGCGTGTCTGCGTAAATAGTTCTCGTGCGCAGTAATTGAGACAAATTTAGACAAGAAACATCAGTTAGAAGCTTAGCTTTCCGTAAAGAGAATGTATGCAAACAACGCTAGTAATGGCTGTCGGCAATGACGCGATTGAATCCCAAAATTCACTGTCGATAACTCTAAAACGGTAGATTTTATCAAATTTATCAAGCCAGTTTTGAATGGATCATGTACAATTATACATAAATGTAAGTATTTTGGAAATGGCATGTGGAACTAGAACAGTCTACCCCAGTGAGCGAAATAAAGGGTTGAGTTCGACATTCGAAACATCTAAAGAAGGCCGGAGCGTACAACCGCCGAAATGTTGTAATAAATATGGCGACAAAGATGAGGAGAATAGTCCGAATAATATAAATAGTGTATCTAAGAAGTATTTTAACGTATGGCGGAAAATGTGACACCGGAAGTCGAAGGCGCTTTATGGTAGCGAAAGTTGCCTACCAAAATCTAAGTAAAGTATTAAGAAACAGGAAAACTTCGTTCCAAATAAAAAAGGTAACATCGGTCCACCTATATGGCAGTGGATGCTGGACAATTTCATCAAAGATTAAGAAAATAATTGCGGCAACAGAATCGTAGTTGAACAGAACGATGTTGAAAATAGCATGGACCGAACATGTGAGTAATCCTGAAGGGACACGTCACGTAGAAGATGGCATATGCATATTTGCCAGACTTTTTTTTTTAAGTTAAAAGACAACAGTTTCCAATTTTCAAAAATTTAGAGTGCTAGAAATTTTTATACACAACTATTTCAAAAAGGAGCCTTTATACAGTTTCCCATGATGCATGCTATTTACTCTCTTCGTACCCTCTAGCTTGTGTTGGCCTTGAGCCTTGTACTGGGTGAAGTAACAGTAAAAAAAGAAAAAAAAAGAAAAGAAAACTGCTTAACAGTTAAAAATCTCACCCCGTACCCTCTACCTTGAGTAGCCGTTGAGCCTTGATTTGGGTGAAATAACAGTTAAAAAAAAAAAGAAAGAAAAATGTCAAAAAAATAACTTTCGAGTTCAAACGATTTTTGTTGGGAAAACCCCAAATTCGAGGATATTTGCATGAATTTAGTAAAAGACGCATAAGTCATGAAAGAAGAAGGTTATTTGAGAGCAAATTGGCATTGATTATCTTGAAACTCTTCTTGTCGCATCTGCTTAACGAATCCGACGACCGCTTCAACAGAATTTGAAACTTTGAGATGCTCGAAAAATGATCTATCTGTTTTTGACAGTGTAAAAGTTATGGCAGACTTAAGAGGTTTTATAATGTTTTAGGGGAGTTGATTGATTCCCTTTCGACTACACCCCATACGTAGTAGTCGAACGAATTCAGGTCTGGAGAGGTAGGAGGCCATATATCTTTGGGGTAATGTGATCGTGAAGATCGTAAATCATTCAGTCATTCTTGGGTCGTCTTGCTCTTATGAGACAGCGAATAGTCTTGTTAGTTGGTGTACGGGCTTCTTTTTGCTCACGCTTTTTATCCAAGGCCCCACAATCCTCTTCAACACATTGTTATAGTCAACAGCACTGACTCTTAAGCTCCGAGGGAAGAATGGAGAAGGCATGATATTCTCTCGTTTTTCTCGACTCCCAGAGTCATCAAAGTTGCTAGAAACTTTGTATTAATGACCACTGGACCGTCCTTAGGGTCTCTGCATAACCATCTGTCATTTCTTCGGTTGACCTTTTGGCCCTGATCAGAATTTTCTTCACCAAAATAAAACCAAAGCAATCAACGGCCATGATATTTCAACTTGCTCAATTAGCGCTTTGTGTAGTTCAGACAGTTATCTTTTGTCTTTGCAGGCATGAACTGACCTCACCGCATCAATTGTATCGAATGTCCCCATGCAAACTTCTTTTCAATAGAGTGCCTTGAAAACTTGCTCTCCTTAGCAATGACATTAAATTACTTACTTTTTTATCGATAATTTTCTGTTTCCTTTCGTATAGATTTCGATGATATGATGGCATTAGGAGCCTTACCAGACGTTTTACACTTGGCTGCCGCTGTAAAATCCCCATCGGCGGTTTTCAGCTTTTTGGAAACTCTGACGACAAACAATCGTGCAATGTTCAGGAAATGAGAAATCTCTAAAGCAATGTTGACAGCGTAGCTTTTCATTTGCCGAGTTAGCTTGATATGACAGCCAGAACAAGCGAGAAGAAAGGAATTGAATATTTCCCTTGCTTAACTTCATGTAAATTGGCAATTAAAAATATGGTGATAAAAATATATATTCCGGTATGAAGATTTTGAGAACCAAAATGCAGCATTGTCAAATAAGTCAGCTCCTGAAATTGCTCCTTATTTCATGTTCTGATTTTGGTTGATCGACGATACTCGGCCAAATTTAAGGAGGCACGGTGGAGTAATGGATAGCAGCTCAGATTGCAAAATCGGAGAGCCGAGTTCGAATTCCAGTCGAATCCATTATATTCACTTACGAGCTAATACCCTTGGGAAAGGTATGAATCCTCTTCTTCTCCTCCAGCTATGGATAAACAGCAAGACAGACCGGGTTCTATAACGTTGGATGGCAACTGGTCTACCGCAGAAAGAAATGGCAACCCACTACGGGGGGAAAATTGCCTCATCAGCGTATCACGCATGGCACATAACTGACTGATTCCAATTTAAGTTGAAAAGAATTAGTCAGAATATATCGTGTTTACTTAAATCTTCCGGGGAGAACTGATAGCGCTACCTTCCTTTATTCATACTCATCTTTCAAAATGGATGCTTCTCTGGACACTCGGTGGAAGCAAGCCGTTGTTATAGAATTTCTTTTTTTTAGGGAAAGTGCTGCGAACGTTTGCAAGAAGTGAATATATATAGAAAAGCCCCATTTGAATTAATCACAATGAAGAGAATGGTTAGAATAATTATTTAGAATCAAGTTGCTGACGTAAGGTTCGAATATCTGGAACCGAGCGCCTTCTCATATCTCAAATGATTTTTTTTTTGTCTTTTGGTTGGGATCAAAGTGGTTCCAACCAAAAGACAGAGAAGCGATCTTGGTATTTATCTGACCTTTACATTAAAGCAGGGTGTGTCACAAGGTCTTTACAGATGAAAATGGACCAAAGACAAAAAATATACTGTCACACTGGCGACATTATAAACCGACCCCACCACTGACGCATGGTTGGAATCCCTGGGACCGGGGGCATTCTCCCAACTCAAATGAAGTGAGAACAGATATTACACTTAATCCCAGTGAAAAAGCAGAAAAACGACCTTTTGCGAAAGTGTTGCTACATTATACAAATATTTCACTTTGTACCTAATCCTTTAAACTCTCCGTAAAAAGAAGAGTACTGAACTGTTATGTGACATCAGACATCCTATCTGGTAGTGAATGCAAGACAATTTGAACAAAGATGAAGAAGAGACTTGAAGCAATAGAAATGTTGTTCTACAGATGGATGCTGGGGTCACCATGAACCGAACATGAGAGCAACGACGAAGTTTTAGAAAAAATGGAAACAAAAAGAAAACTTATGCTTAAAATGAGGGAGAGACAGTTGAGATTTCTTGTTTCAATAATGAGGAAAGAGGGATTGAAAAATTTGATACTCATGGGAAAGATTGTAGGCGAGTGGGACAGAGAAAAACAATGCATAACTTTAGTGAGTTTGTGTAAATGGATGATGGAGGAAAAATAACAAAAAGGCACAATTCATTAAGAGCCCCGAATTGCAGGAAATTGTTAAGAGCCATGATTGTCAATGTCCTGAAGAGACACGGCACATAGAAAAAGAAAGAAAGAAAGAAAGAAGGAAAGAATTTAATCGTTTCCATCTCATTCATACGTAGTAATTTACTCTAAAAATTTACTCTTACGACCCGCGGCTAATTTTGGGAGAAATAACAAAAAGACAAAACTTATTAAGAGCTACAAGGGACAGGAGGATGTGGAAAGCCATGAACGCCTATGTTCCGAAGAGACACAGCACATAAAAGAAGAAGACTATCCATTCTACTCACCAGATCTTGCCTAGTCTATTCCTTAATTCTGTATCTTAAAAGAGGTTTCAAGGATGAGGATTTTTTTTTTAATGATCTGAATGTAGCAGCAGCAACAGTAGAGCAGTGAAGTTGGTTTTTTCGTTTTTTTTTTGCGGAAGGCTTCGAAAAACGATGGGTGGGACCTGTATGTTGAACTCTGTGGCAACTATATGAAATACCAAGTATGTTTCATGGCCTTCGGCTATTCTTAGTCAAGTCGAGAACTTTTCAGCAGTTCTACTTTGTTTATGAGTTTACAAAATTCTTTTATATTTCACGTGAAAGTGAGAAGAAAGACTATGTAATTTGATATGAATGTTCTGTAACGATGTAGATTTGAGAAAATGTATGAAAGCCTTTGCTCCCCCTACAAATGTCAAACATTCGTTATATATAGATCTTTTTATCTATATTATTAGACTGCATTATACATGTACCTGTGCTTAAGCTTGCATTTTTTAGGTTCTAATTATTTATCTACCTGTATTAAGGTCGAAATTATTTGTTTGGTGCCAGTAGTTAACTGAGCACTAGTAAAAGTAATAATATAATCTTAAAATAATCTTCTCTCATTGGAAAACCAATATTGCACAAAATTTCTACCTAGAATAATCTGTGAATAAAAGGTTTGAATATTCCATCTATTTTACGGTATTATATATATAGAGAGAGAGAGAGAAAAAGAGATAGATAGATAGACTGACAGACGCTTCATTGAAGACCACTTACATCGTGTTTAAATAGGTCTTAATGGAGCTATGATGTGAGAGATGTAAAGTAAGTCTTGACACACACGGAAACCTACCAACCTCTGTCTGCGATCATAACAGCCTCATCTACATGCAAAACGATTAAAAACTATGAAAACATTAATAATAATAAACAAAATAACTGAACAATATCAACCATGAACACGGCTACATCATACTGACCGTGTTCGTAAATTAAAATAAACATTCACATCCATATAGATTGATACAAATTAAAATCTACACATTCAGTAAAAAAAAAAAAAAAAAAAAAACCTTGATAATGGCTAACAGATTAGCCGAAAGCACTCGAGTTCCCAGAACATTTTGAGTTTTTAAACACTCTTTGTTCAGAAAAGAAAATACTTGTATGAATGTAAGGAACATTAATAAAAAGCTTAATCGTAACGCTTTAATAGTCGTCTCCAATTAAACCAGGTATTGCTGCCTGAATATTTATTTAGTGTGTCACACTTTTCCAATTTTACTCCTAGAGGCTGTAGCCCAACATATCATACCATTTTGGAATCAGGCAGACGGCAAATTAGAAACATTCCGGCCAGGATCCAGACCCCCAATCCTGAAATTTTGGATATTCAAGTTTTCATTACCGCGATTGTTTTCGGCGGTTTTTTGCTTCCATTATTTTTAGCCTTTTTTGCATGTAGATGATGCTATTATATTTGTGTTGTCAACAAGTATGTTACGAATAGTGTCCGGTAGGTCTCTATGAATATTTAAATTAGATCTAATTGAGCTATGGTCAGAAAGGTATAGAGTGAGTGTTCGTGTCAAACAGGCTGTAGTATGGCCCATATAATTATTTACGAATTTGGATTGATCAGGAATACAATTCCTCAATGGGCATTTAAATTCGTAAATAATATTTTCCCATATATATATTTTAACAAATTACCTTTCAAAAATAATGTATGGGTCGGCATTTCTGCTTAAAGCTTTCTTTGGGGATGAAACTGTTATTATCCGATCTCTACCAAGGATCAGTATAGAATTTGAGTGCTCTATCGATGATGAAAGTGTTATTACCCGGCCTTGTGCCGGTGATCAGTGTAGTATATGTGTCCTCTGCAATTGGTCAATACATTTTCTAAGGCAATTCAGCATCGCATCAGTGTAGTGTGTCTGCTCCGCGAAAGTGTTCAACACACGCAAATATATACCGAGACACGTCATATTCTTCTATGTGCCGTGTTCCTTCAGGACGTTGGCGATCATCGCTCTCCACAATTTCCTGTCCTTCGTAGCACTTAGAAAACTTTGTCTATTTGTGATCTCTCCTAAACCCTCTTCGGCTATCCATTTACACAAGCACGCTGGGTAGGTTATGCGGTTCCCACGTCCCCCTTGCCTTCAAATCTGTCCTGTGAATGTCAAATTTTCTAAAAATGTTCTCCTTATTATGTGCCCCAGAAATTTCAACTTTATTTTTCTGATGTTAAGTATAAGTGCTCCCTTTGTTTCTATTTTCGCGAAAACTTTATTCTTGCTCACATGTTCGATCCATGGTATTCTCAACATTTTTTTAGAACAACATTTCTGTTACTTCAAGTCTCTTCTTCATTTGTAAAGAGATTCTACAGCATTCACTTCTATATAGGGAGACTGATATTACGTAACAGTTCAGCAATTCTTTTGTTTGTTTCTAATTAAATTTTTCTTTCTTATTTTACATATATCAAGGGGCACTGAAAAGTTCTTGTCAGCATAATCTAACGTCTGCACATTTGTATAGAATTTTTTCAGCACCCCAATGCATACACACGCGCGCGCGCATATATACCGGGTGTGATAACCAAATTGTCCAAATTGTGTAACAGCATGATTGTCAATCCCACAAAAATATCAAAAACTAGTAAATTAATTGAGTTTCGTTTTTTCCATTGAGACGTGTTTCAATGATTCATTTAGACAATGATTTAGCCCAACCTGAAGCGTTACTCGTTAAAAGCGCTTATCTCAAGTAAAAAAACAAAACAAACTTAAACTTTCAGATGAACACAGCAATTTTGTCCTTGAAAATGACGAACACTACTGTATTTGTCTTAAAAAATACAACACCCTGATGATGATATTGTTCTAATGTCGAAAGATCTCGGAAAAATAAATAATATGTATCAACAAGGCAATTTTCTCTCTTCCTTTAATAATGACATCAAAAAGCTCGTCCGTGAATATGAAAGGATCCCACTGAAAATAAGTAGACAAAACTTATCTAAATTATTTAATGAGAAATGTCTCAGTATATATATTATTCACACGTACACAAACACCTGTCAGTTTTGGTATGTTTGTATGCATCAAATGCTATAACAATATTCGTATCTCTGAAACAACGTATCTTTATCTCAATGCCATATCTATAGGCCTACTTCTGGGCACAGTTTTTCCTAAATTTGATGATTGTTCGTGAATGTGTACACACAAACACTCACTATATATATATATATATATATATATATATATATATATATATATATATATATATATACACCCACATGAGTTTGTACGCACGGGTATGCGTGACAAGCATAGTATTCAAGCACTTCAGTGAGCACCAAAGTAGGCCTTAGTACGTCCATAACTTTGTATCGCTTGCAGAAGAATATACTATTTGCACTTTTATTGGCATGGCAGTTTGGAGCTGGTGGTACAGAGCTTGATGTAAGAATGCGTTGATCTCGCATTGTCTTTGCATATTCTTCTGCAGCTTGATGCCAAAAGGAACACTTTGCTCTCTTAAGAATGCAAAATTCAAGGCAAATGAAATATCATTACCATAATAATAAATGCCTTGAACCAGAAATATATGATTGCATGATGACGCCCGTTGTACACATGACTGCCCGAAAGCAGTGCTGCCTAGTGATGAACTCAATATAATAGACAGGTGTTTAGATGATGAGGGTTATAATGATGATGTATTTAGATCTGTAAAGGCTTGTGTTTTGTGGATTTCTTTTCTGTTCGTCAATAAAGACAGAATCGAAAATAACGTAGAAATTATTGCTGATAACGAAATGGTCCAGACTCAAATACTAAAAGAGACGGAAAACAAATGTTTAGGGGGAAAGAAATGTTTGGTGGTTAGAACTTTTTACACGAAGTTTCTTACTACCCCAACATTTATTTTCCTTTAACGTTGTTTTCTTTAGCTTTATATATATATATATATATATATATATATATATATGAAGAAAAATATACAGAAAAAACAAACAAAAATCTTAATATGCAATTATGCTGTATTAATGTTAATATAATGTCAACGTCGGGTGTTTCGGTCTATTTAGACCATCATCAGGACATATTCATAAAACATAATTAACATTAGACTATATTCAATTCAACATGTCTACTGGAAATACAAACCTGAATTTACATTATAACATGGAAGACTTCAAGCTTGTATGAAAATATAAGAACCTATTGATCTCCGCGTATTCCTATAAGAACGGAAAGGATTTCTTAACGAACTGTTTATATGAGAAAATTGTTCAATCGAGCTTATTTAATATTTTGAAATCATCTTCGAATACGTTTTCACAATATCGCCCACGTGACGACGACGTGATCATATTTAAACGGAACGCTGATCTTATATAAAAATTTAAGTTATCTGTTTGGATTAGTCTTGCTCTTATGTCCATCGTCTTTTTCATGTATGTATGTATATGTATGTATGTAGAATGATATAGAGCCATTATTGTAGACTTGTGAATGGCTTAATGCCAACTGTAATCGTTGCGAGACGAGTTCAAATCCCGGTCGCGTAATTACACATTAAAGATTATCGAAGAAAAATTAATTCATTCCTTCTCCATCAGCCATGTGTTAAATATCAGAACAGCTTCGGCTCTTTAGCCTTGGTTGGTAACCAGTCTAATAAGACAACTTGAATTCAAAAAGCAGAGGAAGCAAAGGCAAATTCATTATTTTTCTGATGAACAGTCATATCGGAATATCTGTGACCTTGTACGACTAGAATCCCTTACGTTAAAATACTTGCTGAGACACTACAATAACAACTTATTGGTCAGAACCAGTTCTACACAGTCTGGATGAATGCTTAGACAAATACAAATAAATAAGTAGAAATTTTTATACGTATTTTGATTTGATATCTTTTTACGTATTCATGTATATATTTTTTTCGATGAACAAACCAAAATAGTGGTAAAACCAACAGAAATTCCTCGAAGTAACCAAAGAAAATAGAAATAAAAAGATAAAAGAATATAAAAAAAAACTTGCTCCAATGATAAGTGCATAAAAAGAAAAATCGAGAAATATAAGCAGTCAATTGAAGAGTGGACGAACAGGTTCATCTACGAAACTCTGGAGTCGGGATGCTGAAGGTAACATCAGTCAGCTGACTAACTTTTACTTACATATATTATTATATCAGATTGAGGAATCTGAGAGCCGAGTTCGAATTCCAGTCGAATCTATTACAATCACTTACGTGATAATACCCTTGGGAAAGATATTAATCCTCTTCTACCTCCAGCTATGTGTAAATAGAAGGATGAATTGGATTCTATAGCCTTGGCTGGCAACTGGTCTAGGAGAAGGACAAATCTGAATTCAAAACCTGCAGAGGACCTTGTGGCACATAGTGAACCAGTTCTCTGTATTTGGCCCTTCAAAAAGTATGGATACTTTCACCACAAAAATCAAATCATATGTGCTGGTGTCTGGCTGTTGATTCCTAGAAACTGAGCTGCTTGACCTTCATACGTTGAATATGACTGGAGAGTCCATCATATATATAAGGATTAATGATTTTTTTTTTAATCCAACATATTTTTATAACTTCAAAATTATTTTTAGTGGATACCCGTATTTGAGTAGACGCTCAGTTTATTTTAAACAGCATTTGTTTCGTCTACCGGCCTGTGTACTCGAGAAAATATGCCCTCCAGCAGGATTCGAACATACAGCCTACTTTGTAGGGGAACCACCGTGTGATTCGACGAGCATTAACCGCTTGGCTACGAAGAGCGTCTCAATAAAAAAGGTTCTGTTTTGCTTTTCTTACGAGTACGTGCGGCCAAAGAAGTTCAGAATATACTTATAGTCGATTCCTTTGCGTATAAACTGAACTAACAAATAGTCATTATATTTATTGCGTAGACAAACCACAGAATGATTTTTAATCAGAATTTTCACCCAATATATAAATAAAGATAGTTATAAACAACGATTTATATGTTCTTTCATACAATTCTGATGAATCGCGTCATGTTGCAATATTTGGTCTGGCGCCCACGCTGTTCATTTCGAGGTTTTCAACAAAATCCAAAGACAGATATGCAATGTGATAGGTCCTGACTTGGCATCTCGACATTAGTCACTTTCTCACATACGTGATGTGGCTTCCCTCTGTCTTTTCTCCAAATATTTTCATGTCAACTACTCTGAAGAGCTTTTATCACTGATGCCCCGACTGCACGAATTTAAGCGTGCTACTAGGTTAGCATCTCGGTCCGACCTTTTATTGTTAAAACAGTTAAATGTAACCGCCTCTTCTACTCCAACAGCTTCTTTCGCACTTCTCGACAGTAGAATTTCCTTCCTCTTACTTGCTTTCCTGATAACTATAATCTTCAAAAATTGAGATATAAATGTCAATCGAAATCTGATGCCTTGACCCCCATTCTTCTTTTTATCCTTTCCTCAATCCCCACCCCCTATACTCAGTCTTTTCTGTTACCTTCATTTTCTGTAACCTCTTGCGCAGTTGTGGCACTTCTGCTTTGTTTGGGGTGAAACACTTAAAAATATGTTTGCAACAACGGCGACAAGAAACTTTTATTTTTCAAATTTACTTACAGACATTAAAATACACAACTGGCTTTTTTCTGAATTGGTTAAAAAATACTGACAGACACTGACAGTCTGATATAGCTTTTGATATAAAAAAAATTACGATAATTACATCATGGCGATTGCATTAATATGATGTATAAATAAGTGTATATGGGCGAGATAATGAAACAAAGGCATTCTGTTCTCGTGCGAGATTTTCCGCATATAAAAAGCAATGAAAAAAAGCACATATATTAGTTTCTTTCATTATCTTACATCTGTGTGTAGGCGTGTGTGAATATATATGCCTTATCTTTTAATATATATATATATATATATATATATATATATATATATATATGTGTGTGTGTGTGTGTGTGTGTGTGTGTGTGTTATGAACGTTTCTGTCATATGTACATTGTTAACACTGTAAGTGGAGAACAGTAACTTATTTGTTTCAATGGATAAAGAAAATTTGTCATTTCTTCATAAAAGAATTTGATTTAATGTATACTAATTTCATCATTTTCTTCTTAGATTTAGTGTTGAAACTTGCTTGCTTCATTAGGGTTTTAATTTCGCGCTCCTAATTTGCAACAAGCACGAAAAAAACCCAGTGAAAACACGTCGTGGCTGGGTCATTCGTGATAAAAACAATATCCGCACATTAGTCACCACATCGTTTTTAAAATAATCGTTATGCGAGCCTGATGCTAAATTTCCAAGCGCTCTCTTAGACATTATTAGAAAAATTGAATTTCGATTATTATTTAAGTTCGAACTATCGTCTTCGCTTTTGTTATATCACCGACATTTCGGCCCTTGTGCCTTCTGACCTTCTTCAGGCACTTGTCGATTCTGGTAACTATCAGGAAATTTCGAACTGAACACTTCATTATTCTGGTTCCGTTGTCCATATCTAAGTATATCTTGTCTTGCTTTTATTTAATACTGCTCGCCCGGTTTTCCCTCCGCCTAAGTCTGCACAATCCGGCCTCGGGAATTAAATTGTAATTACTATGTAACCAAATTCACTAAGCAACGCTTAACCCTTTGAGCCCTGCGTTCCTGAATAATTTTAACCCTTCTGCCTGATCTGCTGAGTCAAAATTCGTAAATAATTGGTACGTAATGTTTCATGGCAGATATAAAAATAGTTACAAGTATTTACTCACCGTTGAACCGGTGGCTCGGCATTATATCATTTTTCTCTGCCATTAGTAAAGCGATGATCAGGGCTCAAAGGGTTAAATCACCAAGGCGACTGTACCGTGGGACAGTCCTGAGTATTAGAACTATGAGTCTAAAAAACTCTTGCTGCGGCTGTCACGCTTCATTGCATTCACCGGGGAATTTAGCTGATTATTGTAGTAATACGTCGTTTACAAGCTGTAGGGAAAAAAAATGAAAAACTTAAATTATTAGTTATGGTGTTAGAAGTCAAATGATTTACCTACTAACGTGGCTACCTTCTTGGGTCTCCTTGTAAAGGCAAACCAGCTAATTCTACCTGATTTATAGGAGAGTACCTAATGCAGCAGGTGGGTTAGTACACTTTGTAGGAATGGAGCTTCCCCAACACATTTGCACGTCCTGGGTATGACGGTAAACTACATCCGCGTCCTAGGTACGGCGATAAACTATATCCAACAGCAAGGCCTCAGATAATGTTTTCGGAAAAATAATGTTGCCAGCTGTACGTTTTTGAAACAATAATGTTGCCAGCTATGCGTTTTTGAAACAATAATGTTGCCAGCTATACGTTTTTGAAACCATAATGTTGCCAGCTATACGTTTTTGAACGTCCTGGGTATGACGATAAACTACATCCGCGTCCTGGGTATGGCGATAAACTACATCCAACAGCAAGGACTCAGATAATGTTTTCGGAAAAATAATGTTGTCAGCTATAAGTTTTTGAAACAATAATGTTGCCAGCTATAAGTTTTTGAAACAATGTTGCCAGTTATAAGTTTTTTGTAAGAAGTAATGTTGCCAGCTATAAGTTTTTTGTAAAAAATAATGTTACCAGCTATACGTTTTTTGTAAGAGATAATGTTGCCAGCTATACGTTTTTTGTAAAAAAATAATGTTGCCAGCTATACGTTTTTTGTAAAAAAATAATGTTGCCAGCTATACGTTTTTTGAACCATAATGTTGCCTGCTATACGTTTTTTGAAACAATAATGTTGCCAGCTATACGTTTTTTGAAACAATAATGTTGCCTGCTATACGTTTTTTGAAACAATAATGTTGCCAGCTATACGTTTTTTGAAACAATAATGTTGCCTGCTATACGTTTTTTGAAACAATAATGTTGCCAGCTATACGTTTTTATTCCATACAAAATAGGCATTTAAAATTCATATAAACTGTATTTGGCATTAAATAACCCACAGTGGTTGATATGCCATAAAATCCAAACCAACCAACACATTTGCATGAGTGGACTCTATTCACCCATAAAAAATATTAAATGATTCAGGGAAAGGTTTGTGGGTGGTTTTATTATTAACATGATTTTGTTTAGTGTTTTTGTAAATAGTTTATAACCATATTGTATATATATCATTGGGGTGTTATTAGCTTGTTTTTATTCCCCTCCACTCACAGACAATGATTTGTACATATGGGGACTATTTATGATTTTCATTGAGGCAATGAGGTATTTTGGTGGATGTAGTAAGAAAGGTAAGTATGAATGTGTTGTTTTGGTGGTAGGAATATTGTTTTGTATGATTGGGTCAGTCGTCGTGGCTAGCTCAGTTTTAAAATTAAGACAAATGATGATCGTCCTCTTCCGTATCCTCCTTTTTTGGGGGGCCTTGTGCCACATTTTCTTTAACTTTTACAGAAATAAATATTGGCAGCTTAAAGTGACTACACCAGTCCACTTGTGTATCAGACCACTTGCAAGCTAACCAATATTCTACAATTAGGTTTTTTACGAAAAGAAACATCAACCAGTTTCCTCAGTTGCCTTTAGTTTCTCGCCAACAGAGGGAAAAGTCATTTTTTAAAAAATCTGTTTTGGCAACGAAAAATGGATTTCGTCATAAGAATCCAAAAACAAAGGGACATGTGGTTAGATTCGAATCAGTAGTCGGCATTACAACCTAAATGTTATCTATTATGGGGAAAATGTTGTTTATCGCGAATAGCTAGTGTTTGTACAAGCTTTACTGTACAGCAAGCAATTGGATTGTTCGAACGACGCTCTGAAACAGAAAAGACTTCTTATTGAGCAAGACGATTATTGTCATTGCTGCACGAAAAGCCTGTCCTCAAGCTGCAAATGCGATGCAGTTCACAATCATTTGTTTCGCGACATACTTTGTTTCAGGAAAATCCCGAAGAATTCATCAAAAAGGAAATCATTCCTTTTAAAAATAAATCTACTTAACAGTAGCGTCTAGTAGAAAGTCAAAGAAAATAAAAATGCTAAGGGTTTATATTTTAATAAATGATTTGGTAAAAAATGCAAATCACTTTTGCATCGACTGAATATTTACATCAAACTTCGCTTGTATTAGGTCGGCACGTGAATGAGATGATAAATAGTTTTTAAAAACTTCCTCAGATTACTATATAATTTTTGGTGGTGTTGAACAAGAGACATTGCAACCAGAAATATTTTTTTATATTAAACACTCAGATGGCGGATAAAATTTTTTTTTAAAAAGTTAATGGGTTAGGGGTCAATTTTGCTATGTAAATTGATTCCACTTCTTCTTCTATGTGCCGTATCCATTTACGATTTTGACGATCATGGATCTCCACAACTTCCTGCTCCTTGTAGGTCTTAACAACGTTTGTCTTTTTACTATATCCCCTAATCTCTGTTCTGCCAAATATTTACACGAGCTCATTAGCTATGTTATTCTCTGTTTTACTCTGTTCCCATTGCATGCAACATGTCCTGCGAGTGTTGAATTTTCCAGACCCCCTTTCCTCATTATATGCCCGAGAAATTTCACTTGTCGCTTTTTGATTCTAAGTGTCCCGTTTTGCTTTCATTTCTCTAAAACTTCGTTGTTGCTCACATTTTCTGTCCAGGGTGTTCTCAGCACCCTTCTCAAGAATCACATTTCTATTGCTTCAAGTCTCTTTTTCATCTACAATGAGGTTGTTCAGCATTCACTGAAATCTAACAGGTCCAATATTGCATAACAGTCTAGTAGTCTTTCTTTGTGTCTAACGAATTTTTCCTGTTTCTTAATACTTCGCTTAATTTTAACGCTTTCCAAGAAGCTAGGTACAAACGAATGCGAACTCTATCGGAAAATCAACTTAATAAGCAATATGATCCAACTACGGAAGACAAAACAAATATCTTCATATAATGTGATAGTATTTAGTTGTATTTTAAAAGGTAAAACAAAATTAGATTTTTAATTTGGTGTGCTTAATCGATAGCAATATATATAAAAAAATCTGATAATTCTACTTGTTCTTTAGTTAGCATGTACGATATGCTCATCCAATACCTCATAAATAATGAACTATTCCGTATGATCGCGAGGAAAGACGGAAAAGACATATAAGAAACGCTATTTGGTTTCAGTGAGAGAAAGAAAGAAGGGAGGACAACTCTCTCACGTATTTAACGTCTGTTTCAGTGAAATGAAAAGGTTTTCCATTTCAAATCTTTTCATTTGTACCCCCTTACTTCTTAAAATAACAACCAGCATTCATATTTATGATTGTTATTACAATATTTTGTTACTAAACTCAAATATTTAATGATACAATAGCGGAATTTCTACGGATATATTATGAGTGAATTTAATCCTTAACTGATTTGCTGCTGAGCCGTCGTCAAGATTGAGTTATCTGATTTTTATGCCGTATAAACACTTTCCAGGTTATTTAAAGGCAGAAAATATTTTTTTGATTGTAAATACATTTTTTAGGGAGATAATAATAATAATAATTTACTTATACAAATCTAACTATTTAACCCATAGCTGGATTCATATCTTTCCCAATGGTATTTGCGTGTAACGACCCCAACTGGAATTGGAACTCGGTTCTCCGAACCGGCATTAGGAATCAGCCTAAATTCAATTGAAAACCAGCTTCCCAAAACCGAATTTAATCACCAGCATATATCCATAAAATTTGTTTTATCCCAAATTAAATGCGGTTGAGTCAAGCAAAATAAAGTTATTTAGTGCTGGACAATAGAGGAGAAATTGGCGAGCTTAAAATATAATGTCTACAAAGATCATTAAAGATTGTCAAGTGTCCAGAAAAAATACCATTTCCCTTCGAAACATAGGTGATCACAACTCTCTATACATCCGTTTCCTTTATCATCTTCGAGTTCCAAATTTTTCTTGAGAAACATAAAAAAAGTGATGGTTTCTCATTGATTTTTTTTTCACAGTTTGGAATTCAGTTTTCCATATCTTAGAGAGCCTGTCACCTAGTTATAAAACGATTTATATTTTCTTTCTTACAATTCTGATGAATGGCGTCATGTTGCTATATATGGTCTGGAGCCCACGCTGTTCATTTCGTGGTTCTCAACAAAATCCAAAGACAAATATGCAATGTGATAGGTCCTGACCTGGCATCTCAACTACAGTCACTTTCTCACAGACGTGATGTGGCTTCCCTCTGTCTTTTCTACAAATATTTTCATGTCAACAACTCTGAAGCGCTATTTTCACTGGTGACCCGACTGCACGAAATTAAGTGTGCTACTAGGTTGGCATGGACCTGTCCAACCTTTTATTGTTAAAACAGTTAAATGTAACCGCTTCTTCTACTCCAATACTTCTCGCACTTCCTGACAGTAGAATTTCCTTCCTCTTACTTGCTTTCCTGATAACTATAATCTTCAAAAATTGAAATATGTCAATCGAAATCTTCTGATGCCTAGATCCCCATTCTTCCTTTTATCCTTTGCTCAATTCCCACTGTACCCAGTCCAGTCTACTATTTAAGGAATAAGATTCATGCCTTTACCAAAGGTATTTATGCGAAAGTTAACGCAACAGATTCGACCGGAATTTGAACTCGAGTTGCCAATTTCACTTAAACATCGATATCCGGTTAACTACCCTTTAGTATTCAGATAACAACTTGTTTTTCTAAAAAATAATTTTTTTTTTGCAAATGCTTGGCACCACATTTTTTAAATTGGCATTCATATCCAACTGACCTGAAAAAAAAGTTATATAACAGGAAGAAGCCCAAAGGAGATGTTTGCTTTTAGGGTGTGACCGGAAAATTCAGATGACTAAGAGTTGAGAAAAAAAAAGGGCAGAGATCAGTTGAGGGTTGGGCAGAAATTGAGTCCAGCAATTTAAGTAGTGAGAAACCTTGAGAGGTCAAATAAGTAAGATAAGAATCAGAATCAACATCAGCAGAAGTTACAATGGCATACATTTTAATCTCGACTGAAAAATGATTTAATTGTTCTTTTGTTTATATTCATATATTCTTCACTTTCTACCACTTCCCCTTTCATTCATATATCACACACCTCATTCACTATTACCATTTTAACAATAACCCTCTACCTTGAATGACTCATGAGCCCCGTATTGGATAATTAAATGGTTTGTCTTTTGCGGCTTACCTGTTGTTGGTTATTTAAAGGCGAGGAGTAGATAGGTTCCCCTATTGTCTGGTTCACACTTCCCCACCGTTTTTTTTTTTTTTTTTTTTTTTAGCATGAATAGAGATTTATCCCTTGTTCCTTGTTTAGGATTGGGTTTCCGGATCATTCTAAAGTATTTACATTCACTTTCACTCCTAGTAGCCCAGTGCGTCCTAATGGCATTATTACCTGAACTGATTAAAAAAAAAAAAAAAAATTGGATAGTAAGAATCAATTTTTGGAGGGAATATTGAATTAACAATTTTTTTATGAATAATAATGATTTCTCCAGATATAAGTTCTACTATTTAATCCATAGCTGGTTGGGGATAAATAAATTCATACCGTTTCCAATGGTATTTGCGCGTAAGTGAATGTAACGAACCCGATTTAAATTCGAACACTGCTCTTCAATTTTTCATTCCGAGCCGTTATTTATTACACCACCCACACATCATCGGATTGGATGAACTTCAGTATATATAAAAAAGAAAGAAAAAAAGGCTCAAACATAATTTAAGGCACAAATTCATCAAAATTCACAGTCACATGTAGGGACACAAGAATTACCAACTCTATCACTATTCCCAAGCAAATGTCCAAAAGAGCTCTATTTTTAGTCCCACCAGTACAGACCTTTACTTCTCGGATATGCCAAATTACTTCCATGGAATCGAACCTACTTTATTCCCTCTGTACGTAAGAAGAAAATTCAGCCTTGGTTTTCCCAAAGACTGTCACTTTGTGGATGCTTCCACGAACACTAGAAGCTTAAGTTCCTCAGGTTAAGTGGTAATTGTTATCTGACGCGTCTTTGTCCTCATCATCTTCACTATCACCTCCTCTTTGATTGATATCACAAACCTCATTCATCATTACCAATCGAACAGTACATAATGAGTAGCTCGCAAGTTTTGGAATGAGCGAATATCATTATAAAAATTCATACTGACCTAGGTTAACCGCAAGGTACTGGAGTTTAAAGCTATCATCACTGAAATTTGATTGTAATTGCTTTTGTTCCGGGTTTGTTATTCCGAATTCGTAGAGACGTAGAAAAGTTCTCAGCCTCACTCAGATAAGATGGACCGAAACCGTTTCGTGTATGAAAAAGCGAGATACTGAATCTTCAACTATAATGAGACGATAAAAATGATTTCATCACTTTGGAATTTTAACATAAAGTGTCTCAGCTGTGTGCAAATCAATGCAATTTAACACAAGGCTGCCTGCTGTAGAGCTATGGTTAACAAGCTAAATCAATACGGCACTAGTGACATCATTTCCTTCTGGGTGCTCAATTATCATGGCCCTGTTTGAAACTAAGTTAAGTGTAGTAAAAATCGACCAGTAGGTTGTCGTACTGCAGATGAATAAAACTATCCAAATTAGTTTGTTAAGCTCATTTTCATGAGTCCTTTTTTTTTAAAAAAAATCGGTTTCACCCCATGCAAGGCAGTAAAGACACTAAGAAACAAGGGGTTACTGGGTGTGGAAGAATTAGGAACATAAACATTAATAATGATCGCGAAGAGGAAAGAGTAATCAAGAAGACAGTAGATAGCGATTGGCAGTGCATTTAAATTTTGCAGATCAAAGATGGCTGGAAACCATGGACCCAGAAGGGAGTTCCACAAGCGAGAAGTGCGATAAAAGAAATATTAGCATAGAACGGTTTCATCTAGCCAGCTCAACTGTAAATTGGCGAGGTCATGACGCCAGTCTAATACTTCATTAACATTTAAAAAAATGTAAGTACTATAGAAAAGAGGTCACCCAAAAAATTAACATGAAAGTATTTATAGAATAGACACAGGGAAGCAACCTTAAAGCGGTCGGGAAGTGACTGAAGCTGAGCCGCCAGATTAGGACCAATAATATTGCAGATTTTTCTTTAGATTTTATCGAAGAGCTCATGGTTCTGAACTAGGAATAGTTTGTCCAACACCGTGAGATGCTACAAAACCAAGACATTAACCTAAGAACTAAAGTCATGTTCTCAAATAACCTTATATAGATGTCAGTCATAGAGTCTAGCTCATTTAGAAATGTTTAAACTATCAGCTACATACAACCGATTTCATATATCAATGAATAAAAATGGCTTCAAGCGAATCTTCCAGGTCAGTGTTTCTCAATCATTTTTTTTTTACTTCAGAGCGCACTTATAGAATAGTTAAAACTCTGGTGCGCACTTCAGATTTTAATAAAGAAAACTTATTCATGAAATTGTAAAAATCGGAAAATAATAATTCTCCTAAAGCAAGCATTTATTTTTAAGATATTACATTGTATATTTAAAAGGTTTTAATTTAAAGTGATTTATGCAGAGTTTGCTATTTTTATTAGAGAGGCCGATGATGACTGATTTAAATACCTTGTGTGTTTGCTGAAAACACATCTCAAGGTGGCCCTCCTTAAGCTATATAAAGGCGTTCATTTATCTCCCTACTCTCTTTTACAGCTTTTCAACTTTGTCTTTAAAATGTAGTCGTACGTTGGTAAACCCTTACTGGGGCACGTTCATTTTCATGATTTTGTTTTCTCAGCTTTTTGTACTCTCTCACACAATCTTGTCACACATAAACAAACAAGCACATTTTTATTATAGCTAGTTTCATTTTTTTTTTCGTTCTCGTCACATGTAATTCTTTTCTTCATATATGCATTGTTGTCTGTTTTATATGATTTTGTTTTTCATTTTATACTTGGATTCACAATGAGTCCGCCAATATTAATTGTGAAATAAATTTTCCAGGAACCCGTAAATATTTATTCTCCAAAGTGTTTATTCCTGCAACATTATGGTGACTAAATATTTACCTAAACATACAATCATCCCGCAACACCCTTGAGGAAGGGAAAAGGGAAATTATTATCAACTCCTCCTTAAAGATTAAGGAATTTAACATCCAGTTTAAAATATCAAAAGACAAGTACTTCACTTAGACATGTAAACTATGTGATTGGTGTCTGTAGCTTTTTAAAAATAATTAATTAATTACTTTTCTGTTAACTTGGGGTGTATTTGGCTGTCTTTCAGGCCAAATTAGTACATCCTGGCGCACCGGGTGGGAAACGTTATTCTAGGCCTTAAAGAAGATATCCCTTCATCATATCTTATAGACTGGCAAGAGAGAACGACAAACAAATGACTTTAGCAAATAAGAAAAATAGTTTGAAAGATCGCTGTATTCTATACCTTTTTTTTTTATCTGATCTTATAAAATGAATATATTTGTTTTATGTATATTATCGTATTTTTATTTTAAATACATATTTTTTGGTTTTTTATTTCTCTTATACTTAATTTTTGGAAACAGACTTATGGACTTTCTGTACATAAGATTGTTACAGAAGTTTTAGAAGCTAATGTTTCGAAAAAACAAAAAAAACAAACAAAAAAAAAAAAAAACGGAAATTTTCTGAATTATTAACACCAAGAGTAAATCACTAATAGATGCGCCATATTTGTTATCTTATGCGAGACCAGCCACTATTCGGGGGCACGTTGAAGTATGGAGTGGCTCGGATTGAGGAATCGGAGAACCGAGTTCAAATTCCATTCGAGTTCATTACATTGACTTATGCGCTAATACTCTTAAGAAAACTAAAAAAAGTCTAAGAGAAGAAAAACTGAATTCAAACCGGATTGCATTATCCTAAAAGTGTATATACATGCAGCTGGGGACAGCTTGTGAATCAAAATTGAAACTTCTATGGATTTGCACGTCCGAATGAATACGACCTCTGCTACAACGGGGCTTCATTAGGTCGAGCCGACTCAACCGTTCGCGTGAATGCCGCTACAGGTTACTCGACCCCACGGAATATTTCAGGAGAGTATCCTTGTGTACCAAATACAAGTGCCGTTATTGTTAAGGACGTTGACGATCATAGCTCTCCACAGTTTCCTGTCTTTAATAATTTGTGTCCTAAACTATTTTCTTCAATTTCTCTCCTAGTGCTTATTGCAACATAAATCACTACGGAGAAAATTATTTGAAAAAAAGTGAAATGTATTTCCTATTTTTCAAATAATTTTCTCCCTGGTAATTTATCTTGTTTCGGGAATTTAAAAAAAAAAACAGCAACATCAGAACGATTATTTGCATCATCATGCTTATTTTATTAATACCAAGATGACTATTCCAGGCGCCCCTTGTATTTCGTACAAAAAGTAAACGATACTGCGTATATATATATATATATGTGTGTGTGTGTGTGCATCTGTGCAAAACTTTTTACTGCGTCTGTATGGTTTTTGTATATATGGTATTTTGCTTGTCTGAGTGAAAATATTCACGCTTACTCATGGCCACACGATGTATACACATAATAGAGCGATAAAAACACGAGCCACCATATTTCTGCATCTGTCGTGCACTCTGAACGCTATTGGAGATGAAGCAGGAGCCAGCTGGGTGGAGTGGAATTCACTTAGGCTTCATGGATAAATATCAGCTAACGAAAGGTTTCAGGGTCGTTCCCTGTTATTCAAAATCCCCCACGTTCTGTCATTGTTTGTCAGGGTTCACGGCTTAAGTCAGCATTGGCAGATAAGGCCCTGAAATTTAAAACACTTTTGTGACTTCTGCTCCTAACATAGTTGACTTTGAGAACATGAGTGGGTTGTTGAGAACACAGCTGGATTGTTGATTTCCTTATATTATTTTATTTGTGCCCGAGTGAGGATTAAAATGGCCGCCAAAAACAAATAAAGGTCGGGATTTTTTTGAATTTTATTTTAAATTTATTCTGATGGAATAATTACTTTTTCAGTGTATTATATTGAAAATAGATAAAATAAACAGAAAAAAAAGCTAAATATAAGGTGAGCACTGAAAAGTTCTGAGCCCAACCAAGAACAACGACTAAGAGCGATAAAACGTACATATTATTCCACATTTCTTTTTTATATATTATAATTCACTCGATAGAAGGCTCGAGAGCCAGTCATTATCGGGGTTGAATAATGGTTGGCCGTTCATAGCCGAATATGCTTATCTGCTAGGGCGGCTACGCAATCCCTATTGCAGACGCCTGCTCAGGCACATTTGTGCTTGTTCAACACTCACAGAGCCCGCATGTGGTTTATATCACAACTATACTGAGTGGAACTTAGTTACAGCATGAGCTGGCGTGATCAACATCCTGATCAAGGTCAGTACGCTCAAACGCTCGGTCATAATGTCTTACGTCTTCGTGCTAGCTCAAATAACGAAGGCTCCGAAATAGTTTCGTCTACCAAATTTCACTCACAAGACTTGGGTCAAAGTGTTGGCAGTGTTTCATGCAATTTCCAATGGTGCCACACACTTTACAAGCTGACAATATCAAAAAGTAACCTTCTTCACAAATCGATCATAGTGAGATTCAAACTCTCATGGTCAGAAAGCAAACATTCTATATACTCGGTCACATTTCCATAATCGAGGATTACTGTTAAAATGGCAAGGATAAAGGATATTTATGATATGAACGAAAGAGGATGTGGCAAAAAGTAAAGATTATGAGAATAAAGAATATAGATGACACTTGACAGGAAGATGGCAGGATTGTAGTGGCCAGGGAAGCACTCACATGGAAGTCCATTCCAAAAAGTGGTTGTTTATGGGAAAAATCTGTCTGAGTAGCACTTTGCAACATGGAGGGTATGAAAATGAAAGATAAGGAATCAAGACTGCAAAGTAGCAACAACAACCAACGGTAATGTTAATATTAGCCATTTCCCTATAAGGAAACAATTGGCATTCAATAACCAAGCAGCTAATACTGTTGAAATTCATAAAATCTTTCTCTTTTTGGGAAAATAGGTTTGTCATGTTCAGTAGCTGTGATCACTCTTTCCAGTATTGATGGGAGCTTCCTTTCAGATTTTTTAATTGAAGTGGTGTGGAATATTAACATATTGGTTATGTCATTATTTATCTGTCGGTAGTCCCTCTTGTGATGTGGATTTTCTTATTTGGTACAATTTTTTAATTTGTGATTCTGTAGTGTCAGTCCACAATATTCAAAGAAGGATGATCTTTGCCAAAACACATACTCAAAACCTTTTTTTCAGCATTGATCTAAGAAAGGCTTGTATACAGCTGACAGTTTAGATATTTCTGAACAGATTTGGCACTATGCATGACTTCCATATGAAGCCTCGATCTAAGGAGACTATTTAAGTACGTGACTTGAGGTTTCAGGTTTACATTTTGGTTTCATAGCAATTTGCGGTGTTGGATGAAGCTATCTCTAGCACAACCTATTTTATGCCCAATTTCTTTTTCTCTTAATTTGTTATAACTGACCCATACACTGAGGCATTTGAAATGTTTAGTAGTTACTATTTCCACATCCTAAATTTTTATGGGGGATGTGTTGACCATCAAGTTTAGTTATCAGAAAGTATAACCATAGATGTACACTTGACTATGGCACTATCTTTATAGTTTAGTTCAGATCCCATTCATCCTAGCCCTGATATTACACACATGCTGATGAGATAGCCTCATTAAAAGTGACCCTGAGGTTCAGATTCCTGTAATATTAGTCATCCCCCATCGAAAAAAACATTTATCATTAGCACCCTCAATAAAGAAACCACTAATCCAGAAAGAGAGGAAATGCAGGCATATTTATTTTTTTAATCATTTCACCCCAAGCAAGGCAGGAATGCCACTAGCATGCAGGGGGTTACAGAGAGTGAAAATGAGAGATAAGACTGAGTATAGGGTGGATTGAGGAAAGAATAAAAGATGAACGGGATTCAAGCAGATAGAAGATGGTGATGCTGCATTTAAATTTTTGAAGATTTCATTTATCAGGGAAGCAAATAATGGAAGGGAGTTCCACAGGCGAGCAGTGTGAGAAAAGAAACTGTTGGAGTAGAAGTGGCAGTTGCATTTACCTATTTTGACAGTAAAAGAGTGGGACCTAAATGCCAATTCAGTAGCACACTTAAATTCCTGACGACTGGGGGGAAAAAAGCTCATCAGAGCAGTTGCAATAAAACTATTAGTAGAAAAGACAGAGGGGGGGAATGTCAGCATGCGATAGCATTCATTTTATACAGGACCTAAGGAAAAAATTTATACAGGGCCTAAGGAAAAAATTTGTCACTCAAGTACATTGTTCTAGAACAAATAGATGTAAAACTTTATTCTCGGGGTAAAAGATCAAAGAAATGGTATCAGGGATGTGTGTCATCTTTCGTTATGTTTTCTGATCTGCTGCAACAGCAAGAATTAGAAATGTCTCCCAAAGTGGGCAGTGTATAGTTATGCATGATAATAGATCTTTATCAAGTATGCTTGCATGATAACCTATTAGGTTGGTGCAAAAATAATGTCGTTTTCTCACATATGTTACTATGTGAGAAAACGACATTATTTTTGCACCAACCTAATATTTATAAAAGAAATCTTATCTGATAAGTAGGTCACATATACACCTTATACATACTTGCATACCTACCTTGATCATTTTGATAGGGCTTGATAATAGTAATAAATGTAAATACTTATCTATATCCACATACCTTTACTTATAAAAATGTTTATGGGCTGGGGGTATTGATGAAGAGTGAGCTGGAAAAGAAGATACAGGTTTAACTCTGATAGTCCAGGTGTTATCATTTTTGACATACTGGATTATCAGATGTCATAAGCTCCACAGGGTTAGATTATGAGGTTAGCTGTGTGGCTCCAGAGGCTGGATAGATTAACTTTTTGGAGAGATTATCAGATATCATAGGTCACAAGGGTCACAGGATGAAGGTACACAGTAAGACCTGCTTTCCTTGTCTTATTAAAAAAAGCCTTCCATCATTTTCCCACCATACTTGCTACTCTTACCCTATCACTTTTCTAGTTCACATCTGTTCCTTAGAATCATTGTTAGCAATGAATTTAAACAGTTTATCTGTTTCTTTAAATAAACTACTGTAATCTTTACAATACCAAATGTATGTCACAGCTGATGTAATTTCCATACTTGAGCCTCTTCTTGAAGAAATATGCTCTTGTGTTAACACTTGGTGCTACTAACAACATCTGAATCTTTCTAAGTGGTCATAATATCAGATTATTACATGATAATCATTAAAGTACCATGTTGGGCTCCATGTGACATTTCAAGAAAATATTCAGGTTACTTGGTAGTGAATGTTGTCTCTTTAAGTAACATGTGACAGGTTTTACTGTATCATGTGTTGTATTTTTCTTATATATAAACTGAATGATACATTGAATTCTTATATGTGCTGTACTGTATTATATGACATGAGTTGAAGAAAATTTAAATTTCAAACTGAACCCTTTATTTCCTCCACCAGGGTAGATTGTTCTAGTTCCACGTGCCATGTCTCTTCCAGATGACTTAGTTATCTCCATTTAACACAACTCTCCAAGTTTTTGTTCACCACTGCAGTAGCCAGGTATTGAACTCAGAAATCTTTGGGTCAAGTCACCGGACACAACCAATACTTTTATCCACTGGGTCATGTGTCCTTGTAAAGTCTACCCCAGTGGATGAAATATAGGTTTCAGTTCAAAATTCCAATCACCTAAAGAAGTCTGGACTGTACAATGGCCGAAATGTCATGAATATGGCAATAAAGATGAGGACAACAGTCTGAACAATATATATATATAATGTAAGTAATTACAATACATCATCTCAGATATAGAGACGGAGCTGAAAGAAGAATTCTTAAGTGACTTAGAGGTTATAACTATAGATAAATATCAGCAAAGTTAATCAGACATTTAAATGTTTATTTTGCTATTTTGCATGCATAACCTTTCTGCCATTTTATCAAGAATCAGAGTGTATTATCTGTTCAACACTGGGCTTATCTGAGCTAGGATCATCTAGACTTTCTGACTGAGGAACTGGAAAAAGCAAAGGAGAGGAGTAGGTTGCAAAAGAATACTGTGACGGGGGGAAGGGGAAGCTAAAGATAAAGAAAAGACTTGAAATGAAAAAGTTAAATATGACAATTTCAAAGAAAAAATAATTTTGACACGTTTCAGTGATCAAACAGTGTCATCAGAAAAAAATGGTTGACCAGCAAAGCATAAAAAGAAAAGTTGTTTTTTTTTTCAAATTGTCAGATACTTCCTATTATTTTAAAGATGCATGGTGGCATAATGGAGAATTGGAGAGCCAAGTTCAAATTCCATTTGAATCTGTCACATTCACTTACATGCTAATACTCTTGGGAATGGTATGAATTCTCTTCTTCTCCCTCCAGCTATGGGTAAATAGCAGGACAGACTGAGTTCTAAATCCCTGGGCAGAAACTGGTCTCGGAGGACAACTCTGAATTCAAAATCTGATACTCCAGGTTGAGGGTTGTGCAGTAGGAAAACAACCTACTCATTTAAAAACTGGTTTATTACAGAAATTGCAATGATGTCTTGCAGCTCTATGTTCCTCAAGGAATTTAAAGGCATAATATATATATTATTACTTTGGATTCTGATGCAAACTTAAATCCTATATTTATATATATATATATATATATATATGCTAATTTGTGGTTGTATGTGGGTTTGGGGGTGTCTGTTTTTATATATATATATATATATATATATATATATATATATATATATATATAAATTATTTTCAGATAAAAGCGTATGTGTAAAGGAACAAAATGAATAAAAACACAAGAGAAAAAAACTATTATTTGTCAACATGTTTTGTCCTCTGAGGGACTTTATCAAGGCAAATGTAGGATTTATTTTGTTGCAGGTGTTTATATACAAAATCAAGGATTTTAAATTTTGGAACATTCATGAATGTTCGTCATATGGATGAAAGATTTTGTGCCCTCTGCATGTTTTGATTAATCTTTCAACTACCTGATTAATATTCACGAACATTCTCAAATTTAAAAGCCTTGGTAAACCAATGACATCCTTGCTCTTGTACATAAACATGTGCAACAAAATAAATCCTAAACTTGCCTTGATAAAGTCCCTCAGATGATGAAACACACTGGCTAAGAATAGTTTTTCCTTTTGTCTTTTTATTCATATATATATATATATATATATATATATATATATGTGTGTGTGTGTGTGTGTGTGTGTCTGTGTGTATAATATATATATATATATATAAAACATCAACCAAGTGCTCCTTCTACTAGAGTGGTTACCAAACAAGGCTAGAGAGCCTAATCTGCCTTACTATTTAATCTATGACATATATATCATGAGGATAAGGAGGGTGAATAATGAGTAACCCTTGACTCAAAGAGGTCAAGATTACAATAATCAGAGAAGCATCCATGTGGGAGCCAGTTCCATAAAGTGTCAGTTCCTGGAAAAAGCCTCAGAGTGGGAATGCTTTCTTACATTTGAAACAGAAAAATAAGTGAGATTTGATTACATGTCCCAACAGTAGATCTTTGAAATGGCAAAACTAAAGAATGAAGCTCTTCTGAACATTTACCATATTTTCTATCAAAACAGTGATAGAGTCGCAACAAACTTGCAATGTTTGTGTCTTTCAGAGTGGAAAATATATTTTGAACTCTGTAAAGGCTGGAGAGCAAAGATTGTGTAAGTCTCCAGCTAAAATATGGCAGCAATATTCCATTTTGACCTCATCTGAGTCTTATAAAGACACAACATAGCAGGTGTCAGATACTTTCTAAAGATATTTGCTGATATTCTCTAAAATGCACAGCCATTTTTAAAATGTACACATTCATCCTCAAATCTGCAAAACATGATTATTTTATCTTTGTAAACACATACTTGTCTTATTATGAGTTATTTCTTCACAGGAAATAGTAAACATATATACCGGAAGTAGGAATTTATTTCTTATTCTGAATCAGATTTATTATTTTAATGACAGCTTTTCTTAGGTCACTTATCATATAACAGAAAATGTAAATGCCATTAAAATACAGAGAAATTCTTTTTCCGACTATTTGTGTTGTCATTACTAAATCATTTAAGTAATTATGGTGTAAATCTTGTAAAATGAAATGTGATGTTTTCCTGTCCTTATCTTTTGATTCTGTATATTGGAGAAAAACATCCTCAAATTATTTAAAGAAAAAAAATCATTATATGCATGTATGTATATATGAATGTATGTACATATTAATAAGGTATATTTAGGCAGCAAGTATTCATCCAAATAAGTTTGATTTAAAAGAAGTGACAAGGTCTCAGAAAATATATACGGAGCTGAAGAAAGAATTCTTAAGTGACTTAGAGGTTATAACTATAGATAAATATCAGCAAAGTTAATCAGACATTTAAATGTTTATTTTGCTATTTTGCATGCATAACCTTTCTGCCATTTTATCAAGAATCAGAGTGTATTATCTGTTCAACACTGGGCTTATCTGAGCTAGGATCATCTAGACTTTCTGACTGAGGAACTGGAAAAAGCAAAGGAGAGGAGTAGGTTGCAAAAGAATACTGTGACGGGGGGAAGGGGAAGCTAAAGATAAAGAAAAGACTTGAAAGGAAAAAGTTAAATATGACAATTTCAAAGAAAAATTCATTTTGACACGTTTCAGTGATCAAACAGTGTCATCAGAAAAAAATGGTTGACCAGCAAAGCATAAAAAGAAAAGTTGTTTTTTTTTTTCAAATTGTCAGATACTTACTATTATTTTAAAGATGCATGGTGGCATAATGGAGAATTGGAGAGCCAAGTTCAAATTGAATTTTTGAATTCCAAAATTGTTCTGAAGTTCAGATGTTGTTGTTTTGTTTAAATACTTTCAATCATCTCAGGGATTTTCAAGAACTAATGTGGTGTCTATGTGGTAGGTAGATCTCATTTACCTACATTCGGGTACTCTTTGGAAAGGTAGAAGTTTGAAATAATCTATGGTGATATCATTTGTAATGGTTATGGGGAGTGAGGCAGCACCAAAATAATGCAATTTTTATTTAGGTGCATATGTTATATATATTTCTTCCTTTGATATATAACAAATATTTAATATATAAATATTTGAGAACAAATGCATGAGAAAACTCCTTGGAATTTTCTATTGGAAACAAAAAAAAAACAATGAGTTTGTGTGGAAAATAGTTGAAAGTTTTATGAAAACCTCAAGGAACCTCTTCTTATCACTCTCAAATGAAGAAAAATGGCATAGTTTGGACACATTACAAGGCATGATTGCCTGTGCAAGACCATTATGCAAGGCACCATTGAAGGTGGATGTAAGAGAGGGCGCCAACATTAAAACTGGTTGGACAATGTCAAACAATAGACAAGATGATTATACCAGAATTGTTGATGGCTGCCATTGATAGACCATTGTGGAGGAGATTTAGTGTGGCTTCTGCATTCAGATACTCCCTACGATTACAAAAGTCAAGGGGATGATGATGATGTGTGCGTGTGTGTGTGTGTGCATTATAAAGGGGTTGAAACATCCAATCACAAAGAAATATGTGAAATCTCTAGGTCATGTAATGAGAAAGGGAGGCTTAGAATATTTGGCACCTGCAGGACACATTGTAGGTAAAAGAGACAAGAGAAGGATGTTGGCCACCTACATGATGAGTTTACATAAATGAATGTTTCAAAATGGAGTGGGAGTGATTGTAAAAAGACAAAACTTACTAAGAGCTATAAAGGATAGGAAGTTGTGGAGAGCCATGATCGTTGATGAAACATAGAGCATAGAAACAGAACAAAGAAGTGCTAGGCCACTCATACTACAATGAATTGTGCTTATTTGCTATTAATATTTTCTAGCTTCTATCACTTTTTAACAGTCTACCAAGTTCTGCGAAGATCAAGTGCCTCTTAACAGCACTGATGCTTATTATATTTTTCCTGTTAAGTAACCGAGGAGTGTAATAACATACACAATCTTCTATATTTAACCAAAAGAAAAAAAAAAACCCAAAAAACTAGATTTTCCGGTTTTCTAAACTCTAAACCAGCCTCATCTCACTTCCTCATCTTCCACCTTCAGACAACCAAAGATATTCTTAAAAAAATAACCTGATTGGTGTATGCTTTTTGGGCTTGGCAGAAAAAATCTCTTCCTATTATTATTTTATATTTACTTACATTAGATAATCAGATGCTAAAAAAAAGTATTTAGTTAAGTCTGGCGAGGTTGACCCTAAAATATTTGGCATTTATTCCTTTTTATTCTTAAATGAACTGACTACAGAGAGTGAACAGTCAGCAGCAATTTAGATATGAAGTCAGTTTATAACTTTGTTTAGTTACTAATTGTTCACTAAGTAAAGCCGGTGATTTAGTGACTAGTTATTTTGTATAAAGTTTCCATTTTAATTTCTAAATCCAGAGGAAAGAAACGGACAAAATAGAAATGAGGTAATTTTTAGACACTGGAAATAAATAGTTTGGAAGAGTAATTTCTTTATTGATCAAAAATTTTTCTCTACAGTTTCCTTGGCCTTCATCTATTTTTTCTGACTGAAAACTGTAGAAAACTGATTTATATATAAAGTGTAGATATCAAAATTAACACTGGATGATGACTGTCAGTTTCATACCTTAAACAATCATCAGAACATGTGTTATTTTTCTTTGTCTGGGCTATATATATTTCACAATTGTAGGTTAAACATTTAAAAACATTAATAATAAAAAAATATAAAATAAATTACCTCCCTTAAATATCCTTAACGCTCATTTTTAAATTGACCCAATGAAGTGAGTTTCTTGCACATTTACAAAAAAAAAAAAAATCACATCTATCAATTTCATAAATTTTCTGTCTTAGCAATTCATTCCTGAAGATGATGTTGGATGAGATTGAAAGTACTTGAGAATATAAAAGAAATAAATAAAACTATGGCATCTTTCTTAATCAGTTTTGCAACAGCATTAAGAAATTGATCTGTGAATTTGAGAGGATTAAAATAAAAATAAATAGATATAATATGTTTAGATTATTTAACCAAACACACACACACATATATATATATATATATATATATATATATATATATATATATATATATATATATATATAGGCAAACTGGAACTGGTGGGAAGTAAGGGAAGGCAGAAAAAAGTTAGATAAGGTTATTCTCAGTTTTTGTTTTGTGCTCATATTTCAAATTATTTACCATCCTGACCATGAGTTTTTTTTATTTTATTTATTACTTTTATTATTATTTTGTATATATTCTTCAGTTATAAAGTTTGATTTTTTAAATAAAATTTATTAGGGTTATGTCATGGGTTATAAGTTGTTTTATCTTTAGAGTTGTAATGTGGTTGGAGGTAGCCTAATAGGAATTTGTTTTCATGTTTGCATTTGAAAATGAGCTCCAATCTTTTTTTAGGAGCTTATATGGTTCTTGAAAAGTGATTAGTAATATTTTGTTCTCTTGTAAAAGTTTACTTTGCTTTGATGTATTGTTATTGTTATATTCCATGCTAATAGGAATATGGAATGGACAAACACAGTAGATAAATAGTAAGAGGATAATTGTAGAAACCAGTAAACCAAGCAAGGAAGTAGTAGTTATGTGCACAGTCATCACAAGTCTAGTTGTGTGCATGCTGCTATCAGAAGGCTGCTAGTCTCGTAGATCCCAGCTCGACTCTGCTGTCCGCTGTTCTAACGGATACTTATAGGTTGTTACCACCTATAGTACTGCCACTCATAGGAGTGGTAGGTTATTCCATTACATCAGTTATATATCAAATTTTAAACTATATATATATATATATATATATATATATATATATATGAGAGAGAGATGGCAGTGACCAATATAATCTACCAATTCCAATGCCCAGTACAAGACTGTGTTAACCAATGACCTATATTGGACACACTACTATGTCACTGAGTAGACATCTTACATGCCACCTGTTATAGCAGATTGTGATTAATAAACATTTATTAACTCATAACTTCCAAGAACCTTTAAGGAGAATTCTAGTTGATAATACAAGAATCTTTTCCAGTCACATAGCCATACACAGCTAGTCATTAGAAAGGTTCTGCTTATTAAACATTATTCTTCCATTATCAATCTTACACTATTTAATATAGGAGATAACATGTTAAAAGTGTTCTAAAAATAGAAGTCTTGCTCCAGTCAACTGGCTGCTCACAGCACATGACCACCACGAAGCAGATAAACCACTTGAAGTTCACAGAGGAAAACTACTAAGTAGCAGCCACACACAATTTCACCATCCGAAACACAACCTTGATAATGCCTAGAGAAGTATCCGAAAGCACTTGGAACAATTACAACTATGGACAATTCCTATATTCATTAACCCCTGAAACATTTACACATTTCCTTTTATTTCTTTCAGTACGCGGGCAAGCATGGCTTTACACAATTTTTAGACTCCCCTGTTACTTATGAGTGTTTTAATTAAGAGGTTTTCTTTGCCTAGGCTGGCTCCCTGTCAAAGCAAGATACTGCAGTTTGCTCTTCTATAGTTGGAAGGAGATGCAGACATGTATTTTCAAAGGGATTTGTGCAAAGTAAAACAGATGTAATAAATCAGCAATCTGGTTCCAAATATTGTTGGTATAATTATTGTAGATTCCACTCTCAGAGTTTGGTGGGAATGCCGTAGTATTATTCAATTCTTCTTCTTCTTCTTCTTCTTCTTCTTCTATGTGTCCTGCCCCACCATTGTTTTGGGACAAGCATGGCTTTATACAATTTCATGTCCTTTCTATATTTTAGTAAGTTTTTTTTTTTTTTTTTTTTTTTTATATATATTTCTCCTAATTCCTGTTCTGCCAACCATTTGCATAGGCTTATTATTTTTATTTCTTTTGTGTCTGTCATATACCGTACCTACGAACACTAATGGATATGTCTCAATCCTCATTGGGCACTATTATAAGTGGGGTTGATGAGCTGTCTAAATAGTCCACCACTAGCAGTGGTTTACCTATTTCACACCGCTGGCGAGTATTATATTTTGTTGATGTTATAAAGATTACCATTTCATTTCCAACCTCTGTTTTGGATATTCCTCATTCAGTAACGCTTCTTAAGTTACAACAGTTTCATATTTATCTTTCTTTTTGCATATTTTTGTTACTTTTACTGATTTAAAAAGCCAAATTTCTCATATACTAAAATAGAGTTTGTATAGATCTTTGTCAGATGGTCAGCAACTAAAACCATCTCCATTGTATCACTTTATTGTGAGTAAGGAAGATGTCTAGCCACCCAGTAAGATGAAATGAAAAATAAAACCTATCAAAGTTCAGAACTCATGATGTGCCAATGACCATCTAACTCAAGTTAGTGTCTCAATAAAATCACCGTGGAGAAGGCAACAGGAAACCACTCCACTCCCAAGATCAATCATGGCAATCGACAATGACAATAGCATAGATAAACATCTGAGATTACACATGCTGAAAATATAACTAATATGATTGCAAAGTTACTTAAATACTAACATAATTTTTTAACGGTATTTGTAAATTAGTATTGTAATAATAAATATAAATCATTTGTAAGGGGAAGGATTTTATATACAATCAAATATGGTACATTTACTTCTAAGTAAACTCCAAAATTTGATATGAGCTTAACATCTGAATCTGATTAAGCAAGCACTTATATTACAATTTTAATTAAAACCGCAGTTTAAGGTAAAGCTGACCAAACTAATTTTGCCCTTAAGACTAGCCAATAATGTAAACTTGCTTCCTTTGTACTGTTTTTACTCCTTGCCCTGACTTCAATCAAGAATTGGTATCAGGCCAAATGATAAAGTGGAAATAAAAACAAACAGAATGAAGTCTATAACCTTTCAGAGTTTAGTCATTGTGGGTCTTCATGGATTCTGATTGCTTGTGCATTAAGAATTTGTTGGGATTTTAGATATGGTTGCTAATAATGAAGTCACTAAGTTTGATTGATTGCACTTTGTGGCTTATCTTCTATCTACATGGTGGACAAGACTTGATGCATGATTTTAGCCTGGTTTTATGGTTCTCTGTCATTTTTCTCCTCAACTTAAGTTGTCATATTTTAAAGAAAAGAAATTTAAGAAAAAAAAGGAATGTTGATTTTTTTCTTCAGTCTTATTCTTTCCCAAATAATAATTTAGTGAATATTTTCTTAAAAAAACCCCAAAAAACAGCAAACTAAATACAGATAATTTCCTGTTTTTTGTCTAGGAGAACTATTTATAGTCTCCACTCTTCACATATTTAAAATCTAAATTTGCTTGTTGTCTTTTCACTAACAACTATATATTCTATCTTCTTGCAATTGATGTTTAGTCCTTTCTTCTTGCTTTCCTTCAATACCTTCTGTAGGAACCAGATGAAACACAATCTTTTTTTTCTGCATACTTTCAATTTTATATTACTTAAGAGAATTATTTTATAATTAATATTTGTTTAGTTTTTTGTATCTAAGACACCTGGATATTCTGCCTTTGACAAGGGAAAAACTGATAAGCATAAAAACGTTTAGTTTTTTTTTTTTTTCCAAATGTTCATGACTTATCTCTTGAAGCTGAAGGCATTTTCAGTGACTGTCTGAAACTCTAAACTTGCCAGATGTTCATTTTTATATGCATTATCTATGGATTTTTGCATCAGCAGTTTCCTGCTGCTTGTTATTTTGTATGAATATTTTTTCCTAGTTTATCATTTTCTAGTGCAAATGTTTAATTCATTTCAATTTGTAACCTGAATTTCAAATAACTACCTATTAACACCTTCAAGGAAGAATTTGTTTTTCATTGATATGTTTTAGCCAAAAACCAAACAATAGGGATTTTCCAAAGACTAAATGGTACCACTAGAAAGCAGGTATGAGTCAGATTAGTATATGGAGGACAAAATGAAAGCAAGGTGTGAATTTCAAAAAGGGGGACACTGAATAAAGTCTTTGGGTGTAAAAATGTGAAAAATGTTGATTTATTTGCTGAGAAGTCACATATTCTATTTCACTGGAAGAAATGGACAAGTGATAGAAAGGTCAATAAGATTGGTGAGAATTTAACTGATATGAAGTACCGTATGTAATTGTGTATCAGCTGGATTCATGTACAGTATGACCCCTGAATATTTTTGTGAAAAACCCTATACTTTTATATAATTTGTGTATAATGTAACCCCAAATTCTGATCACTACTAGTTGACCTACCATAGTCAAATATTGCACTAGTGTGCATCATCCTGGATATATTTTATAGCAAATAAATAAATCAAGATAGAATCTAAACTAAAGGAGAATACCTGTGTATTCATGCTCAGCCAAAGGTACCATGAAATTGTAAACTTACTAGATAGGTTATGATCACTGAAAATGGATGAATTTTAAACCAACCAGAAAATATTTACATGCTGGTCACCAAAAATGCATGATTTTATAATGTCTTTCAAAAAATTAACTGTGTATAGTGTGACCCTCTATATTCTGCATAAAAACTCATTGTAAAAATTTGTGCTATACTTGTGTGGATGGAGATCAATCTATCCTGTCGTTAAAAGGCTAAGTTTTTTTAATGGCACATCAACTCCATATGGGTCATTTAATGCTAAAATTTAATTTTTGGGGGTGAAATAGTAATTTCTTTTACAAAAAGTATTGCTGGTAATAGTTATTTTTAATCTTACCATAATATATTACTGATACTATTTTTTTACGATACACAAATATATATTGTTGGTAATAATTTTACTCTTTACAAAAATGTATTGCTGGTAAAAAAATTTTTCCCTACAAAAATGTATTTCTGGCAATAATGTTTTTCCTTACAAAATTGAATTGCTGGTAATTTTTTTTACTATGAAAATGTATTGCTGGTACCTTCACTATAAACATGTATTTCTACACTTTCGTAGTGTTTTGACCCCAGTATTGGGGTTAACAATTTGCCAATAGCTGAGACTCTAACACCCCAGTTTAAGATGGACCTGGGAACAACAGTAATTAAGGTGTTTCCATGCCACTTGACATCTTCTGATCAGAGGCCTTGCTGCCGGTTGTAGTTTATTATCATACCCAGGAATTGTGAAAAGGTTAGGTTTTATTCTTTGGTACTGAATGTACTAGTGTGTCTGTTAGAAGAATAAATGTTCTATATACTTCTTCTAGTATCCGTCTATATTTCTGAGATGAGGTATTATCTACAATATTTACATCATGTAAAAGAGTCATTGGAGAAAATACAAAGGATCTGCGGTCCATATAACATCAGGACAACCTTCAAAAGCTGGACGACACTTCGCAGATACCTCTCCCGAGTAAGACCCCCTGAGGAAAACATGACTAAAGACTGTGTGTACTCCATCCCGTGCAGAAAGAATTATAAAAGAGAGAGAGGCCGCCCCCTTAAGGTAAGGCTTCAAGAACACCAAAATCTGTAACACGAGGGGAAGTGGAAAAATCAGGCGTGGCTGACCACATATGGAGAGAAAAGGGATCAGGTTGAAATCATAGACATAGAACACAATTGGAAAATTTATAAACCTAAGAAATCAGCACATATGCAAGGCCACAAACATCTCCTGAGCCGGCCAAGCATAGAAATGAATACAATATGGGAACCGGTAATAAGAAGTGCCAGAGAAAATTACAATATGAGCTCTGGTAAAAAAAAACCCCATGCAATGGTAACATTAAAATTGCAATATGAGCACTGGTAAAAAGATTGCTGAAGACATTAGGTTTATAATACCCAGAAGTTCATACCCAGATGTCCTCAAGGACACATGGCACAGTGGATAAAGGCGTTAGTTAGATCCAGTGACAGGACCCAAAGAGTGTGAGTTCAATACCTGGTTAAAGCGGAGAACTTGGAGAGGGGAATTAACAGGAGATAACTGATAATTGGCATCCATTAGACATGGCAAGTGGAGCTAGAACAGCCTACCCCAGCGAGCGAAATAAAGGGTTCACCTGAAGAAGGCCGGAGCGTACAGCGGCCAAAATGTTGTGATAAATATGGCAACGAAGATGAAGATGATAGTCCGAGCAATGTAAATATTATACTTCTTCTAATAATCAATAATGAACCAAAATAATGGTGCAAAAATAATGACGTAATAATGTCGTTTTTTGACGTATTTGTTAACGTCAAAAAACGACATTATTACGTCATTATTTTTGCACCAACCTAATAGTTGACGTTCAAAATTTTTAACTTTCTTGGTTTGTATTTCTGGGTTGTTGAACTCTTAAAAATGTTCGCTGCATTCCCGCCGCCGCCGCCGCCGCCGCGATATTTCTTCATGCTGCTCAGAAAATGAGCACTTTCAAATGATTCTCTTGAAATGACCAAGGGACACAGAGGATTTGTTTCGCAATCGTTCCAAAAAAATGTACATGTTTGCTATTCTTTCTTATATACAAATTAACTATTTTAAAATTCCCACATCAAAACAATAACAATCTGAGAATGTAATATAAGCAATATTGCTTTACTTGTATTTGGCTTCTATATAAGTTGCTTTATACAATCCTCATATATAATGATGAATTCCGGATAATTTATATACAGAAGAAGAAGAGACTTGAGGCAACAGAAATAATATCAACTAGAGAAAAAAAAAAAAAAAAAAAAAAAAAAAACTTCAGTGGGGGTAAGTGCATTTCATGAAGCAATACCAACCTTGACCAAAGTGTGGGTCGGAGTGTGAATCGTGAAAGTCTGAGTTACTGTCTCTGAAGAGACACGGAGACAATGCTGATTCCGCTTCTGCTAGTTTAGTATTTCTGTTTCAAAGCGATTTTCTCCTGCCAATACTATTCAAGTTCCTTTATTGCCACCCACAGCAAATATTCTCTCTCCTGCTCAAGCATCCACCCCAGACTATAAGACAGAGCAACAGGCAACCAAATTAGAGCAGAGTAACTCGATACCCCCGAGCACATACCATTCCAATAAAAACAGTCGGCCGCATCTCTCAGCTACGTTCTATTGCAGTCCTTACTGCAGAATTTTGGTACCCCTAGCTTTTGAGTTTTCTTCTTGAATATATTTGTGCCTGTACATGCATGTGTGAGGTTAATTTTTGCCAACAGACAAATTCTGTGGACAGAAAGTTGTTGAAGCACTAAATGGAAAATATGTTTCCGTTTACATTACGATGCGAACTCGCACCCACACTGTTACAGGATATTTTCACCGTGCTCTCCGACATTAGGAAGTAATTAATAAAATAATTATGCATCTGATAGCTATATTCTGTCAGTAATGCTTATCTTATATCCTAACCATTGACAGTTTCAATGCACAATCATTGTTGCAAAAAGTAGCACTTTGAAGTGTAGTAATGGTTAGCAAGCTTATCTCGCTAGATCACTTATGGCTGAATAATAAGTTCGATCCTCATTGGGTGCCTCCATACTTTCGGCCTTCGGCAATATCTAAGCTATTCTTAGAAAATCATCATTAAGTTTCGGAAATAAGTCTCTAATAAATTTTAGGTACAAAATTGAATGTTAAATTATTAGATTTTATAAATCTGTCAAAACTATTTACATCTTACAGAAAAAAAACCCAAAAAACTTATTAGATTAATCATAGATGAGCATTAAAATGAATGGGACTATGATATGAAAATCCTTGATATTTGACTATTCAATGTGGTTCCAAATATTGTTGGTATAATTATTGTACCGATAGTACAAAACAGTGTATATGGATTGAGATTTTTTACTACTACTGGAATTTACTTTCTCACAAAATTTGTAATGTTTAGACTTAAAACATTTTTTTACGTTTATACGTTCTTTTTATAGATACAAATATTTAAGTAAATGCTCTGTCTATAACAAACAGTATTAACGACATTTACCGGCCTGAATGTCCGAGAAATTTACATAGAAAATTATTCTAGTTCCACGTGTAATTCCTCTTCCGGATATTTTAGTTTTAGCTATTTCCCTTTACTCAACTCTCTAAGTTTTATATTTTCACCTCTGCTGTGGCCAGGTATTGAACTCACAAATCTTTGTGTGAAGTCACTGGATTACTTCAACCAACGCTTTTATCCACTGGGCCACCTGTCTTGAAGAAAACCGGAGCGTACAACGTCCGAAGCGTCGTGAATATAATGTAGACGAAAACTTATCTTCCCTTGACACAAACAAAAATAATAAAAGTAATTATAAATATTCACGAAATTTAAAAACAGTCACGAGACCCGCGCGAGACATCGTTAGGCGGAAAAAGTCAAACAGTCTCTTTAGCGCCGGGAAGTCAAAGAGGACGCATGTAAGTCACACTCGTAACAAACCAAACAGATAAGCACAAAAATTTATATTGTTTTTGACTACATAGTCTTTTGAAAGTAGATACATAGTAACTTGGTATTATGAATTTCAAATATTATATATATATATATATATATATATATATATATATATATATATATATATATATAAGCAAGTGTTTTTATACGAAGACTTCATTTTTATTTAAACTTTCATATCTTATCGTGCGTTCATTCCCTTTGTAAATGAGGTTGATGTTTTATACCCACGCACAATAATAATAATAATAAAAACAGGATGAGAACAACAGTCCGAATAGTGAAAATAGTTACAATACCTCATCTCAGAAATACAGACAGATAAAAATTAGCTTATAAAACCTTAGAAACAAAATAGTTAAAAGATACTCAGAAGATTTTCAGACCCAACAGCCGTTTCTGGTTTTGAGTGAAAAAATGTAAAAAAACGACCCCCTATTTTCCCTGAAGTTTATTATCTGCTGGCAAAGTTATTCAGTTCCATTTATTTGTTAAATAATCTAAAAAGGCGTTTCCTTACTGACTTTAATCTGGTCTCCTTCAGCACCGCAGAAACAACACCGCTTTTTTTTTTTTTTTAAAGTTACTGTTCCCGGGTTAGTTCTACGTCATGAACCTGTCCCTCTTGGGTTCTGGTACCATATCTCCATAGTGACGTTAAAGGTCAGGGTTATCTCCTCTTGATAACTGCAACCAACATCTAAGAAATACTTCTCCCCAAATTATACAACAGTCGTTGCAAATTTTCCATATAAACTGAGATACAAACCCAGGAATATGTTTCTAACAAATGAATGCATTCACAACTGTCTAAATATTTAAGCTTAGCTTACAGCGGCATCAAGTCCAAGTGAGGATAAAAAGCTAGGAAGAGTATTACGAGACGGGAGGATGTCATTGTTAACAAAGAAAAGAGTACTGAACTGCTACGTGATATATGTCCTCCTTTACGGCAACGAATGTTGGACGGTCTCCTCAAAGATGACGGCGAGACTCTAGACAACGGAGGTATGGTTCTACAGAAGGATGCTAAGGGTATCATGGACCAAGCGTGTGAGGAACGATGAGGTTTTGGAGAGGATGCAAACAAGGAGGAAGCTTATACTTAACATCAGGAAGAGGCAGTTGACATTTCTGGCACCGGTAATGAGAAAGGAAGGCTTGGAGAATCTGATATTCACAGGGCGAGAAGAGGTTGAAGAGAGACAAGGGAGAGCAACGCGTGACATAGCTAGCGGGATTAAGCAAGTGGATAACAGAACTGAAATGTAGCAAAGAGATAAAAATTATTGAGAGCCACAAGGGATGGAGGTAGTGGAGAGCCATGATCGCCCACGTCATAAGCGACACGTCAAATAAAAGAAATTAGCAACTACACGCAAAGAAAACACTCTTACTAGTGGTTATCATATCAGTATCATAAGTAAGTAACAATGACAACACAAAGCTTATCTAAGTCTGACACAAGGCACTAAGTAACGAACAATCTATTTACTCTGTTGATAGTCTGCTAATCTAGCTTGTTATCCATTAGTTCACTTCAGAGTGTCCCGTACAGCTTCATCTTGATTTTACTGATAAGATTTTCAGGCCTTTTCGAAATACATTTCTATTTGTAATCAAAATATAAGCAAAATAAATACCAATAGAAATGAAGAAAAGGCGAAAAAATGCATTTGCTGAGCTGTTTTTAATTATTTACATATAAAATCGTCCTGGGTATGACGATAAACGACACCCGATAGCAAGGCCTCTGATTGGGAGGTTTTGAGGAGCATGGAACCATGTCTTAATTGCTGTTATTCCCAGGTCTACACTGACCCGGTGTGGCAGCATCTGTTAGGGTCCCAGTTGTGGGCAAATAGTGAAGTAACAAACTAGGATCAAAACATTATAAAAGTATAAAAATACAATTTTGTAGTAAGAATACCAGCAAAATATTTTCATAGTAAAAAAAAAACACCAAAATACCAGAAATACATTGATGGAAATGGAAGAGAAAAATTACCAGCAATATATTTAAAAAAAAAAAAAAAAGAAAAAAAGAAGCTTCCAAGAAAATTAAATTTCGGCATTAAATGACCCATAAGAAGTTGATGCGCCGTTAAATAAACCAAACCAAATATAACAACATATGCATATTATAACTGGAAGACCGAAATCAAAGTCGCGTACTCGGTTTCGGGGTCGAGATGAGCAGGGGTGAATTGTTAAGCGTCCTTGTTTTTGCCTGAATAACAGAATAATGTTAAATATATTTAAAAATTAAAGTTAAAGTTGTCTGGGTCTTGTGTGAAAGATATTGATAATGGAATAATGTAGTTTTATGCTTGAAATATTGGCTTATCCCAACGAGTTTGTGTGCATATGGATATGGACTTGTTTCGTGGCTAAGGTGTCGCTTGCTATAAAACAAAACTAGAAATAAATTAAAATTTAGAAAACAAATTATCTATCTATCTATCTATCTCTCTCTCTCTCTCTCTATATATATATATATATATATATATGGCGCGATGGCTAATTTGTCGTCTAAATTAATCAAAAATTAACACTGGCATCTCATTTTAGCAGATATATTTACCAAAATTACACAAAAATATCTTGAAATACTAAATAGTAAATTTATTCAATAAAATCGCCATTGGCTACAACCACGGCTTCCAGATGACTTTGGTATCTGCTGAAACTCTTCTGGACGGTCTCCTTTGGTGAATGCTGCTATAATCCTTGCCTTCAGTTCATCTTTGGTGTTACAAGGAGTTTTGTTGGTCGCTTGCTCAACTGCGCCCCGCACATAATAAAGAGGGTTGCAGTCTGGGGAGTTAAGTGGCCAGATGTAAGGGGTGATGTGATCGCAGAAATTGTCTGACATCCATGACTGGGTTCTCTTGTTTGTAGGGCATGGTTCAGATATAGGGTCTTCCAGCAGCCACCCTCTTGACCCAGGGCAGCACTACCTTCTCAAGGCACTTGATGTAAGCCTCCATCTTGAGCCTGAGGCCCTCACCAACAAATTCAGGAGTTCTTCTCTTATCAGAACGATCAGAGTGAGTTTTCCAAGGTGCCGTATCTTCTTAATGACCATTAGACTCATTAAACTCTTTCTCAATTCTCTGCACTGTCCTCAGATTGACACCCAAATACTGAAATATTCGTACTGGAGCTTCCGGTGGGAATGCCAAGCAATACAATATATTCTTTCTGGCAATGCTTACCGATGATAGAGTAAATTTCTTCAAATTTTGGCATGTTTTGTTTTGCATTGATTAATTCTTTTATTGTTCTAGATGTAGTTGTGACAAATTTTTATGTTGAGTTTAGAGGTAAATTGTTTTCAATTGTAACAGTGATAGAATTAGTGGGGAGAACAATATATTTTTGATTTTATATATATATATATATATGTAGAGAGAGAGAGAGCATGTAAATATTTTGTTCCGATCTAATTAGTGAATACACAAAGTGTCAGCTAGAATTTGAACTCGTTGTCATTTTCATTTTAAGTGTTGGTAACTCTTTGTTGTTTCTATTGTAAGTGTTGATAGCTATTACGTTACATCGCATTCATCTTCATTTTCACATTAGAACTGAGGAGCATTATGTTGGCTGGTCACAGTAACTCAACGATGAAGTGATTAAATCTTTCAGGCGGTTTCAAAACTAACAATATATCACAAATTATCTATTATATTTTGTAGCAAGTTTGACAAGCAGGTAAAATTAATGCCGTCCGACATTTTAATCCGACCAAAATATATTCTACCTTTGTTTGTATTTCTATTGAAACAGTTCTGTACCATGCGTGATATGCGCTTAGGCGATCATGTATCTTTCGATACATGACTGATGAGGCAGACATTTTCTTTCTACGGTAGACCTGTTGATATACAATGTCTGTCCTGCTATTTACCCATAGCTTGCAATGTAATGGATTCAACTGGAATTCGAACTCGGCTCTTCGATTCCTCAATCCGAGCCGCTATCCATTACTGCACCGTGCTCTTAAATGATATGGTCGGTGTAATACAAAGTCGGTCAGAAGTGTTTACTGAGTTATTAAAATTTCCCTCGGTAACGGTTGATATTCCATAATCCGACCTAAATTCTGAAACTTTGGAGGCCAGACTATGGAACTTGTAGCTGTGCTTGAAAGTGTATATTTTGTGAAATATTTATTCATGTTTTTGTAAGTTATATGATAGTTCTTGCAATGCTTTTCAGTGTAATTCTGTACGGAGAAATATCAAAGGCGTTGTTAAGTTTCACGGTTTATGCTTATCGGATTACAGTTATGTGTATTTTGTATCTTGAGCAAAATATTTGGATGTCCAAGTACACATGCCACTTCCGGAGATAGAGAACATCGAAAATAAATAAAATAACGTGTCTATTTTAACCCGAGTAAGTTTATACGAATGGAGATGGATGTGTTGCAGAGGCATATCTAAAGTCTAAGATGGATTTGATCCCAGGTAAAAAAAAAAAAAATAAATAAAAAATAAAATAAATAAATAAATGGTCAAATGATAGTTTAAAAGAAAAATAAGTTCACTCTGGATGTGCGGTGCTGTAATGGTTATCGCCAAACTCTGAGAGTGGAATCGGCGTGCCGAGTTCAAGATTTTACTTTGCACAAATCTCTTTTTAAAATGCATGCCTTCATTACACTCGAACTATAGAAGAGCAGACTGCAGTATCTTGCTTTGGCTGGGAGCCAGTCTAGGCAAAGACAAACTCTTAATACAAACCCTCGTAAGTAATAGGGAAGTCTGGGCCACTTAGCCTTCGTATTTCCCACTTCATGAAAATTCGCTACAGGCCACTTTCATTTTACGAAATGCCTATATTAATAACCATTCTCCTCGTTATCTGAAATGGTATAATGCGAAAAAGCAAATATTTTTGAGCAATCGCAGACCCAAATGTAAAATTTTCTGTGTCCCTCAATTTTGAAAGCAGAGGTTCGTTTTTTGTTGTGACTGATATGGGAGCTGACCAAGCATAGAAATAAATACAATATGGGAACCAGTAATAAGGAGTGCCAGAGAAAAGCAATGATAACAATAAAGTTGCAATATGAGCTCTGGTAAAAACATGAAATGATAACAGCAAAAATTGCAATATGAGTACTAAAATAAATCGGTAAAAATGGTTGCTGGTTTATAATACCCAGAAATTCATACCCAGATGTCCAAGGACATAAAGGCGTTGGTTAGATCCAGTGACAGGACCCAAATAGTGTGAGTTCAATATCCGGTTAAGGCAGTGGAGAACTTTCAGAGGGAAATTAGCAGTAGATAACTGATAACTGACATCCATCAAACATAGCAGTCTACCCCAGTTAGCGAAATAAAGGGTTCAGTTCCAACCACCGGAAGAAGGCCGGAGCGAAACGTTTTGATAAATATGGCGACAAATAGTCCGACTAATGTAAATAATGTACATAATAAATAATCAGAAATATAAACTGACTCTGATATGGGATTTATAATTACATACTGTTCATAGTCAACACTTAAATAATCCTGTCTTTAACTTACGCGCCCTTTTAAAATTAATTTTTCGGCAATTATTCCAGTACAACCATAGTGAAATTCTAATGTAATGTTATTGTCTGAATCTTGGAATGTTTTAAATTTTTTTCCGATATAAATTAATGCGAACGGCATTTTCGTTTGAGGTTGTCACGATTTAAGAGGAATATCTTCGGCTAACAGGGGAAAACAATATTATTTTTTTTATATTTCCAAATATTTTTTTTAGCTTAGTTGAATTTCTTTAAGTACTTTGATATTTTTAATTACAATAGTTCTAGAAGTTAAATTCTTTGTTCCGAATTCACGGGGTTTAATTGGGCGATAGGAAAATAAATCACGTAAATAATTAGTAAACCTAATTAAAAATAAATAAAATTAATTAACGATAAAGAAAGCAGCATAAGCAACCGTAATTGCAGGCATCTAACCCAGATACTATTTATCAACACAGTGTGATGTACTTTATGTACATATCAACTCCTTATGGGTCATTTAATGTCGAAATTTAATTTTTTTTGGGGTGGGGGAGTTTTGAAGTAAGAAAAAAATGTTATTCTATTTTCACAACTGAATACATGGTAGATAATACTCAGCTTTTGGGTATATACATGTTTGTGCAGATAATTACTAGATGCGATGATACATGTGTTTTATGTTGTAGCTTTGTTGAAGTTATATTTTGGAATACAGGTTGATTTCTTTAAGAAATTGTAATATATTATATGAACTAATGTCATGAAATACTTCTTACCTTGTTGGCTGTTTGACGGCATATGGGTTATTTAATGTCGAAATCTAAATATTTTGAACAGAACTGCATGCCTTCAACAACAGATAAAATTTATTTTGGGCCATTTTGCTATAAAATATCTTGTTGGTAATTCTACTATAAAATATATTGCTGGTCATTTTGCTTTAAATAGGTATTGTTAGTCATTTTACTATAAACATGCATTTTTATATTTTCATAGTGTTCTGTTTTTCTTTGAAGGCTCACTATTTGCCCATAGTTGGGACCCTAAGATGTGCTACTACCCGGGTCATGGGGAACCTGGGAACAGCAGCAATTATCAGTTTATGTTCAGTACAAGTTACGAAAAAGAAAATATCTTTAAAAACAAAGAAAATAACGCTGAACTGCTATGTATTAGGTTGGTGGAAAAATAATGACGTAATAATGTCGTTTTTTGACGTTAAAAATACGTCAAAAAACGACATTATTACGTCATTATTTTTCCACCAACCTAATAATATCACTTCTCCTAAAGGATAGTAAATGCTGGACAATTCTGTCACAGATTAAGAAATAACTTTAGAGACAGTAAAAAAAAAAAAAATCTGTTAAGAGGTACAAATGATAAGAAATTGTGGAGTGCCTTGATCGCCTACGTTCTGAAGAGACAATGCGCATAAAAGGAGAAATGGTAGTCTATTTTGTTTGGGTAAGCATTAGTCTACAAGATACCTGAGTTTCAGTTCCGAAATATATTTTGGGGCCTTTTTTTTGGAAAAACTATGGTAGGCATAAACAGATAGATATAAAGAGATCTAGAGAGTTCCTGCGGGAATGGGTGTGCTAATCGACAAATATAAAAAGAAAAACACAGTTGAAATAGATATAAAAATACTGAAAATAGACAACAGTAGATTGCCATAGATAGATAAATAGATAAAAATAAAGAGATTGAGATAGATACACAGACAGATAATGAATAGAGATAGATAGACAAGACAGATAAATACGAGAGTGGGTCAAAAAGTAATGCAAATTATTTTATTATATAAGAAATAAGGAACACAATCTAGCATATCGCAGATCACGTTAAAGCTATGCATCAAAGGTTCACGTCCATACTACTCAACATGGTCACCACTTCATTCAATGGCAGGGTTCCATCTACGAATGATGGCATGTAACCCAACGTCGTAAAACTCAGCTGGTTACTAATGTAGCCAATTCTTTACAACAGTTTTCACTTATTTATCACCACCTGACATAGCGACTTCAGACTTCCATCTCTCTTTGGTTCAATGAAAGAGGCAAAGAGGGGTAAAGGTTTTGCTGGTGATGAAGAAGTGAAAACTGTTGTAAGGAATTGATTACATCAGCGGCCAGCTGAGTTTTATGAAACTGGGGTACATGTCTTCGTTCGTAGGATACTGCCAATAAAAGAGGAGTGATAACTAGGCTGAGAATTAGAAATCTGAACCTGCGATGTATATCTTGATGTACGATATGTTTGATTGCGTTTCATACTTCTTACATAATAAAACAAACTGAGTTACTTTTTGATTCACCCTTGTAGAAAATTAACAGGCATAGATAAATATGAACAACAAGAGATATAAACAAGCTTAGATGGATAGATTTAAATTTATTGATGAGAATGATGCATATGTAGATATTTAAAACAGAACTCATGAGTTTGGTTTGCATCCTCTCTTCTGTCGTAGTACCGTCCGCTTTCCAAGGCATGCATCAATAAATGACATCATCAGAAGTGGTCTGAATGCAGCTGGGTTCCCCACCGACAAATGGAACCCGTAGTCTTTGACCATGGTGATGGAAAGCGGCCGGATGGCATTACCATTTTTCCTTTTAAGGTGGTGGTGGGGGGAGTGATGGGCGTCGTTGATTTGAGATGCGATTTGTGCCGATGCATTTTCGACCGGTAACTTGATCAGGTCCGCGGTTGAGACCGGGGGTTAGTCGCAAGTTAAATCTTCTCTTGCGGACAGATTTATTTTTACTCCAGTGGCAGTGGAGATTTCTGGGGTTATTGGCCCTCGTTCGATGGCGTTCCTTCGGAAGGTTGGCGGGATTGAGTCTCGATTAAGAGAAACGGAGTGGCTCTTGTAGCGTGTCTAACTAGCAATGGTGCGATGTAATACGTTCGCCATCATTGCGGCTGGCAGAGGATAGCAAAAAAAAAAAAAAAATGATAAATAAATAAAATTTTGTTTTTGCTTATACAGTAGTCCATCACCTTGGGGTCCAAGATGGCTGACCGTATTGCAAGTGAATCGCGGTAGTTGGTGGGTGGGGGTGGCGATAATAGGTGGTTGAACACCTACCTGATTTTTAAGCTCAATTTGCTCTATTTTGCGATATATACCGTAGATAATGGCCTGAAAAGAACCCCACAAAATTATACTATTTTATGCCAATGATTCCACAAGAAATTTCGGGTAATTTGCTTCTTAAGACCCAGACTAAGTATCTAATAAAAATGTCCCGAACAGTTATTTTTTTTAGTCTAAATTTGCATGCCTAATTCGAAAATAACAGACATTTTTTAAAAAAATCTACCGTTTTGGAGTTATTGAGAATAAAAGTTAAGACTCATTTGTGTCTTTGTCAGCTACGGCACGGCAGTCATTATTGGCGTTGTTTGTATCAGTGCGTGCGTAATAATTGAGACAATTAAATATCTATCTGCAGCAAATATATGCAAACAACGCCAGTAATAGCTACCGCAACGCGAATGAGTCCGAACTTTTATTTTTCGATAACTCCAAAAAGGTAGATTTTATCAAAATTTGTGAAGATGGCCGATAAATTAGTAAAATAGGGTGAAATTTAAAAAAAAGATGTGAGCAATATTAAGGGTACGAGAACAAAATCTTGGGTTCCATCATCCACCCACCCGTGGTACTCCGGGTATCGCGGTGAACTATTGTAGTTACTTTGTTCAAATAAAAACTTTGTTTCTTATTTAAAACAGATATGTGTAAATTGATATAAAGGTGAGAGAAACTGACTTTCCGCATTTAATGACAGATAAGACCCAACTTCATTTATATTCAATATCAACTTAAGGTACGTGCAATTATAAACTAATAAACAATGCCTAAGTAAATATTAACTTACCAGAAACCTCAACTTCACATCTAAGACCCAGAAATTATTTTGAGGTAAAAAGAAAAGAGAATCTTATAAGCATAACATAATAGTCAAAACTAAAAATAAAACTTATAGTTAGTTTGATTATATACTAGTACGTATAGTTTTTGTTTGTTTGGTGGGGGCGAGATTCTCTCAGCACCAAGCACCTTAAGCAATCTGGTGAAAAGGTACTGCCCTTCTCTTTCTGTAGTTGAGATGCCATAAGACTCCCCGCCTCAACCGAAAAGAAAATACGAAATACGAAGAGCTGAAAGAAAAGAATCTATGAAAATGTTTGTTGCATTTTTTTAAAAATGTAAGTGAGTTGATTAGAAAACGAACGAACGTACGAATGACATTGCGCAGCCATGTGTACAACAAAATGTGAAGGTTAACTGATCCTACGAATATTTACCGATCGTCGAATTCGTTTCTGTGTAGAAAGATGCTTGCTTCTTTTGTTTATTTTTTTATCTGGTTTCCTACAGAACAGAGAATACTTGTATCTTCATTACTTAGCCATCCCTCAACACTGACTAAAGATAGCAATGAGAAAAGGAAACAGTGCAATTCTCAGTGGCTTACTTTTGTTGGGAACAAACACCATTACATTCTTTATATCCACACACACACTGTGTATATGTGAGTGACAGAGTGAATGTGTGTATGTGATTATTCCTGACTGGTGACTTAAATAGTTGCATCGTTCAACGCTTGTATTTATTGTCTAGATAAAACTAAAATTTCGAATGTTAATTTTCAAGGTGGCCAGACCCTCCTGCACTTGGAAGATGGGCGTAATTCAATCTACCAAGTACCGCTTTTCTACTTATTTGGTATTGTTCGTGTTGAAATTACTTAAGCTTAAGATTATATAATAAAATTTTAATAACCAAACTGGTTAGAAGATAAAAATAAATGTCCCCAATGTGAAACAGGGAAGTGTAAGATCGTATTAAAAAGTAGATTGAAGACTGAGCCGAAAGCGCGCTTTCGCCGATGGCTTACCAGGCTTTTAAATGCTTTCAAACTAGGAGAACTATAAGCAAAATGCCCGTGAGCAGAAACGTCGTCAAACTCTTCTAATACGTTTTAATACTACCTTATATATATATATATATATATATATATATATATATATATATATATATATATATAAGGTAGTATTAAAACGTATTAGAAGAATGTGACGACGTTTCGTTATAGTTGTATATTTAGGCAGCAATCCTTCCTTTATGCATGTTTCATTAAAAACGACAGACAAGGTGCTACGGTTAAGCTTTTTATTTAATTTTTCTTGTGTTCGAATTTAAACACACCCACAAATTTACCCGACTTCATTAGAAACATACTAGTAGAAAACACAAATATATTAACTGCATCCACCTGCAAAAAAAGACTAAAAATAATGGAAGCTTTAATAATAAAAAAGAAAAAACCCAACTCTTAACAATATTAACTACGAACAAAGCCACAATGTGCTAACCGTATTCCTACCACACACTAAGACATATGCAGAACGCACACACTCAATTAAGCTGAAAAATCGAATCATTCTTGATAATGGCTAAAGGTATAGCCGAAAGCGCTCGGAAATATAAAAGATTTGGACAGTTCTTACACCCTTTGTCCAGAAAAGAAAGCTCTTTTTAGAACACAAGAAAAATTAAATAAAAAGCTTCACCGTAGTACCTTGTCTGTCGTTTTTAATGAAATATATATATATATATATATATATATATATATATATATATATAGTTTCCACAAAATCCTTATACAGACTCTCTACAACCCTAATCGTGGCAAGCAATAAGTCCGAAATTATTAGATCTCTTCAATCATATGACACATGTGGCAACAATTTCCACTGATTTTTTTTATTTCGCAACTCGTTAAGAAAGGACGCAGATGTGTCAGAAAGTTCCGATTTTTAACATCTTTCTGATCATACTTCCATTTGGTGAAAGGGTCTACTAATATACAATAAATACAAATTGGTTTGATTATCAATATTACTATTTTTTTTGTTATCTCCTGAATTTCTTTCATCGGTCTATCAACATTGCATGCATATATAATATCTGTAATCCGTATGGAAATTCCAAATCCAGAGAGCCAAATGTCAAATGCAGAGCAAATAATAATAATTATAATAGCGAAAACGAATACTTAAAATACCATTGTAATATTTATTTCATTAGAATCGAAGATTCGTTCTCAACTCTTCAGACAGATCATTAAACATAAATATAAAATTTGTATTTGTGTGTAAGAGTCATTCTGAAGTGTTGGGAGTGAGTGTTAAGTGTTCGTTTTCAATATTATATATATATATATATATATATATATATATATATATATATAGTGTTTGTGTGTGTGTGTGTGCATATAATATTTGTCTGCTACTTTTCGACTACATCCGTTTGCTCGGGTGGATAGCTAAGCTTGGTTGTATATGCCCGATCAGGCATATTTATTTGTTTCTACACACCCAGAAAACTAACCGGTAGTTTATAATGCAACTCTGTTAAGCAAATCTTTTATTATATATATATATATATATATATATATATAATTATTTCACCCCAAGCAAGTTGATGATGCCACTAATACACAAGGTTTTAATGAGGTGAAAGAGAACGAGAAGGCTTTTGTGACGTGAGAAGACAATAAAAGAACAGGTTTTAGGAAGACAGAAGAAGGCCACTGGCGGTGCATTTAAATTTAAGATCGTAAGTGGCATGGATTCAAGAGAGAGAAAGAGAGAGTTCCGCGGGCGAGAAGTGCGAGAAAAGCTACTATTAGAATAGAAGAACATACGATTGCATCTAGCCAGTTCAACAATAAAAAAGTGAGACCCAATTTGCCAATCTAGTAGTACATTTAAATTCATGCATTTGATGCACAACAAAGAGAAAAAACTTAGAAAAAATTGCAATGAAAAAATTTATAGAGATGGCAGAGGGAAACCAAGTGAGTGAAGTCGAGATGCTAGCTAAATCAGGGACGGTTACATTGCGGACTCGTTGATTTTATCATGAATACAGAGTGGGAACACCAGACCAGATATGGCAGCAATATTCAATGCACGGATCAATCTTTGATCTGTAAGAGTTTTGCCAACATAATTATTGCTATTTGTCTTGAAGCTTAGAAATCACTGCAGAACGCGTTGGTTAAATTCAAAAGACATGAACCATTGAATGCAATTATGATGGTTCAAGGTTAACATTCTTCACTATTTACATTATTCGGACTATTGTCCTCATCTTTGTCGCCATATATAATGTTTCGGCCGTTGTACGCTCCAGCCTTCTTCAGGTTGTTGGAATGTCGAACTGAACCTTTTATTTCGCACACTGGGGTAGACTGTTCTAGTTCCACGTGCCATGTTTAATAGATGTCAATTATCTGTTAATCCCCCTCTCCAAGTTCTCCACTGCCTTAACCGAGTATTGAACTCACACTCTTTGGGTCCTGTCACTGGATCTTACCAACGCCTTTATCCAGTTCCATGTGTCCTTGACATCCATTAGAGATGGTATGTAGAACTAGATCAGTCCAGAGCGTACAACGGCCGAAACGTTGTAATAGTCTGAATAATGTAAATAGTGTACATAATAACTCATCTCAGAAATATAGACAATTAACATTCTTTTTAGTAAATATGCTATATCCTGAATGAAACTGTTTAGATTTGCATTTTGTTTTATCTCCTTCATAGCAGAAACATTTTTACTCATTTACTGTCAGATATTATATTGACACACACATATAAGTTTATTTTCGAGGGATTTTACAAAAATATATTTTGGAACGACGTAATTATATTATATATATATATATATAAACGAACGGTTTGACGTTTTCGTTAAAAACAAAGAAAAAAGTACTGAACTGTTATGTAATATAAGTCCCCCCGCCCCATTATTTGTTAGTGAATGCTGGAAAATCTCCTCAAAAATGAAAAAGCAACAGAAATGTTGTTCTACCGAAGGATGCTGAGAATACCATGGACAGAAAATGTGAACAACGATGACGTTTTAGAGAAAATGGAAACAAAAAAGTACACTTATATTTAACATCTGAACAAGACAGTTACAATTTCAAGGGACCATAATGAGGAAACAGGCCATAGGAAATTTAATGCTCACAAAATCAGCTGAAAGTAAAAGATGGACAGAGGAAAACAACGAATAACCTATCTAGAGTGTCTCAGCAAATGGACGGCGGATAACAAAAAGACAAAATTTATTAAAAGCTACAAAGGACAGGAAATTGTGGAGAGCCATGAGCTCCATCGTCCTGAAGGAACACTGCGCATAGAAGAAGGGTTACATTATAATATTTAAATGTTGTTACGTTCTTAACAGATTTTATCATAGTACAAATTTGAAATTAGTATATATGATTACCATTTCTTATGTAGAGCATAAATCAATAGATGTATCTGACCATGATGGTATGCGAAACTTTGAAGTCGGTCGAAAGATAATTCAAGCTGAGCCTTATTAATTTGACAATTTATATATCATATTATCGCTCAAAATAATTTGCTGAGATGCGTAAATAAAGCTTTTAGAAAATACTCGAGATTTAACCCATCTTAATACCCCTCTCAAAATACCTATGAATTAAAAATCTTATTTCAAGCGGAAAGATGGATGAGTGAATCATTCTAAAAAGGAAACTAGAATATAGCCCCTTGTTTAATATTGTTATGACCTTTTTCATGTCTTGAGCCGGTATCTCGGCTTCAGTCAATTTCCTGTCGCCGTAACGTATTTTCCCTGTGCTTTTTCTATAAATATTCTCATGGTAATTGTTCTGATGAGCCTTCCTCTTTTGTCGCTTGACATAACAAATTTAAGGGTAGTACTAGATTAGCAGATAGGTCTCCTTATTTTACAGTTGAAATGGCTAGATGTAACTGTAAGTTCTATGCTAAGAGTTTCTTCTCCCGCTCTTCTCGCTTGTGTAAATATTTCGGCTTCTTGCTTCCCAATCAACTTTGATCTGTCTTTTATTTTCTGTTATTATTCTTTCTCTCCTTTCTTTTTCTCATATTCATTCACACTCAGTAACCCCTTGCATCTTAGTGGCTTTATTATCTTGCTTGGGGTGAAAAAATGGTAATGTCTTTCACGGAAAAGTATCTCTGTTGAATTATGAAATTTTCAAGCGACGAAAGAGCGCTTAATAATGACATCTGATCTCTTCAAAGACTGAATTAATAAAGGTGAATTTTGATTTCTTCTTTATTTTCTAACAATTGATGTTGGCGACTTGAAGAGGATAAAAAGCTTTCTGCACGACTGAAGAAACAAAAGAATGTTAAAAATGCGCACTCATTCCACTTGAAACGTCACCACACTGTTATTTCTGTTAGCCATTTTGAACCGTTTTTTTTTTTTTTTTATAATTTTATTATTGTTTTCTTTCACAGCATTTTAGGTCGAATAACCTCCAAGTCATAAAAAGCAACAACAAGATGAAAAAGAAAGTCGAAAACAATTACTACCTCAAATTCACACTTAATACTGCACCACACTGTAAATGGTCTTCCCAAGCTGGAGCGGCAAAGTCAATAGCAACTTCTAGTGTGTTATGGATGGAATCCGAGAAATTTGGAACCCCCACCTACGACGTTAAAGTGAGGACTGGTGGGGCGATGCCTCCCACTATTTGCTTAAAATGAGAACAAAACAAGATTAAATTTATAGTCTTGGCCACAATCTATGGTAATGCCACTGAACTGAGCTGTATCATTTATCTACAAACATTATTGACATTAATTTTTAAAATAACTTCATTTTCTTTTATGTCTTCGAAGCATAAGTTTCTAAAACGTGTATATAAATGTCATATGTGGAAAAAAAACCTGTCGGTCTAATTCCAGAAAATAAATACAAACGAACATAAGAAAAATGTGTATTTATAATTAAAACTAAATAATGCTTACAGTAGAATAATAAATCTTAAAAGCTGCCCTATCGAACAGCATTTACGCTAGCTCCTGCGGAAGGATCTTGATTGGGCCTTCATTACAATAGGTAGGGAGGAGTAGTTGCGATAGGCAGCTATAAAACTACATAACTCAAAATTGAACATTGCGTTTAAGTCTTGCATTAATATTTAAGCTAATCTTTTAAAAGTTCAACGATAATTCTTCTGTCGCCAGTTAAGACAATTTGATGTACGTAGGCCCTTACTTTCCGTACAAACAATTATTTTTGTTTCATGGGTGACTTTCGCTGGATTTCGCAATTAATATGAATTATTTCCAGATTTATTTCCAAGTTCTAAAAATTGTTATCGTAAAAGAACATTCATCGCAAAAGAAATCAGCGAAAATAATTGCATAAATGAAAACTTGGAAATCCAAAATTTCAGGATTGCGGTTCCGGATCCGACCCGTAATGTTTTTTAATTTCCCCACGACTACGGCCTGATTTCAAAATGCTATGATATGTCGGGTTACGGCCTTTAGGAGTAATGTTGAAAAAGTGTGACACACTGACATTCGCATTTATTATACAGATGAGAGCATCATATCACAAAATAATTTCCCACCGTCCTGACGTGGCATTTTGATTGCGTGGAAAGAAAACACAATTTTGTTTCAGTAAGAAAGAAAGAAGGGCAAATAAAAGTTTTTAAAGATTTTTTTCAGTAAAATGGAAAAAGTTGTCAATTTCAAATCTTTTCGTGATTGTCAATGCAATATTTTGTTGAAGTTGATAAGCTCAAATATTTAACGATGCCATAGGAGAATTTCTACGGATATTTTATTATCGCAGAACTCTCCATTAGCTTATTCAATCATGCACTGAAAAATTCAACCGAAAATTCAAATCGGAAATCCGTACCCTTCCTTCTTTAGTTAGTTTCTTAGTTAGCACGACCGTTACGCTTTGCCATTATTATTGTATTGCTGGTCGTGCAGGTATAAAATCAAGGAAATATAACTACGAAAGAATAAAATTGTAATTATTCTATGAAGCATTCATTTAAAATTTGTACTTTCGATGGAGTAATGTGATTTCAAATCTATTACTTTCAATGGAAAACAGTAAAAGCGTGGGATTTCCATGGGTACCGCCAGTTATTATTAATACGAAAAGTTGCTTCGAAATATAGATCAGTGCAGTGGTGGTATATTTTGAATACATGACTTTTCTATGTCAACTACATCGACCGCATTTGTGATCAGAGAAATTGTGAAGGCCACGATCCTTTTGTTCAATTTACAGTGTGGACATCACCACGGTCTTGAAATTCAGAGTAGTCCTTCTCTAGAGTGGGTTGCCAGCCACAACTAGACATCTCACTTTTCACCCTGTTATTTAACAATTCATTTTGGGGAGCAGAGATAGATTCATAACTCTCAAAGAGTATTTGTGCAAAAGTAAATGGAAAAATTCGTCCTGAATTCGAACTCGTTTCCGAGACGTCAATCATAACACCATCTATACGTCAAAATACATATAAATATTCGTATTTATATGTGTATAACGGTGTGTGTGGGGGGGGGGGGAGGTACTGAAATAAGAAGATTGTACTGCTCCAATTTATAAGTGAGAAGAGTCTTTTTTTTCTTCTTTAATGTGCCGTGTCCCATCCAGACGTTGCCGATCATGTCTCTCCACAAATTATTAAATCGTCTTTTCGCTAGCTTTATCAAATCCTGTTCTGTCATCCATATACACAAGCTCGTTAAGTAGGTTATTCTCTGCTTTCTTCTATCTCGCCTTTAATACTACCTGTGGGTGTCAAATTTTCCAAGTCGGCTTTCCTTATTATAGGCCCTAGAAATTTCAAATCCTTTTTGGATGTTAAGTATAAGTATCCCTTTTGTTCCCATTTGCTCTAATACCTCGTCGTTGCTCACATGTTCAGTCCATGGTATTCTCACATCGTTTTGTAGAACCACATTTTATTGCTTCAAGTCTCTTCTTCATCTGTGAGGAGATTGTCTAGCATTCATGGCCAAATAACAGGATCGATGCTGTCTCAAAATTCAGCATTCGAAATCTTGGATTATGTTGGGATAGGAATTATGCAATGACTTGAAATCTGATTAGTTTGATAAGGTCAAATAGTCCGCTGATCTAAAAAAGAAATGACGGTCAGTCTCTTGTTAATTGGGTTAAAATTTAGCTTGTCAATTTTAATGCCTCCCAAAACAAAATTTCTCTCTGTCAATCATCTGAAAGTCTACTTCTTGCCTTCCATCAGCATATGGCTGATGCTAACCTCCAGGAAAGTGACTCATTGCGCCTTCTCGGGTTAACATTCTCAGCTGATATGAAGTGGAAAGACTATACTGAAGTCATTGCTAGTTCTGCTGCTAAAAAAGTCGGCTCATTGTATCGTGCTAGACAATTTTTTTCTCAAGAATATATTTTGCATATGTATAAATTTACCATTTGTGCATGCTTTGAATATTGCTGCCACATGAGGTCCGGTGCTCCTGCTGTATATTTAGAGATTTTTGACGAAATCGAAAGAAGAATCAGCAATATTACTGGTCCTGACCTGGCATCTCGGCTTCTGTCATTTTCCTACTGCAGTTTTCCTCCGCCTTTTCTATAAATACTTTCATGGTAATTTTTTCGGATTTACTCTTCTCTATAGTACCTAGACTTTATGAATTTAAGCGCAGTACTAGACTTATGACGAGATCTCATCAATTTACAGTCAAATTAGTGAGCTGTAACCGTAAGTTCTATGCTATCAGTTTCTTTTTTTTTCACTCTTCCGGCTCAAACTTTGATCTTTAAAAATTTAAATGTGATATCAATCGTTATCTACTGTCTTCTTGATTACTCTTTTATTGTTCTCGCTTCTTAATTATGTTTCTCTTTTTTCTTATTCTTTCATACATTTTACCCCCTTGCGTCTTAGCGTTTTTATTGCCTTGCATGAGGTGAAATGATAAGGAAAAAAAAAAAAGATATGCAAGTTTACAAAGTAGATTCGGTTAAATACCAACAACGAAATAAAAGTACAAATTATTTTGCTGTGAGCAAGGCTTAAACATTTCTTGTGCATTTTCTTTTTATATCTATGCCTGCTTATCAAAGATCGCATACATGTGCGCGAAGAAAAGAAGATATTGCTGTCTTAACGTAAAAATAACTCCAGACATATGAAAGAAGTATGGAGATGGAGTTTCAAACGAACGAGCCAAGTTAACTTTTTAGGAGATTGCGGGCGAACCTAAGAAACGCTGTTAAAGAAAAAAAAAAAATACAAAGAAATAAATGGAACGCTGATCAGAATTTCAAACATGCGAGACTCTTGACATTTCTTTTTGTTAGTATTTAACCCTTTTAGCCTTTTACTCAAATACCTTCCAACTGGAGGATCCATCCCGAATACGCAGTTACAGAAATATTTCCTCTCTTTTTTTCCATATGCTGCACAAGTGCCCTTTTCTAGTGTTTTTTTTTTTATATTAAACTTACTAATACTCACCGTAAAAGCGTTGCTGTCGGCTAGGCAATCTAGTACACATAATGAGACTTGATACTCACAGGATAGATTAAAGGTAAGAGGGACGAAAAAAAAAAACAAACAACGCATTACTTACCTAGCGAGTTTCAGTAAATGGATGGCGGCTTAAGGTTTAAGAAAGATAGCAAAAAAGCAAAATTTATTAAAAGCTACAAAGGATAGGGAATTGTGAAGAGTCATGCTTGCCACGTCAAAAAGGGACTCGGCTCATAGAAGAAGTACGAAAGTAAAAGAGAGAAGTCTTATGCGGGGGAATGCTTACTGTTTATGAAAACAAAAAAACAAAAAAAAAAACGTGATGGAATAACTACGGATGTTACAAATAGTGACTAGAAAAGAAAAGGAGTGTGAAGGTTTGGTTTGATTTGTTTTGTTTTACGGTACATCAACCTTAATGGGTCATTTAATGCCGACAACTTTTTTCCCCTGTTAATATTTTTGCTTTGTCAAAAATCTATTTCTGTTAATAATTTTATCCTCAAAAAATGTATAGCTGGTAATATTATTAAAAAAAAAATGTATTGCTGGTAATAGTTTTTTTCTTCAAAAATTTATTTCTGGTAATAATTTTTTACAAATTATTTCTGGTATTAAAACCTATTTTTACATTTTTATAATGCTTTTTACCTCAGTTTCGGGGGACCATGACAGATACCACGGCCTCGGGTCAGAGGAGTCATGGGAACACCAGCAATTATGAGGTGGTTCCACACTTCTCAAAACCTCCTGATGAGAGGCCTTGCTGTTGTATGTAGTTTATTGTCTTACTCAGAACGCGGATGTAGTTTATCGTCATACCCAGGACGGGGGTGTGGAGGAAATCATTGTATACTATGGTTGTAATTTCTATTTCTATCTCCAGGAATAAAAATGAGAACACGATGAATAAAACTATTGCAGCTTTCATTTCATTTTTTAATATGAATTCTTATTCTCATGGCGTCAGTTTAATCAACCTCCCATACATTTAAAATTTAATTAATTATCTATCTATTTATATATAAAATTCTATGACTTCTGTTAGTCCGTCCACCACACCCTCTAAAATAGCAATACATTGACCTATCGAAACCAAATTTTGGGGAGACGTGGAAACAGTCAAGGGGGTACAAAGTACATTTGGTTTTACTAGGGTGGTAGCTTAGTACAATAAATTTTTATTAATTTTTTTAAAAATTATAAGCTTTATTATTTAACATAAAAATTACACCAACTATTTTAAAAACAATTTAATGATTAAAATAGCAATACTTATTTAATAAAAATGCAATAATGTTTGTTCGCATACCTTTTATACATTCAAGAATCCAGTTTTGATTTGTTAAATTCGACAAAAATGTTAGCGATAATTTCAGCAATACTAAATAATGTGAGGATTTCTACACGCGTTAGCGGGTTGCAAAACAATTCTAGTAAACTATAATTTTGTAAAGTAAAAATTTTACTGAAATATGTTGGGAAATTTCTATGGTTTTCACCTACAATCAAGAAAATGCTAACTTTCATAAAAATGGTCATCAAATATGAAAAAAAGAAAAAGAAAAAAGGTGTTAGTTTAAACTGACGTCAAGAGGATATGAATTAAATCACAAATAGTTGTAAAACTAAAACGAGTATCGTATATAATGCAGAAGTCGACTTCATTTATAGTGCGAAATTTGAATTTGTTTGCATGAGTTTTAAAACCTCTATAAAAAAAATAAGTGAATGTAGTTCAACTGGTAACCGAAAAGGAACAATTTTTAATCTCTTCAAAATTTACCTCTCTATAGCGCGCACACGCTATTTTTTGGAGTAATAACTGATAATAACTCTTCGCACTATACATGAGTATATATGGTAATTAAAAGTTGAGAAAGATTGGTTAGTCTATTCGTGTGTGTGTGTGTGAGAGAGAGAGAGAGAGAGAGAGAGAAATACGCCGTTACTGTTTGGATCAAATAAAATTCCTTTGAGCTCGCCGTCGTCCCAATAAATCCGGTTCCTTTTATCCTTCATCTCTCAGTTTTAATTCCACTTACCTGATGCCTTCTAGCTAGCCTCGAAAGTGGTCAGGCACCACTAAAAGACGAGTTCAAGTGCTGTATAAAATATAACTATCATTCTCCACTGTTAAAAGTCCAACTAACTTGAGCCAAATTCAACTATCTCGTAAAAACAAACTGACTTTATTTTGGGTAATTTTTCAATTTTCCCTTAAAATCTACAGTCATCGTTCGTTCAATTCATTCATTTCCTTGTCATCATCAACAAATTTCGAAAAACTTTCACATAATTGTTCTTGTCAGGATACTTAAAAGATATGTTGTCGCGAACCTTTTTCTCAACGTGTTATTGCTAAAAAAATAACTGATTATTTGATATGTTATATTAACTAGTTTTTTTAAAAATGAACAGCTACTTATGAACAAGTTGAAGGGCAGAACTTTCTTTCAACTCTTAAGAATCTCTACCGTGGGATGGTCAAAGATACATTCCAAAAGCTAAGTAGAGCATTAAGAGACAGAATAATTTCGTTAGAAACAAAGAAAAAAGTATTTAACTATTATGTGATATCTGTCCTCCTAAATGCTGGAAACAAAGAAAGGAGTACCGAGGAGTGATATCTGTTTCGTTAGAAACAAAGAAAGGAGTACTGAAGAGTAATATTTTCCTTCTGCATGGCAGCGAATGCTGAACAAACTCTTCAAAGATGAAGAAGAGACTTGAAGCAACAGAAATATGGTTCTACAGAAAGATGCTAAGGATACCATAGATCGGATGTGAGAGAAACAACGAGGTTTTGGAGAGAGTGTAAACAAAGAGGAAACGTACTTAACTTCAGAAAGAGGCAGTTGAAATTTCTGTGACACGTAATGAGGAAGGAGGGCTTGGAAAACGTGATAATCACAGGGCAGAGTAACGGATAAAGGGACAGGAAAGCAGGGCGTCAAATACTTGATGGGCTTGAGAAAATGGATTGCAGAACAGGCTTTTGGAGTAATAAAAAAAAACAAAAACTTATTAATTAAAAGGTTCAAGGGAAAGAAGACGTAGATGGCCGTGATCGCCTACGTTCTGGAGGGACACGGCACAGAAAAGAAGATATCAACCCTGAATGAACACTTAGAACATACTAACGAATCTTGGAGACCAACGGAAACGTCTACAAAGAAACAACTCTAGATAGTAATGGTAATAATTACAACTTCACCATCATCTTTTCAGTTTTGAACAAATAAGTCTTGCAACTTCTTTGTGAAATTTCAGAAGGAGGGTTGCGTATCAATCTTATGCATATCATTTATTCATCGCTCTTATGTTTCGGCAAACATTCGGCGCCATTTCCCGCAATCCTCATCTCCTCAATTTTTATGTTGCAGTGACAGTGTTCCCCTTGTAATGTTATATTATATATTTATATGTCATGAATTACCAATTCCCCTGGACACATATATTTAAATACAGACAAACCTCTCACCAACGGACTAATAGGTGGACAGGTGGTCTGTTAAAACCGATTGTTCGTAGATGTGAAGTGTTTATTCTTGAGTTATAAAACCACTATATTAACTACCAGTGGTTATGATCATAATGTAAATACAATAAACATGTTTATGTATGGCATAAATAAATATACACTTAATATAGATATATTAATCAAAGTAACAAAATAATAGATTTCTCACAGATACTCACGCACGCGTTAATGTATCGTACTTTATATACTGTACACCTGTCTTTGTTTACAATTGAAAGTTCCGCTACCGCTGCCAAGCGGTCACTTTGTGAACTAATACGACTTATTCTGTTAGGCCCGTAGATTTTGAAATACATCGCTGACGATTTGGCAGCGTTTTTTTCCAGCAGATTTTTTTATTTTATTTTGCCTGCAGATTTTGTCCGTTGTGTCTGAAATCCGTTGATGGGGGTCCGTAGATGATAGGTTTGTCTGTAATGCGATGTCCTCACACAGAATCTCATCGACTGGGCAATGACTATTTTGCGTTACTTCACATTCTCCTTCATTTCGGTGCGCCCCCACACAAAACTTTGTAAGGCCCCGATGCACGTTCACAATGAAACAAAAGATGAAAAACTAAAGAGCTTATGTTAATGGTTGCCAGAACACAGAGAGAGAGAGAGGAAATTATGGATAGCCATGACTGTCAGCGCCCTGAAGAGACATTGTACATAAAAGAAAACCACTCCTGTTCCTTCCAAAGTTTTTGTTTGCTTATTATTCTATAGGCTGGTCCGAAAGTCTTCTCATCCCTAGATAATATAATTTTCTATTTCAACGCTCTGTGGAGTATTATCAAGGAGAGAGTTCCATATGAACGATTCCAGAATACCTATCATTTGAAAAATGCTGTTCGGAGAGCCTTTGCAAAAACAACAAAACACAACATCGTAAAATATCACACAGGACATGGCACCACATCATTTTGTACCACGAAAATGGTTTTCATACAGACCTTCTCGATGTGTGACAGCACCAACGAAAATGAATAAACTGAATCCAATACATGTGCTTTGTAATACTGTATTACTTGTTCTTCTATTGTTCTAATTACTTTTTGGTTGGGCGTGACTGGATTTTCGGACCACCCTATATATTATAACTTCTCTTCCTTTATAGTTTGCTTCTTATTTTTTAATTTTGGCAAGATTTATTCAACGTTATGTTCATATATCTTCAGGGAAAACTCGTTATATTTAAAGAATATCATTTAAAGTAATGGGGTGTATCTGAAAACGAACGGTTCCAAAATAAGCGCCAACTGAATGGTGCAACATTGATAATGGAAAAAATTAATGCTGTTTCCAATTTTAAATTCATTTGAATATCAAATTGATGAACAGAGATGGATATTCTATTTTGGAGAACAAATCCACCACGGTTATCATTATTTCAACCACGCCTTTTATTAGTTTGGTGCAAAAATAATGTCGGTTTTTGACGTTAAATATACGTCAAAAAACGACATTATTTTTGCACCAACCTAATATTAAATATTTAGGGAACTTCCTCCAACTGCTCAGTTTAGGCTATGATCATTCTCAAAGCGCTACATTTGAACATTTAATGAAATGGTTGGTTGGAATAAAAATGTCCTAAGTGGATATTTCTTATTTGATAAAAAAAATTTAATAATAATCGTACCGATCCGTCTATATGAAACTCAAATGTAACTTAAATACCAAAAACGTTTAAATATGAGCTAAACTATTTAAAAAAATTCCTCAGAATTAATCGTTCCAGTCACTAAATAAAGAATTTCATTTTCACCGAGTCCTTCATATTTAATTTTTATTTATTTTTCACTCAAGTTTTCTTCATCTTATTGTTGCCATTTATTACAAAATTTTGAGCTTATTCGACCTACAATGGTGAGATACCAGATAGCAATAAAATGAAGTATACTGATTGATTTGTATTTTTTACGGCTTATCCCCCATTTGCGAGATAAAGCCGAAACATATGGAATTAACACACTTTTTAAAAATAATACCTTTTCCAGATATAAGACCTATTATTTAACTCATATCTGGGGCAGTCATACTTTCGCAAGGATATTTGCCCATAAAATAAAATGAAGAAAACGAAAAAGGATTTAAAAATAAAAACCACTGAGTGTTGTCGTGTTGAATGGACCGAGTAGGCATTTTTTATTTCTTCAAAGCTGTGCCTAACTCGAGCGAGTTTGTTCCCATCAAGCCACTAGTAGCAGTAAATAGCTAATTATTATTGGTATGAAATAAATAATATCCACTTAGATAGCTTAGTCTTAACCGAATTAAATATTTTATTTCTATCTAAATCAGCCGTGCATCGAATATTGCTGCCATATCTGGTCTGGTGCTCCTGCTATATATCTAGAGATTCTTGACAAAATCGAAAGGGTATACAATGTTATCAATCCTGACATGGCCTCTCGGCTTCATTCACTATCTCACCTCCGCGACCTGACTTCCCTCTGTCTTTTCTATAAATATTTACACAGTAATTGTTCTAATGAGTTTTATTCCTTCATATCTCGACCTCAAGAATTTAAGCGGACAACTAGATTGATAACTAGGTCTCACCGTTTTACGATTAAATTAGCAAGATGTAACCGTAAGTTCTATTCTAAAATTTTCTTTTCTCGCACTTCTCACCTGTAGAACTCTCTTCCGGTTTCATGTTTCCTTGTCACCTACGATCTTCCAAAATTTAAAAGCATTGTCAATCGTCATATTTTGTGTTTCTGAAAGCTGTTTTTTTTTTTTTTTTTTTTTTTTATCGTCGTTTATCCTCAATAACGTCTTATTTTCTTTACCTCTCAGTAACCCCGTGCATCTTAGCTTTACTGACTTGCTTGGGATGAAATGATTAAATTAAATGTTCATATTTCATCGACGCAACAACATTTCATTAAAAAAAATTAAACTTAAGGTTAAATAATAAATCTAAAAATTAATAAATGAAATAATCAGACATAGAAGACTGAAAAGAGTACAACGCGAAGCTTCCGACATTAAAATATTTTTGGTAAAGAAAAAAAAAACCCTTCTGATAAATATGCAATATGATAGGTCCTGATCTAGCATCTCGTCTACAGTTACTTTCTCACAGACGTGTTGTGGCTTCCCTCTGTCTTTTCTACAAGTATTTTCATGGCAACTGCTCTGACAATGTAGCATTCACTGGTTCCCAAACTGCATGAATTTAAGCGTGCTACTAAGTTGGCATCTCGGTCCCCACCTTTCACTGTCGAAACTGTTAAATGTAGCCGTATCTTCTACTCCAACAGCTTATCTCGCACTTCCCGTCAGTGGAACTCCCTTCCTCTTACTTAATGTAATGTCAATTGACATCTTCTGACGCCTTGATAATGATCCCCGTCCTTCTCTATAACCTTTCCTCAAGCACTCTCTTTACTCCTCTCACTCTCTGTAACCCCTTGAGTAACACTCACGCCTTTCTTGGGAGGATATGCTTAAAATAAATAAATAAATAAACAGGAGAAAAGTTCCGATGTGGCTGAGTGCGGATAGAGAAACGCTAAAATTGAAAGGTGCGAGAAAAGAGGAAAGGGATTGTCAGGCGTACAGCACAGGGAGAAACGCAATAACCTAGAACCTGAAATAGAATAATACTAAAGCAACAAACCAAATCAACAACAAAAAGAAAACAGTAACTAGTCTAGTTAAACGAAAAGTGTATATATTGCCGTATAGATAAAAACATAATGATTATCACATCTGCGTTAACTCTGTGATCTTTGAAAGAGGAAAAGACAACTACTTAGAAGGTAAAATGAGATAAAAGACGAAAAAGTATCGTTTGACACGCAGAGGATACCATATAAAATGCGATGCTATCTAAAGGTGCTTCTAATCTGAAGAGTACGCACGAAGCGACTGTGGTAGGGATTTTATTGTACCCTTTGTGAGTCAGTGTATAAACTGTGGGTAAAAGAATTATCTCTAGATAGACAACTGAACTTGGCTAGATAGATATAAGAGTAAATTCTATCCCTATTTCTTCTACCTTTACAAGTGCCAGACCAAGCCAAAAATTGACTGCTGTTGTCATATTTAGGCGGGAGCTGCCAAGAATTCACTCCCCAGCTTTGATAGAGTTCAAAAGCGTCTCTGAGCCCTTGTGGGTGACGAATTATTCTCCAACCTCTCTCTCTCTCTCTCTCTCTCACATGCGGGATATAGCAAATCTCTCGCTGCTCTATCGCTACTTCCACGGAATGTGTCGGACAAACTACATTCCCCGGTCCCATCAGTTCAAACCTTCACGGCAAGAACACACCATTCCACTTAAGTAGTAGCAAATCACCCACACTTTCTCCGTATTCCATCGGTGAGAAGTAACTTCTACTTTAACAGCTTTTCCTGCAAACTGCTGCTTTGTGGAGCCAACTCTCAAGAGGATGCTTTCCCAATCACTACAATCTTAACCTGTTCAAGGTTAGAGTTACCAATATCTACCACTCCTATCCGCACAAATTGACTCGTAATGTAACCCTCTACCTCGAGTGCCCCCCGGGTCTTGTAAAGGATGAAACTTACAGTAAAGAAAACATGTATTAGACTGCATCAAAAATAACTTTGTCATTTACAGTCCTTGACTACAAAGTTTGTCATATACGTATTTAAAGGTCATCTATGGTTCTGCTAAAATAGGAATATTATCATTCAATCATCATCAGTTCTATTCAACTGGATGTTTTGTTTCAGATTTCATAATGCCAAGCACAAGTATTGAGAATCTGACAATAGAAAAAGGAAATGAAACAGTAACTCATCAGACTACCTAAAACTAGTTTAAGTATTTTCAGTGTGGTGATTTGTCTCTGAAAATAAAGTTTAGAATTGATTAATAGTAAATTTCAATGTGAAAATATTGAATTGCTTAATAAAATCTGGCATAACACATACAGCGTTATCATTTCTATTCAGCTGTATCTTTTGTCTCCGATTTCATAATGGCAGTCACAAGTATTGTGATTCTGGCAATTTTGAGACTTTATTTTAAATTGAATCTCAAAGCTATTGAAACTGCTCACAGAATTCACTGAGTGAAAGGAAATGAAACAGTAATTGATCAGACTATTTGAAACTGGTTTAAATATTTTCAGTGTGGTGATAGGTGATTCTAAGGGAATTAGAATTTCTACCAGGAATCATTTTTTTTAATCATTTCGCCCCAAGCAAGGCAGGAATGCCACTAGTACAGAGGGGGTTACAGAGAGTAAAAGTTAAGTGCCTAATGAAATCTGGTATAGCAGATAGAACATTATCAGTTCTATTCAGCTGTATCTTTTGTTTTTGATTTCATAATGACAGGCATGAGTATTGAGATTCTGGCAAGATTTGAGATTTTATTTTAAATTGAATCTCAAAGCTGTTGAAGTTCATCACAGAATTCAGTGAGTGAAATGAAATGAAACAGCAGCTGACCCCGTAACCTAAAACTGGTTTCAGGGTGGTAACTTGCACCTTGAAATAAACCCCAGAAGTGGATGGCCATCAGTTGTTAATCAATAAGTTAAAAGCTTGACAGAGTTAATAACAGAATTTGATCTAAAATATTTAATCTAGGTGATTAACAGAAAAGCATCAGGTAAAGAGCATTGAAAAGGAAAGAGACTATGCTGAAAAACAATGTTTTTTTTTCTTTTCTTTTATCATTCGATGATTTATCTCCCTTTTATAAACAAAACTTTATTCCCAAGCTTATTTAATGTAAAGACTATATATGACTATATTTAAAACGTTATTATTATTTGGTTCAAGTCACTCCTAGCTCTACTGGTACTATGTTACCCAGCACTAGCTGTTTCATAGTCGGATTATCGGCGATTAAACCGGTACCCACACAGAGTTTCTATATGAGGAGGGTGGCTAGTCACCCTACAGGATTAAATACAAGACCTGTTGAAAGGGCGGAGGAAGCTTTTTGCTCAACGACCATCTTGCAAATTTATCCTGGGAGTCTTGGACCCCATCATTTTTATTAGCCATTGGCTAAGAGAATGAGCCTCTGTAAAACCTGCGACCCAGGGGCTTCATTTTCATCGTCCTAGCTCGGTAGGCCATGACAAATAGAATCCCGGGTATAAAAGGTGAGTGTGGCTAGTTCAGTGCACACTGCACTTCACCTAAAAACCTTCACTGCGCAGGCCTGAGGGATACGTTCGCATCCACCAACCATTTCCAAGTCCTGTAGCGATGGGAAATTATTACTGTTCTATCATTATCAGTACTTTTCAGCTGTATCTTTCGTTTTCGGATTTGATAATGGCAGATACAAATATTATTGAGATGCTGGCAATTGTTATGCATTAATTTAAATTGGGTCTCAAAATCTCAATCTATATTATCCTACTACCGAAAACTGGGTTAAGCGTTTTAAGACTGATGACTTGTCCCTTGAAATAAAACTCAAAAGTGGACGATCATCAGCTGACAATTAATGATAAAGGTAGAAGGGGAACTTGGTTACCATTGCACGAACTAGGATAATTGAAAGATACCATATGAGTCACATTACATATGCTTAAAAATCATAGATTATTAAGAAATGAAAATACTTCTGATACACGTGAAGTATATTTTCATGGCCAGTTCCAAAATTTCAGGTAGCACTTCGTAATGTCTTTTAGAATGCAAGGTGCAAATTCTGCGCTTTATTTAAATGCGAACAAAATAAAGAAAAAAACTACGTGCAAAAGTTGTAGAAACCAGAGGCTCCCTCTAAAAATATTCAGTATGAGGTTTTAATCTAGCAGGGCATTACAATATTTTGTCTATTTCTGTTAATATTTAACACCCCTAACGAGGGATATATGTGGCACAAGGTCGATTTTAACGTGGGTCATACGAGCCCGTAGGCTCGGCCAAAAATCCCCGTAGAACCCGTATAAACGGGTTCGGGTCTGTCTACTTCAGCCCTTCGGCACAGCCTCGTCCGGGTTCCTCTCTGCCAAAAGAAGAGTGTTCGACAGCAGGTGCGAACAATCACAGCGTCAGTAGAACAGTCTATAGTGCTGTTTCATTTGTCTATTTCTGTTAATGGTCAGTCATCTGAATAGTGCTCCCTAAACAAAAATGGATATACAAAGATTTAATTTTTAATAGCGAAATCAAAGCTTAGTCAGTTTTGTCTTTTTGCTATGTTTTCTAATCCCCAAAGAGTTAAACAAAAATGAAATAAAATAAAATTTAAAGCTGTATCTTGCGTTTTCGATGCACAACTATAACTGGTGGTTATTGTATTTCTTTCCCTATTATATATAATAAACTGACACCAGAGATAAAATCGAAATGATCCTAGAATAACTTATAGGGACGAAGCATGTTACGAATGCATTATTTCCATAAGATCATATTTGTGTTCATAGATACATTTTTTACAATTTCTGCTATTTCCCCCCCAATTTATTGTGAAAAGCAGTTGCGACAGTTTATTTTATATATACCTGCTTCAAAATTATTATTGCTATGCATATTTTGGGTACTTCAGCATATCCATAATAGTTTTGGATGTGATTGTATTTATTTTGATATTATTAAGATTGAATAAATTGTTTAGTCACTTTCCCAACGCTGTAAAGTTGCCTTTCTCTGACTTTTCTATAAATACTTTCATGGTAATTGTTTGAATGAACTCTTCGCTATGGTACTTAAACTTTAAACGTAGTAATAGACTAACATCGAGATCACTATATGTAATTGTAAATTCTATGCTAACAGTTTCTTTTCTTGCACTTCTCGCTTCCAGCTCCATAGTTTCCAACCAACTTTCATCTGCAAAAATTTACATGGACGCTATCTACTGTCTTCCTGATTACACTTTCATCTTTCCGCTAATTATTAATGTTTCCGTTCGTTATTCTTCCACGCTATATAAACCCCTTGTGTCTTACTGGTTTCATGCCTTTTATGGGGTGTTACTAATTAAAAACAAGAAATAAATATTTGGTGATGATAAAAAAGTTACAAGCTTGATTTTGAAGGTACTGAATGTTATAAGTCAATTTGTTTTCTTCCTCTGAGCTCGGTCAAATAAGAAATCAGCTGCCAGCATCGAGTCATTTCGCGTTGCCCAAAGTGCTGAATATGTTCGCGTGAATGAACAATCTCCTGTTGTTATTGTGCTTCATCATTCTAGAGGTCAGGGGGTAAAGTAGGCAACTCTTAAATGGATAGCCTAGTAATCGACAACCAGTTGAAGGCAGATTTAGCTAGCAAATAGTAAATCATGCTACATTTGAAAGACAAGCGTTACTAAATTTTGTTTGAATTAACTTTCTTCTCATTAGCAGTTGAAGTTAGTCTGAATAATTATAAAATTAGTCTAAATTATTATATAATTAGCTCCAAAAGTTGCTCAGGGCGAAATTCGAAATTTTTAGACTGGGCCTTCAAAAGTAGCACGGTCTTGTAATATTGCCGGCAACTATGTTTTCTAGAATAGAGAATACACGAAATCTACTATCGCAAATTGTAGGGGGAATTTATTTACTGTTTAATTGGAAAACAAGAATGAACCGCATCTTAATATCTACTTGTTTGTTAATCAATAATATCTACAAATAAGGCTGACGGATTGCTCTTGACAAAAAGCGGTATAATTGAAAAACGACTAACAAAAAGCGGTAATGTCGGAAAACGATTAATAAAAAAAGGAGTAATATCGAATGACGATTAATAAAAATGGGTAATATCGAATGACGATCAATAAAAATGGGTAATATCAAAAAACGATTCATAAAAAGTGGTAATATCGAAAGTCGACTTACAAAAAATTTAACTTCTTTTCTGTTAATCATGTTTCAAAATTACCACTTTACGGTAATGCTATTTTTTGTTACATTTTTGTTTGTTTGTTGATTTTAACGAAATCTTCTATGGCAAATTGTTGGGGATCTGTTTATTGCTTCGTTGGGAAACAAGAATGATTCTCTATTTAATTTCTATTTTTTTTGTTTATCAATAAAATCTACAAATAAAGCTGACAGGTCGCTCTCGACAAATCACGAATTTCTGTTGTTTTCGAAAGCGCAACGTTACTAAATTTTGTATTGACATTCTCATGAGTAACCAAGGTTTGTCCAGTTTAGTTTTAAAATAGTCCCCAAAGTCGCCGGTACTGATATTCAAAATTTAGTATCACTAAACTTTCCGATGTATTTCTCTTCGATAAACTTTAGTTGTACTATTCAATTATTCCAGCTGCACCAGCTGGAATAATTGAATAGTACAAGGTCTTCATCCTGAAATGCAACAGGAGAGTTTGTAAAAACTTAAAAAAAAAAAAAAAAAAAAGGCGTGGATAAGCCTAATTCTGATTAGTCACCCTAAAAGACAATTTATAATTAAAAAAAAATCTATGGCAGAAACGCATACAAACAGAAAATAACATTTATATATTAAAACTGTAAATATGTATAGATACATACATGATTATAAATAATATTCTATGATAACTGTATGAATTTTAAAAAAAGGAAATAATTCTGTTCAAGCATTTACATTTAATACACTTCAGGATCAAAGTTCACAATGAAAATGACACAGCTTTTGCTGGGAGACTACATTCCCTGCCATTATATAGGACACACACGGATTTTTTGTATTCATCGGCTCGCCTAGAAACATCAGTTGCAAGTATGCGTTTGTGTTTGTTTGGTTTGGTTTGGTTTCTTTTACGGCACATCAACCTCAATGGGTCATTTAATGCCGACAATTTTTTATTCCTGGTAATATTTTGTTTTGTCAAAAATCTATTTCTGGTAATATTTTCTTTCCTCTAAAAGGTATAGCTGGTAATATTTTTTTTTCAAAAATGTATTACTGGTAATATTTTTTTTTCAAAAACGTATTGCTGGTAATATTTTTTTTTCATTTATTTCTGGTAATAATTTTCTTAGAAAGTATTTCTGGTATTAAAACCTATTTTTATACTTTCATAATGCTTTTTACCTCAGTTTCGGGGTTAACTATTTACCCATACACCTGACCCTAAAAAGGTGCTACCTCGGGTCAGGGTGAACCTGGGAACACCAGTAATTAAGGGGTGGTTCCACGCTCTTCAAAATCTCCTGTTCGGAGGCCTTGCTGCTGGACGTAGTTTATCGTCATACCCTGGAAGGGCGTTTGTGTTTACCTCCTTAACTGTCACGAGCCCAATGATTCCCGCCCAAATACATGAAACAATTGCACACTTGTGAATTTACAGACAAAATAAAATATACAAATATTTTGACTAATACGCAAGGACAATAAATCACACAGACATGCTGTTATACATATATATTTATTTTTTTATAAAGACAGGCTACTCTAAAAAGTAGGATTCTTTTTAGTGCGAAAGAGAATCCAACACTTTCAGAAGAAAAAAAAATAAGTATAATAAAATTAAGAGTAGCATACAATATTTATGCCAAAATGACTACGAAGGGTTGCTATAAAATGATTTGTTCGACATACAGGGGTTCCATAAAGGCAATTCAAAAATATATATCACAAAGGCAACTGATGTGGCATTACAAACCAGATGACCGTCAACCAACTATCATTTTCCAGAAAGAAGATATACCACAACATTGGGGACTGAATATCGTGGGTTCCTAAATCAAACATTTCCAAACCGAGGGATTGGAAGGGATGGCCCAATTCCCTGGACACCTCGTTCATCAGATATCACTCCCCTGGACTTCATTCTATAGGGTTCTTGGCCTTTCCACTAACTTGGAGTATCTGCATGTAAATTTTGGTGCAAATCCATCGAAAATTGCGGCCGTGCATTCGTCACAGACACACATCTTGCCTTTTATAGATAGAGATTACCGTAACTTTAAACGCCTAAGCCCTACACCACTATAAGTTATTGAATACAGGATAAAATAACGTATTTCGTAACTCTTTTACTTTGATTTTATGATTTTTTTTATGGTTTTATGAGTTGGTTAAGATTTAGTAAAATTTCAGCAGAGTTACTTATAAAAGAAACTTGTGTAGTGCTTTTGCGAAGTAGGTCGGACCAAGGACTTTTAAGTACCTCAACTTTTAAAAATGCTTCCGAAGAAAAAAGTTTTAATAAATGTTATAACTTAGCTACCTCCACAAATTCGTTGATAAAAGAGCATACCATGACAAAAAAAAAAAAAAAAAAAAAAAAAAATGCCTCGAACTGGTAAAACAAGTTTTATCTTAAAAAATTAAGACCAAAGTATTTTTTGATTATTTAATTAATTTTTTTAATCTTTTATAGAACGTTCGAAATTTTGGTTAAACTCTTGTTTTTAGGTATGCTCTCTGCAGATTAGAATCACTGCTCTTTGTTCCTACTTGGTGCATACTGCTAGCGGAGCGGCCATGTTTACATTGCGATAGCAACAAGAAAACTGCCACGATCAAGCTCAAACTTTGATCACGTGACCACAATAGTACCAACTACAAACACGCATAAGCAGCAGGCAGTGTGACAAACCTAACGATATATCACAAGGCGAAAGTTCGGAAAATGTTTGCCTTACCGTCGTATAAAGTTTTATTCTGTTTTAAATTACATAATAGATTTTATATGAACGTTTGGACAATAGCCATCGCTGTTATTAACACATATTGTATACACAGGAGTCTTTCGCTATTAAAATAGACAAGTCTCTGGTGCACATGTGATAACTGGCGGATATTATGATGCTTGCGCAAGACTCATGAGATATGTTTCAGATGGGGATTCAGAATTAATTGCTTTATCGTTAGACCAAATTAAACGAATTGCTGGAAAATATGTCCAATCTAGTACACCTGTGAATATCCTATAAACAACCTTCAGTGTTGTACAGAGTAGGAAAGCCAAAAATATCAGGGTGTGGCTTGTGTGCAAAATACTTAACAGGCCAAGTTAATGGCTTCCTCATCATTAATTTCAACAGAGAGAGAGAGAGAGAGAGAGAGAGTCTAGAGCAGAAATTGCGAAACAACACTAATATTTTTTTAACATTTTACCTTTAGAGAAACCGTGAGAAACTAATAAAATGTTAGCATTTCTTTATTTCTCGCACCCTTTCTAACGTTCCACTTGAATATTTTAGTACCTTTTTTTTTCTTCTTCGTCTAGACAATTTCTAATGAATTGACTCTTTGAAGTATCTCGGGTTAAATTTCATCCTTCTTATGACGCGTTGGAATCTGCCTGATCGGTATTTAAATAATACCACCTTTTCTATTTTCACGTATTTCGAAGTGCAGAGGTTTATGAACCCTTAATCATGATCGATGAATACTGTTAGCCTCCATCAATTTCGCTCGCTTATATAATAAAACAATAGCTGGCAACTTGTATTCGAGGATACTCGTCTACTAGGGCGGCTAGTCAATTCTTATTGCAGACGCTCGGTCAGGCACATTTGTGTTTGATCAACACCCACAGAGCCCACCTGTGGTTTATATTCCAACTATGTTGAGCCGACCTTAGTTACAGTTCGTGCTATTACAACTATCGACGATTCACAATTTCATTCAAAAGGCTGGGTCAAACTTTGGCTTGGTTTTCAGGCACTTTCCATATATGGTGGACTCTTCCATCGTATTCGACGTATGAGGGTCAAGTAGCTCTGTTCCTAGGAACCGATAGTCAGACACCAGCGAAAAATGGCGATTTTTACTGGTTTCTTTCTTATTTTTCGTTGATCTTTCAACCAATTTTCATCAAACGTAACAATTGCTTTATAAAGGTATCCTATTCTTCACCCCGTGTAGCACACTGAAAAAATTGAATTTTAAAAACTCTAAAATAATTGTAGTGGGTCTTCATGTTGCCTATTTTACTCTTTCATATCCTCGGCTAACTTCGATTGAATAAATACAGATTACTTCTGTTATATCAATACCCGCATTAATTCAAACTGTTTTTAAATGAAAGTACTTTAAACTAATTGAAGATAGACTGTTACATCTAAACATGATGCTGTTTTTGCTCCATTTTAATTGAACGCTTTTTCTGATCGACCAGTTGGGTATGGCTGCGAGTAAGTAATAATGTGAAATAAAAAAAATCATTTAAAAATATGACTGTTGTTTACATCCTGGAGAAAAAAACTGAAATCAGAAGATATAAATTCATAGAAAACCCAAGGAAAGAAACATGTTGCCATAACAAAAAATTCTAACTTTCTTCTGTCACTCTGATTCTATGACTGAACTGATAGAGGCACACACTGGCTTAAGAAGTAATTTTCCTGAGGTAAAAAAGGGATGCATTTTCCATTCCTGTCGAAGGCGCAATTTTTTTCTCAATTTGGGCCGGTTGTTATTAATTTGATTTTTTAAATAAAATAAAAATAAAATTCTTTTAGCATCTCCAACACTCAAACATCTTTTCCCAGTTTGTCATACATCTTTCCCCTGAAAACTGATCTTTATATATATATATATATATATATATATATATATATATATATATATATATATATATATATATATGTATATATATATGTGTGTGTGTGTGTGTGTGTGTGTGTAAAATGAGTTCAACACCGAGCGGCGACAGTCTGTTTCGTGCTTGAACGCAATCACATGATCTGAAGATTGCGTTCAAGCATGAAACAAGCTGTCGTCATTCGGTGTTGAGCTCAGTGCTTATATATATATATATATATATATATATATGTGTGTGTGTGTGTGTGTGTGTGTACCTCAAATAATTCCAAAGGTTTCAAACTTGATAAAAACAAAGTTTAATCCTCAAAATGTTTATGTCATTATTAAGAGACAAGACCAATGTATTTATTATTAAATTTTTTAATCCTTTTCAGCACGTTCGAAATTTTGATTAAAAATTTTGTTTTTCTTGCGTCAGCGGGGTGGGATGAGAGCAAAAAGTTGTATAGGAAATTTTAGCATCTTTTTGCGGTAAAAACACATTGATTTGGAAATTCATGCGAAAATCATTTGTCGGATTTTAATAAAATTTTCATGACTTATTCATAAATGAATAAAAATATTTTTGAATATTTTTTAGCACATCTTCGTAAAATATGTATTTTTTTTACAAATGTTATCCCACCCTCTTACTTAATTTTGTGAAATTTAGAGAAATTAAAATTTCACCCCACCCCCGCTCCGCCATCATATTTATATTCGATAAAAGCAGGACTCCTTGGATAATTCAAATCATCAATTTATTTTCTAACGGAGAAACATGATTTAAAGAAAATCTGAATTTAGTATTTTTTGTATGTGTATAAACGTCGATTTTTATAGATACGGTTGTTCATACACGGCATTATTAGAAAATAAAAGCTATATAATATACTAACTATAGTAAATTTAAAGCCACATTACATAATGTTCAACAAAACATTATATGACAGATAATTTTTTAAGATTACTGAGTACTTAAAAATTATATATAAAGGCGCTGACGTTATATTCAATTATTTTTTACGATAAAGTCCTCGTAGAAAAACATTGGATGAACAAAAATCTGGAGATTAAATAAACAGTTACCGACGTGTTAAAAATGCATTTCTGTGATATTTTAAACTTAAAATAAATTATATTTGTTTCAAATCAGGTTGATTATGCTTTAAATCAGCTAATATTTCTCAACTAGAGTTTCAGAAAAGTAAATTTTAGTTTTGAAAGATTTTCTCAATAGAGAGAATTACATAGCAATAAACGCGAGCTAAAAATGGCGGTAAAATCAGAATTTTTAGCAAAAAATACAAACAAAAAACAAACCTTCAATTAGTTTTGAAAAAGAGCAAAGCATTTTGCTTGTTGGAAATATTAAATGAAATCTATTAATTGGAAATTAAACCTAAAATAAAAGTTTCAAGAAATACTTTTTTTTATTAAAAAATTATTTTAAATCTTAGGTATCGCGAATCTGTGGAGTAAACTCATCTGCTCGGGTGGTTAGACAAAATTCCTTTTGAAGACGCCTGCTCAGACACATTTGGTTTTGTTCAAAACACAGAGCTAACCTTTAAACTACAGCTATATATATATATATATATATATATATATATATATCCTAATAAGGAGTGATCAGTTGTTTAACATGACTACTACGCTCAAACCTTCGGTCACTATGTTTTGTGACTTCGTGCTAAGACAACCATCAACGGCTTCTAAACACTTTCGTCAACCCAATTTTACTCACAACGCTTGGGCCAACTAGTGGTATGTTTTTCAGACAAATGAATTAATTTATACCATAGTATATATTAATGAATACACAAATGAGGTTATTTATGTGATATATTAAAAGTTGTCTCATGAACTGAATAAAAGGCTTCGAGTTACATTTTTTTAAAAGGGGCACGCGGATGTTTTTTTGTTTCATTAAATTTTGTGCCTTGAAGAAATTAACATGATTTTCATTTTATTTTCAACGTTTATTTCAACCTAAAATCACGAAGTTCTACCCCTCTTCATTTACCACATAGTCATCTTATTTTTTTTGTCTTTCCTTCTTAATTACACGCAATTACATTTGTTTTTAAACATTATACTACAAGCAAGCTTCAAAATACCTCCTGAGTAAGACGATAAACTACATCCAACATCAAGGCCTCTGATCAGGAGGCTTTGAAGAGCGTGGAACCACCTCTTTGTTGCTTTTGCTCTCAGGCCCACCTTGACCTGGGTTGGTAGCACCTGCTAGAGTCCCAGCTATGAGCAAATAGTGTCAAACTAGAGTCAAAAAAATTATGAAAGTGTAAAAATAGGTTTTAATACCAGCAATACATTTTTGAAAAAAAAATATTACCAGCAATAAAAATAACCCATTGACGTTGATAGGCCATAGAAGAAACCAAACCAAACTTAAAGGTAACTAAGAAGCAAGTTTTTACTGAGTGTTAGAAAGTATGAGAAAAAAAAGATAATTCTATTAAGCAGAGAGGATAACAAAAGAACAAGAATTGAGGCAGAAGATAACTGACATTCTATTTAAATTTTTGAAGATCAAATTTGACTTGGAAGTTAGAAGCCGAAAGAGAGTTCCACAAGCGAGAATGTCTAACCTTTCCAACTGCAAAATGACAAGACCTAGCCGCCAATCTAGTACTGTGCTTACATTCATAAAGTCTAGGTCCCATAAAGGAAAGTTCATCAGATCAATTATCAGGAAAGTATTTCTAGAAAAGCCTACGTTATGGCGGTAGGAAAGGAACTAAAGGTGTGATGCTAGGCCAGGACGAATAACTTTGCAAATTCTTCATTGGATTTTATCAAGAATCTGTAAATAAATAGCAGGGGCACCAGACTAGATGTGGTAACAATATTCAATGCATGGTTGTATAGTAAACTTATAAATGTGTAAGATAGATTCTCGAGAGAAAATTTGCTTAGCCCGACATCGTAAACCAACTTTCTTTGCAGCAGACCTGGCAACTGATTTAATATAATCTTTCCACTTCATGTTATCGGAAAATATTAGTCCCAGAAAGCGCAACGAGTCATTTTCCTGGAGGTTAGCATCAAACAGGTTGATGCAAAGCAGAAAAGGGTTCCCCTCTTACATTGCATTGCCGCCATTTTTCGCTTCTTGCTTAGGCTGTTGGTCATAGTTGTGTAACCCATTTAATATTATTTCGATCATAAAATTAACATAATTAAAACATGTCCTCAGTTATCTAATAAAATGAATATAGCAGCAAAACAAAAGCATGCTAGTAAAGAATATAATTTACAGGGAGTAAAAAAAACCCAAAAAAACCCCCCAAAAACTGAGATAATTTAAAATGTGAATGTTTGAGTAACTACATGAACCAAGCAAACGAAATTAAATAGGCTCCATGTTGAACAATGTAAGATTTATTTATCAACATTAGAATAATATATTCAGAGGGATCTAGAGATTATAACCGATTTCACAAAGTTTCACAAATGTTCAATATTCGTACCACCTATGACGCCACACACCTTTAGTCCAGCTTCTGCCAAACACGCAGTAGCATGTCTTGCGAAACATTTCCAGCGCTTTAGTGAGAATCTACCAGGAAGATGGGTCGACCGTGCCAGTGATAATGACAATGTGCTGTTGAACTGGCCACCACGTTCATCCGACTTTTCTATGTGGCTATGAGAAAGGACAGGTCCTCCTCTTCATACAAGTTCAGAGGAACTTAAGCAAAGAATCACTGAGTCGCTAAAATTCCGTCGGTAATCCAAATCTCTCTCCATAAAAATATTATCGAAAGTAAAATATTATTGGTTAGGATTAACAAAAGTTACGTAGATGACACGGTACTGATAGCAGACATGGAAAAGAAACTACAAAACCTCCTACAGAAGGTATCGAGGGAGAGCGAGAAGAAAGGACCAACTGTAAACTACAAGAATACAGAATGCATGGTCATCAGTAAAAGGGTGAGCCCAAAATGCAATTTGCAGGTCAGGGACACTAAAATCAAACATGTGCAGAAGTTTAAGTATCTGAGAAATGTTCTAATGGAGAAAGGTAGGTGCGACGCTGAGATCCGAAGACGGATTGGGATGGCCAAGGATGCATTCCAAAAGCTGGGCAGAGTACTGCAAAACAGGAGGATTTCTATGGTGACAAAGAAAAGAGTACTGAGCTGCTACGTGATATCTGTCCTTTTATATGGCAGCGAATGTTGGACGGTGTCCTCAAGGATGAAGAAGAGACTCGAGGCAGCGGAGATGTGATTCTACAGAAGGATGCTGAGGATATCATGGACCGAGCATGTGAGCAACGATGAGTTCTTGGAGAGGATGCAAACAAGGAAGAAGCTTATGCTTAGCATAAGGAAGAGGCAGATGAAATTTCTGGGATAAGTGATGAGAAAGGAGGGTCTGGAGAATCTGATACTCACGGGACGAATAGAGGGAAAAAGAGACAGAAGAGAGCAGCGCATGACATACGTGGCGACCATGGGCACGTGGATGGCGGAGTGTGGTCTGGGGGAGTGGGCAGAAATACAAAACCTGTTGAGAGCCACAAAGGATAAGGGGAAGTAGAGGGCCATGATCGTCTACGTCCTGTTAGTTTTCGATTTCACGCGATGTTTCTTTAAGAGATCGCGGTATCAGCTTAACAGCTATGTTGCCGTATAAAGATTTAATGACTAAACTCCTAAGGGGTTAAAAATCCATCAACAAAAACGTTCTTTATAAAATGGCTAATGTTTATTAGAGACAAAACAAAATCTGTCTTAATATATCAGACAATGTGGAAAACATAGCGACGGTCAATGACTCACAAGCCACCACCATTTTCACTTGCAGATGTAGCAAAATGCGCCAGATGAGATTAAATTTTTGAACAGCACGAATCGACATAAGAGAATCAGACAGAAAGAAATTCATAAAATGGAGACAAATTACCTTTTTAGACGAAGATAACAAGACAAAGAAATATTTTATCTACAAAACTGACCATTCCGCGAAAAGGAATACAGAAGGAACGAAGTGAGCCTCGCAGAAAAGGACGTAGAAGACGGCCGCTGAATTGTGTATTTCTCCCGCTATTTACACCTCATCTCTACTTCGCTCGTTTATAGCAGGAGGTTACAACCTAACAATAAAATCTGCTTTACTGCTAGAAATTGTTTTGGTCTTTACTCGTGGGTAACGATTTGGCCGAAGGGTAATTTTTAAGCCACAAGCGTTTAACTTAAAGAAACTGCACCCTGTCAACGAACCTGGTGCCTGGTCTGAGCTGCAACGCAAAACAGGGAACTCTTGTTATTGACCAGCAAATTTATTATAGAAACGATGGCGAGAAGCCAGATATAAAGCTTGGTAGACATTTTGGCTTCACGTTAAGTAAAACGTTATTGTCGTTGTAGTAAGCCTGGTTGTTGTTTCTGGATATGCGCCACTGGCAGATTTATTCTATCTCATTTGTTTTTTTTTTCTAATGATTTATTTTTCTTCTAATCTTTTCTTTTAATCTGTTATTTCTGTTTTTATTTTCTCGTGTCTTTATTTCTTCTTTGAAATTCCCAACATGTTTTCACTTCCCCACCCTGCATGGTGTCTTTACACTACTAACCGCTCGATGGTATATCTCGGGATGAAATTGTTATGTCATGGGTTTTATTCTCACATTGAATGTAAAGATTCAAAGCAGCTCGTAAGTGGCAAATGAAGACAATCGAAACAATAATTGTCTTCAAGTGACTGATGAGATATGTCTTAGTTCTTTCTCAGACAGTGAAATGATCAGTGATACATGACAATTCACAGATGGCGTAGAAGGTAGTAAAAGAAACAATTATTGCTATGAAGCAGTTGATGAGATATTTAGCACACATGATGTAACAAACGCTTCAATAAGAATTATATATTTTCTGTCTATATTTCTAAGATCAGGTATTATGTACACTATTTTCATTATTCGGACTATTGTCCTCATCTTTGTCGCCATATTTATTACAATGTTTCGGCCGTTGTACGCCCCGGCCTTCTTCAGGTGGTTGGAATGTCGAACTGAACCCTTTATTTCACTCAATGGGGTAGACTGTTCTAGTTCCTTGTGTAATGTATGTCAGTTATCAGTTATCTCCTTTTAATTGCCCTCTGAAAGTTCAACTTTTATTGCTCCCTTTGGAACTCTTTTCCCTTCATCACAACCATCAAGAGCATCTCAAATTCGATCAACAAATCAAACTCTTTTGTCACTTGTTGTAAAAATACCAACTGACATTTTAAAAAAATGGACAGAAACCTCCTTTTACAGTCAAAATCCTAAATTTCACTACATGATGACACATGCAAACCACCCCACCTCCTCATGCAGTATCAGAAACTTCACAACCCCCAGCCAATAAAACATATCTCTACATGTTGCATTTCTGAGCAACAGATTTGCAAAAAAGGCGAAAAATTAAATAATGCAATGTCTCTTCATTTTTCGGCTATTGTAACTCATTATCACTTGGTTAAAATCATGTAAAATTACGCGTTTTCTGAAAGACAATGTGAATAAGAGTTGCAAAAAAAGTTGAAATGTCTCAACCCATTGCAAGAAGTGATAAGTATGTGGTAAAATCACGGCTCCAAAAATGAATGTGCGCCTTTTGGGAAAACTTTTCAACCAATAATTACTTGAACTTCAACCTTTCATTCGGATTAAATTTGAGGACATCCAGAACGGACTTCCGTTGAATCTGGCTGGAATGATGCTTTTCTGTTATAGCTGCAGAAACGCTTTCCGAATTGAAACTAACTATTAACATGAAAAGTCAAACAATCTTGTTATTTTGAAATTCTCTTGATTTGATTTCTTTCGCGCCATTCTCTTCTGGTCTCATTTTTCAATGGTGACAATCAAGTTAGAGTTATCCAACATGCAAAGCGGGCCATAATTCTATTGCGTTGTCAGATAAATCCGTCCGTTTTCTTTTGATGTTATTTGAATGAACACGCAAAATATTTTTACCGTAGTGATTGTATGGTTTGTGTAGCTCTAAGTCTTTCTTTAGAGCCTTTGTTTAGATTTTCACATCATTGACAGATTTGTTCAAATTCTTGATGAAAAACTGGATTAAAATAAATAGAAAACAAAAACGAACGAATTTAGCTAACAGCCCAATCTTCTTTTTTTGTGCAGGACGTTGGCGATCATGGCTCTCCATAATTTCCTGCCCTTTGTAGCTCTGAATATTTTTTGTCTTTTTGTTATTTCTCCTAAACCTTGTTCCGCCATTTATTTACTCAAACTCACAATCTAGGTTAAGCGCTGTTTTTTCTCTGTTCCTCTTGCCTTCAATTTGTCCTGTGAGTATCACATTTTCTAAGCCTTCTTTACTCATTTATACACCCCAGAAATATTTTAACTGTCTCTTCCTGATGTTAAGTAGAAGTGTCTTTTTTGTTTCCATTTTCCTTAAAACTTCGTCGTTGTTCACATATTCGGTACATGGTATTCCCAGCATTCTACTGTAGAACCACGTTATCGCTTTTAAAACAAACATTGTCGAAGAGTGAAGGTAGTTAAAAAAATCGGTGTCATGGGAAAAATATTCCTTCTGACACTACGTCTTATTGTAGGCACATTTGTCCATATTTATCAAAATTCCTTATTGAAATAAAGTTATTTGTAACAATTCAAATGCATTTAACTTGTCTATTACTTTTATTGTAAACATAAAATGTCTTTAAACAATGCAAAAAAACAAAAAAAACAAAAAAAAACAAAAACAAAAAAAAACAAAAACAAAAAAAAAACAAAAAAAAAACAAAAAAAAAAACACACCTAAAATATATTACAGAACACTGTTGTGATATCTTATTTAGCTGATTACGTATTATTTCTTTTATATTTCAATATAAAACTATACCACCGAGAGAATTATCTTAACATTTAAATAATGATTTCACAGTTGTCATTAAAGGACATTAATACTGATGAAAATTATACTGTGATACAATGACAACCAGCTTCACAGAAATATGATTGTTTTAGTACTTACTTGCAGACATTACCAAATATGTCTATTGTTTGTCCTCATTGAAGACTTTCAGGTTGTTTTTAACTTACTTCTTGCTGCTTGACTTCGGATGGTTGACTCGATTTGTAATGCTAGTCTTCCATCAACCACCCGGCAGTTTCAACGGGTAGAGAGATGATATGACATCTCTGGTGTTAGGTTGATAATGTTTCAGACGTTTCAGGTGTCGATTATTATTGCGAGGAGATGTCCTTGTTCGTAGGTGAAAGAATGTCTTTGCTACTGTTGGAAGGCTGCCATCGCGGTTACACGCACGCGTGGGTGTGTGTGTGTGTATATATATATATATATATATATATATATATATATATATATATATATATATATATATATGAAACATTTCTCAGAGTTAACCTGAACAAAAAGACAATATGTATAAACGTAAAAGACAATAGGAAAACTATTATTAGCTGCATTGGAGGTAACGCGTCGGCTAATAATACAGTTTTTCTATTGTCTTTTACCTTTACACACACATAATATATATATATATATATATATATATATATATATATATATGTGTGCACTAGCGGCATGGCCCGGCGTTGCCATTGCTTGATTCAAAAATCGTACGACTCATACAGCAATCGCTATCACTTGACTTAAAAATATTTTTGCCCTTCCTTGCCTTTAAAGGAGTGCCCTTTGACGTGCTGAGGTTGCTACATGCCTTACTTCTTGCCTATCTCACACTGCGAATTTTTTCTAAGCTCTATACTAAACATTAAATCTGTTACGAAAAAAGAACTAAACAAAATGAACACAAAACGATCAGCTTTAAAAAAGGACTCATAACTGGAAAAACCGAATGAAAAAAGAATGTTAACCATAAATACTTTTTCACATCCAACCCAGTTCTGCGGAATCAGAATCAACGTTGAGTTTAAACAAGCGAATGAGCCAATTGGAGTAAATTAAATTTTTCCGACTTGTGACGAATACAGCTATCGATTTTTTTGTATGCTAGCATGCTAGATAACATTCGTGTCAGTCAGCTGTTGGCTATCACGCAATCAATAGAATCTTCCTGCCTATTCGTGGCAGCCAGATATAGGCTCTCATTCTGGCCAGTAGAAAATGGCCGCAAACTACATCGATTATTTCCACCATCGATGGGAGTTGGGAAATGCAAAGTCGATCTTGGCTTTCCCACTAACTTGGAGCATGTGCATGTAAATTTTGGTGCAAATCCGTCGAAAATTGCGGGCGTGCATTCGTTACACACACACCCTGCCTTTCATATATAAGAGGTGACAGGCTGTTTCATGCTAGCCGCAGTCGTCAAGCCTCACGATTGCGCCAGGCATGAAACACCCTGTCGCCTCTGAGTGTTGACTTCAGTGTTCACTTATATATATATATATATATATATATATATATATTTACCAAAAATAGGCCAAAATTTCGAGACAGGCCTCTGGATTTTTGAAGATTCATTTCAAAATTGAAGGTTGCGTCCCTTTTTCAAAACTAATTTACTAGCTTAGTTCGGGACTTAGTCTTCTTGAAGCTTTTTATCATATATTCAATAACAATAATAACGAAAGTAAAGTATTACGGCAAAGTTTCCATACAGGGTAATCTCTTTTTGCCTAACCTATCTTGTTGATTAAGGTTAATGTTACTGTTGGCAGATTTTAAAATTTAGATCGCCTCCTCTCTAAAAGTTTGGGCGCCATACACTAGTGAGTTTCAGCATTCTAGCTTCACGAGTCACGCAACACTTTCGAGTTTTAGGAGCATCACATATACTACAGCTGTCGCAGCGGGGGGTGTCTAGAGGTTAGCGTTAATTAAAGCTTATTGTAGCTTATTAGTAGTTAGTTAAACCAAAGAAGGTAAGAAACTTACTGATTACTAAATCAAGAGGATGGTCCGAAGCATTTGAAATTTAATATATATATATATATATATATATATATATATATATATATATATTTATAGAGAGAGAGAGAGAGAGAGAGAGTGGTTGTGTGTGTGTGTAATAAAATATAGTTTTAAGGTATGCGATATTTATGGGTTAAGTGCTCAATCTCAGGGATAGACCGGATGCAAATATGACAGTTGAATGAAGTCAACGCCAAGGAAAGGCAATTATCAGCTCCTAACGATTAATTTTAGCATGAAAAAGACTGTCGCCTTCAATGTCCATTATATATATCTATATATATATATATGCACACATACATATATATATATGCATGTGTGTGTATATATATATATATATGCATGTGTGTGTGTATATATATATATGTGTGTGTATATGTACATATATATGTATATATGTATGTGTGTATATGTGTGTATATATATATATATATATATATATATGTATATATATATATAGATATATATGTGTATATATATATATATATGTGTGTGTGTGTGCATGTATATATATGTGTATGTGTTTGTATGTATGTATCTGTTACTTACACTGATCTCTCAGTGGATCGATGTCCTCATTCCTTGGAATTATCCCTACTAATTATATTATATATTATATATTTAAGTATGTATGTGTGTATATATATATATATATATATATATATATATATATATATATATATATATATATATATATATATATATACTAGCAGCTATACCCAGCTGGTCGATCAGAAATAGTGTTCAATTAGAATGGACTAAAAATACCATCATGTTTAGATGTAACAGAGTCTATCTTCAATTATTTTAAAGTACTTTGATTAAAAAACATTTTGAATTAATGTAGTTACTCATATAACAGAAGCAGTCTGTATTTATTCAATCGAAGTTAGCCGTGGACATTAAGAAGTAAAATAGGTAACACGAAGAGCCCCTTCAGATTATATTTATTTTGGAGTTTTTGAAATTCAATTTGTCACTTTGCTACCAGGGATGTAAAAGAGGATACTTTTATAAGGTAATTGTTAAGTATGATTGAAATTTGTTGAAAGATCAATGAAATATAAGAAAAGAAAAAAACAGTAAAATTCGCCATTTTTCGCTATTTACGCGGGTTTCCACGATGTGAGTGGACTCAATTATTAGATTGGTGCAAAACATAATGACGTAATAATGTCGTTTTTTGACGTTAACGTCAAAAAACGACATTATTACGTCATTATTTTTGCATTAACCTAATATCAAGTTAAATGATTGCGAAACAATCAATTTATTGTTGGCTAAAACTGAGTGAAATTTGTATTAGATTGCTTGAAAATTGGGGGAGTTTTTAGTTTAAAATTTGTTTTGAAATCGATTTTCCGTTTTTCACGGTTTTTCGCTAAACGCAGTGGCGTAGAAACAAAAATGGGGTATCGTTGAGTTCGTCATGACGTAAGTACCTTACATACCGAGTTTGAATTAAATCGGAGGAAATAAAAACTGGATTTATCGATTTTTAATCGTTTTTATCGATTGTTTAAAAATATCGATTTTAAGAATCTATCGCATATACATGTGCCAAGCTTGGTCAAAATCGGTTGAAACGGAATCACACAGACATGCTCTCTCTCTCTCTCTCTGTATATATATATATATATATATATATATATATATATATATATATATATATACACCCGTGTGCAAATTAATTGAAACAAAACGAATAATTCCGCTATTTACTTTTTTTCGTATTTTTCCAATGAAACATGACCAAGTGCACTTGTTAGTACTTCGTATGTCCATTCCACGAAGTCGTTTCTTGCAGATTGACCACAGATTCTCGATTGGATTTAAATCAGGAGATTTTCCTGACCAGTACAGTGTTTTGATTTGCTTACTAAGACTTGCTAGTAGGTTCGTGCAGCGTTTCAAATTTTCGTACGTTTCCTTGGCGTAACATCCATCGCAGACAATGGCCGTAGGACAACTAATCGACAGTCAAGAAAATAGTGAGCGTGATAAAATATGATGCAATCACTGATGGCACAATATTTTACAAGGCTACACGACTGCAAATAACCTAATGTGAGGGAAAAATAGATATTGATTACACCCTGTCAGTCCAGTGGGTCTAAAACTGACCGTATGGTGAAAGAAAGGAAACTAAAGTCTCAATTAATTTGCACAAGGATATATAATTTATTCGAAAATTATAACATAAGCATGTTATAAAATCAATACAAAAATAGCCATTTTTGTTTCAACACTTCTGGTGTCTTATCAAGTGATGGTGTTGAAATTCAACACTATCACTTGATAAGACAAAATGGCTATTTTTGTAGTGATTTTATAAAATGTTTGTTATAATTTTCGAATAAATTATATATGCTCTGTACTGAGCACTCTTTTAAGAATAGTATTTTTAGTTACTGCAATTAATTCCGTATACACCAATCCTATACTTGGGTATATATATATATATATATATATATATATATATATATATATATATATATATATATATATAATCCTTCTGATAAATTATTCAGTAAGAACATTATTTTATTAGGTTGGTGCAAAAATAATGACGTAATAATGTCGTTTTATGGCGTATTTTTTAACGTCAAAAAACGACATTATTACGTCATTATTTTTGCACCAACCTAATATTTTACTTCTCTCACTTTGAATGTTCTTAATATATTAGCATTTCTGCAGATAATGCATTGAATTCATGTTAAATACAAGTTTGTAAGGATATTTTATAAATACAGATGCATATTTCTAAGGCTGAGTTATTTCTTCCTCGAATTCCCGCTATCCTTCATTGAAAGGTCAATGTTTGAATTCATAAACAATGAGTTAATCACTATCGACCATTTTTAGCCGATTGTACTTTGCTAAGAAATATTAGATAACAAAAATATACCTATTGGTGTCGGGAATATTCAAGTCTTTTCCCAGTAAATGAATCAAATAGGAACCGCAGTTAAAAACCAGGATTTGAAACCGCGTGTCTTGTTTTATAGAACTGGTAACAAGTATGGTATCAGGTATAAGAAAGGCAGCTATCTTTATTGCTTGTGTATTCGTTCCCTTCTCTTAAAGTGTTGTCGTTTTTTATATACATGTTGGATTTCTTTCCGCACCAGGCTTTATTTACAGCACATTAGTTTGTCTTAGGCATCTCTTAGTTCTGATCATATTTCTATCTTGTGTTGGAGAATGTTGTATTACAAGAGAGAAAGAGAGGGGATGGTAAGATGCGTTGACATTAAAAAATTTATATTTAGAGAGAGAGGAAGAAATGGCAAAATCTGTTAAATACAAAATATAATACACCGAGAAAGAAAAATGAAGAGGGAAAAGGCAAGTTCAATATAAAAATGTAGCGTTAAGAGATCTATATATATATATATATATATATATATATATATATATATATATATATATATATATATATTCATACACGTTTCATTAAATAATATAGACAAGTGTTGTCTCTATTTTATGTAAATTTTTTTTCGTAAATTCTGATAAGTTTAATAACATTATCGTTGAAAGAAGAAAGAAATTCACAGTAGTGATCCATATTTTTTTTAATACAATCTAAGCTTTCGGCTTACTTAAGCCATTATCAAAGATGTCAATTACAACATATTAAACAATATACGGACACGACAATGATGATAGTCTGTCAATGTTTACATAGAAGATTTCTAAGCAACGATAAACACGCACATATAAGACGCTAGAAGCGAAAATCACACCGCATCTCATGACGTCACACATGACCACACGAGTGTGAATTGCAGAAGTATGAATCGAAAGCCGTTGGTATAAACCAATGGCTTCTGTTACCAATTATAGTTTCGATTCATACTTCTACAATAATGTAAATGTTTTACTTAGCTCGATCACTTGTGGTAATAGAAACTGATATATATTTTTTTATCGAATTCACCTCATACAAGCCAGTAAAGCCACGAAAACACAAAGAGTTACAGGGTGTGGAAGAATTAGGAAATCGGAGGTGTGAGAATGAGGATAGCGATTGTCATTGCATTTAAATTTTTGAAGTTCAAAGTTGTCTGGAGAGCATGGAACCGGAAGGGAGTTCCACAAGCCAAAAGTAGAGCATAAATATAATTATTTATTTAAAAATATGATTCCAACACGCAATCATATTGGAATTATATTTTTAAATAAATAATTATATATATATATATATATATATATATATATATATATATAGAGAGAGAGAGAGAGAGAGAGATAGTCGCCTTACAAGGTAATTTTGTTTTTCCATGTCTGCGTTGAACCTAACGAAGAAAGAGAAAGAAAGATAAATAGGGGAATATTAAAACACGTTCAATATTAAAAAGGTAGTACAGACAGATAGATAGATAGATAGATAGATAGATAGGGAGTGAGAGATAGAATGGTGGGGATTGACTTACTGGATAATTTTACCTTTCCATCCTTGCATTGAACACAACCAAAACGACACATGAATTCAATGAAACAAATTTTCTTTTCGATTTTATTCTGTGATGAAATCTAAGCCATCTACGCATTTTTGGTTTTAATTCATAACATCAAATATATAGGGCAATTCGACGTAGTGTAATGCTCAGCAAGTTTGTTTCGTTAAATCAATTACGACTGAACAGTGAGTTCGATCCTCACTGGGTGCAGCATACTTTCCATGTCATGCCACATTTAAGCTACGCATAGAAAATCACCACGTCATTAAACTACAACAAGCGAGCTGAACATTTCCAATATGTATTGATTTTTATCGAACGATAGACAGTTACTTTAATACACCTCAATGACATTTTCTTTTACCTTACTGCTAAGATCATGGCCATGTGCAGATACTAGAAATACACATGAAAATTTCACGGATTCCTTAGTTAAGTTTTACGACGAATTAATTCTTAAATTAATGACTGAAGAAGCTTCTTGCAAGTTCGACGACTATAAAGATACCAGTAGAAACTCGACTATTGCATCGTTAAATATTTGAGCTAAACAACTTTAAGAAAATATTACAATCACAATAATAAAGATGAATGCAGGTTTTATTTAAAGTAGGACGAGGATACACATAAAAAAGAATTGAAATTGACAAGATTTCCCATAGCCCCGACCGACGACATTCCTTCCTTTCCTTTCTTGTCTCACTGAAACCAAACAGCGTTTCAGATATGTCTTCTTCTTTCTTCACGACCAAAACGGAATAGTCCATTATTTATGAGGTATTGATAAGACGTAAGGGGTAAACAGAATAATAATAGAATACTAAAGTTCAACTCTCATTACTGATTTTACGAACTAATGTTTCATTTTACTGTTTGTTTTTCAGGTTACACCAAACACTCCAGCCGCGGGTCAGCTGCACCCTGGAGATGCCATTCTTGGTATTGGAGGCAGTAATACCAGCCAGCTGACGCATATGCAAGCTCACCAACTTATCAAAAGTGCGGGAAACTTTTTGCAGCTTACTCTTTTAAAGTAAATATTTTTTTGTTCATTTCTTTTCTTGGTATCTGTAAGACGTATACACATGATTTCGTTGGTGCAGAATAAACAGGTGTAAGATATTTTAGTAGGAAGAAGAAGAAGAAATGATTTTGTTGTTTGTCGATATTTGGAAAACAAAAAAAAAACCTGACTGGAGGCAAAGGAGCAAGAGGTTCTCGATGAATTAACAGAGATATCTCTTGGACGCTTCTCTATGGTATAAGATTTCGTCAATTAGTCTGAACATGAATAGTGAGTTCTATCCTCTTGGAAGCCCCAGACTTTGGTTTTATGCTAAAACTAAACTATGCTTAGGAAATAACAATTTCAACCTACTTAGTGATTTAAATAGTTCCAAACATCTCTGCTCACGTCCATGCAAAAACCAATATTTCAAAACGTGATTTTCAATGTTTTCTACGCTTTCATTCAATCCTAAGTTTAGTAAATTTCAATAAAGTCATTAATATGATGTAAGCCATTTTATTGATTAGAATGGCAAAAATATAAATGTTTTACTTAGCTCGATCACTTGTGGTAATAGAAACTGATATATATTTTTTATCGAATTCACCTCATACAAGCCAGTAAAGACACGAAGACACAAAGAGTTACAGGGTGTGGAAGAATTAGGAAATCGGAGGGGTGAGACCCATAGAATGAGGATAGCGATTGTCATTGCATTTAAATTTTTGAAGTTCAAAGTTGTCTGGAGAGCATGGAACCAGAAGGGAGTTCTACAAGCCAAGCAAGAAGTGCGAGAAAAGAAACTGTTAGCATAGAACTTACGGTTACATCTAGCCAAGCCAAATGTGAGCTGATGAGACTTGGCCGCGAATCTAGTACTTCGCTTAAACCCATAAAGTCTCAGTACTATAGCGAAGAGTTGATCCGAATAATTACAATTACCAATTATTTATAGTAAAGACACAGAGAAGCTACATTACGGCGGTGGCAAAGTGACTGGAGTTAAGACACCAGGTTAGGACCAATAATTCATATATTAAAATTCTCTCTCTCTCTCTCTCTATATATATATATATATATATATATATATATATATATATATATATATATAAAGAGAAAGAACACTCATATCAAGAATTCACAGTTCTTTAGCATTTATTTTTTAAAAAGTGCTCGATACAACGTAGAACATAATATCTTAATATTTTTATTTAAAAAAATATTTTACATCGCGAAACGGAAATTTCTGTGTTTCGGAACTTTAAATCTGTTCCATTATCAAGCGATGTTGGCAAAAAGTTAACCAATATCGCTTGATAATGGAACAAATTTAAAGTTCTGAAACATAGAAATTTCCGTTTCGTGATGTAAAATATTTTTTAAATAAAAATATTAGAAATACACACAGACAGATAGTAAAATGGAAATTTTATATATCACTACAGTGTGTAACTTACCAACAAATTATAAATTACTTGCAATCAGCCTCATTCACAATTTATGATATATCCATTTTTATTTTTAAATTTCTCTTTTAAATTGAAAGATAAAATCAATTCGCGTTGATATTGAATGAGTTTTAAACTGATATCTCAGAATAGCAACGTAAAGGCTTTCTCTTCACAGGATGCTATCTAGCTAAGCAGTTTGTGCAACTGTGGTCTTTTCCTGTAATGATTGCCTCAGCGCTAAAAGGATTATAGATGTGTGATTTAATCAAGTCCTCAGTCAGTCTTTGTGGTATGCCGAAAAGAAGACATTTTTGTCAAGGAATCTGACATAGAAAAGAGCACAGAAATTATGTTTCCTAAGAGCAGCTGAGATTCGAACGTGGTTCATTGATTATATTTTTCCTTGCAAAAAAAATATTGTGCAACGTTGCATTTCAAGAACGTGTTATACAGCACCTCTTAATATGTCATACTTCCTTCTTATAATGTAACAATTGCGAGAGTGAGGTAATCGATTTGCATGTGAAATGTTTAACTGATAAAAAATGTTTAAAATGAAGAACGTTAGATTTGGATTACGAATAAATATTTACCATAATTAGCAAATTCTGGAACTATTTAAATAAACTGGTCCACTCATAAAAAGTAAGGCAAAATCTTTTTCGGAATAATTTTTGCTCACTCTGTAGAAATTCCTTAACACGCGACACTTGTCAAAATAGAAAAGTATTGATTTTTTTATCATTTTAGAATGGGCTTCTATTCATATTATCGATATAGTATCAAACTGATCCTTAAACTTTACGGAGTTATCGGACCTAGATGTTATTTACATATGTCAAATTTGAAAATGTGGTCAAATCAATGATATGTACATATTAGTTTTCATTTTCAGAAACAAACAAAAAATTAACTAAAAAATATAACTTTCTGTATGCAATATTTTTCGGAAGCACATGCACAAACATTTGATGTAAATAATTAGTTATCTTAAATGAAGAATAAACGGATGTATATTTTTATTAATTCCTGTAAATTTTAGTTCTTTAATTAAGAATGTATATATCCGTTTGTTCTTTATTTAAGAAAACTATTTTTAAACCCTCGCTGTTTTTGTACGGAAAACACCCGAGTCTAATAACTGTAAAAGTCATGGATCGATTTGAAAACAATCAATATTTTTCGATGCTGACAATTGTTGTGGCCTAAATAAAGTCTAAAGAATACTATTTTTTTTCTCAAGTAGACCAGTTTATTTAAGTTGTGGCCAGATTCTGTTCAGTTCATTACTTTATTAAATCAATAAAATATTACATTTTTGTATCTGAGTAGGTTTTCTAGATGGTATTTTTTAATTCTCATTTATGTTGGTCCCTACTGAATATGTTTCTCTAAATTATCTTCGGCTCATGATTCCATAATTCGTCGATAAAACTGAATATCTATCGACTTTCGCTGATTATTCGATGTGTCACGTGATGTCCGCTTCTGACAAAATATTTTTCTTTTATTTGGGTGTGTGCTTTCGTATTTATGGTATTCTTTGAAACAGCACTGATTCCGGTGGATCGCAAAATAGTTACTGTGATTTGGCATTATCTCCCTTAACAATAACTTTTCTCTAACGCAACATTGAAGATATTTTCATGCGCATATTTTTTTTTCGAATTTAGCAAAAGATGCGCCCCCAACATTAACCAAGAAAAGGAGAGACAAATAATGTAATAGCAGAACAGTTAGGCATCCACCGTTTCAGATTTTTTTCCCATTAATTTTGTTTACATTTTTTTTTTTTTTTTTTTTTAAACGGAACAAATATTTATAGGCAACAGCTATCATGTTCATGGTACTGAAGAGTTAAGATTAACTACACAAATGTCTTGACAACCTCGAACTTACTCTTGAAAGACGTGCCTTCGGATTGGATGAAATATGGTTCGACGGAGGTGATTTAAATTGCGTAAAACGTCAAGAGAAATATGTAGGAAAATTTCCTCAAGATATTATTTCTGAGTTACCAACTTGAACTAACCTTTACTTGTTTGCTTACCTTAAAACGGCAGCATATTCGTTGATAGAAATGAGAGACCATTGTTCCACTTTTATTATCGTTAAAACGTTGTTTATAGACCCCCTTTTAATGATTTGTTTGTATCCATTATTTCAGTCAAAATAGAAACACAAACAAAGCTAGGTTCGTTTTACAGTGAAGTGGTTTATTGTCAAATCATGTACACGAGGGGAGTGCTGAAAAGTTCACAGCAGAGTGTAGACCAAAAAAGTGAGCAGAATTTTTTTGTGGTGGAAGTTGGGCAATGGATTTTTCGGCACACACATACATACATACATACATATATATATACATATATATGTACACATTTATATATATATATATATATATATATATATATATATATGTACACATTTATATATATATATATAAATGTACACATTTATATATATATATGTACACATTTATATATATATATATATATATATATATATATATATATATGTACATATATATATATATATATATATATATATGTACACATTTATATATATATATATGTACACATTTATATATATATATATATATATATGTACACATTTATATATATATATATATATATATATGTACACATTTATATATATATATATACACATTTATATATATATATATATACACATTTATATATTTATATATATATATATATATATGTACACATTTATATATATATATGTACACATTTATATATTTATATATATATATATATATATGTACACATTTATATATTTATATATATATATATATGTACACATTTATATATATATATATATAAATGTACACACAGACATATATTTATATATATATATAAATGTACACACAGACATATATTTATATATATATATATAAATGTACACTCACACACACACACACATATATATATATATATATATATATATATATATATATTGCGTTCTGCTTGATTATGCAAAGTAATGTTTTCATCTAACGTGTCAATAAATTCTGTTTTTTTCAGACTTTGTGCTTCTTGCAGATTAAATTATACTTTCAGACAAGAGAATATGATCAATGAAAAAAAAGTTGTATAGTAACAGGGTTCTTTTTCTCAAAGTATGTAAAAAGGCACTGTTTCAAGTGTTCGGTCTGATTAAGCAATCACCATATAAATTCTTAATATGGGTAAGAAAAAAGAGTGTTACTGAAAACGATCATGCTGAAATTACTCGCATGCTTGGAAGTGGTCTGTCAACGCTAGAAATTTTTAAAAAGTTACATAGAGACCACCGTACAATCAAAGCATTCGTCTTAGTAAATCATGCAGAAAGACACCTAAACGATCGCATTTGCAAAAGTTAACTGCCAGAGATCTTCGTAAAATTAAATATGAAGTTTCGAAGAAACCGCATGAAACTAGTAAAAAAATATTTGAAACCGCAGGAGTGCTCAAAGTTGGTAAAACTACCCGTTGTGAGGTTCTCAAGACCTTGCCAAAGTGAAGAGTCCCATCAAGAGGCCCCCATTGAGCAAAGCAAACAAGATGAAAAGAGTTGAATGGGCGCACAGTTACATGAAGACCAATTTTAGCAATGTGATTTTCACCAACGAGCGCCGTGCTACCCTTGATGGGCCTGATGAGTGGTCATCTGGATGGGTGTTAAATGGTCGACTGGCAGGAGTACGCATTCGTCGACAACAGGGTGGCGGAGGAGTGATGTTTTGGGCTGGGATCCGCGGAAATGAACTAATAGGCCCACAGAAAGTAGCCAAAGGGCTTAAGCTAAATTCAAATGGATATTGTAGGCTTTTGGAAGATGCCTTTCTGCCCTGGCCTGATGAACAACCAATTCAGAAAAGAAGATTGTTGATATTTCAGCAGGATAATTCTCCAGCGCATAGATCAAGAAGCACCACCAATTGGCTATCAGACCATGGGTTCAAAGGGAAAAATTTAATCGTATAGCTTCTAAACAGCCCCAATTTAAATCCAATAGAAAATTTGTGGTCTATAGTCAAGAGGCGGATTAATGCTGAAAACAAGCAATTCACCAGCTTAGAAGTCATGTGGAAAGCAATTGTAAGTGCTTGCCGATCAATCAAACCTTCTGAAATAGAAACACTGACGTCAGCAGTGGACAGACGCCTCATAACGGTTTTGAAGAATGGAGGATGTCATGTTTGTTCGTAGCCACATTAACAGACTTGCTTTGTTTTGTTTAACATGCTATACATATGTATTATGTAATGTAGGACTTAGAACACACGATGTATTGTCATATGCGCCACAATTCAATTAATAAAATTTAGTATAAAATGTTTTTTTCTTGTTTTATTTTCCATTTGTGTAATGAAAGTGAACACTAAATTAGGGCTTAAGATTATAAATCATTAAAAAGAAGCCCGTTTTGTATATTTCAACAACTTAAATGATTGACAAAATAATAAAATAGTATCAACAACACATTAGCTAATATTCTTCAGAATATATTGCTTAACTTGGATATTTTTAGGTAAAAATTAACTTTGCATAATCAAGCAGAACGCACTGTACATATATATGTACACACACACATATATATATATATATATATATATATATATATAAATATGTACAAATATATATATATATATATAAATATGTGCAAATATATATATATATATATATATATAAATGTACAAATATATATATATGTATATATATATATATATATATCCAAGTATATGATTGGTGTATATGGAATGAATTCCAATAACCAACAATTACTATTCTTAAAAGAGTGCTCAATACAAAGCCTCAAAACTGCACCAATTATTAAGCAATTGTCTGCTTTTGAAAATGAACTATTGGATATCATCAAAGGATTAACCTTCTATAAATACAAAAATGCCTTCCAAAAAAATCTGGATAGTATCGTCAAAGACATTAATAAATCTGGTGATATATATGTAAAATCCGATAAAACGGATAATTTTTATAAGTTATCTCCTAAGGACTATGATACATGAGTTAGGGATAGTCTAACCAGAAACTACAAAAAAATTGATACAAATAACTTCAACCAAATAGATAGCATTAACAGTATCAGTAAATCAATTACTGATAAATTATTGATCAGTGATCGGGTCGGCAAACTACAAACTAAGGAAGCCTATGTCTTGTTAAAAGACCATAAACCTGAATTCAAAACTAAGCCATCTACTAGGCTTATAAACCCTACCAAACCGGAAATCGGCAGAATTAGTAAGACCATCTTAGAAAGAACCAACAAATCCATAAAAAACACCCTTGGACTACTACAGTGGGTTAACACAGCTGATGTTATCAACTGGTTTAATAACATCCGATATAAGGGCAACTGTACTTTTATACAGTTCGATATTGTCGATTATTATCCCTCTATATCGAAGGATCTTTTTACTTTGGCCTTGGATTTCGCCCGGGAATACTCTAATATTTCTGAGAGTGAGGTGGACATCACCATGAAATGCCGAAATTCTGTTCTAATCTACAAAGATGAACAGTGGACCAAAAAGTCTTACAACAACAATTTTGACATTTCGATGGGTTCTCTGGATTCTGCTGAAGCTTCTGACCTGGTTGGATTATTTATGTTGTATAATTTAAGTGCCTTTGACTGTCTGGATTCCGATAGTATAGGATTGTATAGAGATGATGGTTTATTAGTTGTTAAAAACTCCACTATAACTAAGGTAGACCGTATTAGGAAAATGATTCATAGGGTATTTAAGGATTTAGGTCTTAGGACAATAGTCACTACTAATGTTAAACAAGTAGATTTTCTAGACGTCACCCTAAACCTTGCTAATAACTCTTTCCAACCATATGTGAAGGTTAATTCCAATCCGATATACGTTCATCCAAATTCCAACCATCCCCCTTCAGTTATCAAACATATACCCTCTTCCATTGGATTTAGAATTAGCACTAACTCTTCTAACAAAGATGTTTTTAATAAACATAGTGACTTCAGCTGTCTCTTGCTTATTCTATGTACAAGCTTTTTTTTGTTTCAATTTTCTTTGAAACTTCCTCGTTGCTTACGTGCTCCGTTCATGGTATTCACATCATCCTTCTGTAGAACCACATATCTGTTGGCTCAAGGCTTTTCTTCATCTATGAAAGGATTATCCAGCATTCATTATCATATAAGAGAATAGATATTATAGAGCTATTCAGAGCTCTTTTCTTTGTTTCTAACGAATTCTCCTTATTTTTTTCAATAATTTACTTAGTTTTGCACCGAACAATAACATGTTTTGTTTTATTATTTATTAAGATTTCATTTAAAAAAAAATAAAGAAAAATATGAGTGTAGTCGACCAGAGGAGAGGAAGGTCGTTTGATTTATTTTATTTTTGTGGTTGACTACGAGGAAAAATACTTGTATGTAGAAGAAAAAAACATTGAATAAACAAACTACTCTCTTTGAAGAAATCCTTATTTGTATCTCAGGCCCCTTAAACGATATATTTTATCACCAACAGTCACTTCTTAACGTTGATTTCTTGGCTGGAGGCCCAGATGTCTTGATTATCTCAGTATCTTATCCCTTTTTATCCACTCTTGTTGTAATGAGAAATGCCACCTTGAGCCTGAGTCTGAAGGCGACGGCATTTCCTTTTCGGCTTAACTGCTTCTATGTGCCCCGTCCCTTCAAAACGTGGGAGATCATGTATCTATACAAATTCCCCTTTGTAAACTCTTAGAAAAGATGTGTTTTCATTATACCTTCCACTCACTGTTCTGTCATCCATTTACCTAAGCTTGTTAGGTAGATTACTTGAATTCCCTTACTCCTTTTCACTTCAATATCTACTGTGAGTGTCAAATTCTCCAAGACCTCTTTCCTCATTATGTTTCACAGAAATTTCAACTCTCTCTTTCTCCTTCTAGTTATAAGTATAAGCCTTCTTAAACAATGAAACATACTCGATGCTCACATGTTTGGTCATTGGTATTCTCAGCATCCTCCCGTAGAACCACATCTCTTTTACCTCATGTCTCTTCTTCGGCCGGATAGAGATTGCCAAGAATTCACTGCCATATAGGATGACTGATATTACATCGCACTTTAGCACTGTTTTTTTTTTTTTTGTTTCTAACGAAATTTTCCTATCTGTTGAAAAATAAACATGACTTACCATCGTATCGTGTTGGTACACACCGGTTCCCTAAGATCATCGACGTTAAGCAACGTTGAGCCTGGTTAGTACTTAGATGGGTGACCGCTTGGGAATACCAGGTGCTGTATACGTGGTTGGGCAGATGGTGTAATGGATAATTGCTTTGGATTGTTAACCGTAGAGCCAACTTCCAATTCCAGTTGAGTTTGTTATATTCATTTACGCGCATACAACATTGGGAAAGGTATGGATCCACCCCCTACGCTCCAGCTATCGGTTAATTATAAGTATGTTCACTGTTTTCGCGGAAAAACAGCATAGCGTAAATGAAAAATGCCACAAACTTAAAGAAAATGAAGTATTATCGTCAAAATGCTTATGTTATTATTAAGATGAAAGAAAAAAGTATTTTTTAATTATTTTTCGATATTTTTTATTATTTTCTAACACGTTCGAAATTTTGGTTAAAGTCTTCTCTTTTTTACGTCATCGCGGTGACGTTAAAATAACAGTTTTTTTTTGCGCTTTTTTCCCGTTGAAAACACATTGATTTGGAAATTCTTGTAAAAATCAAATAATTTTCCGATCTTAATGAAATTTTCAGAACTTATTCACAAATGAATGAAATTATTTTTGCAATATTTTGTTTTTAGAAAATTTTGGTAAAAAATATTTTTTTTTAAATATGTTACCCCCCACTTATTTAATTTCATGTAATTTCGCCCCAAACCTTTTTGGTTACTGATTTTTTTTTTTTTTTTTTTGTTAAAAGAAGGATCTTTGGAGACGGTAAATAACCTACTTTTTTTTTTCAAATTTGAGCTATTTAACTGAAAATCTTGTCTGAATTGAAAAATAATGAATCCAATAAAACTATGATATTACTTAATTAGAAAAGCTTTTAATTGCTTTTGTAAATAAGTAATATTAAGGACATTATTGTCTAAAGAAATAATTTTTTTCTGATGAATAATTAATTTTTACAAGAATTTTTTCGTTTTTTAAGAAATTTTAATTATAATAATTTATAATAGTTTAACATCGTGTAAAGCTCTGTATTAGGAGGGCTCCTCGATATTATGTAGTAATTAAGTAGAAAAAAAATTGATGAATCCAAAATTGCTAAGTTTAATAAATTTAGTTGAGCTACTTTTTTTAAAAATAATTTTTTATTTTGTATTTTTTTATTTAATACATTCCTTATTTCCATGTATGATATACTGAAATTGTCAGTATTATTACAAGGTCACGTGATTTAAGGGTTTTGTCCCTTTACGTGGCCTTTTCATATTTTCCGTTCAACTTTAAAAGTATAAACTTTAAATTTTAAAGTAATTTTTCTTTTTTTCATTTACTATTTCACTAAATAATTTTATTTTATGTATTGTATTTTCATTAATGTGGGTCATACTCAAATAGAATAATTTTTTTAAAACTCAGACTTAAAAATTATGTCATTTATGGTAATCCGTAGTAGCTGTCATCGCTTCGTCAGTCAACAATCCATCAATAGTTGGGTCAGATTAACAGGATCGATCGTTAATAATTGGTTGTATATTATTTTTTTATGCTATAAGTAAGAAAAATTTCTTTCAAATCAGATTACTATAACTTTAAATTTTTTAATTTTACTAAAATAACGTGTCAGAAATTTTTTTAAATATTATATTTTCAAAATCGATAAATTTGTGTTTGTTTACAAATTTCTTAAAATTAAGAAAATGGCCGTTTTTAAGAAAATTAAAAAAATTGAAATTAAATTTGACAATCAAATGTATATAGTTTCTATCTGAAATACACCAGAATTGTTTAATTAATAGAAATCGTAAATTTAATTATTAAACTTTCAATTAAAGCTAAAATGAAATCTTCAAGAATGTTTTTTCGTTGTAAAAAATTCATTTTAAACTTGAATATAGAAAATCTATGCCGAAATAGTGGAGGTACCTAGTTAATTAGTAAGACTTGTGTCACTAAATCATTATTATTTCCAAAGATATTCTTATTATGTAAAAAAATATTTTATAGCTTTAAATAACCTGAAAAGGGTTGATAAACCATAAAAACGATTATAAATAAATAAGTAAAACAAAATGGTAATAGACACACAATTCAGGCAAGTCCCCCCCGAGGAAATAGTGAAGCTTGAGAAGCTTCTATAGCTCGGAATATATTTGTGTTTTGGCTGTGAGATGAAAAGAAAAACGCTGGCGAGTCTGGCAAGAAGTATCAGAAAAATCGTTGGGGGCGGGTAACTGACGGGTGGAGGGTATTATATGGAATAAAAATATCTCTACACTGTCGATTATCAAGCCACGTACGTCATCCACAATTCCGTGGATGAGTCAGACAGCAAGACATTAAATATTTTCGTTTCTAAAACGTCTACATCTTCCAAAAGAATCCCAATTGATTTTACTTATTGTGTTTCTCCTTGGGATCAGTTGTCTGTTATTAAAAAAAAAAAAATCTTTCCTTGCTGTTCAGACGTCATCACTTCTTGTATATTTGACGATACTGCAAATTTTTGGCACTTCATTAACTGATAAAAAGTTTATTGCGCATTTACCCTTTTTTTTTTTTTTTTAACTTATGCCCAATGAGAATTAAATATGAGAAAAACATTATACTATTTCCGTCATGTTTACGAGTGCGTGATATTTTTTATGACTCGAATTTTCCGTCACATGATGGCCTGGAAACATGAATTTTCTTTAACTTTATTAATTTCTTTTTTATTTATATTCATCTATTATTTTTTTGTAATCATTTCACCCCAAGCAAAGTTATAAAGCCACTAAGACGCAAAGGGTTACAGACTGTAAGAAAATATGAAAAAAAAAAAAAAAAACTTTATTGAAGAGAGATAACTCTAAAAGAAAAGTAACCAAAAAGCCAGACGATAAACTTTTTAGCAGTTAATGAAGTGCCAAATATTTGCAGTGTCGTCAAATATACAAGGAGTGATGACGTCTGAACAGCAAGAAAAGATTTTTTTTAATAACAGACAACTGATCCCAAGGAGAAACACAATAAATAAAATCAATTGGGATTCTTCTGGGAGAAGTAGACGCGTTAGAAACGAAAATGGTTAATGTCTTGCCATCTGATTCATCCATGTAATTACGTTCACGATTGACATTGCATTGAAATTTTTGAGCAGAACGAGATGAAAGGATGTTCCCTTAGGGTGACACCGTAAATTGATGGCCTATTAGGACATAAACTCGACCCAGACCTCAAGTAGAACACGTACATGCGCTCCATCGCTAAAGAAGCTGGGAAAATGGTTGATTCCCTGCAGTATTCCAGAAAGGACCTAACAACACCTACTATCTTCAGGCTGAAAATGGAGTACGACTGCCATATATGGGCAGGAGCTGGTCAGTCTTCACTTCCCAGTCACACGCCCTTGTGGGTGACAAATTATTTTTCACTCTACAACCCCTTTCTTACAAACAAAACGTTGTAAGCCTCTCACTGCTCTATCGCTATTTCCATAGAAAGTGTTCAGACGAGTTACATCCCTTAGTTCCACAAGTTCTAACCTTCACGGTTAAGACCCGCCATGCTACGCATATTGTAGCAAAACACTCATTTCTTTCGTATTCCATTGGTGAAATGTAAATTCCACTCGAGCAGCTACTTCCCACAAACCACTGTTCTGTGGAATCGACTCCCAAGAGGATCACTCCAATCTTTACCTGTCCAAGTCTAGGGGTAACCTTTATCTTCCTCACATATCCTTATAAACTGTGTTTCTTACTCTGTAACCCTCTACCATAAGTGAATCCTAGGCCTTTTACAAGTTGGAAGAGAGTTCCACAAACGAGAAAGAATAAGGTGCAGCTGCCGACACCGGAGTTTGAACACAGATCACAAGAGAGCAAACACAGGCGATCCCATTTTGAATAAGTAGAACGCGTGATGGTAAAAGAAATGTATATATGGGAATTAGCGTGGCGTATAAGGGATCACTATCCGAATTACTTCTGTAGTGTGCTTGTCAAACTCTCTGCCTCTGTGTAGAGAGGAACCTAGACGATGCTATGCCAAAGGGAAGAATCTCTGGGGTAGTAGACAGCTACCTGACCTCGTTTTTACGGGGTCTACGGGGAATTTTTGCCCGAGCCTACGGGTTCGGATACCCCACAATAAACTTGGCTTTGTGTCGCAACCGGCTGCGTGGGGCGGTAGGTGAATATCTCACTAGACGAATCACTATTCTGTGGTTACTTTTCGAGCGAGTATTATCAAGCAAGTGCTATCAGTGCGAGATTATTCGAAGGCGTCTGACACCAGTATTGTTCAACGGCGTTACTATAGTTGTATCTGCGATTACAAAGTCTCTACTACAAAGAGCATTACGAAAGTGACAACGAGTATTTATTGACACTACAA
>OZ010573.1:116578544-116688544 GCA_963932145.1 Acanthosepion lycidas
TAATAACAATTTGATGTTTTACTTTTTACACAAGCCTAAGAGATGATCATTAGTTTCGTCGCTGTTGTTATTATCCATATATATTAGATTGGTGCAAAAATAATATCGTTTTTTGACGTATTTTTTACCGTCAAAATACGATATTACTTTTGCACCAACCTTATACTTGAACGCTAGTTTTTACCCGAGGTTCTATTATTGAAATTGCAAAATGCATAAATCTGTTCTGTATTTTGTAACGTGCAGTGATGATTGTCGCAGGATACCTCATTATTTGAAGATTTATAAATGATTATTATGTACAGAGTTTCGTTTTAAAGCTTGCACTTTTCCCAGCACCTATCATTGGTCCTCCTTAAAAAAAATAAAAATAAAAATAAAATAAAAATAAATGCACGATTTAAAAATCGACTAACGATCCAATGTCATTCATGGCACTAAACTCATTCAGAAATTTCTGGCTGAATACAACCGCTTTCTCAAATCAATGGTTTCGCTCGATTGAAGCGTGTAGGTCTTATCGAAATCCACCCTTCTCCAGATCTTGTGGACTGGCGTTACACAATCACTAACAAAGAACTGTACCAGAAAGCAGAAACCATATCATTTGCGAATTTTCAACAGTAGCATCAACGAAAATGGGTATCACATGTAATTCGAAGTGTGAATACTGGAATAATCCAGATGGTGACGTTTCATACTACTTCAGTCCAAAGGCAAGGAAGCCCGCATTAATACTGCAAAGAACGGTAACTGCTGACTGAACTTGAGTAGATGTCCCTCATTCATCATAATACCAGTAAACTGCAATAGTTGCACTATATTTTTTTTTAATATTTAAATTTGCATCTGAAACTGCGGCAAATACACTACTTCGATGTCATGATGCACACTGAAATTGATATGCCTTTATGTAGAGGTTGGATATACGAAAATATTTTTCGGAGTCATCTTCAGAATAAACATGACTCCTATATGTTTCGAAACATTAATCTTTTGGATATGTTTTCAGATATCTTTTCCCAATTTATGTATTTTTAAGAATTTTCCGGGTGAAAATCTGATTAAGAAGTAAAAACGAGTCCAGTTTTGGAGAACATTACTTTTTTTTTATACTATAATTGTAACGATTATTAACATGATCCTGGGTTTAAAATATTACTCAAAATAAGAAAAAAAAAATCTGCGAAAATTTCAGTCAGATATGGTAGATTAACTCAAAAACATTGTTAAACACAAAGAAATGCTTTTTTTGACGAAAAATATTTGGCATGTATCCTCAAAGATTTTTTAAAGAATAATACTAATTATAACAAAAATCATTGTAATTAATTAGTTACGTCCGATTTTATTTATATATATGGAGCGTGGCTAATAAGGTATAATTGAGAACACCAAATAAATATTCTACATATATTTCCTTTATGAAATAACACAAAAAAATCCTATTAAAACATTGAATATGTATCAAACGCCACAAAAATACAACAGAAAAAGCAAACTATGTTAATAGATATCCATTAATTTGATTAAAAAAATAAAGGATCATATAATTTTCTACATTATGGTCTAAACCAGTGTTTCCTAAACTTTTCCTCTCTGGGTCCCAGTACATTTAAAAATAAAAAAAAAAACAGAGAGAGTGTTAAAGGGAGATAACCACAGATTCCATGTTAGAACATTATCATTGATAACTCTCTCCTCCAATTTGCGGACTCTAGTTACTATATTTTTAATACTTGATATAATGCTAAAATATCACAATGTTAAAATCGGTCAATAATTATTTATAACTATTTATACCGGGACTCACGTATCCAATTAAAACTAATTCATAATAATATTTTAAATTTTGAAATCATATTTATTTTTGGCATATGAATTTTTTGAAAATGTTTCTAAATCTTTGTCTTTCAATGATTCCATCTTAGCTGCTATCCTCTTCCACCGCATCTATGAGGCGCACTGCACCGTTTGGAAACCACTGGTCTAAACAAGAGTATATTGTTAAAAACCTTTTATCATGAACTATTGCATTTTCATATAAAATGCGTCCACTCTCTAATAACCTGGCAGATCCTCAAAAATGAAAATAAAATGCCTAAAATATTAGTGGCATGATTTCTTTGAAAAATTAACGTGATACGACTCCAGTACGTTCAAGATCTGCTTTATATTCGTTACAATTATTTTAATATTATGTATTTATATATATACATATATATATATATATTTTTTTATTTCAGACATGCTCTTGCTGAACCGAGAGATATCCGCCCCAAAGGACCTCTGAAATTCACCCCGTGGAAACAATAACCGCGACACAAAGATTATATTCGCAGCAGTTAAAATTTTATAATTAAGAAATTAAAAAAAAGTAAAAAAAAAAAAAAACAATAAAAATAGACAGCTTTTAATTAAATACAAAAATATAACTCCCAATCATCTACGGCAAAAAATAATAATCAAATCAAGGAAAAAATAGTTACAACACGGAGAACGCGCTTTCTATGAAGGCATTTTAACAAAGGTGAATAGATTATGCAACGAAATTATTTTTGTTAGCTAAACATTTATAATAGAAGTTTTTAGAGTTCTCAACAAATGACAATCGAATGTATGTTCCGTGCTTTTCCTTTTTGTGTTCATGAAAAATTTTAGAATAAGCTGAAGACACAAACTGAAAAGATATCGAACCAAATAATGAAAAGCTTTAAAGAATTCATGTGCAATTTACGATTTTCTTTTAATATTTACAATGATTATATCAATATACATTTGAAAAAAAAATGTGGGTCATCAATGAAAACAAAATACAACATTTTGAAAAAAGAAAAACAAACAAACACTTGTTCCAATGACATAAGCATAACAAAAATCTTTTCGTCCATGAAACAGATATATTGATCTACATATCAAGGATAAAGTAAAAATTATATATATATATATATATATGAGAAAAAAATATATAGTTTTAGGTATGTTATATTTATGGGTAGAAGTGTTTAATATCAAGGAAAGAGTGTAAGAAAATATAAAAGTGGACACTGAGGTCAACACCGAGTGGCGACAGTCTGTTTATTTCTTGAATGCAAACTTTTGACTATACTGAAGATTGCGTTCAAGCAAGGAAGAGACTGTCACCATTTGGTGTTGACCTCAGTGTCCACTTATATATATATATATATATATATATATATATATATATATATATAATTTCTTAATAAATAATTTTATATATATATATATATATATATATATATATATATATATATATATATATATATATATATAAAATTATTTATTAAGAAATTATAACATAAATATGCTATAAAATCACTAGAAAAATAGCCATTTTGTTTCAACACCTCCGGTGTCTTATCAAGTGATGATGTTACAAGTAGATAGGATAAAAATTTACATACACGCATAAATACTTGTACGTACGTAAGGATATTTATTCCTAAGGTGTTATAAAAACAGTACTAATGTTATGAAACAGAGCTATAAGTATGTATTAGTGAATATACATAATATCCAATGTCGATAAAACTACTCAGAGTTTCATGTAGTTTATGCAATCTTCACCTGAAGATTGCAATACTGCATGAAACTCCGAGTAGTGTTATCGACGTTGGGTATTATGTATACTCACTAATATATGTTTCCCTGACGATCCGCTTAGGTGAAACCTGGGTAGGTTTGTCTGGCCCACTAGGTTTGACCAGGTCTGCTCTACGGTTGTATTGAGCTCTTTTTACTTAGTTGTTTACTCGTGTCGGGGTTTTTTCTTTGCGCTTTAAACTTGTATCTGTGCGATTTTTTTCGACAGACTTTCATGTTTCTAGCTCTTTCTTTTTTTTTAAAACCTTTTTGATTATTGGCAAATCAAAAATTCGAAGGTTTTTCGAAACTAGTATAGTTATATATATATATATATATATATCATACGGACAAGAACTTCTCTTAAAATCAAAATTACTGGGAATAATTAAATATATTCATATGAAGAGGGAATAAAGATTACAGACAAATAAGTAACTGTGACATTAAAAATAGAACCATTTCATTGAAAAATGAGATTATTTAAGGTAAAAATTCCAATCTATTCAGCGTAGAATAACCGACATAAGAGTAAATCCAATTCGACGACATCTAATGATTTGCTTTCTATTCCGTGATTTAATTAAAAAGAAACTATGAGGACAATTATGAAAATACTCAGCAATAAATATCTGTGATATATTTATGCATTTTTTTTAACCATCAACTTCAGGCTACTTAGAAAAAAATAATCGTTTTTGTCTACTTTTAAGCAATAAGTTAACGTACACAATTTTCCTGCGACTATAAGTAAGCAGCTTGTAATAATGCAAAAAGCAGCGTTTCCTCCTTCAAAAAAAGGAAACCTCTCATATTTTGACATAAAATAATATCAAAGGAAAATACCTTTTAAACATTGCTGGAAGGAATCAAAATATTTCTAGGCTTTTCACATCAAACATTATTTTCGTGAACACTTATGAGTGTGAATAATAGCCTTACACTGATGGCCATGAAAAAATTCAGGGATCTACGCTGCAATTTAAATGCATAGGTAAATGATTTTAAACTAATCGCAAAATTTATAAAGCAAAGTTTAATTTAGATCAGCAGAATACAGTATTTACGCAGAGACACTTGACGGATTTATTATATCTGTTCAATCAAAACTCAAAAGCCCACAAAAATATTAAATTATTTACTATTTGTTTATATCTCTATTTAACATGTAATTTGGAAGAAACCGCAGATGGATGAATAAACTATAAAATAAAGCGCTTTCCTCCCTCTTCAATGTTATTTTAAAATAAAAAAAAAATCATAATTTACAAATAATTTCTTCCGCTTTGTCGTTGGCAAATTTTTTTTTTTTTTTTTTTTTGCTTCGTTTGAAATTTTTTTAAACACTCATTTTACTTTTGCCGTTGTCTGAGTTTTTTCAAACAAAATGTTTTATTCTTTGAATGTAGTTACCGTGTTTTGCTGCTCATAAACATTTTTCCCTGTAAAATATCCCCAAAATGCATCGAAGGTCGGTGACCGGAGTTATCTTCTCTTCTAATCCTTACATTCTAAATAGTTACTATAAATTTGGTATTTCTTCTCGGTCTGTGATGAAGTTGCCATGATTAGTCAGGTTTTCATGCTGAAATATGCTATTCATTTGGTAAGATTAAGGATAGTAGGGATGGCTATGAAGTACAAGAAAAATCTTTTTTTTTACCGATTTTTTCCTTCAAAATTGGGAGTAGCGTCTTATAAGCAGCGAAATACGGTAGTTGGAACTAATTTAATCTTCCCATTTCACCTATAAATAATACTTAACCTTGCTCGGATTTGTGTTGTTTGATCGAACCATGTTCTGAAATAGAATGCAAAGGCCGACTCACACGCCTCACATTTGGTGCATGCGTCTTTGAACTTTGATTTGTCTTCCTATGACCTCTGTGCTAAGACCGCAAGTTTCCAATGTGCAAATTGAATTTTGCCTGCATTAACTTCCCTTTTGAACATCCCAAATTGTTGTGGCCTATTAGAAGCCAGAAAGAACGACACGGAAATAAGAAGGTAGGTTGAACAAGTGTATTGAAATAACAGAACATATATATTAGGTTGGTGCAAAAATAATGACGTTTTTTGACGTTAAAAAATACGTCAAAAAACGTCATTATTTTTGCATCAACCTAATATATAATAAGAGCGTTATTAGTCAGCAGATGGAAGTGCCCGTCTGAACTGTCAGGTTACACTGCGTTCCGACTGCCGATATTTAACTGTCCCCACCACGAGGAATGTATGTGGCACAAAACCGAGTTTAACATGGGTTCGGTATCTGTCTAACTCCCTGGAAGAAATCCTCTCTGCCAAAGCAGAGAGTTCGACAGAAGTCGCACACAGTCAGAAACTGCGGGTCGACTGCCGATATTTAACAGTCCCCCCCACGAGGAATGTATGTGGCACAAGGCCGAGTTTAACGTGGGTTTCTCCGAGCCCGTAGGCTCGGCCAAAAATATTCCCTTAGAACCCGCATAAGCGGGTTCGGGATCTGTCTACCTCCCCGGACGAAACTTTGCCCTTCGGCAAAGCTTCGTCCGGGTTCCTCTCTGCCAAAGCAGAGAGTCCGACAGAAGTCGCACACAGTCAGAGACTACAGGTCGACTGCCTCCTTGGGAAGTCTCGCAGGTTAGTATTTATGGAGGAGGAAGAGTTCATTCTAATGTAGATAGGCCATCATAACACAAATCCATCGCTGTTCATTTCTGATAAATGGCTCCCACAAGACGTTAATACTTCCGATCGGTTTGCTGATCTAGTTATCTGAATACACTGACGCAGGCACACGGTGTGGCGAGTATACGGTAGAAGAAGCGCACGTACCCTCAGAACAAGATTTGACGACATTAAAAAAAACAGACATTGACGGAAGGCTGGAGGGTACACGGTATAAACACATTAAAACAAATGTAGATAAAAACAAGGAAAGTAATTCGAATGTATCATATACAATTATTATTATTTACTGTTAGTTATAGCTATGTTGGTTCCAATACTACTTGGAATAACGGCAAAAAATTGGCCCTCCCCAATTTATAGACAGAAGCACACAAATGTATGCTGGGATTTCTTCCTAGCCAATAAAATAGTCCCGATCAGTCTTGTCTTGAAATCAGAATATTACATTCCCTTATCTGAACTTGAATTTGTATGCCACTCTCTATTCTTAGTTTGTGCCATATTACTGTTGCTTTGCGTATATTGTTTGCTTGCTTTGTATTATTTTTGCCCTGTTCTTTTCTTTTCCTTGTAATTGTTTATTGCAAGTTTTGTCAAATCTGCTTGTTGAGCAGTTCTGCCATTTATTTATTTTATATTTAACCATAACCACTCAATCTACACTCGATTTGTTTCAAAAACTATAAACCGAATTTTTATCAATACAATAATAATTAAAAACTTGATAGATGATTTAGACGTTTAATCATATTGTAGATAAACAAATGACGATCATCTGCTTTTCAATGAGTTAAAGTCAGGAGCGTCACATCAAGTGACGATGGCAGATGCGATGTAGAGCCCGGAGAAGGAGGACGTCTCCAGCCTACAACGGTCGCTTTTACAGGAAAAAGCACATAGCCTCACTAGGTCCATAGAGAAACCGCTGTAACTTTAGTTTTCGCTTCGGCAAATATAAGTAAGGCTCTCCATTTTACAAACTGCTTGATGTTGTAGACATGTGATATATGTGTGGGATACTGATATATAATTTTATGTATGACTTAGCATCATGAAACTCTCTTTGAGAACAAAGCATGTTTGTCATTCTTTTTTCTTCCAGCTATTCCGTTCTGCCCGTGAAATAATGTTTTATTATATCATGGATCTAATAATGCCCATAATAGGGGAAACTGAAATTGAAAAATAAACCTTTCTTCCATAGCTCACCCATTATCTGGGCCAACCCGACATGACATATTATTTACCTTCCCGTAATATAATAGTTTTCTGGAATTTCTACAATATTTGTCAGTTTTATGACATTATAAAAAGACGAACTAATAATAATATTATGATAATCTAATTCAAGATTTCATTATTGAGAGTCTATATTAGACTTTCAATTTTGTTATCCTGTTGCTGTAATTCTACTAATAGTATTATCTTAATCACGCCTGCAGTCAACTTATATCAAAATTGTTATCCTTTATATTGTAATTATTAATGATTATAAAATATATAATCCTTATGAAACTTGCAATAAAATTTAGTATCAAAACAATGAGCCTAATTATTATTAATACTTTTAACAATGTTATTTTGGTGTTATTTTCTGTAAACTAACACGTTCCACTTGCTACCCAACCAAACACAATCTTCGCTAAATGTAATCCGTGCAAACTTGAGCTCTGCAAACACTTTATTATCGCTGATCGCAAATGAAGGAAATCATGCTAAACAAAACAAAACAAAACAAAACTAAAAACAAGTGGAAGAGTAAAAAGAAAATCAGTTTATGTGTGGTCGTTATTCCGGTTGTGACTGAAAATAAACCATTACTTTTCGCTTAATCCATTGAAATGCATGGCCATTTTTGTATTCGTTTTAACACCGAAAGATGATTGCATATTTTTCATTTGGGATAAACAACGAACCTTGTCAACTGAAGCACGAAATAAATAGAAAAAAAGAATATTTCCTTACGTTCGCTCCTTTGAAAATCTTTTTTTATATACTTGATGTGGATGATGACTAATTCATACCGTGCAACCTGTTGATATTCTGCGACAAAAAATCAGTTTATCTTAGTGAGAAATGATTGAATTTTCTATTGTCTGAAGAAAACGTATTTACTATGAATACCCCAACGTTACACATTTCAAAGAAAAGAAAATTCTGTCCGCTTTGAATAAAGTTGATATAAGAAACAATTTTAAACTATTTTAAATAAGATAAATATTCCTGTACAAATAACGACGCCCCAGGAAAATGGATATCAAATAGAATTTAATAATATCTGATACTAAATTTAGACATTTGTTAGACGAAATTTTTCCAATCATCAATATCAATCAACCGCTATTTAAATTCACTGACATCAGCTTTCAATACTCGAAACCTTTATATCACTCTCATATGTAGAAACGTATATATTAGGCTAATTCTTTTTTTTATTATGAACTTGATAGTACAAATAAATAATAAACTGTTAATTAAAATATGTAATCAGATTCCTTATTGACGGAAAATTCGTCACAAATCTGCAAATTCAAAGTTCAGATGTTTTCGTAAGATTTGTGATGCGTTCAGAGCGACAGACAATGTCCTGTGACGAATCGCTGTACTGGACCAAGAGCACAAAGTAAGTAAGCAGTAAACCGGCTACCTGGAAAGAAATATCGTAAAAATATAATGTGGAAATTAAAGTAGATAAAGAAAATGCGAGAGAATAATATATCACAAAATAACAACACAAGAAGCCATGTTAGAAAAGTGAGATGGTGGAGCAACAAGCGTCACAATGACATTTTAATACAGCAGCAGTGAATTGATTGCTTTTAAAACAGTATCACACATAAATCAGTCCAACACAGAGGCATGTGTGTCAAAATTAACCTTTCCTTTTTGTTTAAACGTTTGAGATTTCAAATTATTATTCAGTCATTCTTAAGCGTATTAATCTCATATTTTTTTCATGAAACAATATCATCAAAAGCTGTATGACAACAGTGAAAGCAGTTCTGACATGGAATAAATGAAAATAATTTGATCAGAAAGCTCAATACTAATGCGAGGGAAAGTATAGATAAGGGGTCGACAACCTTTTGCTATGTGCTGATTTAGAGTTTTAAAACTATTCAGTGTGCCAACAGCATAGGTATTTTTACAGAAGTCAAGGGCAATATACTTGTTCTAGAATATATTTTATATAGTAATATGTATATATAATTTAGTATCTATTAAAATTGAAACAGCTAAATATATTCTTTGTGTTGTAGTAGTTATTGGTTCGGACATCTTTGTGTCAGTTACGGCTGCGTGCCATTGGAAATTTCTTGAAGTGCCACGTGTGGCACGCGTGCCGTAGTTTGCCGACCCCTGTTATAGAGTATGCAAAAGCATTTGACAAGATACATCACAAAGAACTGTTAGGTAAGCTTGGTTTATTTGAGAAGGATATTAGAATAATCCAAAACTTATACTGGGAGCAAACCGCATGGAGATAGAAAAATGAATTCAATACATAAAAATAGAAAAGGGTGTAAGACAAGGCTGTTTCGTATCACCGGACTTAGTCAAATATGACAGCGAAACAACCGCGAGAGAACTAGAAGACCTGCCAGTGTTCATTATTGGCGGTACCACCATAACAGTATTAAATATGCAGATGAGACGGTGTTGATAATAGACACAGAAAAGAAACTACAGGAACTCTTATAGAATGTATGAAAGGAAAGCAAGAAGAAATGAATGAACATCAAGACAGAATTTATGATTGTCAGCAAAAGAAACGGCCCAAAATGCTAATTACAAATTAGAGATACTAAAATTAAACAAATGAAAAATTTAAACATCTAGGAAGTGTTATAATAGAGGATGGAAAATGTGACACCGAAATTCGAAGGCGCACCGGGATAGCCAAAGATGTCTTCGAAAAGTTAAGCAACGTATTAAAAACAGGAAACTCTCATTAGAAACAAAGAGTACTGAACTGTCATGTAATATCGGTACTACGAGAGGTTGCGATGGGTAAATTGTCGTCATTTTATATTTTTTAATTTCGCGCATGCGCATTGGTTGATTTGGATTTTGTCGACTGCACAGTAAAATAGGAGTCAGTTGGAAACCGTCTGTGAGAAAAAGAGCACCATGATGCAATTCACTCCGCCAGAAATTTGGAAACGGCCTGCTGTACTGCTTGGTATTCGCCCCGGAAGCTCCAATACGAACATTTCAGAGTATTTGGGTGTTCAATTTGAGGAGAGTGCAGATAATTCAGAAAGACTTCAATTTCTAATGGTGATTACGAAGATACGGCAACTCGGAAAACTCACTCTGACCATTTTGATAAGAAAAAAAAAACTCCCGAATTTGTTGGTGATAGTCTCAGACTCAACAAGGAGGCCTACATCAAGTGCCTTGAGGAGGTAATGATGACCTGGGTCAAGAGGGTGGCTGCTGGAAGACCCTATTTCTGGCAACAGGACTCTGCACCATGTTGCACAAGTAGGAGAACCCAGTCATGGCTGTCAGACAATTTCTGCGACTACATAAACCCTTATATCAGGCCACCTAACTACTCATATTGCAACCCCATTGACTATTATGCGTAGATCGTGAATGCTGGACACAGATGAAGAAGAGACTTGAAATAACAGAAATGTAGTTCTACAGAAGGAAGCTGAGAATACCACGGACCTAAAATGTGAGCAACGATGAAGTTTTAGAGAAAATGGAAACAAAAAGAACATACTTAACATCAGGAAAAGAAAGTTGAAATTTATAGGACACATAATGAGGAAAGAGGGCTTGGAAAATTTAACACTCGCAGGATATATCGAAGGCAAGAGAGATAGAGGAAAGCAGTGCATAACCTACTTAATAAAACAGAAAAGGGATTAGGAGATATAGCCAAAAGACAAATTTTATTAACGATTACAAAGGAAAGGAAGATGTGAAGAGTTATGACCGACCACCACATGAAGGGACACGGCGCACAGAGGAAAAAGAAGATTGTCTTGTTTAAGGCTACGAAATCTGATATGGCAGATCAATTTTAACGGAAAGATAAAGAAACAGGCAAAACTAAAAGGCTTATCAGAAAATCCTTAGAGAGATTTTTGATATCTAGTATGAAGAGAAATGAAGTTACATCAACTATAGAATCAAGTCAACATTAATAGATATATAAAAACTAGGGAATATGATCGATAGATGCCTGGTGTTTACTGTAATAAAATTATTCAGTCAATATGCCGAGCATAGATATCCACAAGATATGGAAACCACTGATTACAACGGAATAGGCATTAAATTAATTCTTCATTAATCACTGAGGCGCTGATAAGCAGATCTGGTTCCTTGGTAAACCTGATTTTAATCAAAGAGTAAATCATTGCAAAAGTATAAACTGGCCAAGCGGAAAGGTTGATTGGCATTATAAAGAAGAACAGGAACGACAGTAGATATGAGAGATATTGAAATAAGAACAATGTATTTAGTAGAATATTTAGTATTCGGTTGGTGCAAAAATAATGACGTAATAATGTCGTTTTTTGACGTAAGAAAACGACATTTTTACGTCATTATTTTTGCACCAACCTAATAAAAAGATTCGTTCAGCATTTCCATTTGGAAGACTACAGACTGCGACAGAATTGTAAGTCTTAAAGGTAAATATCCTTCAGTATCTGTCTATATTTCTCAAATGAGTTATTATGTCCACTATTTACATTATTCGGACTATTGTCCTCATCTTTGTCGCCATAATTATTACAACGTTTCGGCCGTTGTACGCTCCGGCCTTCTTCAGGTAGGTTGGAATATCAAACTGAACCCTTTATTTCGCTCACTGGGGTAGACTGTTCTAGTTCCACGTGCCATGTTTTTAATGGATATCAGTTATCAATTATCTCCTGTTAATTCCCCTTTCCAAATTCTGCACTGTCTTAACCTGGTATTGAATTTACACTCTTTGGGTCCTGCCACTGAATCTAACCAACGCCTTTATCCACTGTGCCATGTATCCTTGAGGACATCTGTGTATGAATTTCTGGGTATTCTAAACCTAATGTCTTCAGCAACCATTTTTACCAGAGCTCATATTTTCTCTGGCACTCCTTATTACTGGTTCCTATATTGTATTCATTTCTATGCTTGGTCGGCTCAGGAGATTTTTGTGGCCTAGCATATGTGCTGATTCCTTAAGTTTACGAATTTTCCTATGGTGTTCTTTGTCTATGATCTCAACCTGGTCGCACAGTGGGCGGTGATCTTCAGCCTTTTTAGGGCATAAAATGGACAATAATAACAAAGAAACAGACAAAGACAAAGAAATTCGATCGAATGAATCAATGCTTCAGATTAACTGTAATTCTCAGAAATGAAGACGAAAAAGATATAATTTATTGATCAATAATTCTCTGAATGTGTACCCCTTTGGAATTTTATGGTTCTCCACAGCTTCCTTTATGCAGCCATCAGCAATAATTTATCCTTTAGGACGCCTCCTTTCTTCATGTACTTGTAAAATTATTTTCGTAAACTTTACAAGTAGCTTATTGATTTCCGCTGATTTTCTTGCCTTCGATGTATCTTGTATGTTTTAATTTGCCCCAGACTTATCTCTTCATAAATTGCCCGAAAGAGCTTCATCATAATAAACTTAAGAGACTATAATATGGTAAGTTTAGCACAAGGCAAAATATAGAAGGTACGGGCCAAAAGATTGTATACGTCTTGATAATCAGTATTCGAAATTCTGAATGTTTTCGTAGGCTCAAACACTGACCACCATTGGAATACGTGCAACTATCTTGATAGTTTTCTTATGTTATTGTTCACCTAATAAAAGGCCCAGAAGCCACTCAAGATAGAGGGTTACCTAACGAGGATGTGAGGATGTAAAAGGAAGAAATAAGAAATATAGTAGATACCCTTTATATGTTTGATTTAGAAGGCGTGCAATGGATGACTTAATGCATAATGACAAATGATTTTTGATAAAAAATCAAACTGAAAAGAAATTCCATGATGGAAGGATTACAAAAAAAAAAAAAAAAAGGGTGGGGACGAATAAAATTGTGAAAAGTAGGCAGAAAGAAAACAGGAGATAGATAAGTAAAACCAATGTATGGTATATTTTTACAATTAAATGAATATGCAGAGGGGGAGGAAAAAGGAGCAGGTCAGTTGATTCTGTCCCGAAATCTGAGGGTTAAGACTGTAAGAATAATCAAGACGAACATGCTTGCTCGAATAGCAAAGCATATAATAAGACAGACACCTGAAGAAGACAGGAGGGTAAAACAGCCGATGTGTTTTGAACATAACAATCAAGATGAGCATTAAAGAAAAGTTAATTACATCACTCCAAGCAATGTGATAATGTCACTAAGATACAAAGTTTTACTGAGAGGAAAAGAAAATAAGAAAATGTTTGCGAGGAGAAAGGCCAATAAATGACTAGGTTTCAGGAAGACATAAGATGTCGAGTGACGTTGCATTTAAAGTTTTGAAAATCGAAGGTAACAGGAAAGCAAGAAGCCGGAAGAGAGTTCCACAGGCGAGAATTGCGAGAGAAGAAACTAGAAGAATAGAACTTACGGTTACATACAAATATTTCGATAGTAAAACGATGGTACCTAGTTACCAATCGAGTACAACGCTTAAATTCATGCGGCCGACATGCCAAGGAGAATTCATCAGAACAATTACCATGAAAATATTTATAGAAAAGACAGCGGGAAGCCATGTCACATCTGTGGTAAAGTGACTGAAGTCGAGAATCCAGGTAAAGATCGATAATATTACAAACCCTTTTTTTCGATTTTGTCGAGAATCTAGAGCTATATAGAAGGGTCAGTAAAACAGGTGTAACAGAAATATTAAATGCCCAAACGAATGGTGGATTTATAAATGTGCAGTACAGATTCTAGCGAGAATAATTGTCTGGCGCAACACAGTGAACCAACTTTCCTGGCAGCAGAACTAGCTGCTTTGGAAGTTAATTCACTGTGTAGTGGCAGACAGTTTTTTCTCGACAGAATCTATCTTGCACCTTTACAGGTCTACTTACTGGTCGTAATAGAAGTGTATATATTAGGTTGGTGCAAAAATAATCTCGTTTTCTCACATAGTAACATATGTGAGAAAACGAAATTATTTTTGCACCAACCTAATAGTAACAGTTGCTTAAGATATTACATTCTGAAACATTGTGAATAAAACAATAGTTTCCCATCGTTTATAAATAAGTTGTTGAGTACATGAAAGTAATAAAAACATAAATGATTTAAGCCATGTTTATTACAAATCAGAGAGAGAGTATGGGTTTGAATTGTATTACGGAATATCAAACTCAATGGGTTATTTAATGCTGACAAAATTTTTTATTGCTAGTAATATTTTTCCCCAAAAAATCATACTGGTAATAAAATTTGAAAAAAAAATTATTGACGATATTAAAACCTATTTTTATACTTTCATAGTGTTTTCACCCCTTGGTGGAGGTTAACTATTTTCCCATAGCTGGGGCCCTATCTGGTGCTACCACCCCGGGTCAGGGCAGGCCTGGGAACACCAGAAATTAAGAGGTGGTTCCATGCTCCTCAAAACCTCCTGATCAGAGGCCTCGCTGTTGGAAGTAGTTTATCATCTTACCCAAGACGGGAGAGAGAGAGGTAACTATCTTAACCATCAAGTAATCCAATTATACTAGCTGTACTAAGTCAGATTGGTAAGATTGGGAAAATCCTGTGAGGGTTGAAAGTAAGCAGAACGCGATAGTCGTTCGACTTTTATTCTAATAATTTAACTATGATAATAGTAAGATTTCTAAATACAGAGGGAGACAAGGTAAACTCCCGCGATTTGCCGATTCGCACGTTACATATCATGTTTACAATTTAATAATTAGAAATCTTAGGATTAAATTCGATGTTTAAATGTAAAAAAAAGTGATTGTGGTCGCCGTCCAGTCAGCTGGTCGATGGTCGACTGGAAGATAAATCGAGACAAGGCATAACAAAAAAAAAAGCAAAAAACATTTTGTTATTTTTCATTCATCTATTTTATTTTCTAAAAATTAATTACGCCTTTCTTAATGCTATTTTTACAATGATGTTCACCCACTACAAGACACGAGAGTCACTCAAGGTAGAGAGTTACAGAGAGGCACAGTTTATGTGGATATGTAAGGAAGATAACAGTTAACCGTATACTCAAACAAGTTAATATTGTAGTGCTTGGGGAAGCATCATCTTGGAAGTCGGTTCCACAAAGAAACAATTCGTGAGGAGAAGCTACTCGAGTGGAATTTACATCACACGGTTAATAACATTTGTCTTTTTGATATAATCCTTTTTCTACTAACCATTTACACAAGTTCATGAGAGCTTACGCGCTGCTTCCCTCTGTCCCTCTTGACTTTAATATATCCTGCGAGTGTTAAATTTTCCAAACCCTCTTTCCTCATTATGTGCCCTAGAAATTTTAACTTTCCCTTCTTGATGTTATGTTTAAGTGTTCTTTATGAATAAGAAGGGAATAAGGATTATTATATACCGTGCCTATGAACACTAATGGGTGTGTCCGAATCCCCATAAATACATTGGACAATATTGCAAGTGGGGGTAATATGCAGTCTAAGCTGGCAGAGTGAGCTGTCAGCGTGGGAAGCTCTTGCCGTGTCGAACTCTCTGTCTTTGAGTAGAGAGGGACCTGGACGAAGCTACCGGGGAGATAGACAGATACCCGATCCCGCGTATGCAGGGTCTACGGGCAATTTTTTCCCGAACCCACGGGCTCGGATTTCACCACATTAAATTTGGCCTTGTGCCACATCATACCTCGTTGGGAGGCAGGTAAATATCGTAATATGCTAAGTAGTTCACCATTAGCAGTGGTTTACCTACTTCACGCCGCTGGCGAGTATTGTTTTTTTATTAATGTTATAAAGATTACCATTTCATTTCCAACCTCCGTTTTGGTTATTTCTCATTCAGTAACCTTTTCTAGGATACCACAAGGATGAGTCGCTATAATATTTGTGGTATGGCGGGTCTTAGTCGTGCAGGTAAAAACTGGTGGAACTAAGGAATATAGCTTGAACACTTTACATGGGAATAGTGACAGAGCAGTCAGAGGCTTGCAACTTTTCGACTGTGGGGAAAGAGGTTGTAAGGTGGAAAATAATTCATCACCGACAAGAACCCGAAGACGCTTTTGATAGAGACTGGAAAATGGTCAGATACAGCAGCAGCACTTCATTCTCGGCCAGATCTGGCTCTTATAAATGGAGACGATAGAAAGAGGAATCAGGAACTTCATTGAGTGGCACAGGGAACCGACCATTTTTTTTTAGCATCTTAAGCAATGGATAGCACATACCAGTTGCACCTGAGGTCTGGTTTGAGTTCAGTAGGCGCTCAAGGCACAAGGCCTCTACGAGAAAACATCGGCTCATCATGATAAGTGGAAGTTCTTGGTTCAGATGATGGAATGTCACGAGTCAGGCTTTCTGGGCATTAAATGTGACCAGCCAGTTTTCTCTACACTGAGCTGTTAGGACGAGGTCAGAAGAGAGATCGGCTGCTCAGCACTGATCATCTAGAGTTTTACACGTGCACACTTATATCATTGTATAACCAGCATTGATATTTACAAATGAGCGAAGTACTCACCTAAGCAGATCACTTATGTAAAGCAGAAAGAAGATTGGGCGGGGAAGCGAATCTTGGGGTCTGTCTGTGTTGATTGTTTCCGATTAGAATGATTATCTCATTAAATTTTCTCCAAACAGAAATATCCCCCCAGAAGCTCGTCTTGTCGATGCGTTTAACAAAATCAGCTTAATTTAAAATTAAGAAATCTGAAAGCAGAGCCTTTTGACGAAACCGTAGTTTATATGGTGAGGAGTAATGTTTAGTGAGCTGCTCTAGTTGACATTGATTAAGGAGTACTAATTTCGATCCTAAATGTGTGCTACATACTTGTGACCTATCAAAATAATCTAAATCTTTTTTGACTACCATTCATATGATTCAAAGCACGAGAGTCACTCAAGGTAGAGCTGTTAGTGTTAAAATGATCATGATAAATGAGGTTTGCGATATGATTAAAAGAAGAGATGGAAGGAAGTGAAGATTATGAAGATAAATTGATAACGACTGATCTTGACTTTAAGAGATTGCAGTGTTTAGAGAAGCACCCACGAAGGAGTATGTTCCACAATGACAGTATTTGGGGGAAAAGCTACCCGAGTGGAAATTACTTCTTACATTTAGAACAAAGAGTCAATTAGGGTGATTCATTTTCGTGAAAGTATCACGGCGTGTCCAAGCTGTAAATGTCTGTACCAGTGGAACAAAAGAATGGAGTTCATTTGAACATTTGCTATGGACATAGCGATAGAGATAGGCTTAGCTATAAAGGTCTGAACTGGTGAGACTAGTCTCAACAATTGCCACTGAAGTAGCGATAGAATAGAGAGATGCTTAACTGTAAAGGCTTGAACTGGTGGAACAAAAGAAAGGAATTCATCTGAACATTTGTTATGGAAATAGCGATAGAATAGAGAGATGATTAGCTGTAAAGGTCTGAACTGGGGAATTCATCTCAACATTTGCCATGGAAATAGCGATAGACTAGAGAGATGATTAGTTGTAAATGTCCGAACTTTTGGAACAAAAGAATGGAGCTCATCTGAACATTTTCCAACGTAAAGAACAATAGACTGGCGATAGTCTTCGAACGTTGTATCTGTGGAAAAGAGGACGCTAATTGAAAACATCTTTCCCCACAAGACCATTTTCTTCTATGTTTTTCCATCAGGACCCGGTCGGTGATAGCTCTCCGTAAATTCCTATCCTTTGTAGCTCTTAGCAATACCTGCCCCCATTACTAGCCTTGTTTTGTCATCCATTTACACAAGCTTATCTGTTAAGTCAATTGCTGATCTCCTCTGAACGTTTGCCTTCAGCTATCTTAAGAACGAGACAGACCTATGAGTATCAAATTCTCCGGTCCCTGTTTATTCATTGTGTGTTCTAGAATTTCAACTTTCCTTTGCTGATTCTAGCTTTCCTATTGTTAACATGCTCCGTCCAAGTTATTCTCAATATCCTTCTGTAGAACCACATCTGTTGCCTCAAGTCTCGTCTTTATATGTGAGGAGATTGTCCAGCATTCACAGTCATACAGGAAGACGGATACTACGGAGCGGTTCGGAACTCTTTTCTTTGTTTCTAATAAAACTGCCTAAACGATTTTTAAACCTTATCACAGCTGGAAATTTGAGTAGCTCCAATCCAGATATAACAGTAATAATTCATTATTAGTGAAGAAGAAGTCTTTTGAAACAGAGGTAATAAAAATAACGAAAACTACAAATACAGAAAAACTAACAATTGGAAATAAGATGAACAAATGCAGACGACAAGCGAACAAGCAAATGAAAATTATTATCGATTAGCAAATCATTAAATGAGCAATTTGATAAATAGTCGTCAAGTTCCTGCCTTTTTGTAGATGTGAATACAGGCAGTTTATTTGCGATGTAAGCTGTGTTTGTGTCAAGTGCACTTACTGTCAATAGTGTATGCCTTGTTATAATGATTATGTTGCAAGCTGACAAACCAATGTCCGGTCCTGTCAACTGGCTTAAAAACATCAGCATCTGCAAAAGGAAGAAATATATATATCTTTGTATTTATATCAACAATCAGCACCTATTTCAACAATAAGACCTAGCTTCTGATTTATGGTTATTTAATAGCACGTTTGAGTTTTCATAATAACTTTCACAGACAAGGTTTTATAAAATCTGGAGAAATTCCACGGTGGTATTTTACATTCAAGAATATTTATATCAAGTGCACCAACAACAACAAATTAAAGTTTTAAGTCAATTTTCTGTTGACAGATTTATATATGACTGAAGAAATAACACAATTCAAGAATTTTACCAAATGTGGCCATATCAGTGTCAGCCGATATCTTGTTAAAGGAAAAAATCTGAAAGTTGTTACAAAAATTGTTTCAACCCTTATTGTCGTGAGAAAGGTCAGCTTAAGAGAGTGGACATTAAAAAAATAAAGTCAAACGTTCCTGTCAAAGAAGTGAAGTCAGATTTGAGTTCTTGATGAATGATTTTTTTTTAGACAGAGCTTACAAGACAAAGAACCCTGTTACTATATGACAAGGGTTCTTAGCAGCAAAAGACAGAAAGATACAGAGAAGGACAAGAGACCGCTCGTCGTGACGCCCCAAAAGAAAGAAGACACGTCTTATCTCTGCTTCGCTCGTCTACAGTAGAAGGTTACAAACGAATAAATTTTGCTCACTGCAACAATCTCATGGTTTTATATTGTAAGTAACGATCTGGCCAAAGGGATAAGTTATCTTTAAGCCACAAGCATTTGAATGGAAGAAGCTGCACCCTGAGAAAGAACATGGTGTTTGGTCTGTGCTGCATCGCTACAGAAACATTCTTTAAGAAAAAGGACATTACCTCGTCGTTCACTCTATTCGACTATTTTAAGTTTTGTCGGAATTTTTCAGATGATTTATTATTATCTGCATTCCTCATCTTTGTTGTTCTATTCCAGTAAGTGTCGGCCATTGTACTGTTTGGCATTCTTCAGGTATCGGAGAGACATTTAGCATTTGTTAAAATATATATGGCTCTTAGGCAGTTGTGCGTTTACTTCCAGTGTTTGATTTTGTTGAAAAATCGCACTCTGGTTCAATGTGGAAAAAAACGGACAAGAGACACAAAGGTTAATTACACTTGTGAGTATTAAGTGATATGCAATATCACCTTGTCATGGAAAGCGGAATGAGAACAAGTTACCCTCGTAAATTGAATAAAGGGTTCACTTCGAAATCCCATGATGCTTACTGAGTACGAAGAGAGAGAGATCTGAAGAAATCCGTAGAGTAAAATGGCCGAAACACTGTGAGTGTAACCAAGGTGGACACGCTAGTCGAAATAGCAAAATATATAAGAAGAGAAACAACTGAAGAAAGCCGGTGTGTACAATGGTCGAAACATTTTGAATATAACAACCAACATGAACACCTGTTCGAATAGCCTATGATGAAAGATGGATGCACAATATAGTGTAATGGATACCGGTTCGTAATGAGAATTTGGAGAGCCGAGTTCAAATTCCAGTCGGGTTCATTACATTCACTTACGCGTAAATACCGTTAGGAAAGGTATGAATCCATCTCTTCCCCCAGCTATGAGATAAGTAGCAAGACAGACTGGGTTCTATAGACTTTGTTGGTAACCAGTCTATCGCAGAAAATGGTAACCTACTGTGAGAAAATCTTATGCCTTGTCAGCAATGAATCGGAAGAGACATGATCGCCCATGCGTGTATCTCGCATGGCACTAAAAAGCGACATCTTCAGGCCAGAGAGTTAAAGGTTTAAAATGTTTCGAGTATAATAACAAAGATGTAGTATACTGCCCTATTTACATTATTCGGAATATTGTCCTCATCTTTGGCACTATAGTTAATCCTGTTAATTCCCCTCTCCAAGTTTTCCACCGGGTATTGAACTCACACTCTTTGGGTCCTGTCACTGGATCTAACGCCTTTATCCACTGTGCCATGTGTCCTCAAGGACTGATATAACTGATAATTGACATCCATTAAACATGGCATGTCGAACGATAACAGTCTACCCCAGTGAGCGAAATAAAGGGTTCAGTTCGACATTCTAACCACCTGAAGAAGGCTGGAGCGTACAACGGCCGAAACGTTGTAATAAATATGGCGATAAAGACGAGGACAAAAGTCCGAATAATGTAAATAGTGTACGAGAAATACCATTTTTTAAACATTTCACCTCAAGCAAGGAAATAAAGCCACTAGGATACAGGATGTTGCTTAGTGTTAGAGAATATGAGAAAAACTACTATTAAGGAGAGAGAGGGAGCAATAAAAAAACAAGAATTAAAAAAAAACAAGAATTAAAAAGACAAGCGATAACGATTGGCATTGCATTTAAATTTTTGAATAACAAAATTGACTGGGAATGAAAAAGTAGAATGAGAGTTCCATAAATTCCGCGAGAGGTGCGATCGATGAAACTGTTAGCATAGAACTTATGGTTACATCTGGTCATTTCAACTGTAAAATTTTCTAATGAATAAATATGCATCATGAGCATAAAATACCCGTGGAAATTCCTCTCTTGCCTCATTAAATATTTTAGCTTAACTTGAACAAAATATTACATTATCAATTATACAAACGAAGGCATGTCATTATCTAAAGAAATAACAGGGTACAAATGAAGAGATTCTTTTCTCTTCCTACACCTAAATCCAAACAGCCTCTTTAATATCTATTTTCTTTCGTCTATCTTTGCAATCCTAAATGAATAGCTCATTTTTCATCTGAGTTAATAGCATGGTGTAACGTACTTACTAATTAACTAAGAAATAAACAGAATAATATGATGACGATACATTTTCCATGGAGTTTCTTTTTTTTTTCTTTTAAGGACAAAGGATTGGTAAAAGCCAAAGCAAATGAGAACAAAACATTATTAAATTTTGTTGGATGCAAAATCGAACTCTCGTACTTGTCCAAACATCTGTGAATGATGGCGTTTTTCTATTTTTCTAATTTTTTATTTTGTAGCGCCTTGCCTGACTTATTACTTATGAACATAATTAGAAAGAAAAATATACTTTGAACACTTCAATGTAAGATATAAAAAAAGTTTGAATATTTTTTAAAGAATAAAATACGTTTTAAACGTAAAACTTGCACATTTCATTTTTTTTTGTTTTTGTTGTCTGCTTAGAAAATTCCATCTTTTTTTATTGTTGTTTTAGACTCCATGTATTAATCCAGGACACTGTTAAAATGCCGTGTCGCTTCAAGACGTGCGTGATAATGGCCGTTCACAGTTTTCTTTTTAAAAATCTGTAAATGTGCATTTTATTTTCTTCAGCTTTTTTTTTTAATTCAGAGTTGTTCTAAACTGGCTAGCAAGCAAGGCACGGGAACCCAATCTACTCTCTTGCTTGCAACATGGGAGAAAATAAATGGATTCATGTTTTTCTCAACAGCATTAATTTAAATCTTTAAGTAGGAAACAATCATTTTTAAATGCATACGGATTTAATTTATTTCTGTTTTTTTTATTTGTAATTTTAATTTTGAATTTCTGAAACAGAATAAAAATTAGTCCATGGCAAGTTTTTGGCTCTTAGTGAACTGGAAAAAAATAGGTAGGTATGGAGGAATGGTATATCAAATTCTTTTACTTACCAAGTCTCTTCTACCATCGTGGCAGATGAATGAAAAAACATTTTAGTCAAGTCCTCAGAGTTAAAGAAAAGACTTGAGGCAACAGTGATATGATTCTACAGAAGGATGGTGAGAATAACATAGACGAAGTATGTGAGTAACGAGGAAGTTTAAATAAAAAGGGAAACAAAAAGGACTTTCACATATAGAATTATAAAAAGACGGTTGAAATTACTAGGTCACATAATGAAAATAGAAGGCTTGGAGAATTTAACACACACAAGACGTATTGAGGATAAGAGGAAAACAGAGAGTAACCTACTTAACAAGCTTGTGCAAATGGATAGCAAAACAGGCAGTCGGAGTGATAATAAAAACAATGTTGCTAAAGGATACATAGGATAGGAAATTGTGGAGATCCATGATCGCCCACATACTGAACGGAAACGGTATATAGAAGAAAAAAATTGAGAAATGAGTGCTGGGTGATGTAAAGTTATACTTTTTCCAAGATTGGGTGTGAAAAATAAATATAAATAAATATAAACTACCTTTGCCATAATTCGAACTCGCGTTGCCTTTAAACCAATTCCCATCTCAGAACAAAATGTGGGAAAAAATGAAATCAAATTTTTCAATACAAAAGCCTTCACTTTATTCGAATTATTCTTTGAATAATTTGAAAATATTCAACATCTTATATTTTCTTTAAAGTTCTCTGTGTAATGAAAGATAGAATTTATTAAAAATATCAAAACTTACAATAGTCATTACGTAGATAATAACAAGTTTAAAATTCTGATCGAAGACGGGGAAAACTAAACAGTAACGACGGATCTCCTTTACATTTTAGTGCTGACTGGATTTTTTCCGAGTTTAATGTTTTTTTTTTCTATGGCTTACTGCTTAATTTAAAGCGATCATCATCCATCAATTTTGACTGTACATATTTTTTGCGGTAAGGAAATATTTTATGATTAAACTCCTAATTGTAGTTTTTTTCTTCAAACTAAAATTTGCCAAATATAAACTTAATCATTAAGCCTAACACTGAAGTTAAAAGGATAGTCATTAACTAGGAATCGAACATTACAGTCAGACTATGACTGATATTTGTAGAATAGAAAAAGTATTATGGGTAATTTTAGGTAAGGAATAGGTTATAAAATTAAAAAGAAAAATATTATCAGTGGTCAGGAATCAAGGAAAGCAGGACCATTATATTAAGAACTAGCTTAAAAACCACCCTATCGGGTGGCATGTAAACTAGCTTCTGCGAAGGGTTTCGATTGGGCTTTCATCACAATAGGTAAAGAGAAGATGCGATAGGCAACAATAAACTACAGAAGAACTCAAAATTGATCACTGTATTTAAGTATTGCATCAATATTTAAGCTTACCTTTTAAAAGTTCAACGATAATTCTTCTGCCGCTACTTAATTTAAAGACAATTTGATGTACGTAGGTCCTTACTTTCCGTTTATTTCATAAGTGACTTTCACTGGATTTTGCAATTAATTTCGATTATTCCCAAATTTATTTCAAAGTTATAAAAAAAGGTTATCATACAAAAATATTCGCCGAAAACAATCACAGTAATGAAAATTTGGGAACCCAAAATTTCACGATTGCTGGTCCGGAATTTTTTTTTAATTTGCTCACGGTGACAGCTTGGTTCCATAGTTGGATGATATCTTTGGGTTACGACCTCTAGAATGAAAGTTGAAAAAGTCTTACAGTGACACACTGACATTCGCATTTATTATGTAGATTAAAAAGCGTTATTGATAATTTTACGATAAAAAATGCGTTGCGACTCTGAAAGGAATTTTGACAGTGTTCAGGAATTACGGAAACCATTACTGACGGGACAGGACATATATATGTCCTAGAATTTTGTCCAACACGCCAATATGTTTTGAAATCCTTACAGTATTTAGTTTTCTTGAAGATATCGCTAAGGTTTATTTGTCGAGATTTACAAACTCTACGTTTCATTCAATATCAAAAAACAATCGATAAAATATACAAACTTAAAGAAAAGATATGCAAAAAAAAAAAAAAAATTGAATTTTTACTAAATAATTATTTATCTTAATCATTAAATTATTAGTGGGAGTATTTTGTATGTTAATAAAACTTAATTTTTCAAAAAAAAAAAAAAAAAAAAAAAATAATGAAAATTTATTGGACTAAGCTACGCACACTTGCAAAACCAAATGTGCTTTGTACACGCTTACCTGTCCCACATTTGGTTTCGATCGCTCAATGTGCGGATATTTTAGAGGGTGTGACGGATGGACAAACGGAAGTCACAGAATTTTATATATAGATCAGTGTTTTTCAAATGATGAACCTGGCCGCACTAATGTGCCATGAAAGATAGCCAGGTGCGCCCCAACCGAAGAGTAATTTATGAATTCTTTTTTATATTCATAAAATCTTTATTTTTAAAGAGCTATAGACACCATGGAAATCAGATCTTTGTCATTTGATAGTTTAAACTGAATGATAAATACCTTAATCTTTAAGGTGTGGATAATCCTTTCATTATAGTAATCTCTAAAAAAAAAAAACACATTCTTCATAAATCATTTTAAATGAAAACTGCACCGCTAATCTTCATTGGGAATGCTAAACCAAAAATGACGACTGTTAAAGGTATTTTCTTCTTTGCCAAAACACATCAAGCACAGATTTCACGCAAGCATACTTAAATATACAATATAATGTCTTAAAAATGAATGCTTATTTCAGGGGATGTCATAATTATTATTTTTCTATTTTCAAATTTCATGACTAATTTGACTTTACTAATAAAGTGTGTCCTAGAGTTTTAGTTATTCCACAAGAGCATCCGTAAATTAAAAAGGTTTAGAAAATTTGGACAGATAATGTAAAGTACAGTAAATGATTTTACTAGCAAAATGTATGAAATTAGAGTTAAAATGATTGCCAATGATTCAGAATTAATGCAAAAAAAAAAAAGCTGTAAATAAATAATCCTTTTCAGTAGATTTTCAATTAAAACAACAACATAGGTTCAAGAAGGGTAAAAATAAAACTTTTAATAGATAGCAGAAAGAAGCACAACAGTGTGATTAACTTTTTTGATCAAACTGTAACTGCATTTAGGAAAATATCTGTTTTGAACGCCGAAGTCGATAAGATGTTCTTCACGTAGATTTCTTTTCATGTTTTGATATGAATAGAACAATATGAGTCGGTGCCAAGCCAGCCATTTAAAACTCTTTCTTGGTACATGTTCTTCTTTGGGCGATATTCTTCTGAATAATGGTGCCTCTTCTCCTATTTTTTGTTTCTTTGTTAGCGAAGTTTCACTTTTTCTCACTTCATTTCTCTATTATCCTTTATTCTGTTTGCATTCATAAAACTTACGACAATATACGTCTAAATTCATTTTATTTGATTTTACTACTCTCTTTCTCTCTGACTAAAGACATATGTAAACTTACACACATTCATAAATACATACATACATTCATACATACATACATAAACCTATTGTGTATAGAGATCAATGTTATAGGAAGTACACATACCATGATTATAGATACATATTACATTTTTAAACTTGTGTTTATATAAAAGTATTCCAAATATGCGAACAGAATGTGTGTGCACTCATGGGCTGTTATATATATATATGTGTGTGTGTGTGTGTGTGTGTATATATATATATATATATATATATGTATGTCTATGTGTGTGTAAGAGAGTGAGAAAATCCGAGTAAATATACATATGTATATATACGTATGTGTGTGTGTGTGTGTGAGAGAGAGAGAAAGTGTGCGTGTGTTTGCGTGTGTGTGTGTATATATATATAGAGAGAGAGAGAAAAGAGGTATATATTAATAAATATATACTGCGTCGGTAAAAATAGTTCGTTTGGTTTATTTAGTAAAACTTTCTACTTCATAAAGCGAACGAACTTTTGGGCCAGCTATATATATATATATATATATATATATATATATATATATATATATATATATATTATTATTATTATTATTATTATTATTATTATATACTACATCGGTGACTCTGAGGGACCATTCAATAAAAGAAAACACCACTACGACCTTTCATTCTCCGACAGAAAAACAGCACCACACTATCCACATGCATATGGCACCGATAAAACAGAAATATTACAATAAGAATTTAGCTGGGAAACATTGAAAAACGCACCTGCCTACAACAACATTATAAAGAAATGCTTACACGAAAATGTAGCAATAATTTCTCATACCCAACAAATGAAATCACTAAACATAAGATCAGAAAGAAATTCTAAATGCAGACATGAAAACAAATACCTATTATCACAATTTATACCAAACGGATAAAATAAAAAAATACCAACCAACTCCACTACATAAACCACCATTAACCTATGAACACCAAAAGAGAAACCACTGCCGCCATAACTATTATTTTCTAGTTCAAACTACCATCATAATAATTATGATTATTGTTATTACCATTCCACCACCATTACTACAATCACTTCTACCATTTTACCATAAGTATTTACTGCTACAACTGTTATTATCATCACCCGCTCCCCTCCACCATTACTAACGCATCACAATTACCGTTGCCGCATTAGTCCACAATTACTACCGAACCACAATAACCATTACTGCATCAGTCCACAATTATACATCCCCCCAGTAAAATTAATACCACAGCATAAATATTAACAAGTATTATAAATGGAGTTTCTACCATTTACATCAGCGCAATCACCAAAAACAAGCAAATAACCGGCTTTAAAATAACAAAACAGCATTAAAAAAAATTACAAATCAAAATCTATAACAATTTTATCTACCATAGTCTTACACAGACCGCAACTTCAGATAAATAAATAAATAAAAAAACAGACGGATAGAAGATGTGTGAATGCACGTGCATACGTGTATATGTGTATGCAAGAAAACTTTATTCCGCAAACAAAATAGACGAATGGTTGACACTGCAAAGTACGAAAGAAATTCGCTACACAATACAACATTGAATGCAGCAACCAACTGCGTACGTATATGCGCAATGACACAAAGATGTGCATATACGCCCAGTACCACACTGTTCATATATTTTTATGCTTGTATGAGCTGAAATGCGTGAAGGTGCGTGTATGTATGTGAGCGTACGTATGAGTGGCGTCCTATCGACAATTTTTCCTCCCACTGTCATAAAAACACCGATATACACAACCATATATAAATCCAAAATTTAAAAATTAATCAGTTTGTCTGACAATCGTAAATAGCGTGAAACCCACGGTCACATTAATCCAATTAAATATTATAAGTGGACGTTCAAGTCAACACCCAGAGGCGACAGTGTTTTATGCTAAACGCAAATGTCAGGCATATCGATTGACATATGCTCTATCAATGAGGACTTTCAGCCATAACTATAGCATTCCTTAAAACTAATTATATATATATATATATATATATATATATATAATTTGGGTTTACTCAACATCCACAGAGCCCACCTATGGTTTATACTACAACTCAGCTGTTTCTGGATGAGGGCGCATTATATAACTTGATCGAGAATCTGAACAAGACCTATACGCCCCAACCCTCGGCCACGTAGACTTGTGACTTCATGCTAGCACAACCATCGACAGCTCCCCAACGAGTTCCGCCTACCCAGTTTCACTCACAAGGCTTGGGTGAACCCGTAGTATGGTTTTCAGGCATTTCCCAGAGGTACCGCACGCTGGGATCGCCTCCCACCAACCCGATAACATCAAAAAGTCGCCTTGGTGATACACACACACACACACATATATATATATATGTTGTTATTATTTCAGGATTGTTTTGCAACTTATTCAAGGTGATCTTGGCGCTCTATAAATTTTTTTCTGTCCTGGAGTAACAAGGTACCTCACAGGTTTCACGCACGATTTTAGTTTTAAGCCTTTTCTACTGCTCTTTGAACTGTCATAGCTGAAACACCTCTATAACGTGCCAAACGTCTTTTCTAATTGATCTCTTTAGCTCTTAAGTTGAAATAAAGATCCCTCTTGCCGTCGTGACCACCTGATCCAGTTTTCCTGTCTACCGTTCCCTTTTTTTTTTAAACCTATTCACCGTTCTCTTGATGGTTTTTAAAAAGGACTTTGAAGATGGAAGCCAGAGTATGAATGTTGGTACCATTACTGAAAGCCTGAATGATCTTTTTCGTCTCACCATTACTCATTTGCGAAGACAGTGGGACTGACACAAAACGATTTTAACCGGTTCTCTTTTTAGCTGAATAACTCAAAGGATTTCTCAGTGATTCTTACGAAAAATGGTGTCAAGGGTGCTAAACGTCTTATCTGAAATCCTGGAAATCAGTTTAGTAATTTTTTTTATAGATATTAAATATTTTGTGGGATGAATAATTATGCTGTTACACAATTTGGATAATTTTGTAATATATTTAGGAATAAAGTGTCGCTGCCGACACTTGAGTTTGAACACAGATCGCCAGTAAGTAAACACAGGCAATCCCATTATTGAATTAAGTAGACCACGTGACCATAGAGGAAATGCATATATGAGAGGTAGCGTGTGTCTAACTAATCGCTATTCCTATTCTATCACCTATTACGATACGGACCACTATCCTCTACTCTATTATACTATTCCTCTATTTGGATCACTATACGGGTTACTATTCAAGCGAGTATTATCGAGCAAGTACTATTAGTGCGAGTGCTATTCGAAGGTGTGTGACACCAGCATTGTTCAACAGTGTTACCATAGTTGTATCTGCGATTACAAAGTCTCTACTACAACGAGCATTACAAAAGTGACAACGAGTATTCGTTGGTATTACAAAAGTATGTATACGCAGAATCACTTTATTTAATTTAATCACTTTATGCAATTTAAATGCTTTTATATACATAACAAATTATACAGGTATGTAAAATTGAATATGCAGATGATATAGAGTTCACATGAGAATTCTGTCGGCGAAAGCATTTTACAATTTTCCATTTTATTAATTTATGAATATATTTCTATAATCTTACGTTCTATTAAATAAAAGATTATTTATTATGACATCTCAAAGATTATTAAGCTGCGTATACGCCCATACGATATTAGGGTAAACAAAAGTAAGAAAACAATTCATTTTCATGTGTTATTGAGAAATAGTCAACGTACACAGATGGAAATGAGAAAGGGGTTATTTTGTACACAGGTCGTTGGTATAATGATGACGGATGCAAAGGGAATGTCTTGAGTATCAGGGCAAGGCCGGTTCCTTAACATCTGCCATGAACAAACAATCGTAGATCTCCGCCGGTACCCATGTGTCAGAGAAAATTAGATCGATAATCACAGCAGTATGAAGTAGATAACTGCTAATCCGGGTATCGATCAATCGATAACCCAGGATCAGTCGTAAACAACTCGAATCTGTTGTTATTTTCAAAGTATATAAAGAATTGTCAAAATTATATTCATGTCATGCACAGTCATTTTTAAGCGATAAATATGCAACAACCGAATGCAAATAAGTTATAAGATGAAATGCTAGCCGAAAGACACTGATGACTTATTTTCTTAAGCTATTACGAGCTAATTCGTTCTTTTTTCTCTGCTTATACCTTACATGAGGATTTTTTTTTACTAAAATGTACTTTGTCCATCAAATATTACCATAACATTAAGAAGTCTCTTCTACATCCATAACTTCGTTTATGTCTTTACGTATGCATGAATTTCTACCCAAAACTTCAAGAACCGACAAAAAAGTGTTTAAAAAATGACAAAGTTACTCCCTAAGATGGTGGCCTGCATTGATTGTCGTTTGACATATTTTTGAAAACATTTCATACCAAAGCAAGGCAATAAAGCCGCTAAGACGCATGGGATCACTGAGTGTTAGCTAACATGAGATAAACAAAATACTATTAAGAAGAGAGAACATTAGAAAAATAAGAATTAAGAAGACAGTGGATAACAATTGACATTGTACTTATGTTCTTGAAGAGAGAATTTACTGTGAAGCAAGAAGCTGGAAGTGAGTTTCACAAGCAATATGGATGATTTAAATTCTTTGCATTTTCTAAAGAGACTGATTTTTAATACAAAATTACAAACGATGGAGAAAATACAGATAATTAAAAACAAACTAATTTCACTGACAGCTATCTCAGAACAAGGGGTGGGTAGGAGAGTAAGGATACAAACAAAGTTGTGGAGAGTCATGGCCGTCCACATCCTGAGAGAAGATGGCGCATAAAAGAAGATGAGAACTGCCATGTAGTGGGAAATGCAGAAAAATATATATATATATATATATGATGTGTGTACGTGTCTATTTTACATTTAATTAACTCAATAAAATAGCGATTTTCCTAATCACTTAAATATTCAACATGTGATTTTTTAAATCATTTCACCGCAAGCAAATCAATAAAGCCACTAAGAGTTACTGAGTGTGAATATATATGAGGAAATAAAAAACATTATTAAGGAGAGAGAAGAATAAAAGAACAAGAATTAAGAAGACAGAAGATAACGATTGACCTTGCATTCAATATTTTGAAGATCAAACTTGACTGAAAAGCAAGAATCCGGAAAAAATTTCCACAAGCGAAAAGTGCGAGAAAAGAAACTTAACATAGAACTTAGGGTTCTATCTAGCCAATTCAACTGTAAAATGATGAGAACTTGATGCTAATCTAGTACCGCGCTTGTTGTCTGCGTAGCCTAGCGGAAAGTTCATCAGAATAATTACCATGAAAGTATTTCTAGAAAAGACACAGAGAAACTACACTACATTCGTTGGAAAGGGACTGAAGCCGAGATACCAGATCAGGTACGAACAACATTGCAGATTCTTCTTTGGATTTTATCAAGAATCTACAAATATACAGACAAGATGTGGCGGCAATATTCAAAACATGGTAAACTTAAATATATCTAAAAGAAATTCCGGAAAGGAAAATTTAAAAAAAAGTCATTTTCAAGCAGATCATAACTGAAATTAAATCTTTAAACTATATGTTGATTTAAAAACTGTTATAATTGGGACTATAAGGAGCAGGATTAGTTAAAGAATCAAATCTTATATTCACTCGAATGATTGCGTATAAAATGAAATATTAAATACTTATCACCGATTTTACTGGAAAACAGTGAACATAAACGAAATTTATTTTATTCGGACTATTGTGCTCATCTTTGTTGCCATATTTATCAAAACGTTTCGGCCGTTGTGCGCTCCAGCCTTTTTCAGGTGGTTGGAATGTCGAAATGAACCTTTTATTTCGCTCACTGGGGTAGACTATTCTAGTTCCACGTGCCATGTCTAATGGATGTCAGTTATCAGTTATCTCCTGTTAATTCCCATCTCCAAGTTCAGAACCGCCTTAAAGAAGTATTGAACTCACATTCTTTGGGTCCTGTCACTGGGTCGAACTAACGCCTTTATCCACTGTACCATGTGTCCTCAAGGACACCTGTGCATGAATTTCTGGGTATTATAAACTTAATGTCTTCAGTAATGAAATTTTACCAGTGCTCATATTGCAATTTTTGCTGTTATCCTTTCATGTTTTTACCAGAGACTGTATGCAGAGGTTTGGCGACTCTGAGAAGGAGAACTCTGAATTCAAAACCTCGAGCTATGGGTTAAATAGCTTCACCTATCGGCAATTGGCCAAGCGTGATGAGCATGGCTACACAAGTGAAGAAATGGTCAATCAAGGAGGGGTTCCTCTAAGGAGTAAGAAGGCCGTGGACCTCGATCGGTTCGAATGAGCTTTTATCCCTGGTAACTTTTTAAAATTACAAGCAGAACAGAGCTATTATATTTTTAATGTTGATCTTTATACTTATTTCTATATCATCATAAAAAATAGTACACGTTCACAAATCCAATATCCGAATATATATATAACAATAATACAGGTCATATCAATCTATTTGTAATATTAAACGAAGAATGACTAGCTTTAGAACCATCAACGTTATAATTTGTAATTTGACTTAACACGAAAAAATGTACGTAGATAAATGATTATGCAATATAAATGCATCAAAACTCAGAAATAAAGGAATTGTCAATGGTTCGAAATTAAGGCAAGTGTGACTGACAGAACAAGGCTATTATGATTAATGATAACTCACTTATATATATATATCTTTTCAATGTTTGGATTCTCGATGAATGAGATTGGTATACTACAGATTCGTTGCGGCATTTATTATCCAACCGGCAATTTTCAAGTTTTCTACAATCACGTAATTTTTCATTATATTTGTCTAATTTTAATTTAGGGTTTTTATTCATTTGATTTTGGCATGCTTGTTTTTTCAGGATTTTATTATTATATTTTTTATGATTCTGTCTAGATTTTCAGTGCAGCTGTAACTTAATTTTAGGGCGTTTTATTAAAGATCTTGCTAAGTTTGCTGTCAGTAGGAAAGTGATTTTTCAATTAAAGCTAGGAATTTTTGTCCTAGCTTATTGCTGACCATTTGGTTGAACGGGGGGTGAGTATACCCTGAAAATTGCCCGTTGGATAATAAATGTTGCATAAAATCTTTGGTATACCAATGCACAATCTCATCCATCGAGAATCCTAACATTGAAAATATATATATATATATATATATATATATATATATATATATATATATATATATGATCCACGAAGAATGAATTTAAAATAAGGGGGAGACAACACAAAAGCTCCGTCAGTAATATTAGAAATAGAAATCAGACATCCTTATCTAAATACATTTGGCATTTAAAAGAAACGAATAAAATACCAAAAGTAAAATGGAAAATAATAAATAGAACAAGAACTTGTAAATCCTGGGATGATCCATGACCTTTATGCCTACACGAAAAACTAGACATTCTTAAGTTTCTAAAAAACGAAAATTTATTAAATCAAAAACATGAGAACTGTTTTTTGCCGACACCAACAAATATTCGCCTTAAATAATTAGCATAAAAATTTTTTAAATTTCAAAATCTATAAACAAGTTCAAAAACACAACCCAATCATAAGCTAAAAATCCCTTTAAGAAGTCGTCAACAAAAAACATTGTAGTTCAATACGATGTATTCATATACAAACAACAGTTTTAGAAAAAAAATGTTTATGTATACAAGTACAAATTTAACGGCGAAAGAAAAGCACCGAAAAACTTCTTGTCGTTGAAAAAGACCTCTTATGAAAATGATGGTTTTCTCCATATCCATAGAAACTAATATTATGATCGCATGTGGAGGTTAGTGAATATCTTCACTGTGAAATTCACTGGGATTCACTTCTAGCTCAGCATTAACATTTGATTATTTACACGTCGCTGGCGAATCTTGTATGTTGTTCCTATTATAAATATTATTGTTCCATTTCCAACCTTCGTTTTGATTATTCTTATTCAGTAAGCTTTTCCTAGGTTACAACACTTTCTAAAATCTTCTAATTCCCTTTCAATCCCAGTAGCTCCATGCGTCTTAGTGGCATTATCGCCTTGCTTTGGGGGAATCGATAAGAATAAATAAATAAAAAAACAGGATTCAATTAAACCGAAGATGATTGACGGTGCATTTAAATTTTTGTAGATTGTAGTTGACAGAAATGCGAGAAAGAATGAGAGTTTCACAGGCGAGAAGTGCGAGAAAAGGAACCATTATAATAGAATTTATGATTATAATTTTAACAGTAAAAGGATGTGACCTAACTGACAATCTAGTATTAAGCTTAAATTCACGATGTCGAGGAATCGAAGATGAAATATCATCAAAACAATTGTCATGATGATATTTGTAGAAATATTATATAATAATGCATTCGACATTATTAATATATAATAATTATATAGTGATACACTAAACATTATTAATAATACACATTATTTTGTTATAAACAACAATAATAATATACATTATTTCTAATACACACTAAACATCAATACAGATGTATATAAAACTTTAATAACGGAGAGAAACATTAACGAACTACATCTGAGATGACAAAAAAAAAAAAAAGTTAAAATTAAATTTTACAGAAAATAATGAAAACTGTACAACAAGTAAGAAGATTCGTGATTCTGATGGTCTTATGGTGATAAAGACGAAAGATTTAGCATAAAATTAATGCTAGGAGTTTTGTAATCTGCGCAATCAAAATGGCTTCCTGAATGAATGCACATAATGATGTCATTATCAGCGGGATCAAGTTGTTGATATGCACCAGGCAAGAAAAGAGGAATGGATGCTTCAGTTTACTTTGAACACGCCTTTTTTGGCGAATCTTCAAATTCGACTCGGATTTTATTCATCTGATTAAAAACATGTTATCATTTTCCATTTATAATAAAATGATAAAAACCTAATAAATCAGCCGCCGTTATATTTCGGCTCTGAATAATGATAGTGTGGAGTAAATGTAATTCAAAAGAAACACATTATTGACACATTATTCATACGGTGAAAGCTACATTTTTCTCATTAATGTTTGTAAATTAAAAAAAAGTACTGCAGTTTTAGCTCAAGATATGAACATAAAGCACATTAAAAATAGATACGCCTCTACAAAGCTTGCCTCTTTATCATCCACTAAAAAAATTTAGCACTTGCAAACGCAAAGGTCGTTTTAAGAAAAGATATTTGATCAGTAAAGGTCATCTCTTTCAAGTCACAAATAATCATAACATTCCTTTTAAAAGTAGAGAATAAATCTAAATGATGGTTAGAAAAATAGTGAACACATTCGTCCTTTTATTTTTTGACAAACTTTTTTCTAATATATTCTCTTCGAAAAAACAGTACTATATTTTTTTTTCGAAATTGACAAAACGACCAGTCGTTTCAAATTCGACTAAGTCTTTTTAACGCGTACATGAGATCAAGCATCCCATACTAATTCAATCGTTGTCTTTTTTTTCAATGGTTAATGTTTCCGAATCTATATTGTGACAAACATAGAGGTCTGAAGAAAGGTTCAGAGAGCAACTGGAACTTAATTTTTCATTATCTCATCGTAGTTGTCTAAAAAAACTAAATTGATACAGCCACATTATTTACATTATTCGGACTATTGTCCTCATCTTTGACGCTATATTTATTACAACGTTTCGGCCGTTGTACGCTCCAGCCTTCTTCGGGTGGTTGGAATGTCGACGGAGGCCGGAAGAAGGCCGGAGCGTACAACGGCCAAAACGTTGTAATAAATATAGCGACAAAGATGAGGACAATAGTCCGAATAATGTAAATAATGTACATAATACCTCATCTCAGAAATATAGACAGATGCTGATACAGCCACGTCTCCCATGAAGGACTTACAAAATTTATCCTGCACGAAACAGTTCTAGAAACTCGCAGATTAAGAAGTCGGAGAAAAATATAGGAGAATAACGTCTGAAAATGGAAGACATGGACCTGGCAAGGTCTCCAAGAGCGACCGGGGTGGTGTACATCTTAGCACTAGATCCCAGATAAACCATGAGAAGTCTTTTAGAATCCATTTTTTATCAATTGATTGACAGATTCCTTTTCTACGACTTGCAGGTTATTTAAAGCCAGAAAATGGAGAAGTGGATTTATACCTTTCCCAAAGGTATTTGCGCATAAGGGAATATCTTCATTTGTGTACCGTGTCTCTTCATGATGAAGGCGATCATAGCTGTCCACTTCCTTGTAGCTCTCAATAAGTTTTGCTTTTTTGCTATTTCTCTCAGATCCTGTTCTGCCATCCACTTGCTTAAGTTCGTTAAGTATATCACGCGTTGCTTTCCCTTGTTCCTCTTTTCCTCTATCCGCCATGTGAGTATCTTATTTTCCAAGCCTGCCATTTTTGTCCCAGAAATTTTTGCTACCTATTCCTGATGTTAAGTATAAGTTTTCTCTTTGAATGGATGCAAATGGGATTTGAACTCGGCTCTCTGATTAACAATTCCGAAATATTATCCACTGTATCATCCGCACATCAAAGTTTACATACAGTACCTGGTGTTCCCAAGAGGTCACTAGATGCTAACCAGGCTCGACTTTGCTTAACTTCGGTGATCGCACGGGAACAGGTGTTTTCGACGGGATGTGGCCGTAAAACCAATTCCTGAACGAATAAGGTCTATTTTTTGTCATGTGTAGGACACACTCCCTATTAAGCAGATCATAATATTTTCAGCTTATCGGTGAATAACAGTTATTTATCTAAATATGTTTAATCCCCCTGAAGGATACAGTTACATTTTCAAATATCATAGATATAAAGAATAATCAAACCTGGGTCTAATTTTTGTGATAGACGAAGCGAAGGTGAATCCATTCCAGACATGTTCTACAGTAAATAAAACAAAATAAAAACAAAATGAAATGGTCGTAATTTGAGATGACACTAAACTTCTTTTATGATCTCATTTGACATCTGTACTTCCAGTTCTGTTTCTCCCACTCTGGATTCCATTTTTTTTAAAAAATAATTACTTTTCTTTTTGATTCCGTTAACTTAATTCATTTCCTTGTCTTTTATCCTTTTGTTCCTCACGCATGAGTTAAAACGTTTTCTTATTTGTGGATTTGGTTTAGATTATTAGAATGACTGACAGCTGGTTTAAAAATCAAAAGGTGGACTAAAATTACTGATCTGGTTATAAATTTAACTATAAACTAACAATACTATGATCATTCAGCTCACTAATATTGTTATTTTAATCTAGTTCACAATGACGAATCGGCTGTACAAAAATCATAACATTTTGAAATCTAGACGGGAGTTGTGGCTGGAATGGGCATCATACCCGTTACTATATATGGTGAAGCACTTCTTGATTGATTCCAGATATCTATGATGACCTAGTTCATAAAGAAAGTGGATTTATGCTAGAGAATTACGAGTATATATATATATATATATATATATATATATATAGATAGAGAGAGAGAGAGAGAGAGCCAGACAAACCTACCAAGGTTTCACCTAAGCGGACGTCAGGTAAAGCAGGCTAAAGAAGTATTGAGCACATTTTAGTTAGTTGATTACTCGTATCGGGTTATTTTTCTTTGGGCTTTGGACCTGATTGATGTAATATTTAGCACCTCAATATTTAGCTACCTTTCAATCTTCTCGTCAGGAGTTTTCACCAATTGACTGCAGTTTTTTCTCATCTTATCTTTATAATAAGTTTGATTATATATATATATATATATATATATATATATATATATATATATATATATATATATATATATATATAAAATCATCTAGAACAAGAATCCTATATATATATATATATATATATATATTTATATATAATCATCAAGTCTAGAACAAGAATCCTATATATATAATCATCAAGTCTAGAACAAGAATCCTATATATATATATATATATATATATATATATATATATATAGCGTCATCCAAAGACAGACTGTTTCGCAGCTCATCAGTGTGGCTAGACATCCGGTTGCCTCTAGCTCGGATCGAAACCCGACTGAATTGGTGTCAGTCGGAGATCCTACCACGGCAGGGATGTAGGTGGATTTTTAGCGTATTTATTTTTAGAAACACGCCCAGTTCGCTATGCGAAGAGTCCGCTATATTAGCTATAATAGTCACTGTTTACAAACCCATACCTACTCCCTATATATATATATATATATATATATATATATAGTGATTTTCTAAACGTAGCTTACATATGGCACATGACAAAAAGTATGGAGCACCCAGCGAAGATACAACTATTCAATCGTAATTGATCTAGCGAGACAAGACTGCTAACCATTACACCACAATTAAAATTAATGAACTCAAGCACAGTACTAGATTGGCCGCAAAGTTTCAGAATTTCTCTGCTAACAATTTCTTCTCTCGCACTTCTCGCTTGCGGCTTCTTGCTTCCCAGTCAAGTTTAATTTTGAAAAATTGAAATGCAATGTCAATCTTTATCTTCTGTCTTCTTCCTGTTCTTTTATTGTTCTCTCTCCTTAATAATCTTTTACCCATGTTCTTTCATACTCGATAACCACTTGCGTCTTAGTAGCTTTATTGCCTTACTTTGGCGTGGACTGATTAAAAAAATGAAACAATCAATGTCATTTTTAATCCGACATTATTGTTATATTACTGTTAGGTTTATGTCAATAAGAAATAACGATGGATTTATAAGATCCATTGACTGCTTCAAATCACTTTATTTTCTTACCCGAGGCGTAAACACGGTTAGATATAGACTTCGATATGTACCAACGAGAAAAGCGAATTTTTTATAACTTCATGGCAAGGCACACTTGAATTGAAAGTGGTTTCCCAGAATATAGTTTTAACTCCTGTCAGGAGTTGCATTTTCTTTGGTAAGACTTTGGATCACTAGGCCAGTAGACATTGAATTTACTGATAAAAAAAACACACATGTACCCGCTAAATGAAATATTATATCTAAAACGACAAATGTAAATGTTCTCGATGGTAATTAACGTAGAAAAACTAAAATTCAATCTATTTATTTATATACCGTTTAGATATTTCTGGGCACCTCGAGGCGATGTAATGGTTAGCAAGCTGGTCTCGCTAGAACATTTACGACTGAGTAGTGAGTTCGATCCTCACTGGGTGTCCCATACTTTCGGCCTCGTGCCACATCTAAGCAACGCTTGGAAAATCACTATACCGTTTAGATATTTGTTGGTTGAACCAGTGAAAAAAGAGCAACTGAATTCATCATTGAATGACAAAAAAGTTGAAATCCGCTAACCCAACCATATCTTTCACGTTTAACTTGAAATTTTCTTTGAATTTTTCCACATACCCATCTCATCTTAATTATTCATCACTCTTTTATCTTCTTTATTTCATTTTTCATCATCCATTTTTATATTTACTTCATTTTTTTTTATACCCATGACAATCGTTTTTTCATCTTTTACTTTTCTTTTCTATTAATCTTTTTATCTAGCAGTTCAAGTTTTGCGACTTTTTCAAGTCACTTTCCATTGGCGGCTTTGAATATCTCTGTCAGATATTCCCTTTTCTTTTTCTCCGGACTACACCACACTGCCAGACATTTGCTCACATTTGTTTTGTTTTTTTCTTTTTTCGGTTACTCTGAATGTTGAGAAGGGCTGATGATTTAATGTGGACTATCAAACTGGTAAAAATTATTCCCAGTCATACAATTGTTTACTACATTAAATGACATCGCACTTAAGCTGACTCGACTGATGAATCGATTTTATGACAGTTAAACATTCAGATTTGGACCTCGGCTTAAATAACGCTCTGGTTGAACGTTCAACTTAAATGGCGTTCTGATTGATTGCTTATTATGCATTAACTGTTGCAAATGGTGTGGTATTCATTTCTTTAGCATGCATTTTCATTTCATAGTTTATGTATGTTCTGATATCACAGACAGGATTTATCAAATAAATATGTTCAATTGACTTTGACGATTTCATTATTTTATTATAAAGTATGGTTTGCGGGAGGGAACAGGGAATTAAACATTAATTGCGATGGTTATTTTTATTTATTTTAGCGCCGACTGAATTAGGAGGTGGTATATGGAGTCAAGATTTCAGTTTTTTTTTTATATCAATGTCCATTAATTCTCTCTCTCTCTCTTCATTTAGGTTTAATTATCCACCCCCACAATAAATAAATATTCTAATATTTAGTGATTAAAATTTATTTCAGCTCTCTTTATGTTGTAAATGAGGAAAAAAGGAATTGTTGGAGGTCAGGAAGTAAGGTAAGAGTTTGTAACTGTTATATAGTTATAAAGTGTTGCTGTCGACCACTTGAGTTTGAACATAGATCGCCAATGAGCAAACACAGGCGATCCCATTACTGAATTAAGCAGACCACGTGACCATATAGGAAACACATATGTGGGAGGTAGCTTGTGTCTAATTGCTCGCATTTCTATTCTATCCTCTATTAATATTGGGATCGTTATTTCTACTCTATCCTCTATTACTACGATACGGACCGCTATTCTCTACTCTATTCACTATACTATTTCTCTATTCGGATCACTATATGGCTTATTATTCGAGCGAGTACTATCGAGCAAATACTATTAGTGAGAGTGAAATTCGAAGACGTCTGACACCAGTATTATTCAACGGCGTACTATAGTTGTATCTGCGATTACAAAGTCTCTACTACAATGAGCATTACGAAAGTGAAAACGAGTATTTGTTGGCATAACAAATTTGGCAACGAGTGTTCGTTGACATCACAAAAGTAACACAACAGTAGATATATCACTACATTAATAATGGTTCTAGAATATAAACGTATTAAAAAATTAATTATCACTGGTCCTAAATTAAGATACAAGTCTATTATGATCAATGATAATGTTTAACACATTTTTGAAAAAATAATTTCACTCCAATCAAGGAGATAATATCACTAGGGCTTAAGGTGTTACTGGAAGAGAATGAGAAAACTTTAGTGAGAAGAAAGGACAATAAAAGAACAGCTCACATGAAAACAGAAGATGGCGATTGACGTTGCATTTCAAATTTTGAAGATTACAGACGGTAAAAGGAAGCAAGAAAAAAATGAATCCCAGAAGGCAAACTGTACGAGAAAAGCAACTGTTAGTCTAGAAGTGTTGAAAATACATAGTTGGAATGAAATGTCAATCGCCATCTTATGACTTTTTGAAACCTGTTCTTTTATTATCCTTTCTCATCACTAAAGTGTTCTCGTTCTCTTCCACTCCTAGTAATCCCTTGAGTCTTTTTATCGTTTCATCCCAAGCAAGGCTGGGGGTCACAGAGACTGAAAGTGAGAGAAAAGACTGGGTATAGTGTAGATTGAGAAAAGGATAAAAGATGGACGGGGTTCAAGAAGTTCAAGATGGCGATCGACATTGCATTTAAATTTTTGAAGATTAAAGTTATCAGGGAAGCAAGTAAAAGTAAGGAGTTCCATTGTCGGTAAATGCGAGAAAAAACTGTTGGGTGGTTACATTAAACTATTTCAACAATAAAAGGATAAGACCGAGATGCCAGTCTAGTAGCAGGCTTAAATTCATGTAGTCGGGGCACCAAAAAAAAGCTCGTCAGAGTAGTTACCAAGAAAATATTTATAGAAAAGACACAGGGATGCCTCATCACATCGGTGAGAAAATGACTAAAGTCAAGATGCCAGGTCAGGATCGATTATATTGCAGATCCTTCTTTGGACTTTGTCAAGAATCTCGAGATGAATAGCGGGAGCACCTGACCAAATATGGAAACAGTATTCGATGCACAGCTGAATGATAGATTTTTAAATGTGCAAGATTGACGAGAAAAAAACTTCTGGTACGACAGAGAGAACCAATTTTCTTTTGCAATGAATGTAGCTATTGATTCAATGTAGTTGTTCCAATTCAAGTCAGTTGAAAACGTAAGGGCAAGAAGGCATAGTGAGACGCATTTCTGAAGTCGTGTAACAGCCTTGCTGATGGCGGGAAGGGAAGTTTCTCTGTGGTGGTTAAATGAAAACAGTTTAGTCTTGGAGGCATTACAATTTACAAGCCATTTCCTGCCCCAATTAACCACTGATTGGAGGTTCTTTTCAAGAGCAGTGGCCAGGTTAACTTTGTCAGCTCTGACACTACCATTTAATCCTATTGAGATAGGATTAAATGATAGTGTCATCTGCATAAATGCTTACTTGGGAACTGATAGCATCAGGAAGATCATTGATGAAGATCAGAAACAGCGTAGTACCCAGGGACGTTCGTGTGAAAGGATCTGGGAGCGAGCCTGTTCAGAGCGACCTTCATTTCACGATTTTATAGGAATGATTGGATTAAATCAAACAATCGTCATGCAATAGTATAGATCTGAAGCTTACGTAGAAGACCAGCATGCCAAACCCTGTCAAACGCCTTTGAGATATCTAGGGCCACGGGTCGAGCTTCGCTGTTGTTATCAAGAGCTTGATATACATATTCAGCGAAGGCAGTAAGCACATCAGCGGTAGGCCTTAAAAAATGGAATCCATATTGTTTGTCAGAGAGTATGCCGTGAGAGGTAAGATGCTTAACCACTTCAGCATTGATGAAAGCGTCGAACACTTTGCCGAAAAGCAGTCTTAGTTATATTAGCGCTTTGCTTGGAGCAAAATATAATATGTGTGTGTGTGTGTATATATATATATATATATATATATATACATATATGCACAATGATTTTTTAAGAAATAGCGCAATAGGAAGGAAAATCTTCTCGCAGAACAATGTAGTGAATTCGTTCATCACCGGGTGCCATTTCAGCTATCTTAAAATTGCGCTTGTTCTTGTAATTCTACACTTGCGAGAAAGACAAAGAATGAACATGTTGACCACTTTGATATTATTCATGATTTTTTTATTCACTTAATTGAAACGACAAAGGATTAGAAATACCGAGGAAGCGTTATAAACAAACATGAACATAAAGAAACATGCAAAAAATGCAAAAGAAAGTACTTAGCAAAAAAACAAAAAACATTCACAGTTAACGAGACTCACCTCGAGTTCCTGATTTTTCAAATCATTATTTACTCGAATTTTGTACAAAACTGGCAGAAGGTTGCGCGTCTGTAATATAAACATTATATCAAGGACTAGTTTATTTTATGACCGGTGCTTAGGCCACTGTATTACTGACGACAGAACGTAAGAGTCGATACAAATAATCAAAGAAATTACAACATTTCACGTTTCTTTAAAAAAAAAAATCCTCTGTTGTTACAATGTGGGATATTTAAAAATAACAGTGATAAAACCAAACTGTTGGGAAACCAAATTAAAATATCGGGTGAGTTGTGGGTTTAGATACGTCGGATGCCAGGAATGTAAAATCCCTACAGCTTTAGCGTTTCCCCTTAGCAAATAAATATTACTTTAGTCTGATGTAGTGCTTTTAGGAGGACGAAACGCGTTACATAATTTTTTTCCATTTTGTCTTCCATTACCCTTAACCTCGTTTTAATTATTTCCTAATTTTTTTTCAATACTTCTGGCTAACTGAGAAATTGGAATATGCGGAGTGTTGGTTTGAAATTATATATTTCTATTGATTATTTGTTTTTTATAGCTTATCAACCCTTTGTAGCTGAGTTATTTAAATTCGATACATATTCTGGAGTAAAAATTATTATATTCCATTAACTATATTTTTATGAAAATAATGATTTTTTTCTGTATAAGTCCTACTATTTAACTCATAGCTGGGGGAGAAGCGATGGATTTATACCTTTCCTAAGGGTATTTGCACGTAAGTGAATGTAACGAAATCGACTGGAATTCGAACTCGGCTCGCCGATTTCTCATTCCGTGCCACTATCAATTACACCACCCGTACATCCACGTATTTTAGTGTATGAGATAGAAAAAAAAATGATAGAAAAGAGGATCAGAATTTTATGAAGGATCGAGAAGAAAACTTCCTCGTGTAAATCTCGAATTTCCTACTGACAACATAAATATCTTTCTCTTAACTTCGACACGGTTATATTTTAAATTGATTGGTGGACGAATAATACTAGTAATATTAACTGAAATCTGGAAGCCTGTTCTGTAGCTAAGGTAGTTGCGTATTCCTTAGAGTGGTTAATGTTCGAAACAGGTTAAAAAAAAACTGGAATGCTAATTTTCAAAGCAAAATTTTCCTCGTTTGAAATAATGTACTACACTAGATTTCAGACTCATTTGGGCCTGTGTCCTTCATATTAAACTTAGCTTCGTAAATATTAATAAAATCTGGAAAATATATGCCTATCTGCTCAGTTAAGCATAGCCTAATGCAGGGCTAGATAAGTGTAGAAGACTGTATTGCACCAGTTTTTGAGTATTTAATAAATCTTGTCCGTCATATCACGGTTTATGTAATTTCTTCTTAAAGATGACATCTTTTTCAGGACGTGGATGATTATGGCTCTCCACAAGAGTTTGCAGCTCAAACTAATTAATGTCCCCTTTATTCCTTCTACTTGAGTGAATGCATGGCAAAACAAAAGCATTCTTCAGCATTACACAAACGGTACTTATGATTTTCTTAGCAGATCTGGGGAAAATAGGAATCTTATCAAATACCGGTTTTCAACTGTGTGTATATATGAGGATAAATACTTAATCTCTAAAACGTCTGGTTAACAATTCTAAAAATAAAAGCGTTTTTGGTTGGGTTAGAAATTCTTAAAAATGGCTGTTAGTATTTCTCCTCGTATTAGAGGCGGCCCCCATACCACCGCGACTAATTATGCTTCAATAAACAAATAAAAAAAAAGACATCCTGTGTCTCATACCTCCATTGTTTTGTAAGAGGCTTGTGACACACGTGTCCCCTAATGACTCCACGAAATATAGCCACTTGTTATATGGCGGCAAGTATTTATCAAATCTATTAAGCTGGCTTTAGGTAGCTACTCTAGGCTTATACTGGAGAATTAAACCAATTTCAGACTGTTGCATACAACTTTACTTTTACTTAGAATGAATCTTAACTCTCACTGGGCATATCTAGGGCAAGAAAGATGAGAGAAGACAGCGGGCCACCTACCCTTACGAGCTTGTGTGAATGGGCGAACAATGGGGGCAGGAGGCTTAACAAAGGGAAGAACGCAGCTGGGGGCCACGAGGGATAGGAAGTTGTGGAGAGCCATGATCGCTCACGCCCTGAAAGGACACGGCACATAGAAAAAGGAGAATATAAGAATGATACGACTCGTATACAGAATTTAAGCATTGTTATTAACTAGAAAAGATTAGCTAAATACGACACGTCCAGATGAGAGTAGGAGGTTCGTGCATCAAACACCTGCAAGGTCAACAATATGAAATGCTGACCTTTCACGTGCACTCGAACACCGACCAGTACTTTTGATTTGATTGTTTAACGGCATATCAACACCTTATAGTTCATTTAATACCAAAATTTAATATACTTGGGAGCTTTGAAGTAATAAAAATACGATACATGTTATTCTGCTTTCACAATCGAATACATGGTAGATGATACTCAGCTTTTATGCATATACATGTTTGTGTGGATATAATTACTGGAGGTGGTGATTTGTGTGTTTTATGTTGTTTTGTTGAAGTTATATTCTGGAATACAGTTTGATTTTAGAAATTGTAGGATATTATATGGATTAAATGTCATTAAAGTTCTGTCATGCTGATTGAGGCATTGTGGGTAATTTTACTATAAATAAATCGGTATTGTTGATGTAAAAATATATTGCTGGTATTTGTGTTATAAATTTGTATTTTTATACTTTCGTAGTGTTTTGTTTGGGAGAGTTCACTATTTGCCTAAAGCTGGGATCCTAACAGGTGCTACCATTCAGGATCAGGGTGAACTTGGGAAAAAACAGCAATTTAGAGTAGAAGTCTTTTCACAACCCTCAAAAGCTTTAATCTCCCGATCAATGGCCTTGCTGCTGGATGTAGTTTATCGTCATAACCAGGACTTGCCGACCAGTAGTTGCTGATAGGAAAGCTCTAATCTCCCGATCAATGGCCTTGCTGCTGGATGTAGTTTATCGTCATAACCAGGACTTGCCGACCAGTAGTTGCTGATAGGAAATGCGCAACTACGTTTGGCACCAAGTGAGCCGAAATATCAAAACGACATAATGCAAAAAATGGAATCATGTTCTCATATTAGTTTCTAAATAGCAGAGTTTAAAAAAATACATGGCTGTATATATTCTTATTGAACATGAGTTAGATGGTCACAAAAAGCATTGAACAATTATATATATATATATATATATATATATATATATATATATATATATATATATATATATATATATATAATCCCAACGTTTAGGTCTGAGAATAAAACAACACTTACCACCCCCCACCCAGGATTTTGAATCCGGATGCCAGGAAAAGCCAACTAACCAATACTTCTGGCTCTTCCATTGCAGAGCATGTAATAAATAGCAGGAATTGTGTGATTGGTTTTAGTGTAGACCGTTTTTCGATTTTATCTAGGTCCCACTCCTCATATCACCTCAAGGTACTACAGTCCTTGTATATCAGATCCCATGGGCCTTCCCTTTGTAAACGGAAGGAATGCTTATTGGGTCTGAAAGTTATTGGACTCTAGCTTTCTTGAAAGTCATATTTTGTTTTTCCTTCAATTCGTTATATTAATTTAATTTACACGCTTATATATTATTTATATCCCAGAAATAAACTTGATAAGTCCTGGGACGAAACCGGTTGTTCTTTTTTAGCTTTTTTAAAATGCCATATAAATTTTGCTTATTCCTAGCTATCGTTAAATTTTGTACCATAAGAAACTTATATATACATATATATATATATATATATATATATATATATATATAACTCTTCTCAAAGTTGCAGACATTAAATATTCTTGTAATATAATTTTGCACTGTTTCCGCCGACGACAGCGAGCGAACTCACGTAACTTAATTCTATGGTTTAAAGAATTTCAGTTATTGTGATATTGGGTGGGGGGTATACATCTCTGCGAGTGGCCAGGCTACTGGGGCATAGGTCCTTTTATCGAGACATCATCTGTAGACAGATTTGCAACTAAGACTAAAGAACTTCTATCTAGGTGAGGACTTGTTAGTTTATGCTAGTAAAACATGGCAATATCATATTAGCATCTCAGATATGGGTAAATAGTGAACTCCCAAACTGGGGTCAAAGAATGATGAAAGTGTAGAAATATATTTTTATAGTGAAGGTGACAGCAATACATTTTCATAGGAATTACCAGCACCACGTTTTTGTAAAAGAAATTATTAATGCTCCCAAGAAAATTAAATTTTAGCATTAAATGACCCACGAGGAGTTTATTTGCCATAAAACAATCAAACAATAATGGTGAAAGCTTCCGAACAGTTTCGATTGCCCAGTTTCACACAAAACCATTGGGTCAATCTGTGGTACGGTTTCACAGGCATTTTCCAATTCTACCACGCACAGAGATCATCTCAAGACGTCACTTTGATGAATCGTCCATGATGAGATTCGAGCTCTGGTCTTATGCTATAACCACTTGGTCACGCACTCACTTTATAATATAATAGCTCCTTAGAAAAACAAAATAAATTGCTGATGTGTAATGTAAAAATTATGATTAATTATTTAAGATAATAGAGAAATGTATTAAAAATGATCTTCAGTTGTCTTACCTCACTGTTTATCCATGCAGGTAGAAGAAGAAAGAGGCTCATATAGACGATTAACGCAACCAGTAGAATGCCAAAAAATACGGATTCGTCAACAGAATTTGAGAAATATATAGCTTGATAAAATATGACGCAAAAGAGTGGAATTCCCGCCAAAAGTGTCAGGAAGATTATGTACGTGAAGGAACAATCGAGAGTAGCAATGACGTCACATAGTTCTTGAAAACGATACCGGTAGTGAGCTAAATCTTCAGTTAGAAATCCATCCAGTGTAACTTTCTCGATGCTGATTCTCAAGTTATTCAAATTCTTCACAATCAAGTAACACATGAAGCAAAAGAAACAGGCTGCGGTCGTACAAATTGCGCTATTCAGATACACAATCGGTAAGTCAATGATAAGCTTCAGCCAGAATGTCAGACTATTCTTGAGGAAACTCGGCCACCTGCTGGAAAATTGTAGTTCCGACAAACTAGGTGACACCAGATGACAGACAATGTGGAATATGACGTTTAACGCGGGTAGTAGTATTGTCAACACAAACATGGACACAACAATTCTGTGGAAATTCCCCAAACATTCAAGACATTGGCGAATGAGTTTGTCTTGCTTCAGAAACAGCAGTGGAATTCTGCAACACTTTTTGAAACCAACCCAGAATACAACTATCTTGGTAAGGTTTTCCAGAGACCAAATTGTCCATTGTATTTTCATGAAGAAAATTGGGCCGAGTCCGTCTTTTGGATCGAAGGTCGATAATGACCGTAGCAAGTTAAGAACCATGAGAGAGAATACAAAAAAGTGGTGAAATTGCCACAGGAGTGACGAAACTGAGCAGCGTTTTCCGTGTACTGGAAAAAGTCCACAAAGTTTTAGGGAGATAATAAGCAAGTGGATTTCCTTGTAAATAAGCGTGTTCCCAAAAGGGATTTTGCTGCGAGTCTCTGAGAAATTATCTCCTGTAAATGAGGAGGTATTTATTTCTTTTGCGACATTTCCTACTGTTATGACGTTTACAATAGGCTTCACCCGACTTGATTTATGCATTTTTCATACGAACTTAGTTTAGGCGAACGTTTGGTACAATACTATTTCTGGAACTTGCTTTGTTCTACATATACATAAAGAAAATTAAGGAAACCTTTGAAAAGCTAAAGATGTTTTTTACTTTGAAATAAACAGAAATATAATTTTCAGAACATGCGAAGTTTAAATTACCATTTCATTTTTTATAAATCAAAATGAAAATAAAGTGGAAATATGAAAGGTTATTTGATATGATTTCAACAAAATTTTTATTCTATTGAAAAGTTATAGTTTAAGAAGTAACTTTCAGTATCTTTTAGGTTAAAAAGGCAAACCGAGAGAAGTAGATCTTAACGAAAATACAATCCCATACGACAATCTTTCTCTGAAAATAGTGCTTCGAGAATGGTTTCAGTACTTAAAATCTGTTACAAGGATTTTCTGTATTATTTTTCACGATATGAAATCATTAATTCTAACTCTTGAATGCACAATTTCATAATTTACTGATTTCTTTGAACATAAAGTAAAATGAAAACAAAAATATTCAGACGAGACGCAAAAGGATTTTTTTTATAAAAGCAAACTTAAACGTTACATTACCATCTGTTACCTGCAATGCTTAACTTATCTAATTTAGTTTTACAATCGAATTATTCATTAATTTGATTATGACATACTAAGTTGATATTTTGATGCTAAACCGTTTTGGTAAAGTACTAAAATATTTATTCAAAAGTTATGCTTCCTTAAGCTTTTCTAAAATATCTAATACAATATCACTGCTCATATGTCATTAACGGTTCCTTATTTGGATTCTCAATCAAGAATATATTGAGGATGTATCCCACTCACAGGTCTTCTGTAATTACTATTTTTTTTAATTATTTGTAATCACTAAATCTATTTGAGAACGTGGCTCGTATTTGTTATAGTTCATTTTTTGTAGTTTAGTAGATAGACTGCGGTTTAAGAACAAAGATTTTGCTTTACGTGAGAATCATATTTTTTTCTTTTAGAGCACTTAATTCCACAAACTTGGCAAAGGAATAAAACTTATGTTAATTTCAGATTTAAGGTTAGTGTTCTTATTTTAAGAACAGACAAATTCAATGGCATAGAAAGTTTTTATCATTAATGTTGTTTACAACACTGTTGCCAGAAACACTGATGGTATGTCAGCCCAATTTGTTCCCGTTTGTTTATTTTTTTGTGAAAATAGTCAAGAATTTATATAAAGATCTGTTATAGAATAATTATTAAAGTACTATCACGTCGATAATTTTGGAAGATGTTGAGTTCAATAGGCTTTTAGCAGAGACTTATGCTTGAACGCACTTTTTTTTGTTGCCCTGTTTTGATCGCTTTGCATTATCGTTCCTAAGTTTATTTTTCCTGATCCATAATCGAGAAAAATAATCTATTTTCTTATTAGCGTGAATCCACGGTACAAACTAAAGAATGATTGGTATATCTTATAATCCAACTTGAAGTTGGAAAAATATAAATATTCGTTCTTGATTCAATCTGATATGTCATAGACAAAACTTGTTTACATGAAGATCATCTCTCCATGAGCTTTAAGTGATTCAGTGGAAGAAAGTATGGTGTTAAATAAAATCAAAATAAAGAAAAAATAAACAAAGAATGAAAAGTTGACGAAAATATAATGAAAGAAAATCAGAAAAATCTTTTATAGCAAATAAGTAACGAATATATTTAAAAAGAAATGAAAATAAGCCAGCAAGAAAAGTATAAGATAAAAAAAAACAGAAAAGGAAAAAGACTCATCAGAGGAAAGAAAAGCAATAAGATAAAAATGAAAACAGAAAAAATAAAAAGCAATGGAAAGAAAACAGATTTTTTTTTAGAAAAATTTAAGAATAATCTTTGATTAAAAGATGTGTAGAAATTGAGAAATGAAAAGATACTGAAACGGAAAGAAAAATGAAAGAAATAAACAAAAAGAAAAATGAAAGACGCAAACGAAAAGACTGTGAGGAAAAAAGAAGCGAAACGAAAAAGAAGAAAAATGGCTAACAAGTTGAAAATAATAATAAAAAAAAACAGCGTCCCAACAATAAAAGTGATGTGATAAAACTTGCACGGCTCCAGATAAAAGAAAAAAAATTAAAGAAACTATCGTAAACGCAAAAAGGAAGAAAGAATCTAAACGAAAAAGGAAAAAAAAAAAAAAAAAAAAAAAGAAAGAAAAATAACTGCTTAAAAATAATAAAGAAACAGCGTCACAACAATGAAAATGATGTGGTAAAACTTGCTCGATTCCAACTCAAGTAACAAATGATTAGTTTTGTTATCTTCTGCTTGGGTTGAATTTTTCTTTGGTTGTCAGAGTAAAAGATCGGCAATTCGTCCTTGAAAAATTAATGTTTCTTTTTTGTCTATCTCCTTGAGTTCAGCCATTTTCTGGAGCAACACACAGTGTTAATGTTCAAAGCTGAACGAGGGTAAATCACTGTTCCAACTGCAATTCGCTTTCTGTTTAAACAAGCAATGGTTGAAACTGATAAAGCAGAAAAGAAAGGGACAGTTGAAGAAGGATACACTTCATCAAAGAAATGAAAAGGCCATCAAATATGGGGGACTAGCCTTATCGATTTTTACACTGATAAAGAGTAACCTTTATTGAGCAAATACTGTCTGTAACTTTTCGCGCTCTGTATGTTCAGCAACTTCATTGTAAATTATTGCGCTTATTTGAAATCTACGCTGCAGCTATTTTTCGTCGAAATCAATGAAGCGGAGTTCTCACAACAAATGTGTGTGTACGAAATAGAGAGGAGTTGGGTGTTGACGTTAATGGAGAAATCGAAGCATATATCGCATCGAATGGGAAAACGAATTATGAAATATATTCTGAGTTTCTTTTCATCTAAAGCGAAGTGGGTGGTCATTATATTAATAGGTAAAGATCACAGTTTCATCATCTCTTGCAGACATGCATGAAAGATGTTAAAAAGAATGTTAAATTGCATGATTCAGAGATACATGATAAATTATGAATTTATGAAAAAATATGTAAGTTTGGAATATATATATATATATATATATATATATATATATATATATATATATATATGAATATATTTCTAGTAGTACAAAACTTTATAACACCAAGGAACAAGAGTAATTTTTTATTCAAATTACAAGGCATATTTGATGTAAATTAATAAAACTAAAAAACAACCGGCTTCGTCCGAGCTTATCAAGTTTATTCTGGCAATGAAAAACGGGTAAATAAATTTATTGAATAAGACAATGGGAGGGGGAGAAAAATATTTAAGGAAACTAGAGACTAGTAATAATCATTTATTTACATGTTTTTTTAATTTCCAGAATAAAATTGATAAGCTGGGATGAAACCGGTTGTTTTTTAGATTTATTAATTTACATCAAATATGCCTTGAAATTTGAATAAGATATATATATATATATATATATATATATATATATATATATATATATATATAATGCTATATATTTTTATATACCAAGAACGATATTGGGGAAAAATATATGACAAAAAGGAAAAGTTTTCTTGTGACGTGTTTCGTTCTTTAGGACTTCATCGAACTAAATTCATCATGTTGCTAAAATTATACATGCAGACGAACGAGGGATGCTGGATATATATAAAGTCTAATAAAAAAAAATATCGGTACTGTTCGTAACAGAGCGAAGCCGCTTGGCACAGAGAAACTTTGAACTTTGTCGCATATGCACACGCTTATAACGGTCTTGCTTGATTCCGTTATTCATGGAAGAGCTTAGAAGGAAAATGTGGTCGTTTCAGCCACCACAAAGGTTCCATCGGTGACTATGGCTTGTGCAGCAGTTTTCTTCAGATATCACACCTTGCAACCTTTTCCTCTTTCCAAAAATTAAATTCCACTTCAAAGAATAAAATATAAAGAGGTCAAAGGTAATACAAGAGAATATAACCAGACAGCTGCTCGCTATCGCACAAAAAGGTGGTCTTGGAATGATTCCACCAATTGAAACGAAGCTTGATAAAGTGTGTGACTTCAGAAAGGGACTACTTTGAAGGAGATTAAATGTTGAATTGATATGTGTTGTAGTTTTATTTTTATACCACTAGTCCCGATACTTTTTCATCAAGCTTCTCACAGACAGTATATATATATATATATATATATATATATATATATATATATATATATATATATATATATACACACACACACACACACACAAAGGGAGAGAGTTCTCCGATTCAAAACTTAAACACTTCATATTATTTTCCTCCACGTTAATTCCGTGTATAAGTAGAGATTACGAAATAAAATGTTTACATGTACATCGATAACGTTCTCCTAGGAATGAAACGGGTTGGTCTAAAAATATTTTCCTCTTGTTATTTCTTTTATTATATATATATATATATATATATATATATATATATATATTCGTCCTTAAATTTACCTATGAACTTAGCCAAAAAAACAAACTTTCATTCTTAGATGTCCTCGTTGAATACAGCAATAACACTTTCATTACATCATTATACAAAAAAAAAAACCACCAGCAAAAACTCGTGCTACCTTAACTTCAAAAGCGAATGTCCACTTAGGTACAAAAGAGCAGTAATGAAAAACTTTCTAAATAGTGCACACCAGAACTCATCCTCTCGACTACTCTTCCTCAAAGAACTTAATAACGTTAAACAAACACTAATCAACAACGTCTTCCCTAACCACCTTATAGACCACCAAATTAGACTATTTCTCCGCAAAGCAAGTAATAACGATAGCGAACACACAACCAAAAATCACATACACATTTATCACAAAAACCAAATGCATATTACTTACAAATAAGACGAATCTTCTCTAAGGCATATTATAAAGAAATATACTACTCCAATTGATCCGAATAAAAAAAATCAAATTTATTATCTATTATAAAAAATTTAAGACAACCAACATTATCTTAAAAAATAACAACACACCAGCTAAGTCAAAATTACAAAGAACGAACATTATCTATGAGTTCAAATTCCCCTTAAGTAAATGTGTTCCTGATCAAACCAGACTCATAAATAATTACATCTGTTACACAACCACATGCTTATCCAGACGTCTTACGTTATACCTATCTGATCACAGCTCCATTAGAACCCATTTAAACGCACACACAAATTTACCCGACTCCATTAGGAGCATACGAGTAGAAAACACAAATATATTAAAAGCATCCACCTGCAAAAAAAGACTAAAAATAATGGAAGCTTTAATAATAAAAAAGAAAAAGCCAACTCTTAACAATATTAACTACGAACAAAGCCACAATGTGCTAACCGTATTCGGAAATTAAAAACATCCCTTCCACACACTAAGACATACACAGAACGCACACACTCAATTAAGCTGAAAAATCAAATCATTCTTGAAAATGGCTAAAGGTATAGCCGAAAGCGCTTGGAAATATAAAACATTTGGACAGTTCTTACACACCCTTTGTCCAGAAAAGAAAGCTCTTGTTAGAACACAAGAAAAATTAAATAAAAAGCTTAACCGTAGTACCTCATCTGTCGTTTTTAATGAAACATATATTAGTTATAAATAAAACTTATTTGTAAAGACATTACCAATAAAAGACATTCTGAACACTCTAAAATTTTCTAAAAATCTAGAGCAACAATATTACTTTTCGTTTAATATACCAAAATCTTGTCACTTAGCGTCTTCCATAGTTTACCTTTCCTTTTACACAATAAGATTTTAGACACGTCTCTAATTCCAGATTTAAGTTTTAACCCTATTTTTTTCAAGTTATTTTTGTATTAAACATGGGCGGATAAGCTAAAGTCTGCTCTAGTGATAAACCGTTAAAATTTGGCAACTTCTTATTTAGAACACTGTAAATGCTTGCACTTGTACATACAGATTTTATCATCGGATCATTTAATGTTAGTGGAATAGAAAAAAAGAAAAGTGGGAATTATTAGCTCGGATATTGTAACATTGTCGTATAATATCTCAAAAAAAAAAATAAATAAATAAATAAAAAATTAAATAAAAAAATAAAAATCCAAGTAGTGGTTGATATCAATATCGGAATTAGCACAGATTTGAAAACAGTAAACATGGAAATATTTTTATCATCAACACCAAAGGAAAGAATAGCACCCATAGACTTTGGTTAAGTCAAAGACAATATTAGTTTCGCAGCTGAGGACATATAGGAAGGAATACGAATTCATTCAGACTGAAGGTAGAAGAAAATTAATTGTAAATGAAATCACTACTTAGAGTAACCATAATGTAAACAATGAACAAAGGCATTAAAAGAAGTATCAACAAAATTTCATCATTCCCAGTAAAAACTTTGAAGAGCTTCGAACATCTGCACCATTTTCCTCAGCAGAGAACACGGGGGTTTGGCTTTGACTGATAAGAATTATTTACAAAGTTAATGAAGATGAGAAATCACACTGATTTCAAGTCGAAAAAGCTCTGATGATTTTCGTGCATTACCAAAATAATATTTCTATACTTGCCTTGATAAAATTCCTCAAGGAATGTCACGCATTGGCATAAAAATGTTTTTCACTTCTCATTACTTATATATATATGTATGTATGTATGTAGAATCCGATAGAATGACAGGATAAAGAACAAGTAGGAAATGTTTATAAATCTAGTATGTTTCGTTTTTATTAAAACTTTTGATCAAAGAATGAAATATCGAAAAAATTCTGTTTTTTTTATTTTTGTGTTGTTTTTTTTATTGTTTAAGCAGACCCTCACGTGCATTTGACAAGTCAAACAGCCTTCGTGTGTATACTTTATCTGAGTATCAAAGTCTAGTTTGTTTATGCTGGATTCAGTGTGTGTGTGTTTGTCTAGTAGGCATTATTTATATTTGGAGATTGTTCGCACGTTCATTTAGGGACATACGATGTTAACACCAGTCGTGATAGTTACTTAAATGTATGTTAGATTCTATAAGAATGGATTTGACAAACGTTAGGGATGTAATATAGTGTTTTTGAAGTGTGTTTATAGTTTGAAAATTTGTTTTATCAGGACTCTTTCGAAGTATTGTCGACGTAACAAATTGTGTGTGTGTGTTTTTTTTTAAAATTACGGTGACATTTGTGAAATCAAAAAATATGGCCAATCTTGTTCCTGTGTATTACAAGTGAGTTTAAACGGTTGTCACAACGTTAGTCTCTTTTTTGTTCACAGACGTGGGCTTTTAGACTTCGAGACGTTTCTCCAATGTAAGTGTATCTACATTACAAATAATTTATTCGATAAATCACGGCATCTGAAGTGGTGTTGGATCTATTTTGCTTCCTAATTATATCTCCGATTGTTTTAGAGGTGGTTGTAAAGACCCTAGTGTTGGGGATAACAAATATATTTTCAAATTGTGTAGAATGTTAGACGGTAAGATTATGAATTCTGTGTTGTTAATCTTAGAATTACTATTGGCGGTGACTATTTTTTGGATTTGCGGATACTGCATCCCCGTTCTTTTAGCATTGCATATGAAATGAAGTGCGTGATGAAGACCTTTAAATGTTTTTTTCAATGCATTTCTCTTCTTCGTCTGGGTGGACTACATATTCTAAGGACTTTGAAGTCATTCACTGATGAAGCGTTAATAAAAGCGAAACATGTTAGATTTGTAAACGTTTCCTATTCGTTCTTTATCCTGTCACATAAACATATATGAATAAAATTATAGAGAAAATTTATCTTAGCCGACGAGTTTCGTCCTCTTTATCAAGGCAAATGTAAAGTGATTGCATGAGCTTTGAGAAAGTCCCTCAGAGCACGGAACGCGTCGGCTAAGTTTTCATTTTGCCTTTATTTATGTTTTCATTTTACAGGGATACTCTATCCGATGTTTTACACAAATTCACACGCATATGTCAAATATCTCTTAAGAGATTTTGAAGCCCTTAGCTGCTAACGTTACTTTGTTTACGTTTCGGATACAAAAATAATTTATAAGGAATTAAACGATTTTTATTTATAAGCAAACATTATTTCGTATTACGATGAACCTGATATTTAGTGCATACATTTGTGAGTAAACGTCTAAAACGTGTAATTGATGCGTACTAGCCTCAGATTTCAAGAGTCTTAATAAAGATAATGTATCCTTCGTCAGAGTTCGAACTTGCGTCCTCCTTATTTAGTGGAAACCATCTTTAAACTGGCATGTCTTTAGACTGCTCAGCCACGAAAGATTTTCACAAAGTAAGGTTAATTATCCCCATTAACAAAAACACATCTCTCATGATCATATATATATATATATATATATATAATTTTAATATATATTATTTATATATCATTTATGCGTGGTACTTATTGGAAAGCGCTCAATATCAGTGATAGAACAGGGTCACAAACTCACATCAATACAACTATATATATATATATACTATGTCGCTTTCATCATTTTCAAATATCCCATCTTCCATACGACAGTTCGTAATACCGTGTCATTTTAAAACTTATCTATTTAAGAAAATCTAAATCTAAAACCAAATTTACCAAAAAAAAAGTAAAGCTCTTTGATAATGTCTTATAAAATTGATATAACGTGGCAGAAACCTGGAAAAAGGTCGTAAATATATAAAAAAAAATCTGTAAAGATTTTCCGTTGGTCTTTAATCAAAGATGTATAAATTAAAAGTTGCTTCCGAAATTCACCATATATATTATTTACATTGTCTGGATTGATGTCCTAATCTTTATTCTCATATTCACATTGGTTGAAGTAATCCTTATGATTCGACCCAACGAGTTGTGAGTTTAATACCTGACCACCGCAGAGGCGAACGAAAACTTAGAGAGTTAAGTTACTAAAAAATAAAATAACTCAAACTGAGGTAGCTAGAAAAGGGATGGTACGTGGAACTAGAAATATGTAGAAATAAAGGCCGGAACCTACAAAAGCCGAAACCTCGTGAATATGACAATAAAGATGAGGACAGCAGTCCGAACAACGTAAACAGTTATAATACCTCATATCAGAAATATAGACATACGCATTATATATATATATATATATGACAGAGAGAGAGAGAGAGAGAGACATTTAGGGGGATTTGAATAATCATAATTAATTCGTCGAGTCGAGAAGAATCCTCAACAGGATGCAGAAAGCACTGGACGACCATTTCGTCCTATTTTGGGGACTCATCAGCAGTGCGTATCCACTACCAAGAATAGAACCCAGACCGTTACGATATGACGTAAGAGACATAACCACTGAACCAACGTGTCTCGGTGACGGAGAGTCACACGACGGCATTTGTGAAGAACTGGCACTATATCGCAAACGTCATACCCACGTTCGTCCAGGGGGTATGACGTTTGCGTCCGGGTTCTATTCTCGGGTGCACACTCCTAATGAGTCCCCAAAATAGGACGAAACGGCCGTCCAGGATTCTTCTAGACTCAATGATTATATATATATATATATATATATATATATATATATATATATATATATATATATATATATATATAAAGATATTTTTGTCGGAATAAAATTTAATGACAGAAATAAAAGTGTAAAACTTAATATTACTAGACATATTAAAAACGGGCGAAGCAACCGGTTTCGCTCCCGCTCTTCAGGCTTCAACGGGAGATTTAATTTAAATTAAAACAACCGAAAATTTACAATAAAAATGAAGTTGTGGAGGTGAGGATAAAAAAAAATTGAGCAGAAGGAACTAGAGACAAATGATAGCGAGCCCCAACAAACACTCACATTGTTTACACAAAGAACGCTTGCGGGACCCGATGTAAAGTGTCTCCAGAACCTTTAGACGAAATAAAGAGTGGGACCGGCACAACACGGTGAACCAATCAACACTAAATTTGGCCGGACACTCTCTGCTATTTAATAGATGTTCGCATATGGCGGAACCATAGGCGTTTGGGACAGTTCCATTCAACGGCAATATATCAGTTATATTTGATGGATAAATAAATGTCAAAGTGAATATACCGTATACACTCGCGTATGCGACCTTTGAAGACCTAATCTTGAAGCTAATTTGACTAGAGTAAATGGATGTATAGTTTGGACAACGGCGTGGCCAAGGCCAGGAGTACATACACTAATTTTATATCTCAAGTATGATGCGACCCCCTTAAAATTAGCTTCAAAATTAGGTTTTCAAAAGTCGCATGATACGCGAGTGTATACAGTATATGTTTTTTTGGATATGCCTTTGCGCATTTAGTCGGTCCTATATAAGTTTCAGCTATATAACAGAATCTATAAAACTTTATTCAAGAACGAAAAAACAAAATGCAAGAAATGTTGAATAATGATAATTGGTAACTATTAAAGAGGTATACATTCGAAAAACTGTTTAAAAAAAATAAAATCTATTAATTAAAAATATTTTTCAAATATCTAAAAAAATCAATTTAAAACTTTAGAGAAAAAAATTATTGACGCATTCATTATCCTATAATATGATATATGGATTTGCTATTATCGATGACATCGGAATAGAGCAAAAAACTCGTAAGAAAATAATTAAACATCGGGAAGAAATATCACAAATATTTAACAGAAAAAAAAAAATTATATTGGAAAAATATTTTCCGAGGAGACAGGGATAAAAGTTCAAGTCGCATCAAAAGCTACTTTTTTTTTTATCGCCAACTTCGCGACATTTGTACAAGTGATCGAAAAGGAATGATAAAAGAATAATTCAACTGAATAAAACTAATAACCTGCATATTTAGAAAGCAATAACTATCCATATTATGTTTAAAATGAGAACGGATACGACACACCTAGATATTAGGTTGGTGCAAAAATAATACCGTTTTTGACGTATTTTTTAACGTCAAAAACGATTTTATTTTTGCACCAACCTAATAGAAATGCAAATCCACATTTTTACGAGTTGTCACCCTTACCGTGCATAGAGTTTACCTCAATGGACATCCCCGATTTCAGACCATGATGTCAAATATTCATTTTCATTTATTAATTCCTTTTTCTATGGTTTCTACACCCTTTGCAGCTTATTTATAACCAGAAAATATTTTTAGAGTCTAAGAATTTAGTGGGTGGTGTGATAATAATGATTTAGTGATACAAGTCTTCCTAATTAACCCATAGCTAGAGGGTGAATAGGTATTTGCACATAAGTTAATATAAAAAACCCAATTGAAATTGGAACTCGGCTCTCCGATTCTTAGCCATTATCCATTACACCACCTGCGCATCCAAGTGTACAACACCTGGTATTCCCAAATGGTAACCCATCGAGGTACTGACGTAACTCGGCATTGCTTAACTTCGCTGATAGTATGAGAAGTAGTGTTTCAACGCTATATGGCCGTAAGCCTCTCATGCTTATATTGGTTACTGTCATTATTGTTCTTTGGATAAATAGTGGAGTGGTTTCCCGTTATGCTGAGAATACCATGGACGGAGCGCCTAAGCAACGAAGAAGTGTTAAGGAAACTGAAAACAAAACAACAAAAAAACAACAAAAACAAACAAACAAACAAAAAAAACAAAAACAAAACAAAACAAAAACAAAACAAAACAAAAACAAAACAAAAACAAAACAAAAACAAAACAAAAACAAAACAAAAACAAAACAAAACAAAACAAAAAACGACATATTCAGAATAAGAAAGAAACAACTGAAATTTTTTAGAAACATAATGAGGAAGGAGGGTTTGGAGAATTTGACACTCGTGGGACATATCAACAGTAAAAGTGAGAGGGTAAGAGCATGGGACCTTTATCCGACGAGCTTGTATGAATGGACAGGATTGGAAGACTTGGCAAACGGACAAACGTTGCTGAGGGCTACAAAGGATAAGAAACTTAATCGTCCTAATAGGACACGGCACATGAAAGAAGACTATACTAGCCTCAGGTATGGGCTTAATAGCAGGGCTAATTGGGTGTACCTTGGTTGGCAAGCAGTTGAGCTGACAGCGTTTAGCTGATATCTAAAAAGCAGAGAGGTGAAAAGACAAGAATATGAGATAAAATAATTGTAAAAATATGTTTCAAGATTCATACATGAAAATTCCCTTGTAAAAATAAGGACTTAACAAAATATCAATTTCATATATTGTTGTAGCATACCCCTACGGACGAGAAATACATAAATACAGTAGTAAATACTGTATGTTGATTTGGTTTGGTTTGGTTTCACGGCATATCAACCTCAATGGGTTATTTAATGCCGACAAAATTTTTATTGTTGGTAATATTTTTTTTTAATATTTTTCCTTCAAAAATTCCATTTCTGGTAATAATTTTCTTTCAAATATGTATCGCTGGCAATATTATTCTTTTTTTTTTTCAAAAAATATATACAGCTGGTAATATATATTTTTCTTTTTTTTTTTTTTTTTCAAAAATATATTGCTGGTAATATTTGTTTTTCCAAAATGCATTGCTTGCAGCATTTCGATTTCCAAAATGCATTGCTGGCAACATTTCGATTTCCAAAATGCATTGCTGGCAACATTTCGATTTCCAAAATGCATTGCTGGCAACATTTCAATTTCCAAAATGCATTGCTGGCAACATTTGTTTTTCAAAAATGTATTGCTGGTAATAATTTTTTTACAAAGTATTTCTGGTATTAAAACCTATTTTTACACTTTCATAGTGTTTTGACCTCAGTTACAATTCCATTGAATAAGGTTTTGCATCTTGATTATGTATTACGAATTATAAATTTTTACTTGTCCAATTTTTTTTTTTTATATGGGTGAAGTGTCCATCATTTCTATATTCTTCAGACTATTAGCGTTTTATTTCTTGCTATGTTTTGTTCTTTGAACTTCTTTTGTTTCTACTTTCTTGTTTGATGTTGCTCCCTTAGTTTTACCATTCTGTTCTTTTAATGAACTTTGTCTAGATGATGATCTTTCCCTTGTTTGTGATGGGCTAGAATTTTGTCCCTCTATGTCCATTTTTCTTGGTTCTTCAATAAATGTTTTGTTATTTCTTTATTTTTGTTATTTTTTTTTTGTATCTTTTCATTCTCTTGAGAATGTTTCAGTGTTTCTATTTCTTGGATTTTTTTTTTCGTTTGGATTTTTCGGGTTTAATAGTTTTGTAGATGGAGAGTTATCTTTGTTTGCAGTTGACTGTATAGGGTTTGTTTTTCCATTAAGTTCTTTTAATGATCTTTGTATAAATGATGACAGTTCCCTTGTTTGTGATGGGCTAAATTTTTGTTCCTCTATGTCCATTTCTCTTGATTCTTCACTAAAAGTTAAGTTATTTTTTTATGTACCTTTTGATTCTCTTGAGAATGTTTAGAGGTTTCTATTTCTTAGATTTTTGTACTTTGGTTTGGAATTTTCAGATTTAATTGTTTTTATATGTAGAGACTTTTTTGTTTGAGGTTGACGGGACAGGATTTTCTTTGTCTATGGGCATTTGATTTATGAGTGATATATTACATTTTAGTTGTTCTATTAAACTTTTTAATTCGTTAATAAGAATTGTAAGATATTGGCTTCTTAATGCATTGTTTTCTTGGATGACTTTTTGTTGATTTGATATTTTAGTGATATTTGCATATGATGCTTGAAGTGAATTAGATTCAACCTGTTTCCTGGCTTCTTGGAATGAGATATTTTGCATGTATTTTATTCTAATTATTTCCTTTTCATTTTTTCAAATGTTACACTCTTTGGAGTCTGCTGAATATTTTTCGCTACAGTTTGGACATAAAGGAGGCCTTTCACAAGGTGATTCATCATGCTCAGTTTCCAGTTCCCCACATATTCAACAGACTGATGTTCTCGTACAAACATTCTGAAGATGACCAAATTTGACATTTATGACATCTACGTAGATTAGGAATGTATGGCTCTACCTTGGCTGTTGTGTAACCTATCTTTATTTCTTTTGGTAGAGTCGGTTTGTCAAATATCAAAATGTGTATGTTGGTGTTTATTAATGTGTAATTTCTTTTTACTTGCATTCTTTTAACTGTTACTGCTTGCTTTTTTAGGATGTCATCATTTTCAATTTCTTCTGATGAACAAAATGACAGTTCTGGGCATTTTATTACTCCTTTTGATGAATTAAGGAATTGATGGGGGTAGGCCTTAACTTTATTGTTCTCAACTTGCTTGATTTTTAGAAATTTCTCTGCATCTTTTTTGGATATCACTTGAATTAATAGGGTATTATTTTTCTTTATTTTTTTAACAGATTGTGGTTTGATCATGTCTGAAATAACCCTTTGCAAAACGAAAGGAGACACTTTTCATATATCACCCTCTATTGATTCTACAACAATGAAAGTTGGAAATTGATTTTTTTCTATTTCATTTTTGCTTTCAGAAGTCTCACATCGTCTCTTGGCTCACTTATAAGAGGTAGCCATATAATTTTAATTTTTGTATTCGCTGCCCGTGCTCCCCACCCACATCAGAGTTCCTTCTTAAGGGACGCTATCAGCGGGGACTAATCCCATTCGCCCTAATCCGCCAGGGATACACAGACAGCATAGTGATGACAGTGGATACGAACACCTGCACTCCCCCACCATATCTACCCAAGTATAGTATGATGTAAGGTTTCGTGGCCCTGTCGGACCCATTATCTACCATCCCAACTAGCCCTTGTCACAATGTGTTTAGCCGATTGGAATGAATTGGGCTATTCCATCCGCCCGTCTATCCCAGGTAGGGACCGGAGTGACGTGTTATAGAAACTCCTGGTCATTTTACACCAGATCAGAAGTCACTCAGTCACCAGATTTCCCCCTAAAGGGGGCCACCCACGGCAAACGAGTGGCCCCATCTAGGGGAAATTTTTAGTTTTTTGAAATTGGGTTTTGTGAATGTGCACTTTATATACTGCAATTTGTGTTGATGGTATTATTATTACAAAAACCCATTCTTACACTTTCCTAGTATTCCAATTCCAGATCAAGGAAGGGAGGAAACTATTTACCCATAGCTTGGACCCTAACGGGTCTACCACCCCGGGTCAGGGTGGACCCGGGAACAACAGAAACTAAGAGGCGGTTCCCCGCTCCTCAAAACCTCCTGATCAGAGGCCTTGGTGCTGGATGCAGTTTATCGTCATACCCAGGACAGACTGTATGTTGGTCAGCAACTGCAGATTCGTCTCCAGCTGTGCTGGTCAAACTCTCTGTCTCCGGGCAGAGAAGATCCCCAGACAAGGCTATGTCGAAGGGCAGAGTCTCGTCTCGGGAAACAGCTACCCGACCCCATTTTATAAGGGGTCTACGGGAAATTTTTGTCCGAGCCTACGGGCTCGGGTACGGAACATTAGATTCGGCCTTGTGCCACATCTGATCGCGTGGGGCGGTTGGTAGATATCCTGCAGTTGGAGATTCATTGTGGAATTCAGTTCACTACTACTTCTGCGCGCTGCTAGCGTATCGTAAATGTGTTGTTCTTGTCCTAAGTATTATCGATCATGACCAACTTTCGTGTGATTATTCTATTCAGTAACCTTTCCTTGGTTACTTCATTTTTGACGGAATGTGTAAACTGGTAATAGAATCATACTATAATACATCTGATTTTTTGGTTAGCACATACGCCACGCCACGCCACGCCACGCCCCACTAATAACTCATTAATAATTGATTATTCTGTTTTGGTCGCAAGCAAAAACGGAAAAGAAACGCTGCTTGGTTTCAGTGACAAAGAAAGGGAAAATAGATGAGGCGATTACACTTCCATGTGTTTATCGTCTGCATTGGAGAGTTCAATACCAGGATACAGCAGTGGTCAATAAAAAACTTGCAGAGTTGAGTCAAAGGGAAATAACTGAGACATCCGGAAGAGGCATGGCACGTGGAACTAGAACAATCTGTCCTGGTGGACGAAATAAAGGGTTCGGTCCGAAATCACCTGACGAAGGCCGGAGAGTAGAACGACCAAAACGTTGTGAATATGGCAATGCAGATAAGGATAACAGTCCAAATAATGTAAATAATCATAATTCCTCATCTCAGAGATAGGTTGGTGCAAAAATAATTTCGTTTTCTAACATATGTTACTATGTGAGAAAACGAAATTATTTTTGCACCAACCTAATATATATACAGATATTGCTTTTGTGAAATGGAAAACATGATTTCAGATCTTTTCATTTGTACCCTCTTACCTCTTTAAATAATGACTTGCATTTATAGTTTTGATTGTTATTGTATTAATTTGTTAAAGTTGTTAAGCCCAAATATTTAACAGAAGAAATTCCACGGGTGTTTTCATGTCGTGGAACTCACAAGGTGCTTATTCAATCATTAACTTAAGAATTAAGATTCATCAGATAATTCGAATAAGAAATCTTGAAATTTTCATTGGTATTTCTTGTATTATTAAATTGTTTATCATTGTTAGGGAGAGTCAATTTAATTTGATCCTGTCTCTGTAGATTTTTTAAGCGATGTGTCCTTCAAGATGGCGGCGATCACGGCTCTCCACACATTCCTTTATTAAAATTATCTGCGAATTTTAATAATTTATTGGGAAAGATAGTGGAGTAGTTTCCCGTTGCCTCTTTTATTGTTTTTATTTCAGAGTCATTCTTTTACGTTGGTTACCACCACAGATTAGAAAGCTCAGTCTACCCTGCTATTTTAAACTATAGGTGAGTGATGAATAAAGGGATTCATATTCATCTCTACTGAACGTGAACTTGGGTCGCCGATTCTAATTTATGCGCCAATAACCGTAACTCTACCCGCATATCCTACCGTCTCCCGTGATACATTCTAATAAAGAATCGACATCGAACTTTAAAAAAATAAAAATTACAATGAACGACTAGCCGGTCATATACGAATAAGTCTGTCTGCTAGTGTGGCTAGCTACTCCATATCGCAGACGCCTGCTCAGGCTTATCTATATTTCTTCAACACCCACAGAGTTAACCTTTGATTTTTACTGCAATCAAATTACAGTTTCTAGGGAGAGGGGCGCACAATCTGGCATAATCACCAGTTTGAACAAGGACAGTACGCTTAAAAACTGTCACAATGACTTATGATTCTGTACTAACACAACCAATTTACCCAATTTCATTAAATTAGTGTTATGGCTTTCAAGCACTCCCAAATGGTGCCGCGCCCTGGGATCCTCTCCTCGACTATCTAGAATTGAGAAATCGACCATGGCGAGATTCAAACCACGCGGTGATTTTATTTATACCGATCCCGAAAGTGTTTTGAAAATTGAAAAGAATGCTGGGACAAAAGTATGAGGTCCCATGAATGTACTTTGAATAGAACTAATTGCCTGAGGTAGGCTACGTTTTTGTTAATATTAAATGGTTAGGTAAATTCCGTACAGATCTCGTATTTTCTACTACTATCACAGAGAAGTGCTATGGCCCAGACATTTTTCTGAAATAAGGATTTTGAATGCTGATTTTCTAAGCAGACAACCTTTCTGTTGAGGAGACTGATGTAACAGTCTTCCTCTTCAAATTTCTATCTACTCTTGCGGTTAGTTACAGAGATTTCCCACTGGTGTTAAAAGCCGATGTGCAAACCCCCAAAAGCTTGGATTTTGATCGTTAATTCAATGCAGGTAGGCAGGCCGATCTTATCCCATTTATATGACTGCCGAAACACTCTTTCAAAAATCAACTTCTCTCAATTTCATCTTATAACTAACTTAATAGTCATTGAATATTTTCACGTACTTTGATATGATAAAAAAGATAAGTGATATAGGAGAGGCATTTTAAAATGTCAATCGAAAATTGATGCTTATTTAGGTAAATTATCAATTTCCAATACTGCAGTTGCGCAGAATCATTCACACTTAAGGCTTCTTGCTTTTTCTTCAATTTTGACCTCGACTGGTTCAACATCAAATGCGGTTTTCGTTAATATCATTTTAAGTAATCTGACTTTACTGATATTTAATTGTTCGGTAATAAATTCGACATTCTCCTCATCACCTTTCATATTTCCAGTTTAAATCCAGGAACACTTGAACGTTGAAACACCGGTTCCTGTACGATCACCAAGCATTGTTGAGTTTAGTCAGTACCTATATGGGTGACTCACAGGTTAAATTGAAAGCAAGAGAGGCAAAGACAAACATCGAATAACCTACCTAACGTCACTGTATAAACGGATGTTAGAACAGAGACAGGGAAGGATAGTAAAGAGACAAACATGTGAGCTACAAATGAGAGGAAGTTGTAGAGAGCCATGGTCGATCCACGCTCTGAAGGGGCATGACACATAAAAAAAAATGGATGAATAGAGAATTAAGTTTTCTTATTTGGCATTAATAAAATATTTGAAAGCCAGACACTTGAGACACATTAACAGACTCATCAGTTCTATAAGTGTAATTAACAATAAAAAGGTAGGCGAAAATCCTGGTCAGTTTTTTCTTTTCATTGGTTACAATTATTTGTTTTTGTTTTCTGTAAAGACGCTTAGCGACAATAATATTCTTGTGTCCTTCAAACAGGTGATCAGATCTAATGCTTTTTCTTCATTATCTATCCATTATGTGTCGGAGAGCCCGAGAGAATTTTTTTTTTAATTATTTACGAGTGAAAGGTAAATAAAAAAAAAAAACGGTGGAAAGGAAGATAGCAAAGGAAAAAAAAAAGGCTTATTGAAGATAGCCGTTACGCGTGGCCAAATGCTGATCGTAGACAAAAATATATGGACAGAGAAATATTTATGACTACAGTTAAGCTTATTTGATAAAGAGACGGGAGGAAAAAAGTATAAGATAATAACATGTAGGGAAATGGAGAACTGTGTTGTAAATAAAAAGCTATCAGTAATATGACTGAAAATTTATGTGAAAAATAAGTGGAGTGACTAACCCGACAACAGATTAAGAGAAAAGAAAGCAAGAAATTTATAGAGAGAACAGCAGAGATAAAATACGAAAACTCCTGATATATTCGCCAAAGAAGGCTGGAGGTGAATATTGGTTCAGATAAACTATAGCAACCTTTAAAACATTAATAGAGTACAAGACAAGAGAGAATATATTTAATTCCATATGTAAATAATAATAATAATAACAACCCTAAACCATACCAAATTGGATATAAATGAAGGTCGGTAGATTTGGTTCACCGTATCGTGCCAGACAGTTTTTCGCGTCAGAGTCTATTTTGCAGTTTTATAAATCTACCATTCGTCCGTCCATTGAATACTAATGCCACATCTGGTTTGGTGCTCCTATTATATATATCGAGACTTTTGACAAAATTCAAAGAAGGGTCTGTAATGTAATCGATCCTCACCTGGTGTCTCGGTTTCAGTCACTTTCTCACCGACGTGACGTGGCTGCCCTCTGTCTTTTCGACGAATATTTTCCTGGTAATTGTTCTGATGAGCTTTCCTCTTTGGCCCCTCGATTGCATCAATTTCAGTGTGCTCTAAAATTGGCAACCAGGTCTCACCGTTTACTGTTGAACAAACAACCGTATGTTCTATTCTAATAGTTTCTTTTTTCGCACTTCTCGTCTATGGAACTTTGTTCCGATTTGTTCCTTCCCTGCCACGAACAATCTTCAAATGTATTAATGCAATGCCAATTGCCATTTTCTTCTTTAAAACTGCTCTTTTATTGTCCTTTCTTGTCACTAAAGACTTCTCAGTCTTTTTTACTGTCAGTAATCAGTTGCGTCCTAATGGCATTATCGTCTTGCTTGGAATGAAACGATAAAAAAAATATCAAAGACAGATAAGCGAATAATAAAGAGATGTTGACTTTGCAAATGGATTATAAACCGCCTCGACCTTTAATTGGAAGAAACATTTTTCAGATGGACGACAGTAACAATCTTCTTTGAACGGAAAAACTAATTTTTTTCTGACCTTCATTCTTTTTACAGAAGCACTTTGTCGTTTTTATTCAGCTACTTTAATCCAGGCCAACGGAACAATGTTAAAACAGACTTTTCAACAGTAAAAATTATGGGATTACAAAAGAAAAAGTTCCTAAAATGTCAACACCAGATATTTCTGAGTATATTTCGTTATCGATATCATTTTTCTGTCGTATTTTACGGATAAAAAAAAAATTGGAATTGTGCGTTGATATATTTGGACAATTATTTCTATTTTAACCACATTTGATTATTGTACTTATCTGTCATCTCCTGTTGACAATGCCTCGATAATATATTCAATAGTTCACGTCTATGCTACTTGGGAATTAAATCAAATACTTCACAAACATTGAATTACATTTTAGGTAATCATAATAGTATCAGAAAAATATATTAGTATATTATAGAATAAAAAAAGTACCTTTTAAAACTATTTAACTGGGAATTGTTTCTTATCTAACAACAGACATTTTGTATTTTCCTTTAACATTTGATCATTAATCGTATCAGATTTGTTCTTAGTTTGCTTGAATGTTATTTTGGTAGCTTTAATTTCAAGAGTAAAAAAAAGACTTCGAATTTATGCACTTTTTTTCGGCAGAATGTTTAACAGAATTTTCTGTCGATACTTTTCACTGTATACAAATATGAATTATTTTATATTTACCATCAACGCCAGAGACGACAGCGTTAAATGAAAACTATTTTTACAAATTTTCCGACCGTGCAACAACTCTTGCGACTCTTTACAGTAAATGAATAAAAGATTCTATGTGAAACTCAGTTTAATAAATATAATAATATAAAATAGCATTAAATAATTATCAGTTAATAAAGTGAAAATAATCTAACGTTAATAATAATGGTATAATTTAATAATGTTTAAATAATAATTAAAAATGATAATAATATAAATATTAATGGTAATAATTATTAATATTAATATGAAATAGCATTTAAACTTAGTAAATAACGTTATAATATAGCACTAAATTTTATATTAAACAAGTATTTTCCGTAATTTTCGAAAGTTGTACTCATAATTTTCTATGCGTACTTTTGTGTATCAAAATCACGGTATCATTAAATTATTTCTTTGAAACTGATATGTTTATTTTGTAAGTTGAAAAATTTCCGTCGTCGGGATGACTCTTCCAGACGGCACTTTTATTTGGTACAATTGAGTGTAATCTCTTAAAAAAAGGGTAAATATTAAAATAGTCGATTTCGTTAAGTCTATATTATGGTTCTGACCTTTATTAATTATCAAAGAGAGGCAAGACCTTTTTGAGAAAATTTTTTGTAGTAGAGATAGACACTGATAGTTTATTTGAATCGAAATAAACAAAAAAAAATCCTTTAAACGTTCTTTTTCAGGAGGCTTGGCGGTCATGGATCTCCACAATTTCTTTGAGTATACCAATGTAGACTTAAAAAGCAAGTTCGGATAAATAATTTTTTTTCGAACTAAAACATTATTTTTACGAAGAAAAATAATATTAATCGGAATAATAATAGCGATAAATGAAACAATAAATTTATCAAAATCATAGCGATACAATAGACTGATTGATTTTTTACGGCTTATCAACCCTTTAAAGCCGAACCATATTTCGGATAGTAGGAGAATGCTTTCAGTACCCGGTGTCCGCCAGCGGTCCCTCATCTAAGTACTCGGCAGTACTTAACTTCGGTGATCGAGTCGAGAATTGTTTGTTCTCACATATTAATTGTTTGCTGTTAAAATGTCCGATCCGATTTAATTTGTAATGTATTTATCTACGATTACTGTAACAAAATAATGTAATTTTCTTTTAGGATTGGCTTTTTAGTTTTGTTCAATTAAATGTTTATTTTATATATCAATATATCCATATTAAAATAAAGCATTATATAGTGTAATTTTATTTAAAAACATTATTTTATATATCGCTAACATTAATATTAGAAATATAGATAGGTTTGCCTATCGTCCGGTTCACATTCTCCCCGGCCTTTTAAAAAGGAATAGAAGTTTATCACTTGTTTCCTGTTTAGGATTGGGTTTCCGGTTCCTTTTAAAGTCTACTTAAAGCTCTATATTCCTAATGCTTGTGTTATCCTACGCTAATATAACTCCACACAGTAACGCTCTACCTTGAGTGGCTCTTAGGCTTTTTATTGAATGAATTTTAGTAAAAAAAAATAAAAAAAATATGTATTATGACTTAGATTTAGTTTTAAAGATTATTTTATATCTAGGCAATATGAGATTCTTAAAAAATTGAACAAATTCATAGCTTCGTATAATTTCAGGACCAAAATTATTTAGCATATCTGCAATATTAATTCTATATTAAAAATTAAAAAAGGAGCATAGCGTCGAATAATGTCAGTCCCAAAATTATATTGTATATCGTCAATATTAATTTCATCTTTTAAAATAATAAAACATATGTATGATATCGTATAATTTCAGTATCAAATTTTACTGTATATAGGTAATATTAATTCCATTAAAAAAATATATAATGAAACTGATGTATGATATCGTATAATTTCATTACCAAAATTATTTTGTATATCTGGAATATTAATTCCATATTAAAAATATAAAAGATGCATAGTATCCTATAATTTTAGTACTAAAATTGTATTGTACAGCGGCAATATTAATTCCATTTTTTAAAGTAATAAAACAGATGGACGACATCGTATAATTTCTGGACAAAATTATGTTATATAGCGGCAACATTAATTCCATTTTTTTTAAAATAATAAAACAGAAATGCGATAACGTTTTATTTCAGGAGCAAAATTATTTTGTGTAGCGGTAATATTAATTCCAATTTTTAAATAATAAAACTAATGTATGAGATCGTATGATTTCAGTACCAAATTTTACTGTATATAGGTAATATTAATTCCATATCTAAAAAAAAAACTGATTGATGGCACGTATAATTTCTGCACCAAAAATTTATTTAAAATATCAGCATTGTTAATTCCATATTAAAACTTGGAGTATTCTTTAAAGGAGACTGTCATAATAACTATACGTAAAAAGTTTCTTGTTTGAATTACAGGGTGACTGGTTATGAGGAAAATACTTCGAACGAAAGTAAGAGACATTTCTCTCACGATCATTTTGATACTTTTAAAATCTGAAATGTCTGTTATATAGACGTCCTTGTAACCAATTATAGACTGGATGTATCTTTATAAAATTCTCCTCACAACTTGTATTTACTCAAACGATTACGCATACAGTGAGACAGCCAATATGAAGAACAGTGAATAAACAGATGCCATCATTTCTATTATACATGTTGCATGAGAACAGAAAGACTGAATGTAATAATTTAAAAAGCCGATCATTTAAAATTTTGTATCTGCTTTAATTGAAAGCTTAAAACATAAACACCATATGTCAAAAGAGTATACTTTTTTTCTCCCCATTACGTACAGAAGAATGTGCAGTAACCCCATAAAACATTATACAATACATATTATATAATATAGATGCATAAAGAGAGGTAAATTACAGGAACGGTAACTCAATCCAAGAATAATAACCAAATATTTTCAAATTTATCTCCGCACATAATTCTATAATCAGTATGCAAAACTTACGTCGTAAATCCGTGATGGTTCGTCAACTGCAACAATCCAAAGTGTTACGACAGAGGTGCCAAAAACAAATCCGCGCCAATCAGAACCACAGTGGATTACAGCAGACTTTGAAACCGCTATTGACGGGTCTCCAACTCCTGGGCCTTTACTATTCAAACCCTTGCAGCAATGCATGGAGACGGTATGGTTCTGTTGTTTTTATTACTCTCGCTGCGTCATTCGCTCACAGCCTGACTGTTTTTCAAACGGATGAGGTATACGGTAGTATCTTGTTTGGAAAGATTCAATGGTGTCTTTTATGTTTTGAATCAATGCTTATCCCATTGCTGTTTTTGCGTGGATTTCGACGAGAGGGACCACTCGAATTATTCTTCGTCCGTTGGGACCAGACCCTTGATAATGAAGGTCTCGACCGGTGTAAGAAACGTGTTGTGATTGCAGGTGTGGTTGTACTACTTCTGAATGTTTCAGTGAACTTTTTCGGACTTCTTTTATCCATTTATGTCGAGCCCAACATTGGGAACATTATTGCAGAAATAACTTGGCCAAGAAAGAAACCTAACAACAATCTCACCAACATTGAAGGATTTCATGTAGGTAATGATTGCAATTTCTCTTGTCAGGAAAGAAGAAACTATAGCGGAGGAATAATTCAGAAATCAAAGATTTCAGATGAAAAGCTGATAAGTTCTTTAGGAAAAGGTTTTATTATGACCTTTTTCACATTCAATACAGCGATCAACAGCGCTTCAGTGTCCTTATTAGTTGTTCTCTGCACACTTCTGGCTCAAAAATTCCACCGACTGACCCACCGTCTAACCGAAGCTATCACAAAGCAAGGCCGCTTACTCTGTGACCTGGGCCAGTTGAGATACCAACACCAACGTCTTATTCAGCTTGTTGAGACACTGGACTGTGGCTTCAGTCCAGTGATTGCTCTCGCTTTCTTGACCAACATTGTTATCTTCACACTCAACTTTTACAACTTGCTGTACTTCCAGAAAGAATCCGGCTACCATACAATTTTATTCAGCATCTGGTTTGTTACTATTGTCTCGCAATTGACGTCGATTTCCGCAGCGGCAGCCAGAGTCAATTCTTCGGTAAGTCGATTTATAATCTACAAAGGTGGGCCCAAATTTCGGAGCCGAAAACGTAAGTATTTGTCGGAATTTTGACCTGAAACTTTCAATATATCAGATTCGATCGAGAATAAGTTTATGGCCACCTTCTCGATTTCGAAAAATCGCCTACAAAACGAAGGTTTCGTGACTTTTTATTTTTTTACATATTTACTTTTTTAAACTATTTTACTAGTTCTCTTCGAAGCAAAAGGACTTTCTCTTTCTGAAAGGTTTTATCATATATCCAATAATCTATCCTATATCTGGCCACTCATAGTTGAGGATACTTATCTATCCAATAATAATAATAACAAAATTAACACATTAATGCATAAAATATCCTTAAAATGTTACCTATTTTTGTCTAATCTACCTTTCTGGGTAATTATAATCTCAGGTCTGGTGGATTTTAAACTTGAGGCAACCCTCTCCTTTAAAAAAATTGGACGTTATACACTAATGAATTAGATAGTTTCATCATTGTTGCTTAGAGGGAGTTAAATCAATGAGCCTTACTAATTATTAAATCCAAGGGTGGCGCGTAACTTTTGACTTATCGTGCATGTGATTAATATTCCCATCTTCATTGAATGCTTTAACACATATAAACATAAACCTTTTTTTCGAGATTAGCCTACGAGCTTATTGATTTACTTGCGTAATTCCAAATCGTGGCAAATTTTAATTATGATTCTTATTTGGTTGCTATAACTTTATTATTTTGAAATATTAAACAGAAGAAGCCAATTGACATTTCTGGGACACGTAATGAGGGTGGAGGTTTTACAGGATATATTTCTCTGGAAAAAGTAAGTCTGTTCTCTATCGTGTAGTCGAATCTAATCACGTTGCCTCTTGTTTGTGTTTATTTTCTGGGCGTAAGATGACAATGAATCCTGTTTATTTTCGCCACTCATGCATATTTTTTATTTAATTTTAATGGAAGGATTTTTTATGTAAGGAAGAGTATTTCTTATATATATATATATATATATATATATATATATATATGTATGTATGTATGTAAATTGGTGTTATATTGTCTAAAACGGTGTTTATCAAGCGGTGTTCCCCGTAACCTTGGGGCTCCGCGTGAAACAGGGATAAATAGGCTAACGCATTTTTCAGTAATTTTTCAGAATTTTACATTTGTAATTTTACGTTACACATACAGCATATTGTTGGAAAATCCTTGGTTATTATAATAAATTATAATGATATTGGTTATTTATATTTATTTTTTGTCTGTTTACAAATTTACTTTGATGAATGAAAACCTCGGTGCAATATGATTTTTTTTGCATTGTCAATAAATTTGATAAAAAAAGGGCCATTTTTTTTCTTAAATCAGATATCCGAGAAAATATATTATGTTTATCACATGAACTACGATAAAAATATAAAAAGAAAAGATATTAATAATGGTATATAATAAGAGTTTCAGGAGATATGAAAACTATTTCAAATGTCCCCAAATGGTAAAAACATTGAGAAACACTGGTCTGTAACTTTGAGATGGATCGTTAAAATTACATACTTTGTTTAGATTAGTCGACATCGTTGTTGAGGTTGTTACCATGTTCTGTCCGAGCCATTTGTACAGCCTTCTTCAGGTACACAATACTTAAGCAAGAAAACAATTGTCTATTTATAAACATATATTTAGGCTTTAAAAAAGATTTGGAAAACTCCTCTGTGAAGAAAGTTGTAGAATTGATCGACCGAAATACTGTGGTAACAACATCAACACAAAGATGATTTCCATCTATCCAAACAAATAAGGGAATATTAAATTAAAGTAACCTAAAATTTCTATGCGGACTTGGAGATTGAACCGTAGTCCCAAAAGTTTTCATTTTAACGATCTAACAACTGAGAAAGCAAATAAAAGTAAGAAAAAAATTGCAATGTAATTTGGAAGCCCAAGAATTGTTTCTAGCATAAAAAAAAAATTAAGAGGAAAAATGGAGACAATAAAACGAAACAAATTATTTACACCGAAACCAATAAAATTCGCTATGATATATATTCTATTATATATTTGTGAGTATTATTTGCAATTTCTCTCACGCACATACACCTATATAACAATATATATTGTTTATTTTTTTTAGTATTTTGATAATCGATAAATAAATAATTGTCGTAAAAAGTTTTCGTTAGAGTTTTGAAAAGTTTCTTGCATGTGTGTTGACATCATCATCATCATCGTCATCCTTATCTCGTAAAGTATCGCGGACTTAATCAGCATCAGCATGATCAACACAAATGCATGAACATTAACGCTACAAAGTTGCATTCATCATCATCACCAATGCTAGTTCGAATACAAACAACGTCTTCATTAAGTATATTATTGAACTTTGGCCTTTTTCGGATATTATTGGCAACAATACACAAGACAAACTATTATTCTCGAGAAAGAGAGAAAAGAATTAAAAAACAAAGTAGAAAAAAGAAAGAAAAAAAAACACAAAAAAACAACTGAAATTCCGCCATTTTAACACAGAGTAATGGCATGAAATAAGATGAGGAAGGCAAAAGCAGAATATAGATTAAGAAAGGAGGAAATTTGTCGTGAGAGAAAGAAAGCAAAAATATAAGAATAAATGTAATTAATTAATTGATTATTGTTGTTTGTTCAGTGCTTCATTTTCTGTTTTTTTTTTTATTTGATTTTTATCGATGTAGGATACACAAAAGTTGATATTCCAATTATTCATGATCTGAAATATTAATTAGAGAAACAATATGTTTCCACTGAGAATTTTGTCGCTTATTGTGGAAGAGATGAGTCTGGTTTATCGAAATAAAGAAATAAATATAAACTTTGTCATCGTTATGAAAAACAAAGCAAAAAAAAAAAACAAAAAAACTAAGAACCAAAAATCAGTACCTTAAACAAAAAAAGTAAAAACTCAGAGAGAAAAGTGATTAATTAAACGCTACAACACCTACATGCAAAAGAATTAAGCACACGCGCACAATCGTTGTTTGTTCACGGTCTATGCGAAATATCCAGACCGAATTAAATCCATACGAAAGATAAACATATTTAAAATAAATAATTGAAATTCGAGTGTATCTCTTTACATCTACCTATCTAGCCAAGTCTCGTTACGTTCGTCTCTTTTTTCTAATTTATATATATATATATATATATATATATATATATATATGAGATGTATAGCTAGATATTACTCCAAACGTTATTTTTAGTGAATATCCGTATTTTAGAAGAACACTCAAGCAAACCATATATATATATATATGTGTGTATATATATATATATATATAAATTCCCAAGAGGATAGAATCCAGGTAGAACTCGATGTCCAGGACAGAGTAAGATATTTTCCGATTTCTTTTTGAATTTGTAGGTCTGATGAATTGGATCGTGATTACGATTCCAATGTAATAAATTATAACCATGGAATATTAGTGCTTGAGCCATATATATATATATATATATATATATATATATATATAGGGGTGTATCAAAAATACTTCTCCGGACTTACGAGTGGGTTCCTCAAACCAAAACAAGGTCAAAAGTTCATATAAACATATGCACGTAAAACATTCGTTTTTTAATTATTAAGTATAAAGATTACGGTGGCTGCTGTTAGACATACAATCCAAGAAACTTTTACAAACTTTGAGGGTGGGTTTCTGACACCAGAAAACGGTAAAATGTCCATATAAACATATGTCCAAAACACAATCGTTGTACCTAAACACAGCAACACATAACAAGTATTCAAAATGTCCTCCGCTCGCTTCTACACATTCTTCGGATCAATGACTGGCGGACCCTTTCAAATATTCCCACATAGCGTCTAATGGTTTCGCAGATCCCCGTGGCACGTTGATGAAGCGTTTCTGTATTATTAATGTCTGTTGCATAAACCTATTGTTTTAGGTGGCCCCATAGATAAAAAAAATCCTAAGGATTAAGGTTGAGGGAACGTGGAAGATGGTAGATAACAGCCAGTTCTTCGCGAACAATGTGACTAAAATGTGCAGGAGCCCCATCATACATGAACCGTCTTTGTATTAAAAGGGGTACATCCTCTAGCATATGTGGAAGTGTGTTCGAAATAAAGTCTCCGTAGACATCTCCTGTAAGACGTGCTGGGAGACAGTCAGCTACATTTCCAGCCCACAAATATTTCTAACGTGTATTCTGCCATAGGGATTTCGATCCGCCCACAAATGCTGGCTGCGTAAATTTGTTATTCCATCTCTTCCAAATGTTGCCTCATCCTTAAACAAGACGGAAGAGGCAAACAAAAAACCGGTAGTCTGTGCAATAAACCATCGGCAAAAGTTCTCCCGTGATAAGTGATCAGAGGGCGAAAGAACCTGTACACGTTACAAATGATACGAATAGAGGAGGTGCTCTTGAAGTACCCTCTCCATGCGTTACTATGAGGTGTACGACATGCCAGGACCATTTGACATATGATGATACATGGGTCGTCAACGACAGCCCGTAGAAAATGTTCTTCGTGGACTGGCATACGAGCGAATCTCAGCCTACTTCCCTCCATAGTTGTGATGCCACGGATCCTGCTTTAAGAACGCGACGATAAACAGCACCAAAGGTTGGATGACTCGTCTGCCTTCGGTCTGGAAACGCAATTTGATGCGGCCTTGTAGCCTCAAGACCATTACCAGCCGTATGTAAAGATCATATCTGCCTGCTCACGATATGAATATCCTGCCATTGTTAAACGGAACACTTCCCAGTTAACTCACTACCACACACGTTAAACGCTGAAGACAGACTAGTCACAAATGCGCGCGAATGACAAATGTAACCTAGTCTGTATATCAACAGAGTGGCATCAACCGTAAACTTCTTTCTTAAAACTAAATAACTCGAAAACGAAGGATTTGCGGACATATGTTCACATGGACTTTTGTCCTTGTTTTGGTGTTGGGAAACCACCCCCAATGTTTGATGTGCGTATGTGTGTCAGCCGCTACAATAAAATCTTGTATGTTTCTACAAATATTTGTGTATCATCGATTATATTGTGAATGTAAGCGCGCGCACGCGCGTGTGTGTGTATGTATGTGTGTGTGTGTGTGTGTGTGTATATATATATATATATATATATATGTGTGAAAAAATCTTTTTTGTATATAAAACAACGGCAGAGAGATACAAGTCCCAAAGTATACACAAAAGCCTGAAGATCATATTTAAATAATGAGTATAATGTTGTTCATAACTGATAGCGGTTGAGGTGAGCATTATAACTGCGTGTTGAGTTTTTTCTTCCGTTTTTTGAAGTTGAAGGAGACGGCAGCTAAATCGACGTCAGAATCACATGCTGATACCTGAGAACATCCTCAGTGAAAGACCGTCTTAACGGAACGAGTTACCCAAACTAACCATATTTCTAACTGGGATCCACATGCAAAGTCATGTGCTGCTTATATAAAAAAATGTCAGCATATCGCCCAATGATGCATGTACCCTGTCTATTATGATGAGTATAGTGGGCTTTTTATATTCGTATCCCGGCTTCACTTTGTTGGCAAGCTGCTCTCACTCTCACACACACGCACAATAATAATAATAATAATAAGGAAAAAACAAGACAATGAAGAAAAACTGAAAAAAAGAACAATAAGAAAAAAAAAGAGTAATAGCAACAAGGAAAAAGAGAACGAAGATTACTGAATAGATCATTGGAATAATGAAGAGACGAGATGTCGCTTGAAACGAATACGGTTTTAGTCTTCAACCAAGCATCTTCCAATATGGAAGTTCTCCTTCAAGTCGTAAGATCTCAGCTACAGAACGCCTTTCGCATAATATTAGCAATGCTAAGCAATACAACCTTCAAAAGTTATGATATGCTGCTGCTAAATCTCATACCATGATGGCTTTGAGCCACATTGTCCCTCCAAATTTCACAGTCTTGGCAGAGCTCTGAAACATCTACCAGTGCCAAATTAATTTGCTGGAGGTTATGGCCGACGACGTCCTTTTAGCGGTTGCATTCTTTACTGCGAGGTTGTCTCCAGCTTGCAGATGGCAGGTCAAACTGATAGATGACTCTGTTAAGCTGGTCATCAAATCGTCGCAGGATGTCACTGCGCCATCAATCACATCGTCGAGCAATGGTGCGGAGGATGCTCGACTGGACTAGGCGTATTTTTTATATTCACTTACATACATATACCCTTGGGAAAGGTATGAATCCACCTCTTCTCCCCAAGCTATGGATTAATTAGTAAGACTTGTATCAGTAAATCATTATTATCTTGAAAAAAATTCTTACATTTTCAAAATATTTTCTGACTTTAACTAACATGTAAAAGGTTGATAACCCGTAAAAAACAGATCAATAAAACAACCCGCCATTCGTCTGCAGAAGCTGATTTGGTAGGTAAATCGATTTTTCCCCCCTTTCCTGTGAGTTTCAAATTCTCCAAGCCCTCCTTCCTCACTAGGTACCCAAGGATTGAGTTCAAGAATTCATCTCTTTCTGATTCTAGTTTGATCTTTTTCTTTCCATTATTCTCAAGACTTCTTCGTTCCTTACGCGCTCCGTTCATGGCATTCTCAGCATCCTTCTGTAGAACCTCATCTTTATTGCATTCACTACCATAGAGGTGGATTGATATTACATAGCAGTTCAACACCCGTTTGTTTGTTTGTGCGTGTTTGTTTCTTTCTAACCGAGACTTTCTTGTTTCTTAATACTTTGCTTAGCTTTTGGAAATGCACTCTCTAGCTATAGATAGCAATCAGTCTGTCCTGGTATTTGTCTCATAGCTTTAGAGAGAAATGGTGGATTCATGCCTTTCCTCAGGGTATTTGCGCGAAAGTGAATGCAATTGACTAAGCCGGAATTCGAACACGGCTCACCGATTACGTTTCCCATGCCGATAACCGTTATGCTACCCGATTATTATTTAAAAGAAAAAAAAGAAAAGAAAGATATTCTTTATTAAATTTAGCAGTGATGCCTGTTAGGGAATCAAGCCTAAATTGACACTTCCATTCTTCCTTCTCAGCCAATAATAATTCCTATCTTGGACCCCTGATTTCCACTCACCGAGTTGTATTATTATTATCATCATCATCATCATTTAAAAAAATTACATTAATGCCTTCTTTTCTTGGTAATTTTTTTTTCTATATTTATGTATTTCAACCATCTTAATGTATTTCTATCCGCCATTCCTATTCAAGTTAATCCTCACTTCATTTTATTATTATTTCTCCATTATTTATTTATTTACATTTAACCTTGTTTATTTTAAATATTGATAAATTGATCCTCGGGTCGGCCGGCCGGTGATCTTTGTCACGTCGCAATCATAGACTTGTCACCACGTTGGGAAACCTTGCAGGAATTCTTGATGACACTGCCAAAGAAAATCATTGCGATCGAAATAGAAAGTGAAATCATATATATATATATATATATATGTGTGTGTGTGTGTGTGTATGTATGTATGTATATAACGAGATCCCACATTAATGCATCATTCATATTTGTATGTTGAATATAGCTTATCGTCATATGAACATATTTTGTGTACGCATGCTCGATTATATTGCGCGCATGTCAGTGAGAAGTTGATGAGAGCTTCATTATTTCACAGACAGAGAATGAGGTGATAAATGAGAGAGAGAGAGAGAAAAAATAAATTCGATTGAAGAGTGAGAGAGATAATGAGAGAGTTCGCATGAAGGAGAGAATGAGCATGTGCATATGAGAAGAAAAATTCAGCTGTTTATTATAAAATAAAAAAAGAGAGAGGGGGTTGACAGATTTCGACGAGTAAAATAAATTAGAGAAAAATTTGTCATACTGTTTAAAAAGAAGTTAATCAATTTGAAAAGTAAGAGAAACTGATAAGCTATAACAAAAAGCAAAAAAAAAATAAAAGAGTAATATGGGACATTTATTGAATAAACGAGTTGGGGTGGATAAAATCTAGAAAAAATGATAAAACACGTTGAGAATCCTCAAACTGGACACTAAAAAATAAGACTGAATGAAAAAAAAAAATAATAAAAAACGAACATCTCAATCACTCCATGTGTGAATCCCCTACGCATGCGCGATATATAATAGTCTTCCTGTTATCCGCAGTCAACCCCAGGAAAAAAAACTTATACATTTTGCTTAATAACAGTCTCAAACATAAGACAATTCGCATATGCTAAAAGAGAAGCCGTAAAGTGTTTTTCATGAGGTGAAAAAGAAAGTTTTCAACATAATGAAAAAAGTTGTACGTTTCAGTTGGTCAGATCTACGATAATAAGGAATATTGTATTCGTCATATAACTTAATACAGTATGTTGACATAATTGTTATGTTTTATTATTACTTGTTTTTAGTAATCTTTTATTGTAAATAATTAATAAATTATAAGTTACTAGCAGTAGAGCCCGGCGTTGCCCGGGGATGTAACAGTAAGAGATAGATCAAGTATCGACCATCATAAAGACTGAAAAATAAAATTGACAAAGATTATTGTTTAAGGTTGACAGACACGCATGTCTTAATTAGTTTTATTTTTATTTTTTATTGTTTTTTTACGAATTGGTCAAACCCAAACCCAAACTCAAACAAAATCATTGTTTTCAATCGTTATGAGTCTACCGATTGAATAGAATTTTATTATAAACAATTGTCTTGTGAATGTAAAAATAAAGAAAAAAGTGTGCAAGACAATCAGAGACACTACCCGCCACAAAAAGTGAAGTTTTGTTGAAATCGGTTGAAAAATGTAGGAAATCCGATCCCATATATAAACACACACACACACACACACACAACCTGGGTTTTATAATAAGTATAACTCGATATGAGTTTTACCCCTTTCATTAATGCCTCTTAATCGTGTTTTCAAATTGTTTTCGTGCAAAAAAATTGTGTTTTTCCAATTTTTGGCGGTGTCAGAACCACCGCAAGGTAATTTTACGTAGTCCTGTGAAGTTTTGTTGAAATCGGTTGAAAAATGTGGGAAATCCGATCCAATATATAAACGTACAGACACACACACACAACTTGCGTTTTATAATAAGTAAGATCATATTATATGAATGGGAAATCATATATGGTTCGATTCTATCTAAGGTTTCATGCATCCAATGAGAATTTGGGTAAATATCCCATATGGATCAGAGCAAAACAAATTACATATGTAAAGCCCGTTGGAGTAGTCGATTGTGGGGTCGAATCACTGAATAAATCGTTATTATCTCCAAAAGATTTTTATAATCTAAAAATATTTTCTGGCTTTAAATAATCCCGGTTGATAACCCGTAAACAATATTAGATATTGCCCAACCAGAGGTTCTTGTTTCGCAGATCTAACTCATCAACATGTTTTCTTTATTTGATATTTGAGGTTGAATTACAATAATTTGTTATTCAATTCCAGTCTAGTCTTTTGAGATCTTTATCAATAAGCGATTGTTTTATGCGTCGTTTTTACAGCTGCTTATTTTTTCAAATAAAGTAATTTTCTTGAGATTATAGCTTGGGAATAAATACAAGTGAGCAAAATTTATAATTTTAATAATATCTTTTGAAATTATGTACATGATGACTATTGTCCTCAACTTTGTTGCGGTTATCACAACGTTTCAATCATTATGCACTCCAGCCTTCATCAGTAACCTTCAGGAAATTTCTAACTAAACCCTTTATTTAATCTACAAAGATAGCGAAAAGGGAATAATCTTTATCGTGAGATATCTCGCCTAATTTTTATTTAGTATTACTCAGTTATTGCTCGCTCCGTTTCCACTGTGTGCAAGTCTGCACTGCTCAGCTCAGAGATTGAAATTACTATTACTATGTCACCAAATTCAAGCATGACAGCAGCAGTCACGTTAGATTTAAGATTCCAAATTCTATACTCAGGATTGTCCCACGAGACAATAGCTTAGCGGATGAAAGCATTGCTTATTGAATAATGATGACTGAAACTCATGCTAGAAAGTACAAGCAGAACATTTTTTTTAGATGTAACATATTTAAGTTTTCTTTTCTAAAATAAATACCTTTTAGCGTTTTGTTCATAAAATAACAAGAAAATACAAGGTTTAATTTATCTTAACGGAATTAATTTAAAGAAAAAAATTTAAAGAACGAGAGGTGGAAACTATTAAGGGAACATTTACCGTAGACAGTTGTTTAGACATTATAACTAAATTTATTAAGTTTATGCCAAAACAAAAATATAGTTAGTATTAATTTGAATAGACTAACGTCATTGTAAACTCTGGTAAAACAATTTCTGTCCAATTCAACCGACAATGTCGTTCTTTTCCATTTCTCTTATACATATCTAATTTTCAAATGAATATTTGTACATCGAAATCAAAATTGTAGATATCCTATCTAGAGTTCATGCCTTTGTTCGCCTCAGTTATCAAAAAATATTATCGGTATGGTAGACAAGAATTTGTTGATTACATCCTGGCATTTTTCATCGCTACATTTAAAATTCAACTACAGTTTCACATAAGTGACGCTATGTGTAGAACAGTTTCACAGAACTTGACAGTACCAGAAAATGGTTGCATCAAATAGATTTTTAAAATAATAAGTCTATTTAATATTTAATACACACTTTAAAATCCTGTCACCTGTGGTGAAAGGTATTTTATAGAATGCTGTTTACTGTTTAATGTTTATAATAACTAAGTATTTCCTTGCAACGAGTGCTGTGTACCATTTTGCTATTATATTTGGTATCCATTTTGCAATAACATGTACAATGGGGAAACCTCACGTGATCTAAAGACCCGTATCCAGGAACGCAAAAGAAATTTGCATTTAGATATACATTCAAATTCTCTTGTCTCACACCGCAACAACATAGGATATAACTTTAATTTCACCAATGCCAGCCTTATCCCCCACTCCAACAAAAAAACGCTTTAAAGAGAAAATATTATGAAAATATATCTATAGCAACATTACCAACTTTTAACACTCGTTTAAAAAACTACATTACATCACCATTTTTCTACAGATTACTTATTCATGAATCAAACTTATCTCTTCCGAATACATAAAAATCAATAAATATACAAAAGATATACGAGATATGATATAATGAAAAATTGTTCAAAATATCCTGCAGTGTCTCACTAATCTTTACACACTTTAGCGTCCAGAATGTTTTCTTACACTTATTTGAATATTATCTGTTACTTCCTTACACGTGAGACGTATCCAATCGAAACATCCTACTGCATCTTACGAACTTTTACACACTTTAGCGTCGAGAATGTTTGCCACATATATTTGAATTTTATCTTTTACTTCATTACACGTGACACTTTTCTAACCAATAAGAAATCGCCAAACACAACATAGCATTAATTTGGGTTTCTTTTATTTACCATTTTTTATCATTATCTCTGACGAAACTTTAATAAAGTGAAACATTTTAAATTAAAATCTATTTCCTGCTTTAGTTTTCCTTATATATATTTATATATATATAAATTATTTATTAAAAAATTTATAACATAAATATGTTATAAAATCACTACAAAAATAGCCATTTTGTTTCAATACCCTCGGTGTCTTATCAAGTGATGACGTTGAATGTAAAATAAATGGTTTTAAAAGTTTCAAATTAATTAACAATCCTTCGCAAGGGGAAAACGTTTTTACAAAAGCTAGATGGACCAATCAAAATACAAGTATAGGAAAATTCAAAAAGCTTGATAACGAAGTCATATTATAATATCTATTCAGATGTTTAAAATATGGGTAGTATTAAAAAAGAATTTATTCCAAAAGAAGGTAAAAAGGAGGAGAAGAAAAGAGGTTAAAAATATTGGTGTATATGTGTATGTATGTGTATTTGTAGATGTGGGTATGTGTGTGTGTATATATGTGGGTATGTATCCGTATATGTATGTATATATGTATTTTTATGTGTGTATATGTGTAAGTGTCTGTATGTTTATGTAGTTGTATATATATGCATGTATGTATATGTGTATATATATATATATATATATATATATATATGTGTAGGTGTATATGTATGTATGTGTGTATATATATATATATATATGTATGTGTGCATGTATGTGTAGGTATATATATATGAGTATATGTATGTGTATGTGTATGTATATATGTTTCTATGTGTATTGTTATATTGTGTACCTAAATTTATTTACGTATATTTATGTTGGTATGAATGTGTTTTTATATATGTATGTTAGGATACGTGTATTTTTGTGTTTGCATGTATATTGATGTATGTCTATGCCTATGTATGTGTATGTATGTATGTTTATATATGTTTTTGGTTAAATGTCGTTGTATTTATGCGTATGTACGTATATATGGGTATTTGTTATTATAGATAGGTATTTTCATGTATATATTAATGTGTATGTATATTTCTGTATGTGTGTATGCATGTATGTATATGTATATATATGTATATGTGTGTGTGTGTGTGTTTACTTATGTAGGTTTGCAGTTGTATATATGTATGTTGACACCTACTGTATATGAAATTGTTTATGTGTACGTGTAGGTAGGGAAACTTGGGTATGTCATTACGGCCACATGGGTTAGTATATGTGTGTATATATGTTTATATTTGTGTATTACTGTGTGTATATATGTATTTATATGTGAGTATGTGTACACATATATGTGTGTATATATGTATGTATGTGTATGTGTACTTAATATCATGGAGATATATACGTATGTATATGTTTATGTATGTATGTGTAGATATTTCGATGTGTATGTATGTATGTATATTTATGTATGTGTGTGTATATATATATATATATATATATATATATGCGTATATGTGTGTGTATATATATATATATATATATATATATATATATATATATATATATATATATATATATATGAGGTGGACATCGTAGTTACCGATGGGTGTTGACTTTGATGTCCGATTTTATATTTACATACACTATTTTAATATATTAAATAATATTATTTTTAATCATTTTTATCTTTGTATATTTACTCGCTTAAGTTATATTTCAATAGGTTGTTAGCATTCATGTAATGACATTTTCTGTCTTAAATATTTATCGGTTGTGGTATCCGATTGTCTGGGTCAATGTCTGTGGATGTGTGTGCATGTATTTATAGGTATCTATGTGTATGGAAAGTGCATTCACTTTTAATTGTGTATGTGTAATTGTGTATTGGTTTCCCTACCCCCACTTCCCCACTTTTTTTTTTATGACAGACCGTGAAGATGTTCTCTGTCTAGTCTCTCTTTTTTTGTGTGTGTGTGTGTGTATATATATATATATATATATATATATATATATATGTGTGTGTGTCTTGGTGCTTATATATTAGAATCTGATTGCGCTTGTTTTACGCGTGGGTTTAGGACCCCATTCACACACCATGAGGATTAAAATGTATACATTGTAAAAGGACCTGATATTAAATATAGCTAAATTAACTTTAATGAAGAAATAAATTGAATAACATATATTTCTTCTTTTCTCCTCAGTAATTTTATAGTTGTAAACTTAATAGCGAATAAATTTTAAATTTTGATTTTGTAATTAGCAGTTTTAAATTTTAATATTAAATTTTATCATATAATTTAGTAATTATTGGTTGGAATAAATTCTTTTTTAATACTACCCATATTTTAAACATCTGAATAGATATTATAACATGACTTCGTTATCAAACTTTTTGAATTTTCCTATACTTGTATTTTGATTGGTCCATCTAGCCTTTGTAACAACGTTTTCTCCTTGCGAAGGATTGTTAATTAATTTGAAACTTTTAAAACCATTTATTTTACATTCAACGTCATCACTTGATAAGACACCGAGGGTATTGAAACAAAATGGCTATTTTTGTAGTGATTTTATAACATATTTATGTTATAAATTTTTTAAATAAATAATTATATCTGCTCTAGAATAGTAATTGTTGGTTATTGGAATTCAATTCCATATATACCAATCTATATATATATATATTAGGTTGGTGCAAAAATAATGACGTAATAATGTCGTTTTTTGACGTTAAAAAATACGTCAAAAAACGACATTATTACGTCATTATTTTTGCACCAACCTAATATATAAAATAAAGGAAAAGGACAAAAGACCTTGAGGTAAAGCGATAGTGTGTTACAGTCATGAATCATTTCAATTGTATTGCGTTCGATTCTGAGCAAATAATTTCTATGTGCTATATACCTTCAGAAAGTTGAGGATCATGGCTCTCCACATCTTTTCCTATCTTTTGTAGCTCTTAGTATGTGTCAATTGTTCACCATTCCTTCCAGTCCTGTTCTGCCATAATTTCTGCGATTTTAAGACGTCCGGGAAGGAACGGTAGACGAATGGATTGTGACTAGGATTGAGGAATCGGAAAGCCGAGTTCGAATTCCAGTCGAGTTTGTTACATTCACTTACGTGCTAATACCCTTGAGAAGGATATGAATCTAACGCCCCCTCCCAGCTATAGGAAAGTAGGACTGAATTCTATAATCTTGGGCGGCAACCAATCTCGGAGAAGGAAAATCTGAATTCAAAAATGTATATATCCCGGGCGAAGCACATACTATGTAGCTAAGGAAAGGATCGTTCGCCTTGACTAGATGATCCTGGCTACGGTCGACTCCTTTTTAACACGCCCGAAAGTGAATCCAAAAGATTCTATCATCAGTAATCGAGATCATCCCAAATAAAGAAAGAAAAAAAAAAAGAATGAATAACAGACGAAATTCTCCACAAGAATGCCAAGGTGCAGCACAGAATATGAGAAATTTGGAAGAAATGCAGGCAATATAAAAAGGAGTGACTCAACGAAAAATGTGCAGAAATAGAAAGAATGACTATCTCAGATAAAGTAGATATACCTAGAACTAGATACTACCAATTTTCGCGAAAAAACAGCATAGCATAAAGAATATCGTCAAAATGTTTAAAATGAAAGACCAAAGTATTTTTGATAATTTTTTTTTTTTTTGAAATTTTTTAATCCTTTCTTACACGTTCGAAATTTTGCTTAAATGTCTTGTTTTTTTTACGTCATCTGTGGGGGGGACATAATAATTAAAATAACTTTTTTGTGCTTTTTCACCAGTGAAAACATATTGATTTGGAAATTCTTGCAAAAATCAAATAATTGTCTGATTTTAATGAAACTTTCGGACTTGTTCACACATGAATGAAATTATTTTTTTAAATTTTTGTTTTAGAAAATTTTAGTAAAAAATATTTTTTTACATATGTCCCTCCCACTCACTTAATTTCATGAAATTTCACGAAATACCTTTCTATGTCCTGAATTGTTTTTATTAATTAAAAGTAGAACTCCATGGAGAATGTAAATCAAACAATATTTTTTCAAACTTTTACCATTCTAACTGAAAATTTGCTCCGAATAGTAAACTAAAAAATATAATCAAACAATGACATTATTTAATTAGGAAAGCTTCTAATTGCTTTTGTAATTTTCTCGTTTTTTATTAATTTTGAATAGTTTTCAGTTCAACAGAGAGTGTATAAAATGTTTTTTAGTTTATGTTAAAAGTTCATTAACTATTAATGATTAAAGAATATTTTAATTATTAAAATAATTTCCAGATCAAGGTATTAATTTCTCACTTAGATGTCATGAATTTATGTCAATTCTGGTCATTCATACTAGCTGTCATCACCTCGTAACTTCTCAATACATCAATCATCGCCTCAGAAAAACATGACAAATCCTTAAAAAATGCTTGTATATTACATTTTTTTTGCTATAAGTAATATTTATTTCAGATCATTAATTTAACTTTAAATTTACTAATTTTACTCAAATAACGTGTCAGAAATATATTTTATTTTTGGGAGATTTTTAAAACCGATATTTTTTTTGTTTACAAATTTTTGAAAATTAAGAAAATGGCCGCTTTTAAGAAATTTTTTTTAAAAATCGCGCAAATATTTGACATACTAATCAATATAATTTTTATCTGGAATACACCAGAACATTTTACTTACTGGAATTATAAATATAATCATTTAGCTTTCAATTAAAGCTAAAATTAAATCTTCAAGAATGCTTCCCCTTTTTTAAAAATTCATTTTAACCCTTAAGTATCGAAAATTTATGCCGAAAAAGTGGAGGTACCTACTTAAAACTGTAAGAGAACTAACAGGACAAAAGACATGCCTCATCAACAGTATGCGTAAAATCCAAGGGCGGAACGTTGATATTAAAAAAAGAAAAATACTGAGTATATATCTGAGAACTCTTTCACAACGAAAGAGAACCACCGTCAATATACACCTTTCTATATTTATCATGAATTCACTTATTAAAAAATTCAGCTGAAACTATGATAGTCTCAGAAAATTCTAAAAATGATATCGTTTTTGTATTTTAGTATCTCAGTAAATTTTTTGTGTGGAAAATCGATTCATTTTAATTTTTCGAAAACTTAGTATGAATCTACGGAGCTTTAAAAATGGCAACAATTCTGCACTCATTTTTTATATATTTTTTTTATTTTTACAATAAAAAATACATTTCATTAAAGAAAGAATACGGAAACAGGCTATTCTGTGATAAGCGTACATAATGCGTTTTGTATTTTTAACAAACGTTCACATCATTTCTAATTAAAAAGCAAATATCTTAAACATTGCACACAGGTTTTTTTATGAATATAAAGAAGTGGTAACACCAATTCAAATGTTTTTTTTTTCCGATTCTCTTTCAGTATTTAAAATTCGGGCAATAAATCTCAGCAATTATTCGATCGTTAGGTACTTTCTTGAAAACAGACTACAGAGAATTAATATTTTTCCAAGAAAATAGGTGAAAAAATTTACAGTTAGCGATGCCTTCAGAATTTTCCTAACTGGTTTAATTTACATCTTTAAGATGTCAATGATCTAAAAGAAATGTCTGCATCAACGCATCATTTGCATAAACTTCTGTTTCTCTGAATGTTACGATTAAAAGATCATTTACAGCGAATTATAATTTTAAAAATAATTCTAATTTCAAAATATTTTCACCATTTTCTTTTAGTACAATTATGTATGCTCTTGCCGAATAGTTGGTGACTAAACCGTCTACCCTACTTCAAGTTATCTCCACCGAAGCGGGTTGTTAGCAGCCCAGTAGAATGAAAAATAAAACCTATCAAGAGGCGGAAGAATTCTTGACGAGTCAAAATGAAAGCCGAGTAGGATTGATATTAGACCAACACTTGAAGAAACGTATTCTAGAATACTGTCAATTATCTGAAATAATTCTTGTCGTTAAACTGAAAGGGGAGCCTTTCAACATATCCGTCATAGTTGCGTATGCACAACAGCACAAAGTACAGAAGATAAAGAAATTCAAAAGTTCTACTGTACGCTAGACAAAGCCAAGGCTCAATGCAAATTGCAAGAGATTACAATTGTTATGGGAACTCTGAATGCTAAAGTAGTCAACGAGAGGGATGGTGAAATAGTTGGTAAATTCGGGTTAGGGACTCATAATGAACGCAGAGAAAAGTGGGCCCTGTGGTGACAAATGACCAGGTAGTTGCCAACATCAGGTTTTAAGAACAGACATGGACATGGAGAAGCCCAGGAGAAGAAACGAAAAACCAAATCGACTATGTAACTATCAAGAAGAGATTCAGGAATGTATTCGGTTGGTGCAAAAATAATGTCGTTTTCTCACATATGTTACTTTTATATATGATTTCTGAATTAATTCATTGATATATATAGCCATGTTATATATCATTTTGAGGCGCGTTTTTCGCTCTATCGAATCGTGTTATTCGTTACCGTGCTCAATCTCTTCATTCATTTTTTTTTTGCAGGCTTTTCGACAGCATGGACAAAATTCAAATCCGCACGATTTTCTTGTTCCAGTTCAAACTAGGCCGAAAAGCTGCCGAGACAGCTTGTGATATCAATGATGCGTTTGGCCCAGGAACCACTAACGAACGTGTGGCACAACGGAGGGTCAAGAAATTTCGCAATGGTGACGAGAGCCTCGAAGATGAAGACGGTCGCGGCCGGCCGACTGCGGTTGATAACGAACATTTGAAAGCCTTAATTGAAGCCGATCCTCGCAAAATCACACGAGAAGTTGCTGTTGAACTCGAGGTCGACTACTCACAGTCGTTCTCCATTTAAAGCAAATAGGGAAGTCAAAAAAGTTGGTTTTTGCACCAACCTAATAGCTTTACGTGGTAAAACATAGCCAAGCGCCGACTGCGGAAGTGACCACCTTCCAGTGATATGTGAAATTTAGAGTGAAAAATCGGGAAATTGAAGATGGGTAAAGAAGCACCAAAATTGCAATACGAGAAATTCTTGTTGATATTAGAGAAAGAAAAATACTTGAGAGATATAACAGATATAAGCGAGAACTCTTCCACAACGAAAGAGAACAACTGGCAATATACAGACCTATCGAAGATACCGGAAATATTAAAATTCTAAAATGGAATCAACACTGGCCAAATTGAACAGAACTAAAGCAGCAGGACCAGACGGAATTGTAATATAGATTCTGGCAGTCTTAAATGATTTCGAAATAAACAAGTTTACACACATTAAATTTAATCTACAAGGGTGGTGATACATCGGAAGATCTAAGTAGATCTATTTTTATAGCACTGCCTAAGAAGCCTGGCGCAGATTTATGGGAACTCCATCGGGCAATCAGCCTTATAAGAAAACGTAACATCTGAATCCTGATGAATAAACGCGCAGCAGAATCAGACCATAAGAAGAACAGTTCGTTAAAGACACTGAAACAAGGAATGCAATATTTATGCCTAGAATGTTTACAAAAAGAGCAATACAAATGCAGAAGGAAGTGTATCTGTGTTTTATAGTTTATGAGAAACAGTTTGACAGAGTACATCACAAAGAACAGTTAAAACTGCTTAGTGACTGACATATTTGAGAAGGATATTAGAATAATCAAGAAACTATATAGGCAGAAAAACGCTTGCATACTGATAAAAAATATAGTAGATATACAAAAATAGAAAGGGGGCGTAAGACAAGGATGGGTCTTCTAACCGGACTTATTCAACATATACAGTAAGGCGACTCTTAGAAAGAAAAATTTTCTAGCAGGATTCATTATTGGCGGCAATGATTTTAACAAGATACGGATATGCATTGTTGATAGCAGATACCGAAAGGAAACTACAAAAATTTCTACAGAAGGTAGTGAAGGAAAGCGAGAAGAAAGGACTAAACATCAATTCAGCATCAAGAAAAGGGAATACATGGTTGCTAGCAAAAGGGACAGCTCAACATGCAAATTACAAATTGGGGATACCAAAATCAAATAAGTACAATAATTTAAATATCTAGGAAGTGTTTTAACAGAGGATGGAAAGTGCGACACGGAAAAACTTAATCTTAAAAAAATATGTAAAACTTGAATTATTTAGGAAAGTGGAGAAATTCAGTTGAACTGTTCTAATGTAGCATAATTAAAAGAGCCGCCAGGAGATCTAATTGGTGTCATATCTCGTTAACTATTCAAGTACAAAAGAAATCCTCGCATGATATCTCGCCAGCTGTTCTAGTACAAAAACAAAAAACAAAACAAAAAAAAATCCTCGCAAAATACCTAGTCAGCTGTTACAACACAAAAGAATTACTTGCAAGATATCTCTTCAGCCGGGGTAAAGTAGTAAAAAAACGTATTCAAGTGACCAGAAAATGAACAAAGAATAATTCTTCCGTCGAAATATTTTCATAAATTCGGAGTCTTACAAGCAAAAGAAGATAAGCTTTACATTAAATACTATTAAAAAAATCCAAAAACCCATCTTAACTAATTTAAAATTTATTAAAAAAAAAAAAAGAAAAGAAAAAGAAAGCAAGACGGATTTAAGATTAAAAAATTACAAAGTTTTAACCATCACATAGTTCTTAGCAGTCAAAATAGGTTTGCAGGAAACGACTAAGACAAAATGAGGGAATTGAGCAATTGCGATAAATCCAGTAGGCGGTAATTAAAAGTCTGCAATGTAAGAAATCGGCACTGAACAAAATGTCCGGAATTCTAGTTTCTTTTCCTGTCCTCTCATCAGACTTTACTCAAAAATGCTATCATTAATATGAATGGAAGTTTCTGGCTAGTTGTATAAACCCAGCCATAGATATCATAGTTAATTACATTATAATATTTACCTTGTTCGGACTGCTGTCCTCATCTTCATTTTCATATTCAAGTATACATGGCTAAAAACGCTGGTTGAAGTAATTCAGTGACTTGATCCAAAGAGTTGTGAGTTCAATACCTAACCACAACAAAACTTGGAGAGTTGAATTACTGAAGGGAAATAACTGAAACTGAGATATACAGAAAAGGCATGGCATGTGGAACTAGAATAATCTACCACAGTGGATGAAATAAAGGATTTATTTCGAAATTCTAACGTATACCACCTGAAAAAGGCCGGAGCGTATAACGAAGGCCGAAACGTCGTGAATATGACAAAGTTTAGGACAATAGTCCGAATAATGTAAATGGTTACAATACTTCATCTCATAAATAACGATCGATAAACTGTAATAATGTGAATTACTACACTTTTTTTTCAGGCACACAGGTTGCTGCCATATTTGTACCGGATTCGTTCATGTGACCACACGTGTGATTATCAGATGGAGGTAAACACTTTATTATTATTATTATTATTATTATTATTATTATTAAGTGAGACGCCAACAAATATGTACAGAGCCAAAGTAGACGTTGTGACACCCAGATTACTCAAGGAATACCAGACACATGCATCACAGTCAAATATGCGCGATATTATGAAAGTTATATATAAAAAAAAAACAACAACAACAACAAAAAAAAACAAAAACAAAAACACAGCTCATAACATTGAATTTCGAGATATTTATACTTTCAGATCGGGTAAGCCACTCTGCTCAGATGGTTCCCGATTGAGGGTGTTCCTAAGGATCTAGGCGAGACTCCCAAGTCGGTTAAGCTGCTTCATCCTTCAAACTTTAAAAATCAAGCCTCTCAACAGCCGGTTATAGTGCTTCCTTACCTCACGACTCCAGCACATGTAAAGGAATTTAATCATCAGATTCTACGGTCATGAAATGCGAATTAAGATCATTTGTTATCGGAATAAAATGATTACATTTATTAAAAGATATAGTGCAATCCTTAACAAGCTATTTTTTACTAATTACTACTAATTCCCAAGTTCGACTCTTACCAAAGTGCATATACATGGACTCTCATACCAAAAGCAAAATCCGCTGAGTAAACAATTATGTCCTAAATGGTTTTAAGGAACTGTTCTATTTTGTATTTTATATTGAACCATCATAACCCTTAACTCTTAATTCATGCAAGCTAAGTTTTCAATTACTTTCATTATTTACATTATTCTGATTGTTATCCTCATCTTCATTACTGCATTCACAACGTTTCAGCCGTTGTACGCTCCGGCCTTCTTCAGGTGACTGAAACTTTGAACCGAACCCTTTCTTTCGTCCACCGGGGTAGATTGTTCTAGTTCCACGTGTCAAGCCTCTTCCGGAGGTCTCAGTTATTTCCCTTTAACTCAACTCTCCCATTGCTGTGGCCTGATATGAAACACAACTCTCTGGGTCTAGTCATTGTATCTAACCATCGCCTTTATTCACTGGGCCATGTGTCCTTGAGGACAAAATAAATGGTTCGTTCGAAATTCTAATCACTTGAGGAAGGCCCAAGCGTACAATGGTCGAAACGTTGTGAATATTGGAACGAAGATGAAGATAACAGTCCGAATAATGTAAATAATGAGAGTAATCATAATACCTTCTCAGAGATGAAGACATATAAAGTTTTCAATGTCGAATCTTCCATTAATAAGGTGATGTTATAAATGTATCCGCCGTTATGGATTGATGGGTTTCATTTTTACGGCTTATCAACCCTTTGCAGGTTATTTAAAGCCAGAAAATATTTTTAGATGGTAAGAATTTTTTTGTGGGGGTGGAAAATAATGTTTAGTGATGAAAGTTTTACTAATTAATCCATAGTCGGGAGAAGAAGTGGATTCATACCTTTCCCAATGGTATTTGCACATAAGTGAATATAATAAACCCAATGGGAATTGGAACCTGTCTCTGATTAACAAATTCGAGCCATTATCCATTACAGTACCTGCATATCCAAGCTTGCAACAGCTGGTATTCCCAGTCACCCATCTAGGTGTTGGCCAGGTTCGATGTTGCTCAACTTCGATGACCGGCGTTGGATGACTTGATGCCCAACCATTTCGTGATTAAGCTTTGAGTTTCGTATCTCGTATTACTGATAAACTATAACATGACTATCCACACATTCTATCCTTTCAGATGCTGCTTTTTCTAAGCGAGTTAACCGGTCGACAGATCGGACTGTCAGCTCTCCGAATGTTTGTTGTTACGTGGAAAACTATTCTAACGGTGAGAATATATTTTATTTTTAAATTCTTCGTAAAACGAGGGGGGGTATTTTTTAAAAGAAATTTCCCGACACTTCGAGCTTATTAAGGCCATTCCGTTTATTCGTTTCGCCATTTTTGTGCCTTTAAATGATTTTCCGACTCCACTTTAACTAGGATAATACTTGGATATTGAGAAAAAAAATCCCTCTTCCCCAATTATTAAGAGCGCCCCTTGTATTAGACACAATTTAGTTTTAATTCTACGCGTTTTATACATGGTGGTCGGTAATGATGCTAGTTTCCAAGAGAGTGACTCATTGCGCTTTTTCGAGTCAGCGTTTTCCGCTGACATCAAGTGAAAAGATTATATTGAATCTATTGCTAAGTCTTCTGCGAGGAAAGTTGTGTCGTGCAACACAATTGTTCTCGTCTCTATCTACCTTACACATTTATAAGTCTCATTCGTTCATGTTTTGAATATTGCTGTTGCTTCTACTACGTCTTTAGAGATTATTACTTAAATATAAAGAAGAATCTGCAATGTTATTAGTCCTGACCTGGCTTATCGGCTTCAGTCATTTTCCAACCGGCGTAACATAGCTTCCTTGTGCATCTTCTATAAGTATTTTTAAGGTAACTGTTCTGATTAACTTTCATCTATGGTACCTAGACTTTATGAATTTAAGCACCGTACTAGATTGGCGGCAAGGTCTCATCAATTTATAATTGCAATGGCTAGATTTTACCCTAAATTTTATGCTAACAAAATCTTCTCTCGCTTGTGGAACTCTCTCTCTCGTTTTTTTTTTTTGCTTTCCAGCGAACTCTGATATTCAAAAATTTAAATGCAATGTCAATCGTTACGTTTTGTTTTCTTAATTCCTGCTCTTTAATTGTTCCCTCTCCTTAATAATGTTTTCTTTTTCTCATGTTCTTTGAAACTCAGAAATCCTTTGTCTTCGTGGCTTTAATGCCTTGTTTGGGGTGAAATGAAATTCGAAGATATAAATTATGTTTCAGGATTGATTTAAAATATCCACCCTTATTGGATCATTCAATATTAAAGCCAGTTGTGTGATCGATTATTTAAATAAATAATAACAAAAATCCTTTCATATTTTTTGACAAAGGAAAATATCTAAACAAAAACAATCATGCTGAATCAATCCCTGTCAAAATGAACATTGGGAATCATGATTTTTTCTTTTACTGACTGAGGAGATCAGGTAGATATGGGGGAGTGGTTTTCCCATATTCTTACTCAGTCTATTCCCTAACAATCACTGGAGTGTTGGCAATGATAAACAATTTGTCAAGTTATGCGATGATGAGAAAAATCGCAAGGAAAGTCGGATTCATGCCTGCACCAAAGGTATTTGTTCGAAGTGAATATCAGGCGTCTGAAACAGAATTTGAACCCGAATTGCCCAGACTGTTTCGGAATTTAAATTGAGCTGGTGCATGTTAATTACGCTTTAATATCTCTGGTAAACGGTATGGACCCATTTCTGCCCTATCCCATCCACAGCTTTCTTGACAGAATGTGCTGTCACTAGCATGTCACGACAGTTGATAAGAGAAAGGAGCGAGTGAAAAGAACCCTAACTACTTACGATATTTCATGACATTTGAGACGCATCCTAGAGGAAAGCATTTCAGAAATTTCTCAACAATCAAGACTACATACACACTTTTCTACTAAGTACTTGGAGCTATTTATATTTTTCCAAGGATGTGTTATCATTTACAATAATTATAGAAACGCCAGAATACGTGATTGAGAGTAAGGGGTCGGGGAGCAGCCCAAAGTGTGAGTTTCTCATCGGAAACATCAGTGTCTTACTAATACTACTTGAACGCAGGATTTAAATCGAGCGAAAGAGAATGAGAAAATTTTAATGAAAGGAACAGGGTTCAAGAAGACAGAAGATGCCGATTGACGTCGCATACATTTTGGAAGTTGTAGGTGGCAGGTAAGCAAAAAATCGAAAGTCTGTTCCACGGGTGAGAATTGCGAGAAAAGAAACTCTTAGTGGCGATTACCTCCAGCTAGTCCAACAGTAAAACGGTTGGATCTAATAGCCAATCTACAGGATGATTCGAAAGTCATGTCACAAAAAGTAACCTGAACAATACAGTAATACAAAGCACGTGTACTGGATTCAGCTAATTCAATTTCACTGACGCTGTCACACATCGAGAAGGTCTGTATGAAAACCATCATTTTCATGGCACAAAATGATGCGGCACCATGACTTGTGTGATATTTTACGAAGCTGTATTTTGTTGATTATTGAAAGGCTATCCGGTCGGCGTTCTTCAACTGATGGGTATTCTGGTATCGTTCATGTGAAAATATCCCACAGAGCGTTGAAATAGAAAATTACATTATGTCTGGGTAACAGGACTTTCGGACCACCCCGTAGTCGGACGCTTTTGGTCGCATCTATTCCAATCCTTTGTGTCAAAAGAACGGCTTTTCTTTTTGAAACCGCTATTACTATGAACTTTGGTAATTTTATTGTGTGTTTTAAAAAGCTATTTTTAGAATTTTCGTAAAAATCAACCATATGAAACTGATGTAGGTTAGCAGCCAGCCATTGTGTCTTCTAAAACTGGAGAAAGCATTTTGCGTAATTTTCTCATACATTTCTCTGTTGAACTGTTTTTAATCTCTAAACAAGTATCGATTTTCAAAGTAAATTTTAATTAATGAATTGAAAATTTTAGAGTAATGATTAAACGATTCTTCTTTTCAAGAAATCCTTCTTTCATATCTGAATATTCAGACATCGTTGCATGTTTGGAACACATTGGAACGACCTTTCGAATTGAAAGACATCTTACTTCGCGAGTTGGAATAAAGTTATCTGGCTGTAATCAGAGATGTTAAAGACTTTATGATAGCTGAAGATACTTGTTTTTTTTTCTTTTTCATTTCATCCCAAGAAAGCTGACTAAGACGCATTAGGTCACCGAGTATTAGAGAATATGAGAAAAATATACTACTGAGAAGAATATACAAACAAGAATTAAGACAGAAGATAACGACTGACATTGCATTAGAATTTTTGAAGATCAAAATTTATAGGGAAGCAAGGAACCGGAAGAGAGTTCCACAATCGAGAAGTGCGATACAAGAAACTGTTAGCGACTACATCTAGCCATTTCGAAATTTTTGATTTCTGTCAAAATGCTAAAATAATAAACAAGAATACTTGATCTGATTATTGCAAAAAAAAAAAAAGTATGTGAGATTGCAAGAGCGGTTGTTCCAGCGTTCGTGGGTCAAGATGAAGTACCAGGACCTCACCAAGACAAATCCGTGGAACGTAAATCTCATGCTTGAGTCCATAATTGGAATATTTGGAACCGTATCCTGAGCAACCGTATCCTATGTGTTATTTACACAAAATCGTGAGATTAATTCCTCGCTTCTTTTCTCTACTCCTCTTCTCTTAAATATCCTGTGAGTGTCAAATTTTCCAAGTCCTATTTCTTCATTATGAAATTTCAACTGTCTCTTTTTGATTCCTTTTTTTTTTTTTTGAAACATGGTCGTTGCTCACAAGTCCCATCCCTGGTATTCTTAGTATCCCTCTGTAGAATATCATCCCTATTGCGTGAAGTTATCTTTTCATATGTGAGCACTCATTGACATATAGGAGTACTGATATTAGATAGAAACAATATTTTTCATTTTTGGAAGGTATATTTCGCTATTTCAATGTACCTTCGGATTTCAGTGTCACCTCTGTGGAAAAAAAAAAAAACTTTCCCCAGATATTAGGTTGGTGCAAAAATAATGACGTAATAATGTCGTTTTTTGACGTTAAAAAATACGTCAAAAAACAACATTATTACGTCATTATTTTTGCACCAACCTAAAATTTAAAATTCTGTACTTGTTTGCTACTGGCACATCTAATTTAAATTAAAACCAATATGGAACTGTATTTTGTTAAGTCCTTACGATTATTATCTTTTTACATGTATATATTTTTTCAAATTATTTAAAAAAACAAAAATTAAAAGGTGCCGATTTATTAGTTAATAGCAATAGAAAACCGATCCCCCACTTTATGTCCAGTAGAATATTCGTAGAAGTTTTCTCATACCGTCAAAAATGACAGTGTATTTTGTTGCTTCCTTACTTTTAACAGTTTTTAACCTGTGTCTTCTATAATCTTTGTACTCAGCTTTTGTAATGGGGCCCCCCTTTTCAGCTTACAGCTTCATAAACTTATTTGAACAGTTTGCCATTGCTAAACTCAATGCCATTTGAGATATAAAAGAATAATTTTATTTTGAAAAATTATTCCGTAATAAAAAAAAATGTAAGATAAAAATAAATAGTTTAAATAAGTTTAAGCGTCTGAATGAAACTATACATATGCACAGGTAAACATACATATATACAAAATTGAAATGAAGTTGAAATGGATATCTTTGTAGCGGTGGCTAATTTCTGACAACTGATTAACAGGAAAATGGTGCACCCTTTGAAGTCCTTTTCAGAAATCTTGTAATTAAACTGAATATATTTTCTAATAAATGTAGTACTTTAAAATGGACAAACAATTTAAATTCGTCATTTATAAATCTACCATACGTCTGTACATTGAATATTGCTGCCATATCTGGTCTGATATTTTGGCTATATATCGCTAGATTCGACAAAATCCAAAGAAGGGTCTGTAATGTTATTGATCCTGACCTGGCATCTCGACTTCAGTCACTTTATCAGCACTGTGATGTGGCTTTCCTGTCTTTTCTATAAATAATTTCATGGCAATTGTTCGATTGGGCTCCACTTTTTGTTACCTCGACCGCATGAATTTAAACAGGATACTCGATTGGCAAGTAGGTCTCAGCCTTTTACTGTTGAACTCTCTAGCCGTAACCGTAAGTTCTATTCTAATAGTTACTTTTCTCGCACCTTTCACCTGTGAAAAATTTAATTCAGTTTCTGTTTCCTTATCACCTACGATCTTCAAAATTTTCAAGTCAACGTCAATCGCCATTTTCCTGAAAACCTGTTTTTCTAGTATTCTTTCTTCTCACTAAAATCTTCCCCATTTTTTTACTCTCATTACCCTCTTGTGTTTAGTGGCATTATCCCATTGTTTGGGGGTGAAATGATAAAAAAAGAAAGAAATTTGACCATGTTGCTATCAGCGAATTGACAGGTATCGAACAAGTATTGAGAAAATGTAAATTTTATGCTTATTTCACGATTGCAATGTCATTTTAATTTCTCAATATTAAATTTTCATTATGTTTCAGGTGGTCGGGCTTCTTATAACCTATTTCGTGTTACTTATACAATTTCGGAGTACGTACATGAGAAAAACCGCCGAAGGGATGAAAATGGAATAAAAATATCAGAACATATTAAACATTTACGAAGGAAAACTGATTATATGACTATTTCCATTTAGGTTTAAATGCACATGCTTAATTCGAAAATAACAAAGAAATTTGGATAAAATCTACCGTTTTGAAACTATCGACAATAAAAGTTCGGACTCATTCGCGTCGCGGAGGGTGAAGTGGAAATTAATTCTGCATCCCCATTTGTATTTTTGATTATTGTAAATAGTCTTTCCCTAGTTTTCAAAGGAGTAAAATATAAAATGACTGGACAGGTAGGCACTGTTATAATAAAACCAACTTTTTCTTTTGTAGCTCTGTGTTTCGCGCCAAAAAGGAATAGGCATGCTACCCTTAATGAATCCTATTATTATTTATCGTGTACATCGTCATCTCTGATATTTTGTGATATTTTTGACGCTATGCACAATGAAATAAATATTTACGTCTATTTGGTATAATTTGATGGTTTACTCATTGGTAAAGAAAATACCCGCTTGTGGCATGCATGGAGCAGAACATAATTTTAATAAAAAATAAAATAGAATAAATTTGGCATAGAGAAAGAGACAGAGAAGAGGCTAGTGCTTCGCTGTAAAGTTACAGAAAGAGAGATAATATATCAGGCTTACCACTGTAAAGGTTTTTTTTTTCGCCGACGAGAGTAGAAATTAGTGTTATGTCATTAGTATAATTAGAAGTTTTTTCCCGTGTAATTCTTTAAATATATTTCCAAGTGTCTCCAGTGCAAAAGAGATAATTCTAGAACAGCAAAAATGTTATAGAATTACAAACAAACAAAAAAAAAAAAAAGAATTTCACTGAGAACAGTATCCTTGTGCCAGGTTAAAAGAAAAAAACATCCAGAAAGTATCTATAAAAATCATATTATACATGAATAAATACGAGACACTCTAACGAAAAACAAATGCGAAATAAATTTAATGTTGCATCAACCTTTTTAGCAAAAAAAGCAACAGTTTCTGGGTACTTGTGAGAATATTTTTGTCATCGACGCTATTCAACGCTGCTCATGCTTTTAACGAAATTATAAAGGCTTCTTGGTGAACAATCAACATGCTCGACGCTTTGCAGACATGGTTTATACAAGCAGTCACGTAATTTCCCAGCTGACATTTTTTTTCCTCTTTCAGCTTTATCGCCATCATCTGAGAGAAAATGCTTAATATTTCTTTTTATTTATTTTCGTATTTAGATCATTTTTCTTTTCCCGCCATAATGTATATTATTTGACGTGCTTTCATTATCCATTTTTCTCCTCCTTCGTATTTTACAAAAAGCTATGTGTTTATTTTACCCTCATTTAATTTTATTTTTTTGTACTTTTCTGCTTGTCTAGATTTTTAAGAAGTTTTTTTTTTCTATTTCTTATAATCCTTACATTTTTATATTATTAACAACACGTCATTTCTTTGTCCCTGCCACACAACAAACTCGTCCGCCATTTAGTTACCATTCGTTAACTGCAAATAGTGAATACACTATTTATTTATTAGCATCAGGTAATTTTAGCTGAGCCTCGTCATGCTTACAAAAATTCTCAAGTTTGAGCCTGATTTAATGCTTAAAATATAATCCTAATGGAGTTTAAAAAATTTAGTTATTTTCCTTGCTTTCTTTTCTTTGGTGGCGGGGGGACATTACATTGGTGGGTGATCACAGGGTTTTTTTTTTCTTTGGGAGTGTACCTTAAGTTGATATTACATACTTAATTATATTCAGTTAATTCTGTTTTGAATACTACAGTAATATAGTATGGAATTCGTAGGTTACAGTAGATTTTAAAATATGAGCATAATTAAATAAAGATTTCTTAATTCTGATAAATCTTGGACGGCTTTTCTATTAGGTTGGTGCAAAAATAATAACGTAATAATATCGTTTTTTGACGGATTTTTAAACGTCAAAAAACGACATTATTACGTCATTATTTAATACTTACGTTCATTTGGAAAAAGAAATCTGAGCGTCGCTTAATACTTGAAATATACTTAATTTTTGAATTAATCTGATCCTTGTCATTCTTATAATCTTCTCAAGAAGAAGAGGATCAATAACTGTGTAAATCATCTTCCTTCTGATATTTTCTGTGTTCACTTTAGTTTTTTTACTCGTATGACATGACAAGCCCGAGAATGGGCGAAGGCGGAAAACAGGCGCCTCATAACCAGCTGCTTCAGGTAGATAAAGCCCGACAGTCCAGGAAAACATTCCAACTAGAAGGAACCTTCTGATTACAAATCTCTGCTGTCTTGTGGCCATATACAAATATAGAAAAGGATAATGGAAGTAAATCCAGACAGAAAATCTGGAGCGTAGCCCGGAGGAGGTTGGCTGTCAACACTGACAACTTTCCGGCAATTCCTGCAGCCAAGGTGTCGCCAAATGTAATGTCATGTATTCCTTTGGATCTTGTCGGTTTGGCCGAGGGAGGTGGCTGCATGTAGTCTGGGCAACGCACGGTCTCCATATACCATTGCCCAGGCCCGTGCCCTTGGGAAGTCAGTACACGCTCACTAACAAAGGATTGAATTTGGACCAAACAGGGCGCTACTTTTATCTCACAAGATAAACTGATGCCTACTATGACATGACAAAATAACTGTTAATTGATTAATAGTAACCGATTCAGTGCTATTTTGACAAGACATCTATTTGTCAAATTTTCCGTTTTCCTAACCCTTGGCTTTTGATCGGAGAAACATTTACAAAAGAAATAAATGACGGAGTCTCAATTTATTCTGCTTTAAATGTATACACGATTCACTAACAATCTGTGTGACTTCTCTTTATGTAACTTGTAATGCCACGGACAAAATTAATTAAACTAATACATAAAAAATCTTAATCTAATGATTATGTTAAAGTGCGACAAAGCGGATTCAAATAAGGGGATTGGTGAGAATTAAGCAATAATCCTGCTTTTACTTTTGACCCCACTGATCTTCAGTCCGAGATATGAAAATAATTTTTCGGCTTTTGTTACTACATCACACTGACTTTCCTACTACGATACTCCATCCAACCATATTAATTTTACTCATTTTAGACAAAATAAATATTCTATTAGGTTGGTGCAAAAATGATGTCGGTTTTTGACGTAAAAAATTACGTCAAAAACCGACATTATTTTTGCACCAACCTAATACAAATAAGACTAAAACATAATTTGATAACTAAGCCTCGAATTTTAAATAAATATCGAAAAATCGTTTAAAGGGCCAAAAGGGTAAAATCGATGAACTAGGAGGTCTTAAAATTTCCGCAAAATAAATAAACATTCCCTCTCTTTCTGTCAGGCAATACTTGACTCCAGGATCATAATCTGAGTAAGCTATTGTTGCAGGCATTGCTGTTGTTTTTGCAGTAATAATCTTATAAATTGTATTATATACAAGGACAAGGCCCAATTACATATCTAATTAAAGAGTTTAAAAGAGGACATCATTGAAAATGTTTAAAAAGGCCATCAGGAGCAATATTTATGCTTTAAAAAGTAAAGTGTATTTTGAAATTCTTCTGGAACTACAAGAGTTAATGTCTTAGAAAATCTTTTTTTTAATACCCTATAAATTCCACCATCCCAGGATTTGAAGTAATGATTCTTCTCCATCATTATCGTGTAGAAGTGAATATACGAGGCCTGATCAAGAAGTATCAGAACAGTAACTTAGAAAAGAAAACTACAACATATATCCATGCGGCATTTAATCTCTTCGAAGTAGACCTCTTCTGAAGCGACACATTTTATCCGGCGTTTCTGGAACTATTTTTTTGGTGATAACGAGCTGCTGCCTCGTCGGATTTTTTCAATGTCTTGAAATCTTGTTTATTTCAAATGAGATTTGATTTTTGCAAAGTGGAAAAAGTCTCAAGAGGCGAGATCTGGCGAATATGGTAGTTGTCAGACCCGATGAACGATATGCTTGTCCGAAAACTGCTGCACAAGTCAAGGTCACTGATGGAACCTCTGTGGTGTGGTTAGACATTCGCATTTTCCTTCCAAGCACTTCTATAAACAATGGAAGTGAACGAGAACGTTTTACTTTAGTGTGTATGCACGGCAGTGTTCAAGTTCAACCTGTGTAAAGCGGCTTCATTCTGCGTTATTTAGCTCCATTACCATAGCAAGAGTCTTGGTATTTTTTTTTTATCAGAGATCGTAATTTTTACAAATCGTATTGGTTGATATCGTTGCTCATCTTCTGCTTGAGAGATATTAATAAAGAAACATGCACATTTTCTTTCTTTGATAAACTGTATGAAATTACTTAATAATCTTGCCGGGAGTTACTTTTCCTGTGTTGTGCTTCATTCAATCAGTCTTGGTAAAATAAATTAACATAACAGCTGTTGATGGGGTGCGGAACTAATTTCAACTCGGAATTAATGAAAGTTTCAGAAAAGATGAATTCTGAATTATCTTATCTACTAAGGATTTTTTATGCTAAATTAAAAAAATTAACATCAACTCATTGCATCTTTAGGAATTCATGGAAATTGATAACTTTGATTTTAAATCGGGTTGAAATTAGTTCTGTCACTCCTGTTGATAATGGATAAAGACAACGGCATTACTATCAAGGGCTTAAACCAAAGAACATGACAATTTTCTCCTTAAACTGCTAACGTTATGTAAAAATCTCGGTAACTCCACCGAGGCGCGCAGAAATATCGACATCGGAGGTAAGATTTTTACTGTTATTTGTAACTCATCTGAAAATTCCCTGTATACTCGTGTACTAGTAAAAGCTTTCGTGGAAAATAGGCTGTTCAAAAGAAGACAAAAAATGTCGTCTTCGTTAACAACTTTGTATGTTTGACTGTTTAGAACAAAAACTTTCCTTTTTACAAAAGAATATTCCCTTTGCTTCATGCTTGAGTGTGCATATTTTCTAATATTTTTCTTTTCTGCTATTCTCTTATAAGTTCGTCTTGTTTCAGAAATACTGCATCCATTCAGTTTAATAAATGTTGTTGAATTTCAAACTTTCTCGTATTTTCTTTATGACTTTTTTTTAGTTGTAATCAATGGAGTGAAAAAATGTTATATTTGTTCATAAAATGTCATATATTTTTAGTTCTCAAGAAAAGATTATTTGTTTTCAGATTAACAGTCTTTATGTTATAAGCGCTTATTGTATTCAATTCAATTCTGTTCAATAGTTTTTGCAAATGACGAAGGTTTTTAGAGCGACTCATAAATTAAAATTTACTGTAAGTTAAAAAGAAGGAAGACGTGAAAATAAAAAAAATAAAAAATAGAGAGGGAAAGTGTAAGAAGAAAAGAAAGAAAAAAGACAGAAAAAAAAAGGAAGACAAAAACAAAGTAAAAGACAAAATAAAACATAATAAAAGGAAAAAGACAAAAAGGAAAAAGACAAAAAAAAAAGGAAAAAGAAAAAAGGAAAAAGACAAAAAGGAAAAAGACAAAAAGGAAAAAGACAAAAAGGAAAAAGACAAAAAGGGAAAAGACAAAAAGGAAAAAGACAAAAAGGAAAAAGACAAAAAGGAAAAAGACAAAAAGGAAAAAGACAAAAAGGAAAAAGACAAAAAGGAAAAAGACAAAAAGGAAAAAGACAAAAAGGAAAAAGAAAAAAAGGAAAAAGACAAAAAGGAAAAAGACAAAAAGGAAAAAGACAAAAAGGAAAAAGACAAAAAGGGAAAAGACAAAAAGTGAAAAGACAAAAAGGAAAAAGACAAAAAGGAAAAAGACAAAAAGGAAAAAGACAAAAAGGGAAAAGACAAAAAGTGAAAAGACAAAAAGGAAAAAGACAAAAAGGAAAAAGACAAAAAGGAAAAAGACAAAAAGGAAAAAGACAAAAAGCAACACGAGGAAAAGGACAAAAAAGAAAGAGAGACAATAAGGAAAAAAAAGACAAGGAAAACAAACAATAAGGAAAAAGGGTGAAAAAAAAAGAAAAGAAAAAAGAGAAAAAAATTAATTACTCCCACAAAAAATCCCAAAGTGAACGGAATAAAAGATTAATAATACGATGCACTGTTATGTAATTAACAGATAAACACCGCACTCCAACCAAAAGAGGTGAGTATTTTTGGATCTCTCAAAACAATAAAAACAGGTAAATATTTTATTATTTACATTTGAAATTGTGAATGGAAAAAGAAAACATCAGACAAAAGCTACGAACTATTTTCGTATAGTTTTTGCTCACATGTCTCATAAAAAGCTGTCATTTTACTTCAAAGTTTAATACATTGTGTGTATTTCTTTTGAAAACCCAATCTGACAAATTTGGATTTTCATTGTTGAATAAGTTACACTTGTCAACCAACTCCAGTTCATCTTTCAACTGCTGTCCCATCCAAATGATCGTGTTTCTTTCTCTTAAGAATTTACACAAGGAGAATTTTTTTAACTTCGTGTTTCCTGCCAATTTTGTACGCACGCACACTTTTGGTGGTGATTTTTCTCACCATTCGATCAAAATACATCAATTCTGTCTCATTTTGATGAATAACAACAGCAACAAAAAAACTATGAAACAAAAAAAAAAAAATGAAATGAGGAAAAACCCTATGACATTTGACGTCAAATATTTTCATACATTTCTTTACGTATCTTGATTGTCCCTTGAAAAAAAGTATTAGAAATTCATTCAAATTGTACTTAACACGTTTTTTTCTTTTTCCTTCACATCGCGTTTTTGTTGTTTGGAAGTTAATATTTTTTTTTTAAATTTAAACTCTCATACCCAGTTTCTTTCTTTCTTCGTTATTCCTTAAAAATCATGTGATTTTTTTTATTTCTTTGCTGCTTTCTCTTCAGTTACCTTTGTCTTCTCCTTTATATAAAATTACTTTCTCACTTTCCTCATTTGACCTTTTCTTCTCTTATATTAGGTTGGTGCAAAAATAATGACGGTTTTTGACGTTAAAAAATACGTCAAAAACCGTCATTACTTTTGCACCAACCTAATACAACTACTTTCGCTCTTTCTTCTCTTATATTAGGTTGGTGCAAAAATAATGACGTAATAATGTCGTTTTTGACGTTAAAATATACGTCAAAAAACGACATTATTACGTCATTATTTTTGCACCAACCTAATACAACTACATTCATCCTTTGCTTTTCTTATATAACTACTCCCTTTGTGCTTTCTTATCTCAATTACATTCTTTTCTTCACTTTTGCTTATACAGCGGCGTTCTCCCTTTCTTTTGTTCTTTTTCTTCTCTCTTTCTGATTCGGCGGCGTTCTCCCTTTCTTTTGTCCTTTTTCTTCTCTCTTCCTGATTCGGCGGCGTTCTCCCTTTCTTTTGTCCTCTTTCTTCTCTCTTCCTGATTCGGCGGCGTTCTCCCTTTCTTTTGTCCTCTTTCTTCTCTCTTCCTGATTCGGCGGCGTTCTCCCTTTCTTTTGTCCTCTTTCTTCTCTCTTCCTGATTCGGCGGCGTTCTCCCTTTCTTTTGTCCTCTTTCTTCTCTCTTCCTGATTCGGCGGCGTTCTCCCTTTCTTTTGTCCTCTTTCTTCTCTCTTCCTGATTCGGCGGCGTTCTCCCTTTCTTTTGTCCTCTTTCTTCTCTCTTCCTGATTCGGCGGCGTTCTCCCTTTCTTTTGTCCTTTTTCTTCTCTCTTCCTGATTCGGCGGCGTTCTCCCTTTCTTTTGTCCTTTTTCTTCCTTACAGTTACATTCTTTCTGTCTTTTGACCTTTTTCTTCTATCTTTCTTATAGAATTACATTCTTTTTTTTGTCCTTTTTCTTTATCTCCCTTATACAATTCTCCCTTTCTTTTGTTCTTTTTCTTCTCTTCCTTATACAATTCTCCCTCTCACTTATTATTTCGCTTTTCATGATAAAATATGTTTTCTTAATACCTATATTTCACCTTTTCCTTTCTCTCTTTATTCCTCATAATTTCATATTTTCTCCTCTTTTCTTTCTTTTTTTCTTTAGTTTTAGTTGGATTGTATTTCTTCCTTCCTTTCACTTTCTTTAGACTTTTTTGTTTTTTCAAATCAGCTATTTTTCAGACTTCATTCTGTTCTGAATAATCAATGTTTCGTTTTCCCTAAATTCTAACAATACATTTACTGAATCTGCATGATAACATTAATTCAATTATAGAATTTAGATATATTTATCAGGAAGGGAGAAACCCGTTTCATTTCCGCTCACATAACTGTTTGTTAATTCCGTCATTAACGTTCATCTATTAAACACTAAGAATGAAAATAAGCAAGTAGTCAACGAAACTTACTTTCCACGTTGTTTACGACGAATTTGCCAATCATATGAATGCTACATCCATACAGTTTAATAAATGTTGTCGCTGGATGAAGAACCAAGGCGGTAAAAAGCAATAAGATGAGGGAAAACTAATAAAAAAGTATAAAAAAACAGTTAAAATGAAATTATGCCTATTGTTACGTGCTGAACAACAAAGATATTAATAACAGAGAATATTAATTTTGTTTTGCTCCGATCTAAAGGGATATAAAAACATGGCCCCTATTATAAAATATAGAGAATGATTCAACTTGATCGTGAATAGATCTTTTCGAACGTGATTTTATTCAATAAAATCGCCATTGGCTATAACCACGGACTCCAGACGACTTCGGAATCTCCTGCAACTCTTCTGGACGGTTTCCTTGTTTAGGTTGGTGAATGCTGCCATAATCCTTGTCTTCGGTTCATCTTTGGTGTTACACGCAGTTTTGTTGGTCTCTCGCACAACTGCGACCCACACCCAATAATCAAGGCGGTCGTAGTCTGGGTAGTTAAGTGGCCAGATGTAAGGGGT